>CM066323.1:15666342-16866342 GCA_033807775.1 Saussurea involucrata | reverse complement strand
CATTCAAGCATCACCGAATCCCTCAACACTCTTCACACCAAAATTGACAACATGCAGGAGAAAGCCCAATGGGAAATGGACTTGGGTGATTTCACTATGATCTCCGATAAAGCCACTCAAAGCTTGGCTCTTCTTCACACCAAGTTTGATAGTTGTTTTCAATAGTTGGGTTTTAAAATTCCGGCTGCTGCTGAGGGGGAGAAGTCTGTTGGTCAACCAAAATTGCCCTCCGTCAAGAGATCTATCAGCAACATGCCTCCACCTTCCACCGATAAATCATCACAAGCCACCGAAGCTCAAGCTATGCCTTCAACGAAAACATCACAGTCTCCACCGAAACATACAGGTACCACCGATCTTCTCTCCACACCACCGAAATCACCATCGGTGGAAATAATACATACAGTAGTTGAGGGGGAGAAAATCCAAGCATCTTCCGAGGGGGAGCAAAAATCCAAAACTCCCAGAGACAAAGGCAAGAAAACACTCACGACTGAACAGTTGGTCGAAGAAGAAAAGAAAAGCAAAGAGTTAGCAAAATATGGGACTCGACCTGCCGATGCTCAATCCTTGAAGCTAAAGCCTCCTTCTCAACAATCTCTGGAATCAAACCTCGGCCTGACTCCTCAGGAGATTGAGGAAGCCAGACTCGCTCAAAATGCCTTAGATGATTCTAAGGCTCTCTCCGTGAAAGTTGCCAAGGAAGAGGCTATTAAAGCCAAGTCTACCGACCCCATTTTCACCCAAAAATCGATGCTGAGTGCCATCGAAGAAGAAAGGAACGAAGAAATTTCTTGGTACAAAAAGACCATGCACCACCGACTTAATAGATCCCCGATCTCAAACGTCAAAATTGCCACCTCCAGAACCAACCCGAAAGATATCAGGCTAATCATTGATAGAGAAGATGGCTCGATGAAAAGTGTGAGAGATATCCAGCTCGAACATTTCGGTCTCCCCGAATGGTATGAAATCTCTCAACACTTGCTCAGAAGTGTAAACCCAAAGAAGGACATCTTTGTCAAATGCATTGATGGATTGATGGAAAAGATGAAAGAGATCAAAAGAAAACACAACATAGTCCTATCCACCGATGAAAGGGAAAAACTTCAATCAATGAAAGAGGAAATCCGTCTTCCCAAAGTCAAGAATCCTACCGACAAAGTGTACAAGGAAATGGCAACCGGAGGGAAAATTCCAAATGTGAGCAACTTGAATCTGTCTATTCCTACATCTGTGCCTTATCCTACTACGACTCTGAGCCTCTCACCGATTCCTGGGCTGTTCTTTAATGATGGTTTCGGTCGTCGGGTTTTCTTCAGGTTTGCACAAATCCCCATCGCAGATACTTTGTTCCTTGAAGGCATCTCCAATCTATTTCCTTACATCCCCGAAGCTCAACCATTCTACCGAAATGTGTTGGATGAGATCAAGCGCCGACAAACTTCCAAGAAATAGATTTTCATCTTTCTCTGTGGTACTTGTAAAAGTTTGTTTCTCTTTTTGTCAAATGTACGAGAAAAGCTTATCCAAATACAAGTACTTTTCTTTTTGAATTTTCTTTCTGCACATAACCTTACTTTTATTTACTTGTAAATACTGTAAACAGTATACATACTCATACAAAAGAAAAATAGATCAAAAAGAACAAAAAGAATGGTCTATGTGAAAAGAACCCAAAAAGAGTAAAAAGGGTCAAAATGCATTTTACTTTTCAATACTCTTAAATATTCTAAGGAATGATCTCAAATTCAAATAGGGGGAGATTGTTGGGGAACCAAAGATTTGAAATTGACTCACCGATGTTTTCCCTAAAATCCTACTTAGAATATTTTAGCATGGTTCTTTGAATGACTTGTACAATGTAACACCCCGCTTACCACCACACAATATTGTCCGCTTTGCCCCACTGGCTCACGTCTTTGTTCTTGGCGGCCTGGCAAGGACTTCGCAAGGACTTCCCAGGAGGTCACCCATCCTGGTACTACTCTCACCCAAGCACGCTTAACCACAGAGTTCCCAAGGAACCCGCATGCTTGTGGCCCCAAAACGCGTTGTGTCTGGTAAGGCCAAGGTTTACTAATATACCCAACATCTCTCCTGTCCACGGCCGATGTGGGATATGCCTAAGGTGTTACACACCCCCCCCCCCTCAGGGACTCATCGTCCTCGATGAGGTTTGCCCCACCATCCCGAACGGCACAGGAGTGGCTCTGATACCATTTGTAACACCCCGCTTACCACCACACAATATTGTCCGCTTTGCCCCACTGGCTCACGACTTTGTTCTTGGCGGTCTGGCAATGACTTCGCAAGGACTTCCCAGGAGGTCACCCATCCTGGTACTACTCCCACCCAATCACGCTTAACCACAGAGTTCCCAAGTAACCCGCATGCTTGTGGCCCCAAAACGCGTTGTGTCTGGTAAGGCCAAGGTTTACTAATATACCCAGCATCTCTCCTGTCCACGGCCGATGTGGTATATGCCTAAGGTGTTACATACAAGATAGCAACTGTTCGGTGAAGTCGAAGATCAACCGAAACCAAGATTGAAGAGATTCTCTTTGCGGAATTAAGAAGACTCTTCTCAAGATTCATACAAGTCAATGTCCACCGAATTGTGTCTTCACACATCAGTGGACATCCTCACCACCGATGGTGTCTTCACACGTCGGTGGACATGCTCACCACCGATGGTGTCTTCACACGTCGGTGGACATGCACACCACCGATGGTGTCTTGACACATCGGCCAAATCCATCCCACCGATAAGGATGTTTATCTCGGTGGGATCTTTGTGTAAATGGACTTTGTTGCAGATGTTTTTCAAAGACCAATGTCAATCATATCGTTGGAATACCTTCGGTATGATTGCATTGGAATACACATCAAGAAGATCATTTATATGGGACAATATCCTTTGCCAGGTAAAAGTGACTATTTGTCGTTTTATCCACTTTCAGCTAAAGTCCCTTTCAGCATGGGTTCTATTCCTTGTACCAAGGAAAATGTGATGTTGACATATCAACTTTTCAGAAGTCCACTGGTACGAAGCAAGTCTCCTGAAGACATGTGTACCAAGCATTTAATGCTTGGTACTCTTATCCTCACTATAAAAGGAAGTAGAAGACTCCATGCAAACTACGCTTTCTGGATATCTCTCTCAGTGCAAGAAATCTCCATATTGCTCAAAACTTGATAGCTTTGCTCTAAGTGTTCTTAGTTGTTTTGTTAGTATACTTTGTGTAAGATTGTTAGAATAGTTTATCTGTTCTTTTCCGCAACAGTCTTAAGTTTTCTATGTGTAATTCTTGTTGAAAGATTTTCAATAATAGAATTAAAATTGTGAAGATTTTGAGTATTGTATTCAACCCCCCCCCCCCCCTTCTACAATATTTGTTATAGCCATCTGGGACTAACACTCCGAAACTGGCAGTTCCAGAACTGATGTATTGGTTCCGGTTCCTAAAATATGGAACCGACCGAGACTGGTCCTGATTATCATTTTTTTGGAACCATTAACCGCTAGGTACCTAGAACGGGAACTGACGGATGCCCACTTTTTAATAAAATATTTATATGTTTATTATATTTAATAAACTAAAATTAAATTATTAATTTATCTTTTAGAGTTACACACTTACACACGTGAAGTGTTTAGGAAGCTGTTTTGTTGCTGTTAAGTGTTAACGTGAAGTAGTTAGGAAGCTGTTTTGTTGTTGTCAAGATTATATATCAAATTATTTATGTAATTATTAGAATTTTAATTGGTTGAAACGTACCGCTTGTTTTCACCGTTTTTTAAAAAGCTACTTGGAGTAGCTTTTTGTAAATATTCCAATTATTCCCTCATTAATATTAACTATTATTTATTAAATATTTTTTAATATGTCCTTTTTGGTCATTTAAATGCTTATAAACTACTTTTTGCCAAACGTGACTTTTTCATCAAAGCTAGCAGCTAGCTTATCAGTCAACAGCTAGCTTATCAGCTACCAGCTAGCTTATAAGTCATAAGCTAGCTTATCAGCTACCAGCTAGCTTATAAGTCATAAGCTATCTTATCAGCTACTTTGCCAAACATAGCCTTTGTAATAGACTAATAACTATTTTTTTATGGTATGAGATGATAATGGTTTAAAAAAAATCAGACACCGCGTACTCGGAACTGGGGATTCCGGGACCGGCTGCCAAATATAAAGAACCAATGTAAGAGGTGCATGTTCCTGGACCGGTTCCATTAATTTTGGCCGGGTACCCTGCCTTTGCTTACCACTATACAAAACCGCATAGTTGTTGGAGCAAAAAAGTTACAAAATCTCATTTTTTTCTATTTTAGCGTAGCTGTTGATGATGCTCTAATGTTAGTCACCAAACCCTAGCCCTCAATGGTGGCAATGATAACACAACCCCGACCCATTATAAAGATAGGAACAACGATATTGTCATGCCATAATCAGTTCTTTTTATGTTTGGCGATAGTGTTGACTGGAATAAATTAATACGACGATGAAGTATGAGAGGCAACAACGCAAACTCTGGATTTTAACTTTGTGTCATGTGCATACAAAATATGGACACACAGATTTTGAAGACTAGTGTTTATTGTGATTTAAATTAGGGAAATTGACTCAATTGATTGAAGTAAACAAAGAAATGCTCTCCTAGTCATTTCCTTCGCATTTTTACCCAAATGTTACTATATCCGCAATATATAGGTCCGTAATTACAGACATAGCTCAAAAACACAAAAAATACGAATCTGATCGATTCCCTAATTTTTTTTACATATTGTGGATCTGAGTCAAATTTTTAAAGAAAAATCAACCAGATTCGTATAATTGAGTTAGGTTCGTAATTACGGAACTACCCCTTTGTCTCCTTTAATATCTATTTGAATTCTTTATTCATACCCGTGAGACAATTGAAGTGGTGTTTCCTTGTTCTGAGATCCTTTATCTTTGTTTTAAATCCAATATTACGAAAGTAGTGACATTTGAATAAAGATAAGAGAGAAATAGCTAAAAGATCAATTTTATTGATGAAATGCCTAAAGTCATCAAAATTATTCGTAATAAGATATTCACTACAATTAAAAATGTCATACTTAAATTAATTTCATCAATTTCCCTTTTAATTAGAATATGTTGAAGCAAAATATGTTCCCAATATTTTAGATCAATAAAATAAAAAGCAATCATATTTAATGCAACTCACTACATTTAACATAACTTAGACCATCCGCATCCATCCCATTCTAACCCACACTTTTTCACTGCTACATCAGCGCCACATCATTTTTCCCTTCCAACCCATTCTAACCCACAAACCCCCACATCCATCCCACACCAACATCCCATCTTTTATTTATTTTTATTTTTATTTTTGTTACAAGTATATTAATTTAAATAATTTAAATTTTATAAATAATTTATAATTTAATATAAGATAAAACAATTAATAAAATATTTCATAAATTGAAACTACAATTTTAACCTTACATAACCAAATTAAAAACATAAAAAAATACATAATTTCAAATTAAAAAACTACAAATTTCACCAACCATATATGGTGGTGTAAGATTGAAAATATTTTCCGTCGGGGACGGTTGCGAGCTCGTGCCTCGCGATTTGGAACCTCGTCGTGGTGTTGTGAACCCTTGTGTTTCTTTATCCATTATGATTTTTTTGAAGAAAGAAATAATATTGAGAGAGTAGAATGAAGTGGGGAAGATGGGAGAGATTGAGAGTAAATTTGTTTGTGTGAAAAAATAAGTGGGTTAAGATTAGTATTTATATGATAGAAATAATAAAAAAAATTAAAAAATTTGAATTTAATTGTTTCCAACGTCTATATTTTAAAAATAAAAAAAAAAGATTTTCACCCAACCCGAGCTGGGTTGCCCAACCTGGGAGGGTTCCATCCCACGCCAACCCCAAGGGGTGCGATGGTGTTGGCTTCCAACCCATGCCAACCCGGGCGAACCCAAGGCCCCGATGCGGGTGGTCTTATGGAGGAACTTGGTGGAATTGAGAACAAAAAACCAAATATTTTGATAAATAAATCTAGGGCATTGCTAATTGCACAAAAAATGGGTGTTGAATGCATTTATTTCCGCATCCCTTTTTATTGATTTAAATATGGGGTAGACTAATTACATCTAATGATTTGCTAAATGCACCCAAAAAGGGTGAGTTGACACTCTTTTATTCCGTGCCAATCATTTTTGATTTAAATATATATATATAATATAACATTTTTGATTTAAATATATATATATATATAATATAATATATATATATATATATATATTATTTGATATATATTATTTATTTGTTTTATATGTATATATATGTATATATATATTGTTATTCTTTTTATTTAAATATATATATATATATATATTATTATTTTGTTATATATATATATATTAGAAATATATATATATATATATATATATATATATAGTTATTCTTTTTTTGTACATTTTACGTTCTTATCTATATTTATCTAATATACTCCTTTAAAAATAATTTTATTTACGTTTATTCTTGAATATTTAAGAAGTACAAATCTTAATACATCGTGTACAAGTTTAAAAGTTTTAAAACCTCCAACGTTCAACATGATAATTAAAAAGAAATTTATTTTTTATTTTTAAATTACATTTTATACCATTATAATTAGTTATTTAATTTACTTTATCTCTTCTTCTTTCATTTTTATGTTACATCCTTATCATATCAACATACATAAACTAAAATAATTAGAAAAATAAAAAATAAACATTGAGATTTTACATATAAATAAAGCATAACATAATGTTTATTACATTTTTACTTATTCTAAAATAACATTATCTGTAGTACAATTAAGACGTAAAAGACGAGTGTACTTCAGTATTCGATCTGTATACGGGGTAGCCCATGCAGCAGCACACAAATAACTGTAACGGAAGAAATGTGATGTAATGGTAGGAAACGGGTATCCTTCTGCTAAAACTAGTTTCACATAATGGTTACCATTGACATACCCAATTGTATAAACAACATGTTGATACCACGCCGACGGAGTAGATCTAAGCGGTAAGTACGTCGAACAACCTGTCATTGACATAACGTGTAATATCACATTATATTTGCATGCAATCAAGACACCTATTTCAGGCATTGTCATCCAGTGGTCATATGGTGCACCTTGATCTGATCGAAAGAAGTTTAAAGTGTTATAAGTTGTATTCCAATGTTCACTTCCAAACATGTCGAGGTATTCTGCCTTGTATGCGTCTAACTCTTCCATCAATTGAAACCGAATTGTGGGCCATGCATCTTCATGAAGACCGAGGCAGACAGCTATTGCTCGGAATCCACAATTTTCATCCCCTATCACATCATGTACATGTGTGATGTAACGGTGAAACATTTCTGGAAATTGATTAACGTATGGATGTACATTATAATTCTTTCCCACAAAAGAACTATGTCTTGCTGGATCATGGTAGCTCATTTTATCCAAGTCAACAAACGTTGATGCGTTCGAATAAGTACGTCTAAATGTTGATGCGTTCGAATAAGTTACACCATTATAATCGTCTCTTCGATACGTTCGAAATGAGCCAAATATTGAATTTTTTTGATTTATATATTTTAAATATAAAAAATATTTTTTATGTAGTGTAAATGATATATATTAAAATATATAAATAAAAAAAATTCAATATTTGGCTCATTTCGACCGTATCGAATAGACGATTATAATGGTGTAACTTGTTAAAATTAAAACGTATTTTTTAACGTATTTTAGTTAATAAACGATTATATGTGTTAAATGTAAAATTTAAATTATGAAAGTAAAAGGTATAAAGTAAAGTAAGTAATAAGTATAGGAGGTGAAAATATAAATATCAAATCAAAATCACAATTTTGTCGGAAAAATTGAAATGTTACACTTTCAACCCCTATACTTATTTACTTACTTTACTTTATACCTTTTACTTTCATAATTTAAATTTTACATTTAACACTTATAATCGTTTATTAACTATAATACGTTAAAAAATACGTTTTAATTTTAACAAGTTACACCATTATAATCGTCTCTTCGATACGTTCGAAATGAGCCCAATCTTGAACGTATTCTCATTGGGTACGTTAATGATAACCATTATGTGAACTTAGATATGGCAAAAGGATACCCGTTCCCTACTATTTGTACCACATTTTTATTGATATTAGAGTAAAGAGTAAATTACAGTTTTGGTCCCTAAGGTATGTCAAAAATTACGAAACTGATCTTTTAACTTCAAAAATTATCTTTTTGGTACATGTGGTATGCATTTCGTTACGAAATTGGTACGATTGGTATGAAAATTGATTGGTTTGTCTCGGTATAAAATTGACACCCCTATATATAAACAAAAAGAATAATAATATATATATTTCTAATATATATATTATATAAAACAAATAAATAATATATATATATATATATTATATAAAACAAACAAATAAATAATATATATATATATTATATAAAACAAATAAATAATATATATATATATATTATATAAAACAAATAAATAAATAATTATTATATAAAACAAATAAATAAATAATTATTATATAAAACAAATAAATAATATATATTTTTATATTATATATTTAAATCAAATAATGATTGGTTCGGAATTAAATGCAATCAACACCCCTACTTTTTTGGTGTATTTAGTACTTTTTGGGTGTAATTAGCACCTATATATATTATTATTCTTTGTGTTTTATATATATATTGTTATTCTTTTTGTTTATATATATATATATATATATAATACTTATATATATTGTTATTTTTTTTGTTATATATATAGTTATTCTTTTTTTGTACATTTTACGTTCTTATCTATATTTATCTAATATACTCCTTTAAAAATAATTTTATTTACGTTTATTCTTGAATATTTAAGAAGTACAAATCTTAATACATCGTGTACAAGTTTAAAAGCTTTAAAACCTCTAACGTTCAACATGATAATTAAAAATAAAATTATTTTTTATTTTTAAATTACATTTTATACTATTATAATTAGTTATTTAATTTACTTTATCTCTTCTTCTTTCATTTTTATGTTACATTCTTATCATATCAACATACATAAACTAAAATACATCAAACAAATATGTTTTCATTTTTTATAAATTATACCATTATAACTGTTCATCAATATCTTCAAAATGAGCACAAATGTTACATTAGTTGCTTCGGAATCAGATGAAACTTACGTATCTAATTTCGCACAATTAGAAGCAACATTGCTCAGCTATCCAGGTACACTCAAATACATTATAATTAAAAATGTTGATAGGTTTAACAATTACTATTCATAGGATTGAAGTAATTTTTTTAACTTTTTTTCAGCTGTTCTTGGTTATCTGAATGACACATGGTTGACATCATACAAGGAAATGTTTGTGTCTGCTTGGACTGACAAATTTCTCCACTTTGGAAATCAAACAAGTAACAGAGTGGAGAGTCAACATTCCAAGTTGAAAACTTACTTGGATTCTACACAATCAAGTCTACCGACATTTATGACTAAGATACATAAACTCGTTCAGTCCCAAGATACATAAATTAAAGCTAGTATTCAGGAGAGCAGAAGTGTCACAAAACATCTTCATCGTATACCACACTTCCAACAGTTGTGTGGTTTCATTTCACTTCATGCACTAGACATAATATTCAAAGAATATCAACATGCTCAATCTGTTGGCTTATTCTCTGGATATTGTAATTGTCTGCTACGTACAAGTTATGGGTTACTGTGTGCGCATGAACAAATGTCATATTTGAACAAAGGCCATTCTATCCCAATTGATTCGATTGATGTATTTTGGAGGAAGCTTGATTTATCATCGTGCCAATCCTTACAAGATGATGATATTGGTTGTGAAGATGAAGTCAAAAACTTTACCGAGGAATTTAAAAAACAATCGAGATCTGGTAAGTTTAGTTTTCCGAGGAAGATAAAATAGATAGCGAATGCATAAAAAACATGGGTTCGAGAACCTGCTGTTAACAAGACTACTCGTGGACGTCCCTCGTTAAAGGATAAACTTTCCAGAAAACCTCATGTTAACCCGTCTTTTACAGCTCATGTTGAACCGTCTTTTACAGCTCATGGTGAACCGTCTTTTACGACTCAAGGACCCCTTAGACGTAGTTATTCGAACGCATCAACATTTGTTGACTTGGATAAAATGAGCTACCAGGATCCAGCAAGACATAGTTCTTTTGTGGGAAAGAATTATAATGTACATCCATACGTTAATCAATTTCCAGAAATGTTTCACCGTTACATCACACATGTACATGATGTGATAAGGGATGGAAATTGTGGATTCCGAGCAATAGCTGTCTGCCTCGGTCTTCATGAAGATGCATGGCCCACAATTCGGTTTCAATTGATGGAAGAGTTAGACGCATACAAGGCAGAATACCTCGACATGTTTGGAAGTGAACATTGGAATACAACTTATAACACTTTAAACTTCTTTCGATCAGATCAAGGTGCACCATATGACCACTGGATGACAATGCCTGAAATAGGTGTCTTGATTGCTTGCAAATATAATGTGATATTACATGTTATGTCAATGGCAGGCTGTTCGACGTACTTACCGCTTAGATCTAATCCGCCGGCGTGGTATCAACATGTTGTTTATACAATTGGGTATGTCAATGGTAACCATTATGTGAAACTAGTTTTAGCAGAAGGATACCCGTTTCCTACCATTACATCACATTTCTTTCGTTACAGTTATCCGTGTGCTGCTGCATGGGCTACCCCGTATACAGATCGAATACAGAAGTACAATCGTCTTTTACGTGTTAATTGTACTACAGATAATGTTATTTTAGAATAAGTAAAAATGTAATAAACATTATGTTATGGTTTATTTATATGTAAAATCTCAATGTTTATTTTTTATTTTTCTAATTATATAATTATTTAAAAAATATTTATTTATTTTTAAATATAAATTAAAAAGTAAAAAAAAAACTCAAAGTGTAAACCTTAAATTATAACAGACATAATAAAAAAATATAATATATAAAAAAATTTATTTTTTATTAATAGATATTACATAAATATAATATAAAAAAATAAAAATAACATTATTAATCTATATAATTTAAAATCAAAACAAAAAAAACATAAAATAAAAAAATAACAAAAAGACAAAAATGCAAAAAAACAAAAAAAACCTAATCATTATATTCACTTTTTGGGTGCATTTAGCAAATTTAAGGGTGTATTTAGCCTACCCTAAATCTAAGGTTGAGAAGAACAAAAAACCAAACATTTTGATAAATAGTTATTGGAAGTTTTATGAAATCTAGAAAAGAAAGGACAAAATAAGTAAAGTGTGAGTCACCTGCCTAAACAATAATGGAGGTGAGAGGTGATGAAGATAAGCATGTCCCCACAAAATGAATGCTCCCTCCTTAAACATATAAAAATAATCTTTAAAAATATATATATGCCATACCAAAATAAATTTTTGATCATCTATTCTAAGGCCATCACTACCCCATCCAGGAATCTTTCAAAGATTTCAGCTCTACATCAGCGCCACATCAGCTTTTCTCCCATCCCTCACTCAATCCCTAACAATCATTAAGAGTCTAAGGCCATCAGTACCCCATGAGAGGATCTTTCAAAGATTCTAGCTCCACATCAGCGCCACATCAGCTTTTCTCCCATCCCTCACTCAATCCCTAACAATCCCTAAACACCCTTACCCCATTCCCTCAAACCCTTTTGCCACCTCATTTATTTTAATTCTTTTATTTATACATTTAATTATTTAACAAAATAAAAATATTTATATATTTTTTAATAAATAAAAATAAGATAAATAATAAAAATAAAAATTCATACCATTCATTAAAAATAAAAATTACAAAATACAAAACACTACCAATTATGAAATTTTTGAATTTGCTCTTTTCTCGCTAAAGTAACCCTCAAAGCGTTTCCCGTAAGGTGATCATGCGGGATCATGAAAAACTCGAAGTCTTTCTCAAATCGTTTTGAGCGTTCGATTTTGAGTTCTTGTTCCAACCTATGTCGTTCGAGTTTTGAGCGTTCGATTTCGAGATCGAGTTTTTTCATTTTGTATTCCATTGTATCATCAATCTTGTCGTTGAACGTCGTCAACAACTGAGTAACACTTTCGTCCGTATTCGTCCCGGACGTATTACTCGTTGATGTTTTTTTTGCCTTGTTTCTCCCGATGGGTCGTTGAATTTGCTCGTCATCGTCATCATCGGAAGGTTGGGTACGTTTTGAACCCCGCGATGAAGTTGTCGTCATCGTTGGAACGGCTCCCCATTTTGGACATTTTTTAGGACGTCCCAAGCTTGTTCGTGAGTGAAAGCAACTTTATGGCGTGCTAGATACCGTTCGTGTGCCGTTCGGGATATATCGGCCTCACTCATCCCGCTTGATCTATTATTGAGCAAGTTGTTGTAGATGCCGCCAAACGAATTAACTCTTTTATTGAGGTCGTTGAACTTGCTATTGAGTTGATGGGTTGATCTATAACCTGGTTGACGACCCAAGCGAGTAAAGAACACATGCCCGATTCGGTCCCAAAAACCTCCTACATTTATGTAAAATTAAGTATAATAATAATAATAATAATAATAATAAAAATAATAATAATAATAATAACAATAAAAATAATTACCACCGCTTTGTGCGTTACCGATAACGGGGTCCTCCGAAACGTCAACCCACGGCGACACTAGCGCGAGTTCCTCGGCTTTACTCCACGTTTGTTTGGCGGCTTTTGTTGGCCTCAGATTTGATGGTTCCGGGTTAGATTGTTGTGTCGGGATAGATTGTGGTGTGTTCGGGGTAGAAGGTTGGGTTTCCGGAACAATGTCGTCGTCGAGATTGATTGCGGGTGAAGGAAGATTGTAGTTGGCCGGAGTAAAACCTTGTTCAATCAAACCGGGACGTGTAAATTGGTAAGGAAATTGTTGGTGAAATTGTTGGGGAAATTGTTGCGGATATTGTGGCGGATTTTGTTGCGACCATTGTGGCGGAATTTGTTGCGACCATTGCGGATGATAACCTTGTTGTGTAAACGCTTGGAAACCAAGCTCTTGATCTTCTTGCGATTGTGGTGTATTCGGTCGGTTACGACGGGATGTAGGTGTTTGTGTTTGGATTCATGATGAGAGAGGTGTGAAAAATAAGAGGTTGAGAGAATTTGAGAGAGTTTGAGAGGTGTGAAAAATAAGAGGTTGAGAGAATTTTAGAGAGTTTGAGAGGTGTGAGAAATAAGAGGTTGAGGGTTAAATATATAGTGGGATTAAATTGAGATTTTTTTTTTACAAAGAGCCGTTCAACGGCATTATTTTTAAAAATTAAATAATTTTTTTTAATAAACCTTCGGGATGAATCGGGATCCCGAACCCGGAATCCATCCCGCACCCCGCATCCCGCTGAGCCCGTAGCCCATTCCCGCTGAGCCCGAACCCATCCCGAGCCCCATCCCGCGCCGGCTACGGATGGCCTAAACACCCTTACCCCATTCCCTCAAACCCTTTTGCCACCTCATTTATTTATACATTTAATTATTTAACAAAATAAAAATATTTATATATTTTTTAATAAATAAATAAAAATAAGATAAATAATAAAAATAAAAATTCATACCATTCATTAAAAATAATATAATTGTGGCGGAAATTGTTGCGAAAATTGCGGATGATAACCTTGTTGTGTAAACGCTTGGAAACCAAACTCTTGATCTTCTTGCGATTGTGGTGTATTCGGTCGGTTACGACGGGATGTAGGTGTTCTGTTTGGATTCATGATGAGAGAGGTGTGAAAAATAAGAGGTTGAGAGAATTTGAGAGAGTTTGAGAGGTGTGAGAAATAAGAGGTTGAGAGAGTTTGAGAGGTGTGAAAAATAAGAGGTTGAGAGAATTTGAGAGAGTTTGAGAGGTGTTAAAAATAAGAGGTTGAGAGAATTTGAGAGAGTTTGAGAGGTGTTGAAAATAAGAGGTTGAGAGAATTTGAAAGAGTTTGAGAGGTGTGAAAAATAAGAGGTTGAGAGGTGTGAGAAATAAGAGGTTGCGGGTTAAATATATAGTGAGATTAAATTGAGAAATTTTTTTTTTTTACAAAGAGCCGTTCAACGGCATGATTTTTAAAAATTAAATTAAATAATTTTTTTTAAAAAACCCTTCGGGATGAAACGGGATAGGGAACCCGAATTTCATCCCTTCCCGCCGAAACCCGCAAGAGCCGTAGCCCATCCCCGCCATCCCGAGCCCCATCCCGAATGGGGTACGGATGGCCTAACAAATTACAATATGTTTATTTTATATTATTACCATAAATAGTAAACATTATACTATCGACTTTGTTACCGTAATGCATAAATTGTATTTATTATTTCTTTTTCTAAATTCAATTTAAAATAAAATGATAAAACTTATTTATATTAAACTCAAACATCAATTTCACTTTAAAAATTATATTATTAATAATATTTAATAAAATATTAGTATTTAATTCTTCTAAAAATGATTTTGGGAAAAAAGTTTGATTGGAGTGACTTTTTGGTACTAATTATGAAAAATCATTTTTTTTAGGGAAATTAATTAAAATATCATAACTTTGACCCTGAATACCAAAATGCCATAATTCTCTTTCGGTTTATCAAAATGTCACAAAAATCCACGATGGGGCCGGCGATCGCGGGCTAGGCCTACGTGACACCCCGTGTTTGGCCAAAGTGTCCCGCAAAGCCCCTCAACTATGGCCGCGGTGACACTTTTGGAACTATTAAAAGAAGTAAGCAAACACCATTTTAATATATTCATATTGTTTATTTTTCAATATAACTACGAAATAAAATGCGAATCATTTTTGTTATGGGATAAAATAGAAGTATGAAAAATGAAAATATCTGACGTCAAACTTAACCAGGGTTAGTAGTATACCTGATATGATTAACTCAAGTAACCATAGTCGAGCTGAAAACCAAGCTGCTTCAGCTATATAATCGTAGCGTGTTCGCTTAGGGTTTCATCCTTTCCTTCCCTTCCCCTCCCCTTCAATTTTCTGAAAATCATGTCGTCTGCTGATGTGGAGTTCCGGTGTTTCGTCGGTGGTCTTGCTTGGGCAACGACCGACCAATCCCTCGAAGAGGCCTTCTCTCAGTATGGAGAGATTGTGGAATCGAAGGTCCGTTTCGTGTGTCGTGGGTTGAGATCCGAGATCTGAATCCGGCTCGATTCGGCCACGCCCGATCCCTGATCTGTCTTCTTTGTGTTACTTTGATTGATTCTCATCTCGTTTTGTTAACTAACTGTTACTTTTATTACCTAAAACGGTACGTTTCTCGTTTTTTAAGGGACGAAGATCGATCGATTTTGGGGATTTTGACTTCACGTTATGTAGAAATTAGGTTTTGTGATTGAATCTAACGGATTTTCTCTTCTGTTCTTGTTTTGGATTTGAATAGATTATCAACGATCGAGAAACCGGCAGATCTAGAGGATTTGGATTCGTAACTTTCAAGGATGAGCAAGCGATGAGAGACGCAATCGAAGGGATGAACGGCCAGAGCCTTGACGGACGTAACATCACCGTCAACGAGGCGCAGTCTCGTGGAAGCGGTGGTGGTGGCCGACGTGAAGGTGGCGGCGGCGGTGGTGGTTATGGTGGAGGTAGACGTGAAGGAGGCGGCGGTGGTTACGGAGGTAATGGTGGCGGTGGTTATGGAGGTGGTCGTGACCGCGGATACGGTGGCGGTGGTGGTGGTTACTCGAGGGGAGGTGGAGCTCCAGAAGGTAACTGGAGAAATTAAGAGTTGAGATTTGATGATGTTTGTATGATTTTTAGGGTTATGGTGTGTGTTGTTGTTCTGGTTCTAGTCTTGTTTTTGACCGCCTGGTTTGTGTTTGGTTATTGTTGAGTTGATTGATATGAAATCATCCGTGCTTGCTGCTCATTTTCTTCATCAAATTTATTTACAATAAAAGCAAGGCAAGAAAAAACTAATTTAGTAGCTCAATTCTTCTTCACTACAACATTTCAAGTCCTAAATTTGACCAAAAATGACATAGTTGAGGTTCAATCTGAATTGATTCTTAATTTGTTCAAGTAAATTCACCTTGTTTTCCGTGTCTTATCTTTTAGATCAATGATGATTCTAGACCTCAAATTAAAACATATTTTTTACACTTTCAGAGCATAATTTCCAGCTATATGTTAAAACCTATTTTTTACACTTTTCAGTGTATAATTTGATATTTATTTTTTTATAATTTCAATGGATAATTTCACCATTGAAGGGGATGTTTGCCATTAAAATACACAACTTTTTGATCCACCTCAAGTTGTTTGCAGAAAAGAAAACTAGCACCACAATTGGGGTCCTTTTTACTAATACATTGTTCCCCTGTTAAATAAGCATTTGATTACATATTGAATATTGTTTAGGGAGAATATGCATATAGATAGACAATACATGAATTCAAGAAAAACCCAACTTGCAGTAAAACTTGAGTCCAATGACTACTGCATAAATATCATATGCAAGTGGCTTCCAATGTTGCTTTAACCAAGACTAGAATGATTCTATAGATCTATATCAACGATGCATGAATCTATTCTTTACTTTTTAGAGGGAAATTGACTCAAATAACTAAATCAAACACTTAAATTGGTCTCTTCAATGTATTTCTCTATTTTACTCTCTGCTATAGAGTGTGTGTTAAATCTTCTCCAATGTATTATTCTATTTTACTCTCTAAAAGAGAATATTCTAAGTATATTTTTTTTTATTTTTTTTGAATAAACGAAACAAGAAAACCACAACAAACAGACCAAGAATACCAAGTATCAGAACCAAACAAAGACCAATACGCAACTGCCAAAGCGTTTGCAAGACACAAGCCGCAGCAGCAACCACACCGCAGCACCACAGCCTTTTGCCCTCCAGCAAGCATTCTGCATCCAGCCCATACCTCCAGCCAAACGAACCAGAACCTGATACAGAGCTGAACCAGAAGTGATTAATGCATTCAGCCAACATACCGCAGTTTACTCCAGCCGCAATCAGACCAAACAGCATCCCTGTTCAGCTGCACCTGATCAGCAACAACTAACTGGACAGCTGCACCTGTTCAACCCCCCTCCAGCACCCAATCCACGCAGACTTTAGCCTTTAAACCGAACAGTAGCAGCTCGTTACCTGACATATATATATATATATATATATATATATATTTGAATACCGTCACTCGTTCCTCGTAGTCGCCTTAAAGTCTACGTAAGTAGCCTTAAAGCCACGAAGCCCAATCCAACGCTAGTTCTTTGTCTCGTTTAGTCACCCACTCAAACGTTCTCATTTCTAACCCGAAAAGAAAATCATCCGTGATGTCGCTATTCCTCCGGAATACTAATTTATTACGGTTCTCCCATAATAAGTAAAGAGTGCACCAAACCGTTCCTTGCCACCTCCTAAGCCCTCTCGAAGATAGTCCCAAACTCCCACCACTACTAATAAGCTCTTCCAAACAGCTCACTGTACCTATGCCGATGTTCCACCACCTCCCGACTTGCTCCCATAGTTCTTTCTGTGGATCCCAGATTGATCAAGTAACAATGAATATGAAGCGATTAATCTTTTATTGATTGAATGCAGAGAGTTACAAGATTATAATGATGAACAAACTCTCTCCCTAAACTCTGTTAAGCGCACGACTAATCTCACCAAGTCTTCTCTAACCTAATTACCACTCAAATCACACATTAAATACCAAGGGCTTGACAGGCCCAAGCCCATTAGCCATAAAGCCCATTATCTTGAGAGGCTTTAAAAACCAATAAATAACACTAATTATTTCTTTATATCACTTTTTATTTTATAGGACTTTTAGTCCTAACAATCTCCCCCTAAAGTTATATAAAGAAAAAATACGAACTTGAACTCTTCCGATCTTGATCTTCTCTTCGTCTTGAATCTTTGAAGCACTTTAGTGTTGCTTGTCTTCATATCTTTCACGCTCCCCCTTGAAATATGCTCTTGGTCTTCTTAGTATCACGAGTTGAACCACGAGTTGAATTAGCTTTGAAAACTTCAGCACTTTGTTAAACGGATAGAAGAACCATGCACGTTGTAATATTTTCAGCACAGGTTATAACAGTTACTCCCCCTCAACTTTTGCTTACTCCCCCTCAACTTGATAGTCTGGGTCTTTGAACTTTTATAACGTTTTCCCCCCTCATGATGATGATCTTTGTCTTTGAATTTGTATCAGTTCTCCCCCTCATGATGATTAGGAGCATCCTGAGCATCATGTAACTTCAAAGACAACACTGATGAGTAGCAAAAGTACCAGATAAAACGGTAAGTAACCAAAATAGGGTAATCATCTAACACAGAAACCCAATAGTAACTGTTATCACAACAATTAAAATAATTGTGTGGCCTATGTTCAGAGTTGGCATCGAGGTATCTCTGATAGGACTTCCAGTTATCACTGAAGTAAAATATTAAAAATTACCTCCCAAACTGTTCCGGCAATATCACGAAGATATGCAATGGGAATCACAAAGACTCGTGCATGTGTGAAAGAAATAAATTATATCGATTTGGCTAATAAATTGATTTAACCTGGGACTCAAGTTAAAAATCAATTGACACAGTGAATAGAATATGAAGTTCGGAGACCGGAGCTGATGTCTTCCTTTTTCAATATCTAAGACCTCCGAGAGAGGAATAGATAGATTATGTGCTAAATCTCCGTGCATTTATGAAACAAACATCTTTTGTGAGATGCTTGAGTGGCTAGGTGGGGTGACACGAGTTGTCGACACTGGGTCCATGTCTGTTTCAATATTCATCTCCAAAGAACGAGAATGAATAGATTGTGTGGTTACCCAGCTAACTGACTCGGTTTGGTAAGGACCAATATGTCTTTTAAGTCCTGTCACATCCTCACCATTTTTTTTCACTCCAAACTCGTCTATACATCTAGACCCCTCACTGTTATCTAAAAAGGATGTGTTTCTTGGGTAGGTCCTTCCGGTTCTGGATAGACCATAGAAACGATGTAATTCCTAACACTCTTTGAATGAACCAATAAAACATTAAGCACACATTGAAGTACGAGTTCTAAATTGGCATGTTTAGAAATCAATCTTTTAAGAACGAGTCCTGATCTGAGTTGATCAGAAGTCATTATAAAATGTGAATGAAGATCAAAGAACAAGTTCAAGCGCGACTAGGATGACTCAGTAAGCATATTGTTTGCAACAAATGAAACAATTGATCAGAAAGTTTAATTGTGAATAACAAGTCACAATTAATTTACCAGAGAAGAACTGAATCATTAGTAAGTAAGGACGTACTATGAGAACAAAATTGGAATTCAAGCAGGTGTATTTCCATCGAAAAATCAACAAAATATGTGAGACATGGAAATAACTAAATCAAAGAAAATATAACACGTGGCAATTCTGGAATTTAAAAACGGAGAAAAACAAACTCAAGTAAGTTTTCAGGATGAATTGCCACGGTTCTTTGAATTCACAAAAAATTCATGTATATGTCAAATACCTGATGCTCCCCCTCAAATGTGGCACAACCTTCGAACGCAGTCATGTGAAAATAAAATTCTGTATATTATCACACATGAAATCCCTGCAAAAACAGATCAAAAAGATTTTGGTATCCATGCTTTGATGGATCCTTGGTGGTTAGATGTCTTGACTTTAATATGGGGATTGGGGATGCTATAGGTACCATACCAGTTGTTCACATACCTTGGATGTACAAAGTCACTTTTTCCACAATAAGTGCAGCAGATCTTTGCTCGGTTTAGACTGATTAGCTTAGCTATAGGGTAAACATGAGCACGTGAGCCAGTCTTGGAAGTAAATGACTTTGTATCAACTACAGGAGAATTATGAGACTTGTTTCCATCACTGTCTTCTGTAGTTGATTTCTTTCTCCAAACCATTTTTACTTTTCTAAGAACATGATTATCTGAAGAATCATGAAGCTCACTGTTAGAAGAGCTAGAGTAATAAGATTGTCTTTTGTGAGACTTACCGGTTTTCGGGCGTTTCTTTGACCGTCTTTTAGATTTTGAATTTGAAGAATTGGTCTTAGAAACATATTTGGAGTTGGAACATTCTCCCTTTTTAAAATTAACCGGTGAAGGCATTTTCTCAAGAAGTTGAATGTGACTTGCAAGCTTAGGAGCAACATCAATCTTAGAAAAATCATCTTCATGACAAGGAGTGGAATTCATAAACTCAGAAAATCTTCTTGCAGAATCAGGTGGAGTGTCGCCATCGGAGTCAGACGAGGAGTCATTCGCAAAGGGATTATCAAAAACCGGAAAAAGATTCTTTTGAACAGGGTCGGGTTCGATGGCCTTACCTTTATCCTTAAAGCTCAAATACTTAGTGATGGTGTCATCAGACACTCCCATAAAGGCTTTGCACGACGAACTATCAGAGAATATCTGAGCATCATCAAACGAGATTGTTTCAGTAGTGACCGACGTCATTGGGGTATCCACATAATTCCCCTAAGCCATTCTCAGCGTTAAGGCTTCAGATGTCAAAACAGCCAGTTGAGACGTCAACCTATCAATCTCGGTTCGATAGGACTCTCTTTCAGATTCGGGTAGTGTGTCGGGTCTATCCTGTTTGAGCTTTTCAATAGAATCTAAAAGTACAATCCTTTCGGTTTCATAAATGACCTCATCTCTCGCAATTGACTCTTCCAGTTTAAAAATAATATTTTCCAAAATCAGAGGTGGAACATAACGTTTCAACTCTGTTTGATCATTAGAGTCTTCATCTGCGGTTGCCGGAACAGGAGGCGGAGTCTCAACCGTTTTGGCAAGAGAGCAGATGTCAAAATAGTCATTGGGGAGATAAGGAATTTTGCTGTTTAAATACGATGCATTAAGCGTTTCGTACACGAAAGGAATTTGTACATTTATGTTCTTCCTAGGCGGCGCATCATCCGATTTCGTGTTATTTTCCGAAGAGGAATTATCCGTTTTAGGTTTTGCCTCTATTGGAGGTAGAGGTATGGCGGTTTGTCTTTTAAAGTCCTCAAACTCCTCATCTTCCTTAGATGCCTTAGTCCACTTGATTTTGTACTCTGGATATATCTTGTCTAAGCCCATGAAATCAAATTCATAAAGAGTGGGAACCTTAGACAAGACCTTCTTTAGGTAGCACGGATTATCATATCCGAGTCCCCAAAGTGAGTTGTAATATTTGAACTCCTTGGGCTTGTTCAAGTGGATGGTTTGTTCAGATTGACAAAGTTTATAAAGTTTGGATTCAAGTTCCTTAAGCTTAGTGGTCAATTTTTCATTTTCTTTTAAAACATTATCTTGAACTAAAATGCTTTTAGAAAATTCCTCTTGAGATTTCTCTAACTTTTGAGTATATTCATATATTTGGGTCTCGAGGAGTTTAGCTCTTTCTGAATAGGCCGAGCACTCAGTTTGATAGTTTTCTATCACACATTTGTCCTCAGCCTTTTCAATCGCTAGCCTGCCTATGGCATCATATTTGATCTTAGCCTCGGCTTCTAGCTTAGAGATATGCGCTTCTAAAAGAGAAACTTTCTCTTTGAGCTCAGAGTAAGTCGGATACGACATTGTTACTTGACAGAAGTGATCGTGAGACAATTCAAGATATCGATAAAAAGCAGACAGGGTTTACTGATCCGAAATTGAAAGCCTGTTCAGTTTACTGTGGTGTGATCGAACTCATAGTTGTAGATGTTTTTAGCAGAAAACATTCCAGAGGATATGTTCAGAATCACATTTTGAGTAACCCTGTAAAATTTCATTGCAAAATACTGATTTTTGAGAGAGTTATGATGATTTGAAGTTATGAAAGTTCAAAAATCACAAAACCTAAAAATCCGAAATTTACAGCTTCCGGTATTAGAAGCAAGTCCCGCAAATGGAAAGTCCCGCAATTGAGAAGTCCCGCAACTGGGAAGTCACAGAGAAATACCGGGAGTTGTGATACCGGGACTGGCAAACCGAGTCCCACAACTGAGTAATACCGGGACTAAGTTAGGTACCGGGAGATGTAATACCGGGAGATGGAGTACCGGGAGATGGAGTACCGGGAGATGGAATACCGGGAGATAATTATACCGGGAGTTGTTCACTAACGGGAGATATTAGCACCGGGAGTAATCACTACCGGGAGATATCAGCACCGGGAGTTATCACTACCGGGAGATAACTATACCGGGAGTTATTCACTACCGGGAGATATCAATACCGGGACTTCAAAAACAAATCAGATACAAGAAAAACTTACCCGGTTCGATGAATTTCTGCAGTCTTGATGAGAAATAATCTGCAAGAACTTAGTACTAACAAGAAAACTAGCCTAAAAATACACGAAAACAATACTAAATCGAATCAACTAGTACTTTTGACAAGAAAAATTGATAATTTTCACGAACAGGGAGCAAAAAAAAAAACCAAATCAAGAATTTTAAAAATCAGGGATTTTTACTCAACCAAACGATTTGAAAAACGCAGATATATCTTAGAAAACGAATGAGAAAAATTTACAAGCCTCAATTTTGGGTTTTACCACCAAAATCAAAGCAATCAAAAATTCTTGAGATGAACGCAGTACGTACTTTGAATGATCAAGAAAAACCAGAAAAATACCTTTGAATCGATAGCTTTGTCCCTCTGCTCTGATACCAATTGTGGATCCCAGATTGATCAAGTAACAATGAATATGAAGCCATTAATCCTTTATTGATTGAATGCAGAGAGTTACAAGATTATAATGATGAACAAACTCTCTCTCTAAACTCTGTTAAGCGCACGGCTAATCTCACCAAGTCTTCTCTAACCTAATTACCACTCAAATCACACATTAAATACCAAGGGCTTGACAGGCCCAAGCCCATTAGCCATAAAGCCCATTATCTTGAGAGGCTTTACAAACCAATAAATAACACTAATTATTTCTTTATATCACTTTCTATTTTATAGGACTTTTAGTCCTAACACTTTCACCTTAGTGCATTTGACGAGCGCGTGGTCCACCATCTCGATTTCGCTGTCGCATCTTGGACAAAGGATTGAGTGTAAGTCAACCCCCATTTTGTCCAAAACCTCTCGTGCTGGAAGCCTCCCCATCTTTGCTCGCCACAGGAAGATACATATTTTTTTCGGGACTGCCCTATTCCATACAGTTGCTGCTGCACTTCCACCTACCGCCACTCTATTCTCTTCCAGCAACACCCGTAGTCTTTTCACCGTGAAGCCCTCAAGCGGGTCCAATGTCCACGACGCTCTGTCCATACATACTTCGTTTGGTTTGCGGTGTTCAACCAAATTTCGTAACTCATCTAACTCCCCGATCTCTCTACCCCTCGGCTCCCTCCTCCATCCCCACTCCCACTCCCACTCCCTCGCCTCACCACCTCTCTTTCTTCTACCCGCGACCGACACCTCCTTATCCACTTCTAATTGGAAAAGTCTATTATAAGCCTCTTTAAGCCTTCCTCTAGGTGTCCACCTATCCTCCCAAAAACGAGTCGCCAAGCCATCCCCTACTTTCTTCCCAAAGGAATTCACAAAAGGGACCCCTTCCCCATCGATTTCCACCCCCATTTTGATGATACCCCTCCACACCGAGCCTCCCCCTCCCCTCAATATTCCATCCGACAACCCCCCATCCCACCCATGGATATTTCTAACAACTCTTACCCACAAGGCATCGCTCTCATTTTGAAACCTCCACCACCATTTCCCAAGAAGACCCCGATTCATGTCCCTCAGTCCACCAATGTTAAGCCCCCCTTCTCAAAATCCCCCAGAACCGTGTCCCATTTAACCCAAGCGCACCCTCTCCTTTCGCCCCCATTTGCCCCAAGTCCCACCCCACCCCAAAAGAATTTGCATCTCACACTCTCAAGTAATTTCAGCACACCTACCGGGGTACGAAACAACGAAAAGAAGTATAGCGAGACACTACCTAAGACCGACCTTACCAATGTCCAACGTCCTCCAAACGACATCACTTTAGCTTTCCACATCGCTAGCTTTGCCTTCATTTTCTCCACCACCGGAGCCCAATGCGAGATTCTTTTCATTGACGCGCCTACCGGTAACCCGAGATATACGAAGGGTAAGTTATCCCAACCACATCCCAATCCGGACGCCCACGATTGTGTTTCCACCTCCGAGACACCCACGCCATAGAGTTTGCTTTTGCGTAAATTAAGTTTTAGGCCCGACACCTCATGGAAACAACGAAGGATCAACATTAGGTTTTTCAAGTTTGCAAGTCTCCACTCTCCGAAAAATACGACATCATCCGCGAATTGTAAGTGTGATATGTGAACCTAATCCCGACCCACTTTAGTGCCTTCGAATATGCCTTTACTCACCGCCTCCTCCATCATGTGGTGTAGTCTTTCGGCTACCACCAAAAATAGAAAGGGGGCGAGTGGGTCTCCTTGTCTAAGACCCCTTTCCATGTGGAATTGGTTAGTCGGTGCACCATTAACTAGGACGGAGATCTTGGTCGATTTTAAGCAAGCCTCAATCCACATCCTCCATTTTACCCCGAACCCCATTTCCTCCAATGTGTCCAATAGGAAGTCCCATTCAACTGTGTCATACGCCTTTTCAAAATCAACTTTAAAGATGAATCCCTTCCTTTTAGTATCCTTTAGAAAGCTCACCACTTCGTTCGCTATTAAAACCCCATCGAGGATTGATCTACCTTTAATAAAGGCGCTTTGCTCTTTGCTTATAAGTTTTCCCATAACACTTTTCATTCTTTCCGCCAAAATTTTTGAAATTACTTTATAAAAGATCCTAATTAGACTAATCGGCCGAAAATCGTTTAGCCCAATTGGGTTATCGTTCTTTGGGATCAACGTCAAGAATGATGCATTACACCCCTTGTCGATTTCTCCGTTCTCCCAAAACCACTCCAAAGCCGCCATTAGGTCACCTTTCAAGACCTCCCAAAACCTTTTGATGAACCCTATTGTGAATCCGTCCGGGCTCGGTGATTTGTTGCCCCCACATTGCTTAATTGCCATCCATGCTTCCTCTTCCGTCACTCTTCCTTCTAACAAGGATGCTTCCTCCCCCAAGAGTTTCTTTGTGCGATCCAACTTCAGTTTGGATGCCCGATACCTATTGTGCGCAAATTTGTTTTTGAAGAACTCAAACACATACTCTTTAATTTTCTTTGGATCCTCCGTCCACACCGTATCTATATTTAGCCCAAGAATTGAGTTCCTCCTTGCCCGATTTTTTATCGCCGCATGGAAAAACTTGGAGTTTTCATCTCCATCTTTTATCCTCTTAATCTTAGCCTTTTGCTTAGCTATTGCCATGCTTTTTTCTTCCAAAGCTAACCACCTTTTTCTAGCCTCTAGCCACCTTTTCCTCTCCGCAACCCCTAACAAGTTATTCTCGGCTTCTTGCTCCCATTTCTTGACTTCCTCCTTTTTTTCGAATAAGTCCCTTGCCATATCTCCCCCCCCAACTTACCCTACTCCATGTCCTCAATGCGTTTTTCACATTCTTGAGCTTGTCTCGAAATCGACAATCCGGTCTAGTGGAAGTTACCTCCTTCGCCCAAGCTTCTTTTACCACCCCCTCGATACTCCCATCTTGTAACCATGCATCAAAGATCTTAAAAGGCCGCGGCCCAAAGTCGGCCCATTCATCACATAGCATGATCGGCACATGGTCCGACCATTTCCTCTCCAAGGCTTTAGCACCCAAGTTCTTCCAAATAGAGCTAAATCCACTTGATACCAAAATCTATCAAGTTTACTAAACTTTTTCCCATCATCATTCACCCTTGTGAATTTGTGACCCCCAAGCGAACATCTTCGAGTCGACATCTATTGATGAAGTCATTAAACTCTCCTACCCCTCTCGCATTTGTCATAGAGTTAAGTCTTTCGTTCTCCCCCCGCACCTCATTAAAGTCCCCAAAGAAGCCCCACCGTACCTCTTCTTTATCACATAGTGACTCCAATTTCCTCCATAGTTGTGCCCTCTCGTATTGGTCGCATAGGCCGTATATATTGACACAACCAACAAGACCTTCAACAACTCCCCATTTCCCCACCACCGCTACAAAGTTTGCATCTTCTACCCAGAATTCACATTTAAAAATATTCCTATTCCAAATTAATAAGAGTCCCCCCGACCTTCCATCCGGTGTAACATGCACGTAGTCACTATCGTTGCTTCCCCACAAACTCCCCACCAGTTGATCAGTTACACTTTTCAGTTTTGTCTCCTATATCCCAACCATACACGACTTTTCTTTTTTACAGATTGCTTTAACCCACTCCTTTTTAGTCACCGATCCTAATCCTCTAACATTTAAAGATACAATCTTCATTGATCAAGAAAGGAACCGAACCTTATTAGAACTCCCTGTTACTGTTTATCTGCTTCCCCCTGTCTGGCTTTTTCTGTCTCGTTTCCCCATTTCACTCCAAGCTTTGCGCCAAATTCCTCCAGCCCTACTGATGCATCCCTACTTCTTAGTTTGTTTGAAAAAACCACCTGATTCAGAATTGATGTCCCTGCCCCTGTCGATTTTGCCTCACCTCTTTTACTGGATTCCCCACTCTTCGATGACCTTCTCAGCCCCCCTTTTGGCTGTCCATTATTCCTCGCCATTTGTTTTAAAAAATGAAAACTCACTCTGCCTCTTCCAATCATACAGTTTTCTCCCCTTTTCTTTTTCGGCTTCTCCACATACCCTCCTTGAGTTTTTGTTCTTCCTTCTTTGGTGTTACTGGCATGTTTCTTCTTTCTTTTCGCGATGTGCATCTCAACCCTTGGATCCACCGATCCATCTGATCGCATCATATCTTTCGTTTCGTGGTCCCCTTCCGCAATATTTTCCTGTTGTTCATGTATTTCCGGATCTGCTTCACGATTTGGAGAGACATGGGCATCCATTGGGACAGGTTGAGATTGTGAGAGTGACCCTAGAGAACATGGCCCAAGTGAGTCCCTTAGGTTCCTGCCTACATTCTCAAACTGTAAAGGAGGCCCAGTTTTTAATAATACCCTTATATATTTATTAACTTTATAAATTGCATCCTTATATTTTTTATTTTCACAACACCCTTATATTTATTAGTTGGATAAATTTAAATTAATTTAAAACTTAAAGATATATATAATTCTAGTTTATTAAAATTGGTATTAGACAACAAATAAAATAAAAATACAAGAATCTAAAAAATAGAAGTGTCATTTTGTAATTATCAAAAGTTAAAAAAAATAGAGAGTAGTGAATAGTAACTCTATATATATAGAGAGTTACTATTCAACTCTCTATTTTAGAGAGTAAAATAGAGAGTTTATTGGAGATGATATAGAGATAAAGATTAAAATAGAGAGTTCATTGGAGATGGTCTAAGTCATTTCTCTCCTATTTTACTCAAATTTTACTACTTAGGTAATATATCTATATATCTATACTGTATTATAAAACATTTATTAAAAACTCTTAAAAACAACCCCTAAATCTTCATGTACCGTTACTTAATGCTAATTACTTAAAATCTCTTAAAAACAACTAATGAAGCTTCCCATTTTACTCAAATTTTACTACTTAACGTTATATATATATATATATATATATATATATATATATATATATTCCGGACCTAGCTCAAAAACATATAAAAAATACAAATATGATAGATTTTCAAATTCGTACTTTTTTTTGTGCTTTTAAGTTTGCGAATCTGTATATTATGGAAGTAGTGACATTCGGGTAAAAATATAAGAGAAATGTCTAAGATAACAATTTTTCATTGATGAAATGGTTATTTGAGTCAATTTCCCCTTTTTAGAGCCTGTTCTTCGCTCTTCAACCTCTTTCTTAAAAAGTAATCAAATGATATTCCACATATTTTCATAATTTAACAGCTTTTCGTTCCTCATATTTCTTATAATTTGACAGTGCCACCACCATGAAATGTTTGATTGTATTATGGTGTGATATTCGGTTTTCCATCAACGATTCTATTCAATGGTAGATTTTATTCTTGGGAGGACCGTTTCCACTAAAGTCGTGGATTCTTATTTTATTTTCTTTACTAGAAGTGGAACTAGAAATAGACACTACCAATTCCTCATATATTGTTGGATGAAATTATTGGTTTAGTGGGTATATATATGTCAAGTCATAGTCCAAACCCGGACTAATCTCTAGTAATTTTGAAACTTAAAGATGTCTTATCAATGTTGAGGACGCCTGGGATCGAACCCTGGGTAGATGGGATATTCCACCATATCACCCAGGGCGATCAATCACTGCGCTACAACCTGATTGACCATATTAGTATCTCTTGGATGAAAGGTTTGCACCACCCTCTAAAATATTCATACATTACCGGTTTTACGACCATAAAGGGAAGGTAAATTTACTGTCTTAGGGTACGGATGGACGAGATTAAATTTGAACCCGAGATTTTGTCTTGGACTATTCATCAATGGGGACTCAAAGAAGTTGGTTGAACGTGGGATAGTGCCTACAACTTTCAATTTTGCTTCTGCCTATTTATAGAATGTTTGTTATTGATGAATAAATAGAAAACGAATTTTCTGCTTTTTCTATATTACTATTTTTTTTGTGAACTTTAACTTTTTAGATTTGTCGTTTTCCAAAGAGTAGAAGGTTAGGAATTTAGGATATCAAGATGATTAGATATACTTTACTCTTTTTTTTTTTTTCAACACAATTGCTCTGTGATTTGATAGTTTTGTACAACTTGCCATTCTACGCTTTAATGGTCACAACGACCATTAAAGGATGCCGATGGACGACTTCTTGGTCCAAAGAATTTTTGGAAGTCGTTGGTGAGTAGGTGTTGTGCTGATAAATGCGCTAAGGATAGAATTTGAAGGGCTAAAATTAAACGATCTTAGAGCAAAGAATCATCTCTTCAACACTATTGGTCGTTCGATCCTGAAGCCCGTTCTTTGCAAAGACTTCACCAAACATATATGGGATAACATGAAGAGGAAGCACCAAGTTTCAACAACGGGTTAACGAACCATAATTAATTCTCACACGGAACATCTTGGAGAGAAAAGAAGCACTGGAGTTTGCTCACTTCGACATTTGCAGGTCAATAACATCAATTCTAATAGAGGTGCAAATATATGTACTTATCGAGGGGCTGACCTATGAAGGCGGGGTGCCGTGTACACCTATGAAGGCAGCGTCCAATGTACCCGCTCAACCGCTTTTCACAAGTAGAAACTCTTTTGGGGTATGAATGGTTCATACCCTAAACTAGGGTACATTGGACGCCGCCTTCATAGGTGTACACGACACCCCGCCTTCATAGGTCAGCCCCTCGATAAGTACATATATTTGCACCTCTATTAGAATTGATGTTATTGACCTGCAAATGTCGAAGTGAGCAAACTCTTTTGGGGTATGAATGGTTCATACCCTAAACTTTAAGGGGTGCTCTGTAATATTGAAAAATACAAGGGATAATATCTTTCATTTCCCCCTTGATAGTTTTTTTTTAGTTCCAAGGCAATGTTGTTAGGTTGTTTTTTAAAGCCTTAACCAAAAATCCCTAAAGAATTTCTCTTGAAATCAACCAAAAAACTTTAAAAAATCACGGGTTAACGCCTAAAAATGCATCGGACGACTTTACGAACATTTGATCAACCTTAAAAGTACATTCTTTCAACCATATCCTCTTGACGATTAGTCTTTTATCTTGTATAAAAAATGAAGCACTTATAGTTTCTATAGTAAACTACAAATTTGGTCTTTCTGATTTGTAAAAAATAACACTTTTGTCCCTATAGTTTCAAAATTACAATATGATAATCGTGGTTTGCAAAAACGTCTGAATTTGGTCCTTTCCTCTAACGACCGTTAAAACTTTCCGTTAAATGAGACATTTTCGTTCTTTTATCGACTTGTCCTTTACCCAAAAAAAACCACTAGGACCAAAATCATAAACTCAATTTTGATTGAATAAAATTAAGACAAAAAAACTCCCCTCGTTTAACAGAACTTTTTAACTGCTGTTCAGACGTTTTGCAAGATAACTATACAATCCTAACAACCCGAATTGGTGTCATAAATGTGAAAGAAGATCGAGGTAGGAAGTCACTCGAAAAGTCACTTGCAAGTGAATCACAAAGGCCTGAAGGTGACCAACCTATATGGAATTATGGATGACTAATTAATTAATCATGAAGTAACCGGAAGGTGATGACCCAATTATATACATTTTGTATTAGTTAGGGGCCGTTTACCTAATCACTTATCCGGGTAAGTGATTACCGGTAAAATTCAATACTATCACTTACTTCTCGGGTAAGATTTTAGTCCACCAAAATGACATCGTATGCAACAATTTAGCTGGTAAGCGCTAACCGTAGTAAGAGCCGTCACACTCACTTACCGGGTAAGACTCTCGTTCCTTGCTTCCGCTCTTACCGGGTAAGATTCTTAGTCTTTGCCATATTCATCCGGTAAGCTAACGTAACTTGGTAAGCACTTACCCGGATAAGCGTTTTGTAAACGGCACCTTAGTTTCATTTTAGAAGAGGCTTTCACATAACCAAAACGTAGATCTATATGGATGTTGCAATTACAAGTTTACAACCATTCAAAGAAAAATAATACATGTGAACTATGTGATCTTCCAAAGGTGCACAACACAATTGGTGTAAAGAAGACAAACTTGCTGACAACACGGCTTACACGCATGATTTTGTTATTTTCATTATGGTCAAGTCTTTACCAGATCAATTCTCTTATAAGTCGTAATTCATGGGAGGACATTTGATTAAAAGTTACAATGGTTTAGATCCACTTCTCACAATTCTCATGTTAACTTCAACTTCTCACACGATCATTCGCCTATATATATATATATATATATATATATATATATATATATATATATATATATATATATATATATATATATATATATATATATATATATATATATCAATTAAGGTTTGGTACTCCGGTTTCTCTCATTCACCCACTTTTCACAAGTAGGAGGTCTATATGGGAACAACCATTCACCCACTGGGCTTGTTTGGTTTAATTTTCAAAAAGGTTGTAAATGACATATGAGGCATGGCGTGGGAGCGAGCACAAACCTTGTGAGTTACGGTTGTTAGAACTTGTAACTTCAAATCAGAAATTCGTTACACAATGATTCTTGGAATTGATAGAAACAAATTTAAATTTATAAACAAAAAATAATACGTATATATATATATATATTCATATACACAATAGAAAATAGTAAAGAAATGATGACTAACTCGATAATCTTGATGAACTTTTGATGAAGATCGAGAATAGGATTGAGGCATGCGATAGCAGTGTCCTTAGACCGAAATTCGTCCCTCGTACCGTCGAAGTTGTGAACGTTTATCTAAAGGATTCAACAATCCGTTCAACTATCAGACTTGAACCCGATGAATCGAACTTATGCTTCCATAGAGAAAGTTTAAGATGAACAAAAGAACCCAATTTTTTTGTGAATTCTGTCAAACATTCGAGAGATATTGAGGTATTTATATGTTTCCCTTTGCAACCAAAAGTAAGCGACACATTTTTTTCGAACATAGACATGCGCGACCAATCCCGCGACAACATCATGAGAGTTACGCGGTTAGATGCGCGGGCTGAAGCCACGGGGAATCCCGCGTAAGTCACTGTTTTCAATGGAAAACAATTCAATAGGAGATATGAGCTTAGTAATACAAGGCACTAGAAAATTTAAGATTTGGTCTGTGGGACGAACCAAATACCAAACAACGGTGAGGTTATGGCTTTTTCAAGGCATGTCGTAAGACGGCATATATATACATACATATACACACTTAGTGTGTGTGTTAGTGTTTTGAATAATACTGTAGAACAGATTAAATTCATATAAAGTAACAAAAGAAAAAAAGAAAAAGAACCATTGATACCAAATATATAGAGCTTGTAAAAAATATATCAAGGGTGCAAAATCGGGATTACATTTCTTGAATCTCTACTCACTACTTTCTTCAATTTTCGAAGAATTCGTATTGGTATTCGATTCGTGTGGGGGAATGGGAGTAGGTACTTACCTATTTATAGGGTTTTAGCTTTTAAGTTTCTTTTTTATATTTATTTAAGTCTTATATCTCGTACATAATTAAGTATCATTTATCACTCGAGTTATATTTTAAAAAACCCCACAATTTATAAAATAACGCATCGTAACACGGCATAACGCGGTTGTAATAAGCCTTAATTAGAATTGAGCATGCAACACATAATGAGTTATTGATGCTTTTCAAAAAGGTTAGAGATATATATATATATAAATGAATTTATCTAAAGAAGAAATAAAACACAGCCATACTTGAAAGTTTTAACTGAATTTGAGATGTCTGATCTTGGTATGATGCATTATTTTGTTGGCATTGAAGTAGTGCAGTGCAGTGCAGTGCAATCATCTACTGAAAAGTTTATTTCTCAAAAGAAGTATGTAGGAGAAATCTTGGAAATACTTCACTTGAACAAAATGAACTTTTTACAAGCAGATAATGGGGAGTTGATGGTACTTAATTAATAGCAACAAGACTAAATATATAATGCATGTTGTATGTGTAGTTAATTAATAAAGCTCATGAAAAACCGGTCGAAATAAACATTGATACCAAGTATATATATATATATATATATATATATCATTGTTTGAGGGATCGCGTGAATCTTATCTGCTTAATTCCGGTATATGTGATAGAAATGATGATGTTCATACATGTCGATATTAAGACGTCGCTTTGCATACAACCCTAGTTGTACCACCGATTCCTATCCATTGCCTACTTTCGGTGTCTTGATCACCACAGCCCCATTAATCCATTATCATGTGGCGATATTCGACGATTGCAACCTCAACAACTTGTATATATATATTTTCCCAAAGGTTCCACAACCTTTTGGGGATCACAGCAATATGGATGTTTGATGCCAAATAAGAGAATTCCAATCCATCGGCTAACATCAGCAATCATTGATATATATGATTTTGCATACTACCCTATATATGTTTTAAAATATCATCAACATTACATACAAAAAACTTGAAGCTTCTAATTGATAAGCATCCATATATATGATATTTTAAAATTCAACTTTACAACTTTATTATTAGAGTAAATTTCATTTTTGGTCCTTGTGGTTGTCACTCATTATCAAGTTTGGTCCCTCTTTCAAACTAATTACAATTTTGGTCATTGTGGTTGTCATTTTGTATCACTTTTGATCCCTTTACTTAAAAGACTTATTTAAATTAAGGATATTTTAGTCCTTTCACATTTTCTATGTCTTTTTCATTTTTTGTGTTATCAGATTATGTACTAAATTAAGATTATAGTCCCTGTGGTTTGTCTTTTTCTTCTCTTTTCTTTTCTTTCCTATCTTTTTTCATTTTTCATTTTATACTCTTATTATATTAATTAGTTAATGATAATTTCAACTAACAATGCATTAAAAATACGTATTTCATTTTGTAAATTACACCATTACAAATATCTTGTCAATACCTTTAAAATAAGTTAATATTGAATATTTTTAATTTTTTATGCAATTTATTTGATATATATTTGCAAATCCGTCTACACTAATAAAAAAAAACTCTGCTATTTTAAGTTGTGTTTAAGAAATTTATTGTTTTCGTTTATTCATGTAAAAGAATTGAAATCTATCTATGTCTATTATTTATAATTATGTATCATTTTTAGCAACTTAATCTTCGAAAAAATTGGATTATATGTATGGATTTGGAATTGAAATTTTTTGGAATTTTGGGATATCTGGTTTGTAGTTTAGAATAGAACTGAATATAATTCTTCACAAAAAATAAGTTTATATTTTGAATATTTTTTATTACGATAAATTTAAGTCGATCTTTTGAATCTTTTTTAACAAGTATACTGTAAATTTTTTTATTTGATACACATTTAAAAATATGTAATTATATTAACTATCTAAAAAATGATACATTTTTTTAATAGTGGTGCAATTATAAAACTAGATACGTATTTTTAATGTATCTTTAGTGAAAATGAGAAATCTATCATTAATTAATTAGTATAATAAGAATATAAAATGAATGATGAAAAAATGTAGGAAAGAAAGAAAAGAAAAAAAAGACAAAATGGCAAACCACAAGGACTATAGTTGTAATTTACTATATAATCTAATAAAACAAAAAATGACAAAGATAAAGAAAATGTAAAAAAGACGAAAATACCCTTAATTTAATTTATTTTTGAGTAAATTACATAAATGGTCCGTCGACTATGCCTCGATTTCAGTGTTGGTCCCTCCAAATCCGAAACTACACTGACAGTCCCTAAAACACAGTTTCTCATCCCAAAGTGGTCCCTCTCACTCACGCCGTCCATTTTTTTGTTAGCGCTCACATGTGCCCCTCACGCCAGGGGCATTTTTGTAACATCTTGAAATTTCGTTATATTATATTTTTAATATAAGGGAAGTTGTTTTGTAAGTATGTTGTAAGTTTGTGCTATATTTACTAAAATATAAAGTTATGAGGTTAAAAGCATGAAAAGTCAAAATTGGAGCTAACTTTGTTATTATTCAAAGTAGAAGGTGTGTGGGGTCATTTAGGGTTAGTGTGTGTGGTTAAGGGGCTGAGTTTGGTAAAAATATCTGATTTATGTGTTGGGTCGGTTTAGAGAGAAATCAAAGGAGAGAAAAGAAGAGAATGAAGAAAAAGAGGAAAAAAAACTCAAGAATTGTCATCATAAATTGGTAAGGAATTAATCTTGGATTCAGATATGGTTGGTTGAAATTGCTTAGTTATGAACACATCTGTTTGTTCAAATGGATTTTTCAGAATCATCAACAGCAGTTCGAATCTCTGATTTGTGCAAGAAGTGGGTTTAGTTCTTTAAGGTGAGTTCATCCCCTCTCTTTGTCTAAATTCTTGTGTTATGTTAAAATTAAACGTTAAGACATGTGTATAAACTGTATTGGGACTGTATGAATGTGTTAAAACAAGCTGAATGGAACAGACGCAGATTTAGATTGTAAAAATAGGCTGCAGGTCGAGGTTTCCGAATAGAAGAACAGTATCCGGAAACCCTCGTATGAAGGTGTCCGGACGAAGCAAGAACATCCGGTAAGCAGTAATTATCAATAGTTTCCGGATGAATGAGTTACCGGATGGTATCCAGATTACCTTGGTTTCCGGATGTCATCCGGATTAGTGAAGTACCCGGTAAGATGATGTATCCGGAAAGATGGAGTATCCGGAAAGATGATGTATTCGGAAAGTTAATGTATCCGGAAAGATGGTGTATTCGGTAGGTCATGGGTATCCGGAAAACTTGTGTTGTTCGGATAATTTTGAGGTGTCCGGAAATCAGTGTTGTCCGGCCACTTCTGGAGTACTCAGTAACATTAGGATTTGCTGACTTCTAAACAGATACGAGTTAGGAATTGAAATGCAATTCTAGTAGCTTGAACATAATTACAGTTGAATGGTAGGTTGTTGGGTTTAATGACTGTTCTAGTTTGATACTAGGCAGGTGTGTAGTAAGTGTAATGGATCAATAGGCATTGTTTGTAACGTGGAATAGGCATAAAGCAATTTGTAATTCCCGTTGGCCTATAATGTGGATTTTAATCCCATTTCGAGAGGCGATAACCTATAATGTGGAATAGGCATAAAGTAAATTGTAATTCCCATTTTGAGAGGTGATTATTAACGTGGATTATTCCCGTTGACCTGAAATGTGGAATAGGCATAAAGTAATTTGTAATTCCCATTTCGTAAAGGTGTTATGAAATAAGAAATAGACATAAAGGAACTTGTAATTTCTATTTCATAGTGTGAGGTGAAATGAGGAATAGGCATAAAGGAACTTGTAATTCCCTTTCACATGGGAAAGAGAGATAGGCATAAAGTATCTTGTAATCTCTATTTCCGGTCCAAGAATTAGGCATAAAGTAACTTGTAATTTCTTGGATAAGAGCATGAATCTAGAACTTGTAAAGATTCGTAGTGGGTTCTGGTTTTGATAATATGACCTACTGAATGTGAGTCATATTCATAGGATCGGGTATGATCCTGTTGTTGAGGTGAGTCATATTCATAGGATCAGGTATGATCCTGTTGTTGAGGTGAGCATATGTATGGTAAGAATGGTGGAGAATAGGTTTGTTTATATGTCTTTGGTTTGAAATTGAATGTTCTCACTAGGCGTAAGCCTAATCTTTTAAATTAAATTTTCTTACCAGGTACAGGCTCAGGGAAGTAAATGGGATGTGGGCCAAGAGCTTTTGATGCATCCAACTTAAAGAGATAAGCAGAGGAATTAGCTAATGCCTAGAGATTTTGGTGGATTTAATTAGATAACTTAGTTAATCTAATTGTAGTGAACACGGTTAGATTAATAAGTTATTAGAAGAATTCCACATTGTAATTATGAAACTTCATAGTTATTCCTCCTCTCTTATATAAAGTTTGGATGTTATTTTGTCATAACTGGTTACAATTAAAGTTTAAATTGGCCCTGATTTTTAGGGTGTTACAATTTTGGTCATTCTACCCTCACCTTCATCCCAAACACAGTTAGGGATCCCAAGTTGGTCCCTCTCAGTCATTCTACCCTTTCATCTTCATCCTCACCTTCTTCCCAAACCTCCACCCACCATCACCATCCACCTTCATCCCAAACCTCCACCCACCACCACCATCACCACCCACCTTCATCCCAAACCTCCACCCACCACCACCATCACCTTTTTAAATAAACTTAACTTATATAATTATTTATAAAATACTAGAGTAAACTACGATTTTCGTCCCTGTGGTTTGAAAACTTAACTTATATAATAATTATTTCGAAAATGGTGATGGTGGTGGTGGGTGGTGATGGTGGTGGGTAGAGGTTTGGGAAGAAGGTGGATGGTGATGGTGGTGGTGGGTGGAGGTTTGGGATGAAGGTGGATGGTGATGGTGGTGGTGGGTGGAGGTTTAGGATGAAGGTGAGGATGAAGATGAAAGGGTAGAATGATTGAGAGGGACCAACTTGGGATCCGAAATTGTGTTTGGGATGAAGGTGAGGGTAGAATGACTGAAATGCCCCTCACGTGAGGGGCACATGGGGGCTCTAACAGAAAAAAATGGACGGCGTCAGTGAGAGGGACCAACTTGGGATCCGAAACTGTGTTTTAGGGACTGTAAGTGTAGTTTCAGCTTTGGAGGGATCATCACTGAAATCGAGGCATAGTTGAGGGACCATTTCTGTAATTTACTCTTTACTTTTTTACCTAAAGTTGGTCAGAGGGACCAAAAGTGAAACAAAATGGCAACCATAATGACCAAAGTTGTAATTAGTTTGAAAGAGGGACCAAACTTAATAGTGAGTGGCAACCACAAGGACCAAAAATATAATTTACTCTTATTATTATTTACATAGTTACATACAAAAAGCTAAAAGCTGCCAATTGATAACCATCCATCTGATAAATGCAAGTTTAAATAGATAACAAACATCGAGTCCTACTTAATAGCTAATACGGCCTAGTATTCAATTCAAGAGCGGAATACAAGCCTTCTAACCTTGGGGCCAAACCTAATCTCTTTATCCAAATGGATCACATAAACAAGTCTAATTTGTTTCGATGTAATAGACATGTATTTTTAAAAACACGAAAGATACAAATATCCAAAGTATAACATATTAAATCTCTAAAACAAGACAAAAACTTTATGAAATCTTCAAATATTATTCATCAAAGTGGAAGTTGTCGATTTTTTGCAGCTTTGTAATCTTGCATGATTTTCTTCGAACCAAAAATTTTCAGCAATTCATTTTTTGTTAAACAAAACCAACGAGCCATTTAAAAGATCAACTTCCATTTTAGAAACATTCAATCTAATGATATAAGCTAAATCAAGAAGCTTAAACACTGCGTTTATGAGTTTCTGATTCGCTTTCATGATTCTATCTTAACTTACGTATCAATTATCAATCAAAAATGACAAATAACAAATTGTTTTAATAACTATAAAATCTAGTAAGCCTCAAAATATACTTACAAACAATCACTAAAATATTTAGCTCTAATTATAATAGCAAGCAATATTTATTCCTCCACAATCATAAACAAAAAGAGTCCAAATAAAATTAACTAAAGTTATTAATTAATATTATCCCTATACATAATGTTAGGAAGCAGTGAAAAAGACACAGGGCCTTGGCCCCCCCAAAACCCAGTGACTCAATTTATATCAGTTTGAACAAAAATATTGGATTTTTTTTAATTCAAAATTAGAAGTTGCATTCATTTTCCATTCTTTGTTTATTATTAAATTTTATATCCCGCTTCATCACACGTGTACACAACCTAACCTAGTATGTGTGTATATATATGGGCAAAATATTGCAATGCATCTAAATTAGATTCATTTCTACAAGTGCTGAAGAAATGTTATTAGGGGCTGTTGTTTACCTCTTAATAGTTCCATTAAAAGGCAACATCTGAATCGATAAGAGGTGAATCTTGTTTGGCAAAAAAAGGGTCTGTCTCTTAATGGTTTCTAAAAACCTCTGAATGATTTTGTATCTTGGGCCTCCCTTAACCATTCAGAGCCCTAATTTCATTCTGAATATTTACCAAACAACTAGATTTCATTTTGTACTATATCATAAGAGTCTTTTAATCATTCTGACCACTTAATCATTGTGCACCAAATCATTCAGCAACTACCAAACAGCCCCTTAGTTACAATTGACATAGAGATCACTTCATGACTGTTGACTACATTATGTAATAAGCTACTTATCCAATAAATTGTTAAAAGTGGGACTAAATAAAGCAGCTTCTTGAGCTTCTCTAATCTGTTCGATTTCCTCTTTTTCACAAGCCGTTGATCTTTACAAAAACAACCGCTCTGCTTTTTAAGAGTTAGAAAGATTCATGAAATATGTGCCTGTGCCACTTGTGTTATGTGTGGGTGCCACTTGTTTTGTGGATACCAATGTAAGTAGCTAACTAAAGTCTACGTTGCCTATGTAACTGGCCATATAAATTGTTCAAACATCTGTATTGCACAATGAACCTCAAAAGTGTGAAAGCTAATCGACTTTATATCATCCTTCAAAGTAGATATACGTTCTGCCACTGAATATGGTTCCATTCACTCAAGTGCTTGCTACAAGTTAAACCCCTAAAAAATTCTCTCATTTCTTTCAGCTCTACTAAGTTAAGCAGATTAATATCATCAGCTGCTTCTGATGGCATTACACTAATATATAAGATTACTAATACTGGAGTTTAAACTCAATCAAGAATATTTGGATAGCAAACATTTAAGCAATGAAGGAAGATAATATTCTTGTGTACCTTCCAAGTTGACGGAGTAGCCTTAGGGCCTGTTTGTTAGCAGCTTAATAAGCTTAATGGGACTCACAGCTTATTCGGTCAGCTATACATGACTTTTTGATAGTGGGTTAATAATATAGAAGGTGGCTCATTCAGTAAGCTTTTAGGGGGGAGATTTATGCAGAAAGTCAAGTTTTTAGTCAAACGTGCTCCTTCCATCTACAAAAACCTTCCCGATCCAGCTTTATCCATACAAGACTTAATGGAAAACCAACAAAACAGCCATCTTTCGGTGCATTATAAAACAAACAAAGCCGACTAAAAAAGGTAATATTTTATTAAAGCATTATATAAAAATGTTAGAAAGGACCTGTTATTGAAATGGACCCATGAGCAGCAGAATAGGGCCAAGAATCAATCAGACAGTAAAGCAGTGGATCAAGACAAAACCTAGAAGAAAAAGGAGATATATTGTTTACTTTAAAAGCAATATGCTTAGGTCAACATGAAGGTTACGAGTAAATTATTGGGAGATCACGCAATTCCATCACCCCAAATCAAATTATGGTATTCAACCCGAATGGGATCTTGTTTAAACCTGTTGGAGTTAGACATTGGCTAGATTTGAACCATTTCTCCTCCATATATGTTGGAACCTCCTTCCTTTTTCTAGGGCTTTTTTGGAGATTAATCCGATGGGATTCTACTAATTATTCTCACAAGACGCATGTAATTGGAATTGGCTAAGCATTTTATTCAAACAAATATAGAACCAAAATGGATGGTCTTGTGTTTGTTACCGGTTCTTCCTCATGAGTTGAGACCAATCTATCTCCTCTCCAAACTCTTCAGTATATATATATATATATATTGTGCTGCATGAAGTGGATACAACTATGATAATGATACATATACTATATTTGAACATAATAATGTTGTTCTACAATACCAAGTTGGGAACTTCTTGTGACGTACTCACGTGAGACCTACAACTGAGATTTAACATGTAGTTAGCATGCACAGTCTATTACTACGTACAATCTATCTCGCTAGTCCTGTTGAAGTTCCACATCAGCTAGATATGGGATAATTTATTCTTGATATATGTTGGAACGTCGATCTCTTCTCTACTCAAAAGGCTCTTTTGGAGAGTAATTAATATAACAAGGTTTCACATATTCTCTTAGTCCTCACCTCCAAATTTAAGATACACTATATAAGTACTGATATAATAACAATCATTCTCCCCGGCTGATCAACAATTAAGAAACTTTAGAATTGATAAACACCAACAAAAGAGGATATTAGAGAATTAATGTTTACTGCAAGTAAAATAAAATTCTAGTGTAAGGGGTTGTTTGTTTACCTCTTAATGGTTCCATTAAGAGGCAACCTCTGAATCGTTCAGAGGTGAATCTTGTTTGGCAAAAAAAAAAGTCTGCCTCTTCTTAATGGTTCCAAAACCCTCTTAATGATTTAGCATCTTGGGTCACCCTTATCCATTCAGCACCCTGATTTCATTCTAAACAAATACCAAACAACCATATTTCATTTTGCACTATATCATAAAAGCCTCTTAACCATTCAGCAACCGGCAAACAGCCCCTAACATAACACAAGATTGAAAGATCCCACAACTGAACCACATTCTGAGCTGGCTTACACAGAAACAATGAATAACATAAAGAAAGAAAGAAACAAAAAGACCATATTGTAATATAACATAAACTTTTTGAACTTTGGGACTATTTCGGGAGATAGTAGGTAACACGTGTTGAGCTTTGAATGTATAACAAAATCACAGTCCTAGCCAGCTACAAAATTTGGATTTTTGTTCAGGACAAAGGACATCTCAAGATAACCCTCCTAGTTTCTGCAGAGCTCAAAGGTTTTTCCTTTTCTCGTGAACTCTCCAACTGGTAAAGATTGATTCTTGACACCCTCGTGAAATCTTTTGTTTGGCTACCTTCTTTCCAGATCTGAAATCCCATATCTAGAGCCATGTTCAAATTTTAATACATGATGTACAAGTAATTATGAGATCACTTCCTGGATTTAGAGATTTCAGCTCTGTACAAAAGGGAATTACATATTTTCTGAATCGAAATATGTTAGTTCTTCCAATTGGGCATGCATAAAGTCTAAGCCAGAGTTTTTGGACGTACCTAAAGTAAAGAATAGATGGGTGACCCCAATTAACAAATCACCAGATCTTAGTGTTGATATACTAATTAAGTTCATATGTCTTATATATACACACATATAGAGAGAGGAAGGTTTAGGGAAAAACCTTAAAAAAACGGAAAACTGAAGAACACCCTGGTAGCCTTTCATCATCTGGACGGTATGCACAGGTAAATTATGTTGTTTTTTTGTTTTTATGCACTACATAATGCACTTGTACATGTGCATGATACAAATTACTTGTATGCACAAATGCATACCATCCAGATGAAGGGCTACCAGGGTGTTCTTCAGTTTTCCGTTTTTTGAGGTTTTACCCCGAACCTGACCCTATATATATATATATATATATATATATATATATATATATATATATATATATATATCACTTCCATCTGTTTGAAACTTTGATATAGTATTAGAGATCTAAGATTATACCCACATTTTCTGAAAGGAAGATTAACACGTCATCCAAGATATGAAATTACTTGTAAATAGGACGACTATTGGTTCTTGGAGATGCTGATTCTTCCACCATGCTCGAGATAGTTTTTATCCTGATCATTTGTGGTGCTTAAAGAGACAAATCATCCAAAATTCTTCTCGTTTGGCCAGCTTTATAGGCCAACTAGCAGAACTCCATCCACCTCATCCCGCTGTTCCTGGAGCCTATAAAAGACACACATTGCCACCTACAGACACATATCACCTCTTGAGCCTAGACTTATAAGAAGAGTCCCATATTCTGCCTAGCCTTCTGTCATCCCCACTCGTTGTTTTTCCTTTGCATTACAAGACATATATAAGCTCAGTCTTAATTGTTCAAGTTTCTTGAGTGTGAAATTGTATGGCATCTAGCTCAATGTCTTCACGTGGATCAGGTTCATGGACTGACAAACAGAACAAGGCCTTCGAAAAGGCGCTCGCTGTGTTTGACAAAGATACCCCTGACCGCTGGCACAATGTCGCCAAGGCCGTTCCTGGGAAAACCGCACAGGAAGTGGAGAGGCATTTTGAACTACTTGTGGAAGATATCAACAGCATCGAGAGTGGCCGAGTTCCTTTCCCCAAATACAGGACTACTAAAGGGCATCATAACTAAGGTAATTAACATCATAATCCTACAATCAAGTCCTTCACCTTGTATAGTAGATACCTAAATGACCACAATAACAGATCTACATTTAGAATTCCCTAGTTTCATGTTGCATCTACCCTCAAATTCACAAGATTTTACAGAAAACTGAAAGAGGTAATCTCTTGGTATCATATAAGAATAAAGCATTAATCTAAGGTAATAAATCAAAATAGGCTAGCTGTGTGGAGATTTTAGTTCGGAGAGAAGCCTGCAAAACGACATTGTTGAAAAACCAATTTAACAGAAACCATGCGATTTTGCAGCTTTCGCATCACCAAAGTTAATGTTGAGGTTTCCCTAGTAATAGAACTACATACATTGCAACAAACGCATGCATGAAGAGCATATATTTCAATAAAATGCTAATTCTTCTGATAAAATCATGAACCTGTTTGATTACGATGCAGGATAAGGAACGAACGTCTCCATGAAAGCAAGCATGGATCGATGATGGAGTACAAGTAGGAATAACAAAGATCTAATGATCGTCTTCTTTTGTTCAATTAAATGTAACTAGTATGGGGGAATCATTAAATTGATTCCTTCCTTGATGTATTTTGATTATCTGCTATAAGTTGGCAGATCTCCCTCGCTTTTCATTTATCTTCGCTAAATGCACATCGTCCATCGAATGCAAATAACAGGCGAAATGTGCTTTGTGATTTCTTCGAAATATTCATTATCATTTTGTGGATCTGTAGCAAATGAACTAATGAAATATGTGTTTATTATTTGTGTTCTGGACTTTTCCTCTTCGATCTGGCCAACATTACGTAAGAAATCTGAAAATCTAAACCAAATTGCAGAAGCATGATAAGAAATTTACTTGAATCAAGTTACCGTTCTGTGATTTTCTAACCTTTGACGATAATATCGCCTCCAATGCTTCGCGTTCTTCGCCATGACGCCATCGATGGGGCTGCAGTCTGCAAAGTGGAAAGGTGGGAAAACGATGGTCCGTCCGTCACTAAAGACGAAGGATTATTTCTAGGACCATTGATTGGTGTTTGGACTTCTAATAATCAGTTTTTTTAATTAAATCCATAAAACCTTTTTGGAACAATTACAATTCAGAGTTGTTTAATACGCAGACAGGATAGAACATGATGGAACAGGACAAAACATGATATAATAGTTGTTCAGCGTTTGTTAGACAGGACTGGACAAAACAGAACAGATAATATTAGATGAAATAAAATAAATAAAATTTAAAGAATGAGTGAAATATAAAATAGAACGTGTATTTGATGTTTTAGGATAGAATTAGATTTTATTTTGATGTTCCAACTTGTTCCATGGGGTAGGGGTGGAACAGGCCTGTTATACTTTGTTCCTGTCTGTTCCACATAAAAGTCTTGCCAAACATGAAACAGTGATTCTTGTTCTGTTTTGTCATGTCATGTCCAGTGTAACAAACGCACCCTTACAAGACATGAATTATGTGAGAATTAATCCGTTTCATCGCTTTTAATTAAATATCATTCCATGAATTGCAGTTTAAAAAAGAATTGATCTGATGCATTTCGGTGCATATTGGATCATGTCATCCTAATGATCGTCCATTACTCTCTTAAGCACTTGTCACTAAATTTGACATTTCTCACCTAAACCTAACCCTAACCCTAACCCTAACCCTATAGATAAAGTGGTCTATATTGATTTATCTAAATTGTTATATGATTATTGTGTTGAATAAATATTTGAATGATAAAATGATCATTTTACAATTTGGATTTAAACAACATTAACGATCAATGTTATTTACTAAACGTAAAATTTTCATGAAACTTGAGATGAACTCGTTCCGAAACCACCCCCTCATTTGAGGCATAGATTTTCAATCATACCCAATTGATACAGCGTTGAAATATGTTATACGTTACATATGTTCAATTCCAGGATAAACATTAAACTCTATTAATACGACATATAAATTTTGTATTTTTCTTTTTAAATGATGAATTGCATTACTTTTCATTTCAGTTTATAATAAAATTGTAAATTGTGTTACACACTTACACTGCATGAGTGGATATAAGTAGGGATGAACATCGAGGACCGTTTTCCCGAACCGAACCCGAACCGGTACCATATATTCGATCCGGTATTCGGTTCCAAACATTTCTCAAAATCGGTATTCGGTACCGGGATTTTCCCGAAAAAACCGAAACCGAACCGAAATTTTTAAAAGCAAAGTTTTTTTAAAAATTTTAATTATGCATATCATCTCCTAATTAAAGTTTATCTTGATTGTTGTTAACATTAATTATTATTGTTTCTAGTCGTATATATAGAGATTGAAGAGTTGATAACGAGCAAAATGGAAAAATGAAAATCGTAAAAAAAATACCGAAGATTGTTGAATTTTTGTTTGGTTTTGAACTTTTTGATTGTTTGTGATTGGTTTTGAAACACATTTGAAACATTATGAATGCATTTTGTTTGCGATTGGTTTTGATACACATTTGATACATTTTAAAGTTTTCGGTCTTAAGTGGTCCTAGTACCGATTTTCCCGTCCCGAAACCGAAACCGAACCGGTACCGTACCGGTACATACGGTTCGGTTTTCGGTACCAAATTTTAGTCCCAAAAAAATTCGGTACAGGTCCGGTCCCGATCTCATCCCTAGATATAACTAGTTGTACAAAAATTGATTATTGATACAGAGGGATAATAAATTGTAACCTCTAAATGTGTGTAAACTTTGAATTTCGTAGGTTTTCTTGATGAAATTGTTTCATGAAATTGTTTATTTTGATGAAAGTGTTTCATATCATTCATTTCTTGATGAAATTGTTTCATATATTTGTGTTTTTAGGTAAAAACGACAAAGTTTCATCAACTGAGAAAGTATATGAAACAGTTTCATAGAAATGAAAAAAACTATATGAAACTACATAAAAAACACAAATATATGAAACAATTCATCAAGAAATGAATGATATGAAACAAGTTCATCAAAATAAATAATTTCATGAAACAATTTCATCAAGAAAACTTATGAAATCCAAAGTTTACTCCATTGGTATAATCATGAAATTACATTATCATCCATGATGATAACTAAGGGCAAATGATTCATTTACTCATTCAAAACAGTTTCCACTTAATTAATAACTCTCCTTAACAAAAATGACAAACAAAATATATGTTTTAGGTATAGGTTTTTCAAACGTTTATTATTTTTGTTGAAAGAAAGATATAAGCTTGTGCATAATATAAACAATTATGTTCATAGCGTTTTATGCATGCTGTATAAACTGTTTTGCTGTATCTTACATTTAAGAAATTTGAAGTAATTTCATCAAAGAATAGGAACCTATTGATTCTTTCCCAACTGGTTGTACCATAGATGCAATGATTTACTTCTACACACGGTCTTTGGTTCATGTCCACAACGACTCAATTATACTAGAAAAAGGAATAAAAGTCGATGCACCTGACTTCATGCATGCTTGACTTGGCTCGAGGATATACCTCATTATTTTTACATTTACTTTGCAACAAAAAATGTTGAGCCATTTGCATTCTATGATGTTTAATTTTTTTATCATTCGTAGAAAACAGTAAAAAAATCATTTATCTCTCCACATTCAAATTTAGAGAATTATCCAAATTTTGAGGTTTATTTATGTATTTTAGAGAATTTGTTGAAACAAAATATAGAACATAAATTTTCTATATTTTATAGACTAGCTTGTTAAAGATGATCTAACTACTATAATTATAAATATAAAAATTAAATTCAGAGCTTTTGAAAATGTACCTTTTCAAAATAAAAAGTAAATTTAATTTTGATATAATTTACTTTTATAAAAGGGAAATTAATTAAAATACTCCAAGTTTGACTTTGCTTTACCAAAATACCCTAAATCTCTTTCACTTTACCAAAATGCCACAACTGCCTGCGATGGAGCTCGCGATCGCGGGCTAGGGCGTACGTGGCACCCCGTGTTTGGCCAAAGTGTCCCGCGGAGCCCCTCAACTATGGCCGCGGTGACACTTTTGGTCCCTCCCCGCGGTGGAAGCCCGCGATGGGCCCGCGATAGGCCAAAAATTTACAATTTCAGCCCCTGTACTTGAACGAATCTTGCATGCTTTTACTGTTTTTTTCCACAATTATTGTACTTTGAAGACCAATTTGTGGTTAAAATTCACTGGTTTGTTTGAGATTTCATCCATAAATATGAGTGATATGCAATCCATAATTCACACTCATTTCTTGCTCTTTCTTGATTTCTCTCTTGCTTTCTTTGTTTAAGTTGCTTTCTCTCTTGATTTCTCTCATTTCATCCACAAATGGCATCTTCATCAAACCCTAAGTCTACTGCTGAAAAAATGCCACCTAAAATCGAGATCGCCATAGCAAAAAGGGAAAAGGAGATAGAGGAACTAACACAAGAGTGGAAACAAATGATGGCCAGGAAGGAAGTCCACTTGAGAAGGATCAAAGAGGAAGATAAGGAGATCAAAAGGATGAAAGGGGATATAAAAGCTAGGAAGGCTCGTATTCGTCGAGAACAAGAAGCAATTCACCATATTCTACAAGACTTCGCAATTCTTCAAGCGAAGATAAACGACAAGCAAACTTGGATTGATGAAACTAAAACAATTTTTTACTAGGTGGTGGTTGTTTTAGTTGTTTTAGTTGTTTTGTATTTGTTTTTTGTTGTTTTGTATTTTTTTTACTGTGTTGTTGTTTTGTATTTTTTTTTTGTTGTTTTGTACTTTGTTGCTCATGAATAAAAATTTTTAATTTCTCTGAAAAGTGGTTCATGTGAAAAATACAACTCATAAATGTTATACAAGATTATTTCATAGCAAACACATACTAGTAAATACAGTACAAATTTATCCAAATTTGAGGCTACGGCTAGACGATGGTTTGGTTTTTGACAACCCGGGTCTACTTCTTACATACTCTGACGAGACGAGTCTCAAAGTGTTAAGCTCCACTTTCTCGATGTACACTTCAATCACAGTATGGCCGTCAACATACTGGCGTATGTTGGCTACATCTTCGTCGATACTCAATTCTACCAGTCCAGTCTAGAAGTCTGCATTCGGCCTCTTAAAATACAACCTATTATATTTTGGTTCTTCATATTCCAGCTCTTTCATGATCTGTTCAAGCAGTTGCATAGAAAAATCCTCCACATCTAACATGTCAACATAAATTTCTAGACCACGAAAATAATGTCTTTTAGGTGGTTCCGTAAAGTAACCACCATGGTGGACTTTCATGGTGAACAACTGTGGATATTTATCTGTTGATGAAATTAATTAATATAGTTAGTTCGTAGAAACAAGCAAAAAACTCAATGAAACATGAACACTAACCATATAACTCTTTGCTAGTGTCTGAAAGCGATTTAGATAAACGCCTAAAGCACCAAACATGAAGGTTTGGGGATGCCATGTAAGAATACGTTAACGAATAATATATTATCGTTTATGTGTTTTACGACTAATCTAGCGTAGGTTATTTATAGGCAAATGTGGATGCTTTTACTGCACTTAGGTCCATGTCTTTGCTCTAACACAACTTAGGTCCCTGTCTTTTCTCTAACACAACTTCGGTCCCTATCAACGCTATCATATGATATAGTTCTATATAACCATTACTATTCTCTCCATTTAGACTACTACCATTATGATCATCATCCTATGTTCTGTTTCAAGTACCTTTCAAAAGATAACTGGTCCCAATCAATGTTCAGATCAACGCACATAAGTTATGTTTGATAAATTATAACGCACTAAACATACAAGTATAAAGTTGTACAATGTCCCCACTTAAACAGCCGAGTACACAAGAATTCCGAATCAACTCTAGATTTTGGTAGCCGTACTGTAGATTTTGGTAGCCGTACTCAACTCCTGTAGTGAAATTGAGGATAAATGGCTTGTATTTAAGCATGTGTATCTCTAGATTATTTTTGAAATCCACAGATTATGATAATTCCATATCACCAACAATATCATTTACATACAATATTTATTGTCCCAATCAAGGGAAATCAGCGTTCAGATCAACAGTATCATGTGATATAGTTCCATGTGGTTCAAGCTCCGACGGGCCCGCGGTGTTACTTAGTTGAGTGCTTGTGTGTCTACTCCTTGGCACAGTTGAAGGGGCGGGATTTGGACACTCTCCACGAGTATGTCCTACGCATTGGCACCGAGTACATCTTCACTGTATCGAACCTTCACCACGTGATGGACGTCGGTCGTTCTTTCTCGGTCTCCCGGCTCTGTTCTTATCGATTAAAGGTGGATAGCATGGCGGAAGCGGGTCGGGTGGATACACCCATGCTTCAGGGGGTCCAGCTGGGTTTATTACCTCCACATATGTTCTCCGGTAATATTCGGACCTGAAGAAAGGTACAGCCAAGTCGCTGCAATCTCTACGACCCATATATCTTGCCGCAGCGATGGCATGGCCGCACGGTAACCCAGATTTTTCCCATTCGCGACACGAAAAAGTGTGGTCGGTCATATGCACAATCGCGTGAATATGGTCATCCTGAACCTCGTACCTCCCATACCCGATTTCTCTTACCGTCCATGTCGCCGCGCGACGCGCCCTGTTCTGAACTATCTCCTCCGCCGTTGGTGTGAGTGCATTTTGCATCTCAGCTCCTTTTCGGCGTCGAAGTTGGTACCACTCTTGTTGAAAGCTCCGAAAGTAGTCCATAAGATTAACAATCGGACATCTACGCGCAAAATGGGAGAGTGCATTCACCGACTCTGCATAATTGGAGGTCAGAATGTCATACCGTTGTCCAGGAAAATAGGCCGCGGACCACCTCTCCGGTCCAGCTTCGTCCATGACTTTGGATGCTTCCTTGGCACTAAATTGTAGCAGATTCATGTACCGGTTAAACTCCCGATCCGTATATGCTCTGCATGCCGCCCAGTAGACATCCTTGTAGGTGGTAATACGTTTGTCCCTGAATTTGGCGTTCATCTCCAAATGTCGACAACATATGGCGTGAGGGGCGTTTGGGTACATGGCAGAGATTGCGGCGCTTATGAAAGGAGCCCTGTCGGACATAAACACCAACCCTTGCGGGTCTCCGATAGCTTGTCTCAACATGGACAGAAACCAAGTCCACTCGTCCCCAGTTTCGGACTTGCCTACGCCGAAAGCTACTGGAACGATGGAGTTATCCCCGTCCATGGCAACCGCCAGGAACATCATACCCATGTACCGGCCCTTTAAATGGGTTGCGTCTATTACCAGGACACGACGTAGATTTGCCAGAAATGTGCGGATCTGCAAAAACATAGGTGGTTTTCCTTTGTAAGTGTTATAGTTTATAATGTGTAAACATACGACGTGTTAAAATACGTACCGCGGGTCCAAGGGCCACGAAGCACATCTCAAACCGTCCATGTGAATCGGTCCGTAGCTGCGTGACAGTACCAGGGTTCTGCAGCTGCAAATTATATAAATATGTTGGGAGTCGTTCATACGACTTCTCGAACGTGCCTCTCACCAATAGCAGTGCCTTGCATCGCGCACGCCAAACTTGGTGGTAACCAATCGTGACGCCGAACTGCTGGTGAACATCGTGGACGATGTCCTTTGGACGCAATGACCTGCTAACATCAAGAAATTTGTTTTTCAGTATCGCACCCAAAGTCCTTTTGGTGGCTTCTTTGTGGTGGGGATTCAGTTGCGTCCTCGTACAAGTATGTACGTCGTGCACATTTCTAATAACTAACGCCCCTCCTTTGGGACCCGCGGAAATCGCGTACATCCTCCACTCACAGTTTTCTCTCGCACATTCAACTATGTATCTGCTTTTGTCAGATTTCGGCGTGTGACTTTCAAAACCCTTTTCCAAGAACTTAAGTCCGACCTGACTTGCCAAGTGATCATTCGAATCAAATATCTGACATACTCTTAACCTTTCACTGCGATTATAAGGTGTAGGTTCGTAGGTTTGTGTCTGGGTATTCTGGTCTGGAAGAATAGGGGTATATCAAAAAAGTCATTTATCTGACTACATGATTTTCTACTAGGGGTATATTCTTCGTGATCATCACTATCGGTATCTGATCTGTCTATATCAGCATTACCCGTTTTGAAAACATAGGTTTCGTCATCAGCAACTCCAGCACAACGTCCTTCTTGTGGTTGTTGTTGTTGCGTCTCCGGAACATAATCAGGAATACAGTCGTTAAGACCATATGCATGATCCAAATGAACTATTGGGACGTGGGACGGCTGAAATTGAGAATCAGGCTGCTCTATTTGGAGGTCTTCGTCATCAGCGTCGTCGTCACCGTCGTCGTCTTCGTCGGATTCGGCATACACAAAAAGTAATGGCGGTCTTTCTGAATCGGCTGCAAAGTGCAGAAAACCAGAGATATCCCCATCGTTGGATAACTCCACAAATGACCCATCACCATTCTTAAACACTAACTTGCAAACAGCAGAAGGGTAGATTCCACATTTTTGCATGGCGTATGCAACAAACTTCTGATGAGAAAAGTTTACTACCAATTTTACATCATGCTTAGATTTATAAGCAAATTTCCACTCATTGTTATCTTGAACCCATTCACCATCGAAACAGAAATATAGCTTAGCTTTTGCAATAGATGAACTCATTTGTTCAGTAGTATCTCAAAAACAAAATATTGAAGAAAGAAAGCAAGAAAGAAGTATGGAATCGGTGTGGATTATGGATTGCATTTTACATCTATTTATGGATGAAACAACCAACATTGATGACAACCAATCTCTCATTTCATCCACAAATTGGTATTCCAAATACACTGATTCAACATTGATGAAAACATGCCAGTGAATTTTAACCACAAATTGGTCTTCAAAGTACAATAATTGTGGAAAAAACAGTAAAAGCATGCAAGATTCGTTCAAGTACAGGGGCTGAAATTGTAATTTTTTGGCCCATCGCGGGGAACCTCCGCGGGGAGGGACCAAAGGTGTCACCGCGACCATAGTTGAGGGGCTCCGCGGGACACTTTGGCCAAACACGGGGTGCCACGTAGGCCTAGCCCGCGATCGCGGGCCCTATCGCGGATTTTTGTGGCATTTTGGTAAAATGAAAGAGATTTAGGGTATTTTGGTAAAGCAAAGTCAAACTTAGGGTATTTTAATTAATTTCCCTTTATAAAATTATACGTTATACATAATCCATGATTCTATTCTCTATAGAAAGTCATTTTAAAAAATCGCAATATCGGTTGTTTTATTGTTATATTTGATTTTAGGGAATTTAATTAAAATACCCAAAGTTTGACTTTAACTTACCAAAATACTCATTTTCTCTCTGATTTTATCAAAATACCCATTTTTTCCGCCAAAAGGGTCCGCGATCGCGGACAGGGACCATTTTTGCCATTTTTGAAAGTTGCCATCCTGCGAACGCGCGATGGTTTGTTTTTTTGAATATTTTGATTTGAAATTTACACTTTCAACCCCTATACTTATTTACTTACTTTACTTTATACCTTTTACTTTCATAATTTTAATTTTACATTTAACACATATAATCGTTTATTAACTAAAATACGTTAAAAAATACGTTTTAATTTAACAAGTTACACCATTATAATCGTCTCTTCGATACGTTCGAAATGAGCCCAATATTGAACTTTTTTGATTTATATATTTTAATATATATCATATACACTACATAAAAAATATTTTTTATATTTAAAATTCATTTTTAACGTATTTTCAATTTTGTTTTACACTTCTATCGCATTAACATAATAATCATATATTAACTAATTCATTAAATCATTTTAAATTATTATTATTTGTATGTGTTTATAGATATCGTGAATGACAATAGGACAAGGTTTCACGAGAACAATATGAAATGGGGTTTTGACAAGTTGGTATCACTGGACTCATTTAAAAATTGTGAAAATGGGTATTTGGCGAATGGTGATTTATGTGTGTTTGGAGCTGAAGTATTTGCAGTTACAGAGTATGCACAAAAGGATCGATGTTTGTCCATCACAAAGCATCCGCCAATTTTTAATACTTACACTTGGACCATCGATAATAAAATAAATAAAACGTATTTTAACTATAAGAGTACCATAAATTAAATAATTAACTATAATAATATGAATTTTAAATATAAAAAATATTTTTATGTAGTGTATATGATATATATTAAAATATATAAATAAATAAAAAATCAATATTGGGCGCATTTCGAACGTATCGAAGAGACGATTATAATGGTGTAACTTGTTGAAATTAAAACGTATTTTTTTAACGTATTTTAGTTAATAAACGATTATATGTGTTAAATGTAAAATTAAAGTTATGCAAGTAAAATGTATAAAGTAAAGTAAGTAAATAAGTATAAGGGTTGAAAATGTAAATAAAAATATTTTTTACCTGCGAAAATTCATTTTTTTAACGTATTCTCAATTTTGTTTTACACTCCTATCGCATTAACTATAAGAGTACTATAAATTAAATAATTAACTATAAAGGTATAAATTGTAAATATTAAAAATATTTTGATGTACTATATATGATATATATTAAAATATATAAATCAAAAAAATTCAAGATTGGGTTCATTTCGAACGTATCGAAAAGACGATTATAATGGTGTAACTTGTTAAAATTAAAACGTATTTTTTAACGTATTTTAGTTAATAAACGATTATGTGTGTTAAATGTAAAATTAAATTTATGAAAGTAAAAAGTATAAAGTAAATTTAGTAAATAAGTATAGGGGTTGAAAGTGTAACATTTAATTTTAAATTCATTGGTCACGCGGGTGTACAGTGGTCGAACGCGAGCCAAAAGTTTCAAAAATGGCCCTTGGAATTTTTCAAAAATGGTCCCTTGCAATTGAAAAGTAACAAAAATAAAACCATCGCGGGATTCCTTCGCGATCGCGGGATTGAATTTTTCAAAAAAGGTCCCTGCAAGTTTAAAAAAGTGTCAGAAATGGTCCCTGAGCCCGCGATCCTTAGTTAATTACAATTCCTTAGTTATCCATTATCTTATTATTAATTTTAGTTTATAATTAAGTTAGCAATTATCTTTATAACTAGTTTAGTATTTATCGTTTTCTTAGTCTAGATTATAAATAGGGTATTAGGGTTCATTGTTAATGAGTTTATCAATTAATAAAGTTTGTTTCTTTTAGAGTGGATTCTCTAGTTATTTGAGTTTTACGTTTCGTAATTCTCGTCTATTAAATGGTTTAGACGCTTGTCGATCCTTCCGCAAACCCCCGCTGCGTCAAGTGGTATCAGAGCAGGATTCGCCTGTCTTTTCACCATCATGGCATATCAACAACTCGCTACCAAAGCAGACTTTGTTGAGTCGGATGTGGCCGTATCCACAACGCTCGCGAATCTGACAGCGGTTGTAAATAGGCTTCAACCCGAAATCGTCAACGACAATTGTCGGAGAAGAGACAGGTTTGAAGGTTGGTTAGGATTCCGTTTAATGGCAACCTTAACCGGGTCGATCCACCGAGTTCCGAATCCGAAGAGGAGGAGGAAGATTCCCGAGAAAAGATCCACGTCGTGCTTCAACGAATACTCCTTTCGTCAAAGGAAGATAGTCAACACGAAGATCTTTTCCGAGCGCATTGTTCGATACACAAAAAGGTAAGTAACTTAATTATCGACGACGGGAGTTGTGTGAACCTCGTGTCCCAAAAGTTAGTCGATTACTTTAACCTACCCACTCACCCCCATGAGGCCCCATATTCTCTTGGGTGGGTCAAGTACAGCTTTCAAGTTAGAGTCACACAAACTTGTCGGGTACCCATCTCAATCGGCAAACACTATCGAGAAGAAGTCATATGTGATGTCCTTAACATGGACGCTTGCCACATTCTGTTGGGTCAACCGTGGCAATGCGATAATCATGCAACCTACAAGAGCCAAGCCGACATCGTACTATTCCGTTGGGGCGACCAAAAGATCGCCATGAGATCAATTAATAGCTTCGATGAAAGCCCCAACAAGAAGAGCCACGACAATAGCCGTATTATGGACTCGATTTCGGCCCTAGTCAATCAACCGCCCGTTCCGAAAAGACCACCGGAAAAGGAGGAAGTCTTGTCGGCCAAGGTTGAAGACGAGGTTGTTGCCATCGAAACAAAGTCACAACATGAAACTTGTAACGTGCCGAAAGAGTCGACAGCCAATTTCGGACCCCCGGCCAAAGAAACCGAAAGCAAGATACCGGAAGACATTCTCGAGCCGAAGAAACGGTTACCACAAGATGTCAAGAACGATGATCCCAAGGATGAGGTTGTCGTTATTCAAGCACCAAAGGCTTCGGTTCAAACCGAACGATTCCCGGTAAAGTTACGCACGTTTCTTACCCTTCCAAGTTTAATAAATTATTGGTCGTATGGAAGGAATTGCGACGACCGCCGTTGGAATTTGAAGGTTGGTCGAAAGTTTTCAATTTTGAAGACCAAGTTATGCACCCAAGCGGTTTGACGAAACGCATGTTCTACGAGCCGAGTAAAGCTGCTTTTCAAGTGAACTCGAGGACGAGTTCTTTTCAAGTGAGGGTGACTGATACAGGGAGAAATCGAGGGATTTTCATAAATTATTGGAAGAGAAAGAAACAAGTTCGAAAAGAAAAACGAGCTCGAAAGAGACTCGGAATTTAGCGTTGGAAAAAGAGCAAACATAAAGCACCAAATATAGAGGAAGTAGTGATAAAAGATCGAGAGTCAGATCGAGCGAAGAAGAGGAAAGCAGAAACACAAGGCAGCCGCCGGCGCCAGCGACGTCGCGCCACAAGTAGCGCCACCTTCTGTTTGGTGGTTGGCGCCCATTCCCACGCTACTTGGCTAGCGCCACACTCCAGCAGCCACTTTTTCCTTCCTCACGTGACCTCTCCATTCCAATTACAATTCCTTAGTTATCCATTATCTTATTATTAATTTTAGTTTATAATTAAGTTAGCAATTATCTTTATAACTAGTTTAGTATTTATCGTTTTCTTAGTCTATATTATAAATAGGGTATTAGGGTTCATTGTTAACGAGTTTATCAATTAATAAAGTTTGTTTCTTTTAGAGTGGATTCTCTAGTTATTTGAGTTTTACGTTTCGTAATTCTCGTCTATTAAAGGGTTTAGACGCTTGTCGATCCTTCCGCAAACCCCCGCTGCGTCATGATTATAAAGAGCTTTGTTTTTCCATTGGTTTCGTTTCCTTCCATTTCCTTCCCCTTTTTATTAAAAGAATTTATATAAAATAATAAGAATTCAATTATACCGGTGAATATTAATAAAAAAATTATTTTCTCTCTTTACATATTTTGGAGAATTCTTTAAACTTGTAGGTTTTTTCAATTTTAAAGAATAATATGAATAATTTAGGGGCCGTTTACCTAATCACTTACCCGGGTAAGTGCTTACCGGTATAATTCAACACTATCACTTACTTCCCGGGTAAGATTTTAGTCCACCAAAATGACATCGTATGCAACAATTTAGCCGGTAAGCGCTAACCGTGGTAAGAGCCGTCACACTCACTTACCGGGTAAGATTCTCGGTCCTTGCTTTCGACTCTCGGTCCTTGCATCCGCTCTTACCGGGTAAGATTCTTAGTCCTTGTCATATTCATCCGATAAGCTAATGTGACTTGGTAAGCACTTACTCGGGTAAGCGTTTTGTAAACGGCCCCTTATTGAAGCAAAAAAAAATCTTTGTTTTCTTTATTTTAAAAAATATGTTAAAAATATTTTTAACTATTTAATCTCTAAATATATCTTAAACACAATCAAAATTTCAAAAACCATAAAACTAATATTGCAACTTTAAATGACAAATTTACGGTTCATTCAAACACCTCGGGGATAGGAAGTATCGACAAATAAACAAATGAGTAAACTACGATTTTCGTCCCTGTGATTTGATAGTTATAATGGTTTTTGTCCCTGTGGTTTAAAAACTGCTTTTTCCATCCTTGTGGTTTTTAATTGCTTCCATTTCCGTCCTTATAGCTAACACCGTTAAAGTAAACCATTAAGGGTCCAAAAAGCTGATTTTAAAAATTACATATTTAGTCCTTGTGATATGTAAAGTTTTAAATATTTATCCTTTGAATTTCAACAAATTTGGCAATGTATTTTTCTTTTTTTCTTTCTTTATTATATTTTATAACCATATATATACATATATAACAAATATATATTTAATTTAAGTATTAAAAAAATTTGATTAATTAATAAAAACTAAAGTTTAAATCAAAATATGAAATAGTTAGAGTAAAGTGCATTTAATAAAAACAACTAGTTGGTATAAAATAAAACTAATTTTTTTTCTTGAATCATATTAAACTTTTTTTAAACGGAAAAACCAGACACTAAAATTACAAAAAAGAAGGAAACAAACAAGGCCAAGGCAAACGCCTCACCAAAAGAAAAATGACCAAAGCTTGAAACACAACAACGAGACAAGCAACTAAAACAAACAAAGATCCAGAGAACAAAACCTCATACAAACTATTAATTTTAAAAGATTTGATTATAAAACTTTTGAAAAAATATCATTTATTTATCAATAACTTTAATTTAATAATTTCTTTTATTATATTAGTAAGACCATGAGTACCGCTACCCAATGAACCCACTGAACTCAATTGCCATCTCAGCGCCACATCAGCTTTTCTCTTTCCTACCCTCCTTACCCTAAAGTGGAGTACCGTCTACCCACCAAACCCACTCTTACCCGCTGAACCCAACCCTATGAAAATAAAACCAAAAACATCGGGTATGTGCAGGTTCATGAACCTGATGGCCTTACCCGCTCCCTGCCCCCCCCCCCCCCCCCCCCCCCCCCCCCCCCGCGTACCCCCTTACCCGCTCTTACCTGCTAACCCTCATGCCACCTCGGCCTTACCCGATCCCGTACCCGAGGGCGGTACGGGTGGCCCAAGTTATGATTAACAATAAATGATATCCTTTTTTTAAGTTAAATAAAAATTAATAGAAAAGTATAACTAATATAATAAATGAAATTTTTAAGGGACTTTTACCAAACACTTACCAGTTAAGTGCTTACCGGGAAAATTCAAACACTATCACTTACTTACCGGGTAAATTTAGTCCACCAAAAAGGTATCTTATCTAAAAATTTACCCAGTAAACGCTAATCATGGTATGTGTAACACCCGGAAAATCCTAGTAAGTAATAATAGTCCTAATATTTCTTTATATTTTGACTTCTTAGATTATAATTGATTTCCTAAGTAATTTCGGTGATTGTCACTTGTTATTTGATAACTTCCGATAGAAATCAGTAAGTTTATTCCTTAAGAAAATAAATGAAAAATAGATGATAAAGTTAAATATTAGATTTTATGGATTAGTTGGATGGGTAATTTGAATACGAGTCCAACGGTTCTTTCCGGGGTAAAAACGGGGTTCTAACGAGGAAGTTTCGGCTAAATTAGTAAAAGTTTAGATGTTTGGCAAACAGAAGCTGGCGCCGATGGGTTGGCGCCGATGCATCGGCGCAGATGATCGGCGCCGAGCACCTGACGTGCCAAAAGGGGGTTAAACCCACCTCTTTACCCTTAGTCATCCACCCTTTTCACATATAACTCTCAAATCCGATTTTTGGTTCTGCTATCCTCTTCTCAAGCGATATCCATCTAAGATTAAGGTAAATTCATATCTATTAATCCTAATCTAATTCAAGCAACTAGTATGTGAATCTTACCCATTTAAACTTGAATTAGGGCATTTCATCTTCACTCTTCTTCTTGGAGCAATTAGGTTCAAGTATTCAAGTTAGGGTGTTAGCAATTGAAGATTTGAGGTGAGTAACTTGTAATTAATTGTTTGTATTACATTTATATACTATTCCTCATCTTGATTTTTGGTATAGCTAATGGGAAATCTTGAATAAATGCTCTTAATGGTTAAGAGGGAAATAAGAGGAGTTCAAGTAAGTTTATGTGGCTTAACTGTGTTTATTACTTTGTATGCCATAATAAATGTTGATGTTAAGAGTTTGGTTGGATTATATATCCAAAGTATGTGATATTGAGATGATGACTTAATAGATGTCTTAATGATGAATTGATGGCTTAATGGTCAAAATGGACTTATTCTTGAATTGTAAACATGGTGGTTTATTACTGAATTCTTATAGAATGTGAATTAATACATGTGGATGTATGTGAACTACATGGAAGTAGTGTGGATTATGATAAATGGTTGGACCATTGCTAAAGTGCTTAATATGCTTTGAATCTTATTTGGAGTAACATATTTGGTATTCACTTAATTGGAGGAGCACCTAGTAGGCATTGGAAGATATAATCATACATACCGTGGGGTAAGTGTATTTCGTTCATACCTTCGGATACCGTGGGGTTTTCCGTTGTGTTATGCCTTGTGACAATGCCGTGGGGTATCGATCAAGGTATATCTTCGATTATGATGTAACTGGGTAGCGATATGGACCTTCTCCATGGAATCCAATTTGTGAATGTATCGAATTGTTCTTCCTACATGTTATGATTATAATCTATGTATTATGTGTAAACCTCACTTAGGCTTTAAAAGCCTAACACTTGCTATGTGTTTTATGTGTTACAGATTTTAATGGTTCCGGACACAAGAAGGTATAGAACGGGGTTGTGAGCATGTGATCATTATTGGAGAGTTAAAGATTGGAAGATTGATAATAGAACTTTCCGACATCCTTTTTATATTTGATTTGCTATAATAGTGATCAAATAAGCTAGTGGTCCATTAGTAGTTATAATTAACTAGATCTTTGTATTAATGGTTATGTAATGATAATTATGAATACTTTTACTATTAGTAATGAGTATCACTCTTCCGTTTTATGGAAGTTTTTGTTAACCCCTGTTTTTGGGGTGTTACAGTATGAGTCGTCACACTTCACGGCCTTACTTACCGGGTAAGACTCTCGGTCGTTGCCTTCGATTGTATCGGGTAAAACTAATGGTCCTTGTCATATTCATGCGGTAAATTATTGTTACTTGGTAAGCGCTTACCCGGGTAAGCGTTTGGTAAACGACCCCTAAATTAAAATTATTGATAAGTAAATGGTATCTTTTTTTTTCAAAGTTTTAAGTTGAAATATCCTAAAATTAATAGTTTTTTATTTCTTGATTTAGTTAAGAGTTTATTATTTTAAATGTTCAAATGAAGAAGTTTAATAGAATTCGAGAGAAAAATTATTTTATTTTATACCAACCGGACTTTATATCCATTATTCCATATTTTCATTTAAAGTTTACTTTTTATTTATATAATCAAATTTATTTAATATCTAAATTAAAACATACACACATAGGACGGTAATCAAATGAGAACCAAAAATAGGCTGAGAACCGTAAAAACCAATCTAAACCATTAATTGATTTAGGGGTTGTTCGGTTCGTTTGCTGTTAAGACCTGAATGCATATGGTTGTCTGAGTGGATTTGGTTGTCTGAGTGTTAACATATATGTTGGTGTTCGGTTGCTGTGCTGAATAAACAGTCAGAATGTCAGAAATGACCATTTTGCCCCTGGTCTTTATTTCTGCTTATATAAATAATATGTTTGTTAAAAATATTAAATAAATGACTTATATTATTAAAAAAATACCAATTTAAATCTTTGTTAAATAAAAACAACTTGTTAATATAATTTAAACGTTTTATTTTCTTTTAAAAATAAAATTTATATTTTATGTATTAATATTTTATTAACATAATATGTATGGTATTTCTATACACAGATGTTGATAGGGTTAAAAATTACATTAAATAAATATATTCATCATCTAATTTCACATCCACCTTCCCTGTCGGCTCGAACCCCTCTCTCTCTCTCACGAAATTTTTTCTCCAGCTAGTTGGTGACGGGAATAGGAAGAACAAGAGCAAAAAAAAAGTGCTTAAAACATAAGATCTGACGTTCCCTTTTTTTTCTTTTCACAAAAATGGGGTTAGAGCCCTAAATAATCGATAGAAAATTTTCTGTAGGAGAAAGAATAGGTGCAGGTGCAGTGGTGGAAGGGAAGAAGGGCGGTGCAGCCGTGTAGGGGAGCAAGGGAGGAAGGAAGAAGAAGGGTAGTTAGGGGAAAGTTGATGAGATTTAATGGCTGAGTTCATATGACTTGGCTTTTCTAGCTGATTCGGTCAACTCATTTTTTTCCCATTAAGCCGCTATCGAACGGGTAGAAATGGCTGTGCGAATCAGCCATATCTCCCACACAACCCATTAAGCCGCTACCGAACAACACCTTAATCTATTACGGTTGAGATCGGTTCTCACGGTTCTCAATTTTTTAATTATAACCATGAGATAAATTTTTTAATTATAACCATGATATCAAAACCAAATTACGGCTTAGATTGGTTCTCTAGGTTCTCAATCTTTTTTTGGTTCTCACATGATTTAACCCCTACACACATATATGTATATATATGTTATATGTGTATATATATGTAGAAAATATCTAATAGAGAAAGAAAAAGTAAAAATAATACAATATATATAAATACCAAGTTTATAGTTACTAATGTAATAAATGAAATTGAAAGGAGAAATATTTAAAAGCTTACATACCACAAGGACTAAATGTGTAATTTCTCAAATCAGCTTTTTGTACTTTTTAACGGTTTAACTTAACGATGTTAGCTATAAGAATGAAAATGGAAGCAATTGAAAATCACAAGGATGAAAAAGGCAGTTTTAAAACCACAAGGACGAAAACTGTTATAACCATCAAACTATAGGGACAAAAATCGTAGTTTACTCTAAACAAATTAAACCGTATATACCAAAATATTTGGGTTATTTGGTTTTAATTTGAGTAAATGATTCGATCAATTGAACAATAATAACTTTATTTTTGTTCAATTTTGGTTATTATTTACGGTTTCAAGTAAACCAAATAATCCATTTTACTACTTTTCCGTCTCAAAATAATTATATTTTAGTTTGTTTTAAATAAATGTTCATGTTTATATTTTATTTTGTTCCAAGCCCAGATATCTACTTTTAAAAATAAATGTTTATTTAGGCCTTTCGTAGCGCTCTGTAGAAGCCCTCAAGCGCCACATCAGCGTCATATCAGCTTTTCTCCTAACCCTCTCCTCAAGCCCTCAAGCCCTAAAGACCCGTAGCGCTCCGTAGAAGCCCTCTTGCCACCTCATTTTTTTTAATTCTTTTATTTATACATTTAATTATTTAACAACATAAAAATATTTATATATTTTTTAATAAATAAAAATAAGATAAATAATAAAAATAAAAATTCATATCATTCATTAAAAAATTAAAAATTAAAAAATACAAAACACTACCAATTATGATATTTTTTAATTTGCTCTTTTCTCGCTATCGTAGCCATCAAAGCGGGCCCCGAAAGGTGATCATGCGGGGTTATGAAAAACTCGAAGTCTTTTTCAAATCGTTTTGCTCGTTCGATTTCTTGTTCGTGTTCCAACTTTTCTCGTTCGAGTTCGAGTTTTTTCATTTTGTACTCCATTGTATCATCAATCTTCTCGTTGAACGTCGTAAACAACTGAGTAATACTTTCGTTCGTATTCGACTCGCTCGTATTACTCGTTGATGTTTTTTTGTCTTGTTTCTCCCGATGGGTCGTTGAAGTTGCTCGATGAAGTTGTCGTCATCGTCATCATTGGAAGGGTTGGTACGTTTTGAACCCCGCGATGAAGTTGTCGTCATCGTTGGAACGGCTCCCCATTTTGGACATTTTTTGAGGACTTCCCAAGCTTGTTCGTGAGTGAAAGCAAGCCCAAGTTGTGCTCGGTACCGTTCGTGTGCCGTTCGTGAAATGTCGGCCTCACTCATTCCGCTCCCTCTATTAGTGAGCAAGTTGTTGTAGATGCCGCCAAAAGAATTTATTCTTTTATTGAGGTCGTTGAACTTGGTGTTGAGTTGATGAGTTGTTCTATAATTGGCGCGACCCATTAAACTAAAGAACACTTGCCCGACACGGGTCCAAAAACTTTTTACATTTATGTAAATTCAAGTATAAGAATATTAACAAGAATAATAATAATATTAATAATAATAATAATAACAATAAAAATATTACCACTAGTTTGTGCGTTACCGATAACGGGGTCCTCCGAAATGTCAACCCACGCCGACACTAACGCGAGTTCCTCCTCTTTACTCCACATCTGTTTGGGGGCTCTATTTTCATATTGTTTGTTTTTTCCTTTTCTCGTTGGTCTCGGGTTTGATGGTTCCGGGTTTGATGGTTGTGTGTAGATGGATTGTGGTGTGTGCGGGCTAGAATGTTGGATTTCCGGAACAATGTCGTCGGCGAGATTGATTGCGGGTGAAGGAATATTGTAGTTGGCCGGAGTAAAACCTTGTTCAATCATACCGGGACGTGTAAGTTGGTAAGGAATTTGTTGCGGATATTGTTGGCGAAATTGTTGCGGATATTGTTGCGAAAATTGTTGCGGATATTGTTGCGAAAATTGTGGCGGATTTTGTGGCGAAAATTGTGGCGAAATTGGTTGCGAAAAGTGCGGATGATAACCTTGTTGTGCAAACGCTTGAAAACCAAGCTCCGGGTCTTCTTGCGGTTGCGGTGTATCCGGTCGGTTACGACGGGATGTAGGTGTTTTGTTTGGATTCATGATGAAATTTGAGAGAGTTTGAGAGAATTTGAGAGGGTTTAAGAGAGTTGAGAGAGTTTTGTGTGAAAAATAATATGGGTTTGGATTAATATATATAGTGTGATTAAATTGAAAAAAAAATTAAAAAAAAATAAATAAAAATATAGCCGTTGGTAGCCGTTGGATTTATTTATTTTCAAATTATTTAAAAAAAAGCATCGAGTTGAACGAGTTTTGGAACCCGGGGCTGAACCCGAGCCCGCTCCCCCCCCCCCCCCCCCCCCCCCCCCGTAGCGCAACCCGCTCCGAGCCCGCCGAGCCCTCTCCGAGCCCGAGCCCGCGTACGATACGGAAGGCCTTATCCATTCTACCTTAATCATGAAAGAGTGAAATTCATTACCCCATCTTTAATAAGGTTGTAAGGGTAAAATTATTATTAAAAGACCGTTTACCTAATCACTTATCCTGGTAAGTGCTTATCGATAAAATTCAACACTATCACCTACTTTCCGGTAAGATTTTAGTCTACCAAAATGGCATTGTATGCTACAATTTAGCCGGTAAGCGCTAACCGTGGTAAGAATCGTCTCACTGACTTACCACGATTTAAATATTCATAAGCCAAGATTTTGATTTTGAGGCTTCATTAAACATCGAAGAAAATTTTTATGGGTTTTATTAGATAGCTAAACCAGATAATTCACAACCAATTTAAACCACGTCTAATTCAATAAAAAGTTGAGAATCAAATGCACTCTAGTATTATTGACTGCACCCACAAATTCTTCGTATTTCAAATCATCATTGCAACGGAATTTACTTGCATCTCATTTCAGGGAAAAAAAACTTTTACGGTAAATTACAAACATCTAGCCAAGATAAACAAAATTTTGCATTTTTGAAAAGGAAACAAAGGATTAGTATTACTGTTAAGATAACAGAATCGGATTAGTATGCTCTATGATTGCCGTTCTAAACGGATCGTTCACATCAGAAAACCATTCATAAAGATAAACTGAGTCACCTGGTATTTTAAATTAAGATTTCTACGAGTTTTGTTTCTTGTACAAGTATAAGTCGACATGGATTGAGTCGCAGTCAAAACTTGTTCGCAAGATATAACACCTGTTGAAATTTCTTGAAAATAATACCAACCATACCCAGTCATGAATTCAGATCTAGACCTACCCAGATCATCCTTCAGTTTCAAACAGTCATCTGCATCCAAGATAGACCAGTTATACGAGATATCTTACGTCCCCGATGATTCTAAAATCCCCATAACTAGTATGCCTATAGTTGATCCTTATAGTGTTTTTTTCTAGACCTTCTTCCTCCTTTACCAGAAAAGTCAAAAAATTAATGGGATCTACTTCTACCCACCAGGTTAAAGAATATGTTCAGACCTCAAAGTTCGATTCCCACCAACTCCCAGCTTCATCATCCGAACATCTTATACCGATTGCTATCCCGACAGATCTCCCAAGGCACTGCCTTGCTCAAGGATATACGCATATCCATTTTGGGGCGATACGCCTAGCCCATACCTTCCATGGAAGAAAGGGTCTCCCAGCTTTTTCCTGCATCGCTTTGGTTGACACTCGATTTATCGAATACCAACATGCTTGCATCGACACCATCCAGACAACCTTAAATGCAGGAACCATATTCGTTACCTTTTATCCTAACTTCAACATGCCATTAAACGATCCATCCTTGCATACTGCCCTAAAAGCCCAGATCCAAATCGGAGGAACTACCCAAGTTAACACCTTCCAAGCCACCTTTCATTACCAGATGGCCTATCGTGTTCAAAACCATGCCCTAGACATAATGGTCCCTGGACAAGAGCATAGTGAAGATGATTTGCACATCGACGTTAACTCCAGTGCAACTCCGACATGCACTTATGTTCCTAGGCAACTAACGAGAGAAGAGTTACTGAAACTCCTTCCAGAAAAGTGGGTAACAAACTACGAAAAAATCCATCAGGCTCCCGTCCAGACAACCACGGCCCCAGACTTCATCAGGCATGAAAATGGACTTGTCGAAGTCAAATTTTCTTCCAGGGAAAAATCAAGCATATCAAACGTTTTCCCCACGGTCCACATGGTTCAACCAGCCAAATCACAAGACCAACATTGTTGGTATGATGTATGCAACTGCCAAGACTGCTTGGACGAAGCATACAAAGTTGACTATGATGAGGATTTTCCTCGAAAGAAGAAAAACTCACAGAAAAGGTTGAAAGATCGATACGAAGAAGGTGATCCCGCTGTCGGACTCCTAGGAGAACCCTCAGGCAAATTCAATTACTACGTCCTATATCTAGAGGTGGCAAAAACTGACACGACACGCTAACCCGACACGAACCCGACACGAAATAAACGGGTTTGGGTAATACATTTCAACCCGTTTAAGTAAACAGGTTGACACGACACGACACGAAAATTAAACGGGTAAGGTTAGGGTTAAAAAATTCAACTCAAAATTGACCCGTTTAACCCGTTTAAATTAGGCCATTCTTTGAACAATTAAATATGGGTTTTGACTATTATCTATTTATGTATGGACAATTAAATATGGGCTTTGACAATCAAATTTTTAGTTTTAAAGTTTCTGCCATGTTATTAGAAAATTCATAGAAAATCAACCGTTGGTCCAAATGAGGTGTACAATATACCGTTAGAAGATTAGAATGTCCTTAAGAACTGTTATGAAGGGTTAAAGTCCTAATTATGAGTTTAAATGTGTCAAAACACTGAGTTTTCACATTGTACACAAGAACCTGCGCACTGTTTTTGTAAAGGTTGTAGCGGTCTGATTATAGCTCCGAATTGCATGAATCCAGTTTCTGTGGAATCCTAAGATATCAATGAACAACTTTCATTTAGATGATAGTGTCCAATTTGGCTTCTAAATGGAAGAAATATATTGTAACTTATGGCATATAGGAGCTGTCAATTATGAGTTTTAAAGTTTCTGCCATGTTATTAGAAAATTCATAGAAAATCAACCGTTGGTCCAAATGAGGTGTACGATATACCGTTGGAAAGCTTAGAATGTACTTAAGAACTGTTATGAAGAATTAAAGTCCTAATTATGATTTTAAATGTGTCAAAACACAGAGTTTTTGAATCAGCTCACATTGTACACAAGAACCTGCGCACTGTTTTTGTAAAGGTTGTAGCAGTCTGATTATAGCTCCGAATTGCATGAATCTAGTTTCTGTGGAATCCCAAGATATCAATGAACAACTTTCATTTAGATGATAGTGTCCAATTTGGCTACTAAATGTAAGAAATATATCGTAACTTATGGCATATAGGAGCTGTCAATTTCTGTATGTTTCACAAGGAAGTGGGATTTCCTCCCATCCCACATTGGTGGAAAACAAAAACTTTATGCTCTATGCCCACTATAAATATGATATCATCTCTTGTATTTTCATTTGCATCACCCCCCTTCACCCTAGCTTGGTGGTTTGAGTCCGTTGGCTTGGACCCTCTAAGTTGGTGCACCTTATTATGTTGGAGCACCCTATTAAAAGTTTTATATTTATAAATGTTAAACGGGTTAAATGGGTTAAATGGGTTAGTGGGTTAAACGGGTTAGCGGGTCGTGTCGGGTTAGACGGGTTAAATCAGATCGTGTTCAGGTTGAGATTTTCTGACCCGTTTATTAAACGTGTCGTGTTCGGGTTAAGCACTCTCAACTCGTTTAACCCGTGAACCCGACACGACCCGTTTGCCAGGTCTACCTATATCATGATCTACCCACCCAAAAGAAGATCACAACGACTACACCTTGTCACAATCCACCTTTGGACAAGTCATTCAGCCGATCTTTAGGAGAATGTTGTGTCATTGCTCCAACAAGCTCGTCATCCGACTACGAAGTTGAGTTTCCACCGTTAAGCTCCTTCGAAAACACAGTCCAGCGAACCAAACATGTTTGAAAAATTAAGAACCCCACGACTATTAGCCCAACTGCTATTAGTCCTGCTGAAATCACACTCAACTGGCAGAGTGAGAATGTTGTTGCTCAAAACAAAGCTCTCACGACTATCCTTGCACAACAGACATAGATCACCAAAACTCAAGAGACTCTTACCACAAAAGTAAGGTCCCTCACTAGCATCATAGATGAGGTCAAAGCAAAAATGGAAGCCCTCCATTTCGAACTTCTCCAGATAGTGCGCAATAAACCCTCCCCAAGTGAGCAACATGTTTTTGGGCAGAAACAATCTGAAATGAAGTCCTTGCAATTCCAACTCAGTGACCTTGAGAATCAGCACAGGCAAAAACGTACGTCAACCCTATCTGATGAACCATGACGATTGGCCCCTACTCCTTTTTTAGGGATATCATTTGCTCCGCAGCCACTCCCTTCCTTCCCTCTTAAACAAGCCTCTCCATCCCTGGCCTTAGGGTCCTCTTCCAACGCACCGAAGCTAGTTCAATACCTCTTCCAATTCCAGTTTGGTCAAGTTCCGAGAGAGGCAATGGGAGTCCTCACACTGCTGCAATGGTTCCTACCAGCCCATTTATGGATCCACCATCTGTCTGTACCCAAGAAGAAGTACGCCCTGATCATGTTCAAAAGGCCCTGCTCAGCAGCCATCAATCAACCTCACTCTATCGTCTATCACTCTCCCTCAGCCTTCATCCATGAGTGGAGTAATAGCAATTGTGCAAGCCGGTCGTTCGAGAAAAACCACCCTGACAGGTTCATAACAAACCAACTTAACCTGGCCAACGCCAATAACGTTGAACATGAGTCCATCCCGTTGAAAGTGATGGCGATGGTGTGTGATTCAAACAGATACCAGAAAAAACATAAGGCTTCTTTTGGGAACCTGTACAGATCATGGAAATGGAAGATATTGAGGAAAGGGTAGTCGGGGTGAAACAAGAGTTTTTTCATGAACAATCCATGTTTCTGGAGAAGGACGGTGAAGAAGGTTCGGTAATGTAGCTGAGACCTATCTCTGAAAGTCAATTCGACGATGACTTCGAAGACCTCTGTTGGAAGTGCCATGGTGGAGATAACGTCTGTGATATCCTGTGAGGATGGTTCGCCAGTGGGTTGAGCATTGTGCCAGGTAGATGATTCCGGGGAAGCAGCTGGTGCTATAGGAAGTACCATTGGGATGATCTTGTGGTGGAGGACATGCTGAACCTTTTTGTGGATGTGGTATTTATAGTCCTTTGGGCGAGACAAGAAATCAGCAAGGATATTTTCAGATCCTTTGATATGTCTCACAGTGAACTTCCACTGAGAAAACCAATTGGCCCATCTCAAAAGCTGTGCCTCGAGGAGCATATTTATCTTGAATTGTAACATACGTGGGAAAGACGACATGTCCATTTTGATCTGGAAATCATGACCGATTAGATGGAATTGGAATCTTTCAATTCCCCTTTTGATTGCAAGGATTTCTTTGAAAGTGGAGTGGTAATGCTGTTCAGAATCTTTGAACGTGCCACTTTTGTAGCCACATATTGTTCTGGCCTCACTTTTGTCTTCTACCAGTAGTACTGCTCCCCAGTACTCATCACTCGCGTCAGTCTGGAGTGTCCTCTTGTCAGTTACAGTAGGAATCTTTAAAGGAGGCATCACATCAGCAAGTTATTTTATTGCTTTTACTGCCGAGGTCTGTTTTTCGCTCCAAAGGGGCGGCCCCTTTTTTAGCATAGGGAATAGGTGCATTGTATGACATGATAATTTAGGTAAAAAATCAGCCATATAATTTACCAGGCCAAGGAACTGTTGGATTTCCTTTTGTGATGTCAGCTCGTCGGGAAATCTGTGCAATTCTTGGGATATGTGCGGCTGTGGTTGGTATTTTCCATCCGTGATCTTCATGCCAAGAAAATCGATAGAACTGACCCCTATCACCATCTTTTTTTCTGATAACATGATCCCATGTTTTGTGACGATAGAATGGAATTGCGACAGTAATTCAACATGAGATTCTTCATCTGGGGAGAACAAGAGGGTTGACATCAATGTATACCAGGGTGTGCTGGAGGATAGGTTCAAAAATCCTTGTCATTGCTTTTTGGAAAACCGAAGGAGCATTTTTTAAACCAAAAGGCATGACTTTCCATTGGTAGTGATGGTCAGGGATACAAAAGGCAGTCTTTGTCCTATCATCTGGATGTATCCCTAGTTGCCAAAACCCTGCTTTGAGATCGAACTTGGATAGTATCCGTGCGTTAGCCAGCGACTGGAACAGAGACCTTTTCTGAGGTAGTGGGAATTTATCGTCGGCTAAAAAGTGATTCAGGGGCTGGTAATTTATGTCCAGTCGTAGTTTTCCGCGAACTTGCTCACTTCTTTTGTTGACATAAAATGCCTCACATGCCCATGGTGAGGTAGTAGGTTCGATAATTCCTTGATCGACTAACTCTGAACACTCCTGGACCGCTAGTTGATAGTGGTCAGGGTTCATCCCGGGATGACTTGCTTTAGTCGGGTTAACATCTTCATTTTGCTTGAACGGGAGGCTGACGAATAATGAAGGATTTAACCATAACGGGGAGTCGTTTTTGGTTGGGAATTCTGAGTGGTTTGAAGCACAGGAAGAAAGCATAATCTTTTGCTTCATATCTTCCATGGTGGGGGTTGATGCCATGTAAAGATTAGGGACTGGACTCCATGGATTCAGAAAGCTCTTATAACGGAGTCCTTGTTCTGCATACCTTAGGCCTGGCAATTTGTGGAGGATGTCAAATCCAATGAGAAGATCTTTTCCATGGGAACTTGATCCTAACATTCTGTGTTTGACAACACATTTAGGAAAAAGCCTGATGAAAATAGGAATACTGATCTTGTCAATGACAAATGTATCTCCATTGGCCGCAAGGAAGAGCTGGTGGTGTGGTTGCCAGTAACTTTAGGGTAGGATGTCAGGATTCAATATTGAAACCGAAGATCCTGTATCAAAAAATGCAATTACGGAGATTGGCTTGGAGTACGTAGAAGTGAGGAGATGTATTTTGGCTATGGGTATTGGTTGGGGTTTTTGAAACGATAGTACCTTGGTGTGATGGGGGAGTGGGATGTGTGGTTGGCTAGCCTGAAAGATTTCGAGGGGTTTTATTATGAACACTTCTATATCAGGGTGCTTATTCGGGTATTTTGGGATGGACTCATCGTCTGAAAAATCGGAATAGGCAATGGAGCACAGGGTTCTGTCATTAATCTCATATTCGAGAGAGTAAAGGGACTCAAGATCTGAAATGTTCGTTGGCTCTACTAAGTTAAGAGCTTAGATTAGTGACTGGGACTTTCTCTTGTCTTTGCAGTCGCGTGCAAAATGTCCCTTTTTGTTACAAATGTAACATCTGTCTGAGCTTCTTCCTCTGTGTGATTTCTTCTTTAAAACTTCTATTTTTTATCCCCTGTCTTTCTGTAAGAATTCTTAAAATTCTTAAACTGAGGCTTCTTCTCTTTGTGAGAGCAGTCACATGAAGAGTTGGTTTTGCACTTTATCGGCAGGTACTTGTCATTACAGGCGGGACCGAGCGTTCTACTTGTCTTTTCGAATTCAGTAAAGAATTTCTGGTGGTCGCAGAGCTTGGCCAATGCATTGAGTATTAACTGGTAGAGTTCTCCGAGTGTGGCATTGGCTAATGATACATTCTACTGTTCCAAAAATCTGAACGATTCATTTGCGAGCGACTCAGGGAAAGAATTGAGGAAGACTTGTTTAAGGTTGACATCATCAATACCATGAACACAGTAAAACCTTTTTGACATACGATCATAATGTTCTTCTAGATCGGATTTTAGAAATGAACAACACTTCATTTTCAAGAACTCTTCCCTTGCATGGACAATGTGCTCGACCGGGTTCCCTATGAATTCTGAATAGATAATGTTTATGAATTCTTCAGGGGATGAGACTTGTTGGAGTTGTAGTTGCCTGTATTCTCCAAGACTTGTGTACCAATCTCTAAGATGGCCTTGGGCTCTAGTGATAAACCATCTGATGACTGTATCAACGTCATAGTATTGGAGTTCTGCTGAGCACCAAGTCAACATTTCAACACTTCTTTCTCTCCATTTAGACGGAAGAATGTCGTTGTTAATGCCAAAAATCGCACCAAAGTACAACTTAAGGTCGATGTGGACTTTAACAACTAAAGAAAGGAATCGTTCGACAAAAGCGTGCGTTTAAGACAGAAATATAAATGAGACAGAGATTTTGGTGACGCGGGAAAAACCTCAACGAGGAAAAAACCCGCGGACGACAGTGGAAGTCGTCGCTGCACTATGGTCGCCAATCAGGGGCGATGTCCTTGGGTTCCTGGTGTCGATCGTACAGAGATTACAATACAAATGAAGAAAAGGCTTCGAAAATGTAAAGTAACAAGTGTTTTCTAATGTAAAACAGTGTGCGTCGTGTGTGATTGTCGTGCGTCGAGAGCGATTCTTCTACGAGCGATTTCTGTGCTTCAAGTGTTCTTCGGAGTTCGAGTGCTTGTGCCTGTGGTTCGATATTGTATCTGTCTTCCGTCCCTTGAAATGATGATTCCCATTGATATTTATAGTCTTCGGGCACTTTAATTGGATCATTAAGGACTTTGATAACTGCCGTAACGGTCGCCGTCTTTAATGCCGGATTAGATGTTCTTAACTGACTTCGTCGGTTATAGCCGTTGTCCATTAATGGTGTTGACTCCTGCATTAAACACTGAACAAACATAACAGTCGTATAGCGCGTTAGTCGGTCTAGGTCGCATGGTTTTATGCGACGGTCGTGTGAAATAGGTGACGTCGAGGTCGAGTGTCGTGAGGTAAAAGATTTTCGATTTTATCTTTAATCATGAGAGAAAGTACTATGATTTTACCTTCGTTACGGAAAAAGGGAATAAGTGTTTTCCTTACCTTGGTCGTGGTCGAGACTGGTGAAATTTTGCCCAAACAGTTTGTCCCCAAAATTTGAAAGTAGGATGGCAAATTCGAATTTTAAATTTTGTCAATCGGACACATAGAATTATGACACGTGTCGAAAAGTTACCTCGGTTGTCTTGGAACTGGATCGACCCGATTTTAACTGAACGAGAAGTTGGAACAAAAACGAGATCGTGACGTCATACTGACGCACGATGGTGCTTACCAGCTGTCTTTGACAGGTGTCGATGATCCGCGCGGTCATACGAAAGGACGGGAGAACGTGGCGATCATCAAAGGACTCGACCTGACATGATCGACTGCGTAAATAAAGATCACGATGGATCTTTTCCTGTTTACGACTTCAGAGAGTTTTAGGCGCAGATATTTTCTTGATTTTCTTGCCTTTCTTCGTCCAGTCTTTCCTGAACCCGTAGGAATTTTTTATTCGGTTAGGTTTTTCAAGGTCTAGGACGACCATATAAAGTGGGACCCTTCAGTTTGCGTATGCGTCACAAATCCATTGCTAGGAAACCTAGGAGGAATTGGGATATTTGGGGTCTTTCAGAAGTGCAAATCAATTTAACAGGGTTAGCAATGTCGACAGAGCCTAGAAGCGCCATTAAAAACGAAGAAGATCTCGATGACTTTAGAAGTCTAGCGGGGATTCCCATGGGGATTACTGTAAGCAGGGCTGGCAAGGTTCGGCCGGAAATGTTCCCCAAGGGGTACGTCGTTATATATGAGTACCCGTTCAAGATAGGCTTTCATTGGCCATATTCGCTTCTAGCCAAGGAGTTTATGTGCGAATTCGATCTTTCACCGGGGCAATTGATGCCCCAGTTCTGGCGAGTTATCCTGATCATTGAACGACTTACCTCAAACTGGAATCCTCTAATGAATGTGCGGGACCTACTGACGGCATATACGGTCAAAAGTGATCAGTACCGTCGTTATAGTTTGTTTTCAAGGCACAAGGGTGATCGTACCTTGGTTTTAAATATTGCGGTCAACGACCGCAAATGGAAGACGAGGTATGTATTCGTGCGGGTGTCGACGCTGGACACTGATAGTGACTGGATTAGATCTGGTTGGAATATGGCAGGTGAACTTTTAATTGTTTATCGTATATCTTATGTTACTCTGTTGCTCGGTTGTTTTTCGTCTGATCTTCTTCCTTATGTCTAGATATTGATTTCGATAAGGTAGAGCCGGACGACGCTTCCCGGGCTAAGGTCGAAAAGTTCCTGGAGTTTAGTACTGAGGACCAGTCGTACGTCACGCGTCACTTGGTAGATGAGGATGACGACATCGTTTTCTTGAACGATAGAATGATGATGGGTCGAGAGGAGAAAGAAGAAGACGAGAGAGATGATTCTGGGGCGACTGAGGAGAAGGAGGAGGAGATGGAAGTGGAGATAACTGGTAAGTATCCCTTTCTTTCTGCTCGACCTAATCTATCTTTGTTCTCAATCATCTTTTGCCATACAGGAGAATCTCGGGCGGAGATGATGCCTGCAGCCGCCAAGAAGATGGCTCAAGTCGAGCTAACTCGCAAGGCGAGGGTAGACATGGAGAAGGATACCTCGATAGCTGGGTCAGGGGTCCTAAAGAGAAAAAAAGTCCCAACATCTACGTCGGGTCTCCCAAAGAGGACGAGAATGTCCGTTCTGAGGGAACCATCGTCAAGGACGGGTGGTTCGTCGAGAGTTATCCCGTCCGAGAGGGCGAAGGTATCGACCGCGTCTGTCGAGAAGGTTTCTGACACAAGGTCCGTTGATACTGCGCATCCGGCGACGATGTCTCCTCTTGCCGCGTCAGGCCCCACCTCGACCGATAAGGGCAAGGGTGCGCAAACGGGATCTGGAACGACGGTGAATTTTACGTTGCCGTCGGATTTTTTGGATGATAACGTCCTAGACGGGACAAAATTGTTCCCTTATTTGGGAAAGTATCAGCTCTCTTCTTTCAGAGAGTGTTTTGACGGGGTCTCTCTCTGTAACACCCCAAAATCCGAGCCAATTTAAACCTCAAGTTATAACAGGTTATGACAATAAATACTTCAACTTATAAAAAAACAGGCAGTGGATTAACCATCAAGAGTATATTCACATTACAAGATCCTTCAAATAACATATCAATCTAATTATGTCACTACAACCAGATTAATCAAGTTATCTATCTTTCCATCGAAACCTCTTCTTTGTTAATTTCATCCACCTCTGCTATATCAAAACGCTCGTCCCACGACCCTTTACCTCCCCGAGCTAGTACCTTGTAAGAAAACATCATTCGAAACGATTAAGCCAACGCCTAGTGAGAACATTCGTTTCCAAGATAATAATTGTAAAATCAATGTAAACAAGTTATAACAAACCTGATTCCCCTTTTCTTACCATACGTGTAACTCTATTCCGTTAACACGATTTTACCCAATTCCATGAATATGACTGACACACATTCCATCATCATATCATGTCTCAGAGCCACACTACGAATCTTTACTGATTCTAGAGTAATGCTCTTAATCCAGAAATCGCAATATACACATGCCCATTTCCGTACACATCTATTCCAGAAATTGCAATATACACTTGCCCATTTCCATATTCTAGAAATTGCAATGCACACTTGCCCATTTCCACATTTCATGAATATGACTGACAATAATTCCGTCATCATATCACGCCCTAGAGCCACACTACGAATCCTCACGGATTCTAGATTAATGCTCTCAACCAATAAATCGCGATTACACACGCCCATTTATCGGTAAGGAAGCAGAGATCACAAGCACTTATGTCAATCTCACTCTCTTCCTTAGAAATCAGGAATAACGATTAATACCACACGCCTATTCCATGATTTCCCACACACACTGGAATAACGATTAAACGAGTAATACCACACGCTTATTCCATGTGATTACCAAACTTTAGTACCTATGGATCCACATCACCTAATTGTACTCATATAGGTATTTACTCAATATAAATTCCTCATAGCAACCGTATACGCGAATTATATTTATACCTCGTAGATTCCTCATATCATTCAGTATGAGCAAATCATATATATATATATTTATATATATATATATATATATATATATATATATATATATATATATATATATATATATATATATATATCGTACAGATTCCTCATAGCAACTGTATGAGCGAATCACATATAAATCTTATTTAATATAACATTATATTCCTGCCTAGTATCGACTAGCGCAGTCTATAAACCTAACATACTACTTTTCAAGGGTATGTATGTTCAAGCTATATAATTCCCATCACAATTCCTAAATTGCATATTTCCACGATTTACATAATGCACATTTCATTACATCCGGAAAGATACATATAATACAAGGCCTCTAGATACTTAACTTATCAGATCCTTGAGCCATATCTAATTTTGATACCATTTAGATATACTGGTTTCTTTACTCAACTCCCGATATGCTGTACCGGGACTCACCTGTACCGGGACTTGCCTCTACCGGGACTTGCCTCTACCGGGACTTGCCACTACCGGGACTTGCCACTACCGGGACTTGCCAATACCGGTACTTGCCACTACCGGGACTTGCCACTACCGGGACATTCCACTACCGGGACATTCCACTACCGGGACATTCCACTACCGGGACTTTCAAGGTTTTGCGTACTGTCCGTTCAACAAGTCCTCAAATCGATTTAAAACATGAAATCAGTTAAATCTACTCATTCTAATCAATCCTCAGTCAGTCCATACAAATATACCAAGGTTAATATAACTTAAAAACACTGATTTGTACAAAGAATTGAATGAACTCACCTTTGTTACCCAAGACTTGCTTCTCTGCACAAATCCAATCCCAATCTGTTGTTTATGATTTCTGAAATCCTATTCATTAATCAGAATTGATTACAAACATAAAACTACAACAGATTTTATCAAAACCAAACTCAGTTCCTTACCTATTGAAGACCAAAGCCCTTTTTTTCCTTCTTTCTCCCTTTTTCCTTTTCTCTCTTATCTTTCTCTCCTTTTCCTCTGCCGACTCACACGCACAAAGCTGAAATATTTATTTATCTCAGCTATTTCATCCATACACACTTTCTTCAAATGACCAATTACACCTCCAAGTTCCATTATTTCCAAAATAACTCCAAACTTCTATCTCTTGTATTTTAACCCTATTGAATTATGAAAATCTATATAATCCAAAGTTACACAAAATAAGATATATCCCAATTTCATTAAAATAATATTATTAAAAATCCAGGATGTTACAATACTCCCCAACTTGAAAATGATTTCGTCCCCGAAATCAGAGTCAGGTAAACAAAGAAGGGTACCTATCTCACATACTTTCTTCCGACTCTAAAGTCATACTAACAACTCAAAGATATAATACCATTATACCTATAATCACCCTCTTAGATTGTAATTTATCAAAAGATTTTTCTAAAATCGATTCCCGCTCCTTCACATAACAACTTTTCTCATCAATTATGTTTCAATAACTACGACAATCCATCATTGCATCCATGACTTACACGTTTCTTCGACACAAAATGCTATCACCTTCTCACATCACTATCGCACCACACAAACACGTTGCAACCAAGCACTAAAGGGTTGTATATCAAAGGTGATAACTCCAATGAACTTGTAGTAAGACTACATTCTTAAGTCTAATCTTTCTATCATTACTCCCCAACGTTAGCGTGGAATACTATCTTTCAAGTATTACTTGTCTCTTTCTCCCAACGTTTCACATACCGATAGTATTTTCTCATTACGAAACATAATCAAACAGTTTCACCAAGATTTCTAACTTAAAACATTCAACCAAGTTATCTTGAAACGACATTACCGTTCGAAGTTACTACCCATTCTTAGATCTTCAACTAATCTTTTCTCGTACAATTCTTTCACACATAAGGAGCAACTTATATTCCTTAACGATTTTTTTTTTGCCTCCACTATACCACACCAATTTACAAGCCACATGTTCCATCAACTTTATTGACAAATGGTACTTTTCATCCGGAATCCCCGAAAACTTCCATTCGGATACTCCCTCTTTCTGACTTCACATTACATACTAGTTGACATATCTATCTTGGCAATTCATGCCACTATTCGTTCGTACAATCTCCACCCATAACATTAACCACAGACCAGGTCTCTCATAGACTCGTACACAAAACATTTTATATTCTTGTTTTCTCGCCCAAATAACCGAGTTTATTTCACTAAATATCTCCTCCCCAACTTTAGTTGAACTACCACTCACGATTTTGTTCCTGCCCGCACAGGCATACGCGGGACGCACCCAGACCGCACCCAATGACAGACGAAAGATCTCATACACCATACACAACTATCGACTTCAAAGTCAAATTTGACATGTCGACACTTCCTTAACCTTAAGGTCCCTAACTGAACCTAATTCTTCCTCCGGACACAACCGTCCCTCGACAACTGTATTTCTAGTCAGCGAACAAGGGTACAGACTCTCATACAACCGACACTAAAGTCCACTTTCGACTCTCCCACTGTTCATCTCTCATTTGAACACAATTACCAAAACTACAAACTTTCTCCCAAGGTTTATCCAACACCTCTCCACTCTTGGAGTTCTTTCTTAGCTTATAACGTAATACTCTACGACCTAGCGAGTTCATAGCCTTCATGCATGACAAATCATTTCGCACATTTTCTCATTTTAAATAACCCCATTTGGAACAACTTGGGCTCACATAACCCCAATGCACTGCACAACGATCTCGAGAATCGTTTGCATAATAAATTTCCGAAAAACTCAATCTTTCTCAACCAAAACAGTGTTGTTACGACGGTAATATACTAAATGAAAATCTCTTCGTACGACAATAGTTCGAGAAAGTTTGACCGACACGAAATAAACTAGTCGGTTCTCTCACTTATTTATATGATGTTTATTAGGTCAATACTCCTGTTGGTTATTAAACGTTTTGCTGACCAACGCTTTCTTGCTACAATTCAACTTTTCATGTAAAGTAAGAAATACTTTGTAAAAACTTCAAAAATTTCGTTGTGCGACGTAAATGGGATTGCCTTTTCTTTAAATACACACTTGCACATACTAACTCAACCTTGACTAAAACTGTTATTTATGCATTTGGTTTGAAATCATGAAAACTCATGTAACACACACGAGAACACCAGGCATAAAACTTTACTCGCAATTGAAGGCTACTTACTCAAACAAGGTCAATCGCCTTACTTACGTAACTTATCATTGACACTCTACTTCCGACCGGTGGTCGCCCTCTCGGCCTTATGACGTTTGCTATACATGCATTCCACGATTCACGTATCAACCATGTCATACTATTTTCATCTTGATCAATCCTCTCATATTCTATCTCCACACATATCAACCCACCTATTAAAGGTTGCCTTGGCGAACGTTCATGAGTCCCGCCAATTCCAGGTTGTCCTTCCAACCCCCAATCATTTACCGATCTGTCCTCCAAAGGACTTTGGTGGCGTATTCACCATCGTTCTACTATAACATAAAGGGATAATCATAAGAAATGGCTATGCACCTATACATATACAAAACGTACTTTACCGATCGTTAGTCACTGTAACAATTTAGAAATAAGCATGCTCGCGTAACAATATATTCATAAAAACAATAGCTAATTGTAATTGTGAATATATCGTACCGGAGAATCCTCGTTACCATTGTCACAGTACTAATTCCACGTATTCCCGTTGACCCTAAGACCATCCCGTCTCAACACTTCTACCCATATCTCACATATCATAACCTACTCCATCTCAGCTTAAGTCTAAGTATCTCATCAGCATACTTAGTTCGCTTAAACTAGTGCTCTGATACCATATTGTAACACCCCAAAATCCGAGCCAATTTAAACCTCAAGTTATAACAGGTTATGACAATAAATACTTCAACTTATAAAAAAAAACAGACAGTGGATTAACCATCAAGAGTATATTCACATTACAAGATCCTTCAAATAACCTATCAATCTAATTATGTCACTACAACCAGATTAATCAAGTTATCTATCTTTCCATCGAAACCTCTTCTTTGTTAATTTCATCCACCTCTGCTATATCAAAACGCTCGTCCGACAACCCTTTACCTCCCCGAGCTAGTACCTGCTAAGAAAACATCATTCGAAACGATTAGGCCAACGCCTAGTGAGAACATTCGTTTCCAAGATAATAATTGTAAAATCAATGTAAACAAGTTATAACAAACCTGATTCCCCTTTTCTTACCATACGTGTAACTCTATTCCGTTAACACGATTTTACCCAATTCCATGAATATGACTGACACACATTCCATCATCATATCATGTCTCAGAGCCACACTACGAATCTTTACTGATTCTAGAGTAATGCTCTTAATCCAGAAATCGCAATATACACATGCCCATTTCCGTACACATCTATTCCAGAAATTGCAATATACACTTGCCCATTTCCACATTCCAGAAATTGCAATGCACACTTGCCCATTTCCACATTTCATTTAATATGACTGACAATAATTCCGTCATCATATCACGCCCTAGAGCCACACTACAAATCCTCACGGATTCTAGATTAATGCTCTCAACCAATAAATCGCGATTACACACGCCCATTTATCGGTAAGGAAGCAGAGATCACAAGCACTTATGTCAATCTCACTCTCTTCCTTAGAAATCAGGAATAACGATTAATACCACACGCCTATTCCATGATTTCCCACACACACTGGAATAACGATTAAACGAGTAATACCACACGCCTATTCCATGTGATTACCAAACTTTAGTGCCTATGGATCCACATCACCTAAGTGTACTCATATAGGTATTTACTCAATATAAATTCCTCATAGCAACCGTATAAGCGAATTATATTTATACCTCGTAGATTCCTCATATCATTCAGTATGAGCAAATCATATATATATATATCGTACAGATTCCTCATAGCAACTGTATGAGCGAATCACATATAAATCTTATTTAATATAACATTATATTCCTGCCTAGTATCGACTAGCGCAGTCTATAAACCTAACATACTACTTTTCAAGGGTATGTATGTTCAAGCTATATAATTCCCATCACAATTCCTAAATTGCATATTTCCACGATTTACATAATGCACATTTCATTACATCCGGAAAGATACATATAATACAAGGCCTCTAGATACTTAACTTATCAGATCCTTGAGCCATATCTAATTTTGATACCATTTAGATAAACTGGTTTCTTTACTCAACTCCCGATATGCTGTACCGGGACTCACCTGTACCGGGACTTGCCTCTACCGGGACTTGCCTCTACCGGGACTTGCCACTACCTGTACTTGCCACTACCGGGACTTGCCACTACCGGGACTTGCCACTACCGGGACATTCCACTACCGAGACTTTCAAGGTTTTGCGTACTGTCCGTTCAACAAGTCCTCAAATCGATTTAAAACATGAAATCAGTTAAATCTACTCATTCTAATCAATCCTCAGTCAGTCCATACAAATATACCAAGGTTAATATAACTTAAAAACACTGATTTGTACAAAGAATCGAATGAACTCACCTTTGTTACCCAAGACTTGCTTCTCTGCACAAATCCAATCCCAATCTGTTGTTTATGATTTCTGAAATCCTATTCATTAATCAGAATCGATTACAAACATAAAACTACAACAGATTTTATCAAAACCAAACTCAGTTCCTTACCTATTGAAGACCAAAGCCCTTCTTTTCCTTCTTTCTCCCTTTTTCCTTTTCTCTCTTATCTTTCTCTCCTTTTCCTCTGCCGACTCACACGCACAAAGCTGAGATATTTATTTATCTCAACTATTTCATCCATACACACTTTCTTCAAATGACCAATTACACCTCCAAGTTCCATTATTTCCAAAATAACTCCAAACTTCCATCTCTTGTATTTTAACCCTATTGAATTATGAAATTCTATATAATCCAAAGTTACACAAAATAAGATATATCCCAATTTCATTAAAAAATATTATTGAAAATCCAGGATGTTACACTCTCGAGGATACTGAGGCCCATGTTGCGGGATTATCATTCATGGTAAGTCTATCTTTCAAGACTTTTGTTTTTTACTTGTTGTCGACGTCGTATACTTTGCTAATGTTTTTTCACATGTTTCCAGATGTTTCAGTCATCTTTTGTGTTGCATGCTAAAACGACAAATGTATAAGGTTTAATGGCTTCTGCTATCGAGAAAGAAGATGCGGCGTTAGAAAGGGAAAGGTCCACTCTAGAACGCGAAGAGGCGGCGTCGGTGAAACTCGACGATGTCTTGAACGAGCTGGAGTCTCTCGACCATGCAAGGGATGACATGAACTCACGTTTAATGGAGTCCCTATCTGTGATGCACAATCAAAGGGAGAAGCTGGAGGGGATGAATGAATCCCTGGTCATGAAGGGGAAAGAGTTTGTGGACTCCAAATCCAAAGCCGTGGATTTAGAGAAGGAGTTAGAGGAGTTGAGGGATGAGAATAAATCCCTCTTTTCCTTCGCTCGACTCACTGCTCGAGTGGCTATCATGCGAAGTCACTTGCTAGGAAAGAATCCTGTTGCCTCAGCATCGGACGAGTTGGCTCTATTCTTCAAGGAGGTCGGGACCGAGAGAGACCTCGACTCGGACGATGAGAAGGAGGTCGAGGAGGAGGAGGGTCTCCAGGGCGACGTGTCGGGCAAGGATGCGACCGATGTTCCTCCCCAACCTTAGAAAAAATACATTTGTTTATTTTTGTTTCTCTGCTATTCGACCGTTGGTGGTCGAGTCATCTGAATGTAAATGACAGTTTATTCGCTGAATGAAACGTGGGCTACTTTTGAATTCATACTTTGTATATTTCATGAATAAATACAATGTCGATTGTAAGATTCACCAAGTAAAGAATAACCAAGAAATCACGCGACTTAAGCATTATTGCAACACAATAACTGGAACATAAGTGTAACAACCCAAATCCCATATACACAACATATCACATAATGTAACACAACATAGATATAACAAACGAACTTCACATTACAAGTACGGTCCCGTAGTCTTTTACAATCGGAAGAAAACCATTCTACTACAATCTTTGTACTATTTACATACATAACATTTAATATTGTGATACAACTGCTAAACAAGCCAAAATCTTCATCTTATAATTCTTCACACAAGCCATCCATCGGTTACTCTAATTACTTGCTCTTACTTGATCCACCACCTGGAATACATATTTTTAAAACAAAATGAGGGTTAGACCTGATGGTCTAAGTGAGAAATCCATGTTAGTTTAAAAACCATTTATATAAACTTTATTCATATAAATCACGCAACACAATCATATACATCCAATTAAGCTCACATATCCTATACTTTCCCTTCTCATTCCTCCTGGCCATATTAGTTGGTAGCAAGCCAACTAATAATTTACAACGTTGTACAACATCTACAGCCAAACAACGCTATACAGATTCTATAGCCAAACACACCGGTCCTAAACCCGGCCAACATATTATAACGCATTATAATACTCATGTAAATATAATACCTCACTATATTATAATTCACATATATCACACATATAAACACATAGTCATCAACAATTGCATTCCCAATCCACGCATATACGTATTCCAGTTAAAAACGTTTTGAAAGTAAACTCACCTGTCTTGATTATTACACACGCTCGCAAGCTCCTTTCAAAATGATCTTATCTCTTATCACGACTCCACAGAATCTGAAACAAGTTAAGATACATACATCGCTTTACTAACCAAACACATAAAGCCTAACAATTTCCTATCATCAACTGTCCCATTACACTGCACTTAACCCACTACCGGGACTACACAGGGTACCGGGACTTATACAGTACCGGGACTCTTCAGTACCGGGAGTTCCTATACCGGGAGATTCACATTATCGGAACTCTACACTACCGGAAGTCTGCTATACCGGGACTCACATTACCGGGAGTCTCCTATACCGGGACTCACACTACCGGGAGTCTCCTATACCGGGACTCACACTACCGGGAGTCTCAAGAACTTAGTCGGTTTCCATTTACTCAGAAATCGATTGAAATCTAATCAAGTCGCGAATTTAGAAATTCTAAACCGATAGAAGTCTAATACTACTGATTATAAACACAAATTGTAAAGGAACTTACCTCCAATTCGATTCCAGCACAATCAATTGAAGCCCTATCCGTACGATTTCTTCCTCTGCTTCTTTTTCTCTCAAAATGTACACACACATACACACTTTCTGAATAAGGAAAGTGGTAACCTGAATACTTAAGATATTTAAGTATCAATCTTCCACTTTTGGCTGAAATTATATAATAAGTACCAAAACACCCTTGAACTTATAACTTATCTCATAGTTGTCCTAAACATAAATCTTAAGGTTAAATAATTTAACTGATAGGGAATTTATCTAACTGAATTACCCGGGGTATTACATCATCTCCCCCTTAAAAGAATTCCGTCCCGGAATTCAGTTAAGCAAAAAGATGAGGGTATTTGGCTCTCATTTCTGATTCGGATTCCCACGTAGCATCCTGACCTCTATGATGCCTCCACTGAACTTTCACTTTCCTGATCTCCTTATTCCGCAGCACTTTAACTTTATGATCAACTATAGCTTCCGGTTCTTCCACATAATTCAGTCTTTCATCGACTTGTATTTCTGGTAGGGAGATCGACTGATCTGGAGTAACCAAACACTTTTGGAAGTTCGATACGTGAAATGCGCTATGAATCCTGCTCAACTCCGGCGGAAGATCTAATCGGTAGCTACTTCACCGATCCTTTCTGTAATTGCAAATGGTCCGATATATCTCGGGCTAAGTTTACCTTGTCGTCCAAATCGGATGACTCCTTTCCACGGTGAAACCTTTAACATTACGAAATCCCCGATTTGGAATTCCAAAGGCTTTCGACGTCGGTCAGCGTAGCTTTTCTGTCTGTCTTGAGCCACTTTCAATCGTTCACGAATCTGAGTAACCTTATCGGTGGTTAACTGAACTATTTCCGTCCCCGCTAACTGTTTCTCTCCCACTTCGTTCCAACACAGAGGCGTTCGGCATTTCCTACCATACAGTACTTCAAACGGTGCCGCTTGTATGCTGGATTGATAACTGTTATTGTAAGCGAATTCGATCAACGGTAAATGTTTATCCCACGATCCCCCAAAATCAACAATGCAAGCCCGGAGCATATCTTCTAAAGTCTGAATCGTTCGTTCACTCTGACCATCTGTTTGAGGATGATACGTCGTACTTAACTTTATCTGTGTCCCCATTTCCCTTTGAAAACTTCTCCAGAATCTTGAAGTAAAACGACTATCACGATCAGAAATGATCGAGATTGGAACTCCATGTCGAGTTACTATTTCATCAATGTATAACTTAGCTAATTGTTCCATCGAATCGGTTTCCTTTATCGGTAGAAAGTGTGCAGACTTTGTCAATCTATCGACGATCACCCAAATAGAATCAAATCCTTTCGGAGTTCTTGGTAGCTTCGTGATGAAGTCTGTGGTAATCTGCTCCCACTTCCACATAGGTATTTCTAGCCGTTGCAGTTGACCAAACGGCTTTTGGTGTTCGATCTTTACTTTCTTACAAGTATCACATCTTTCCACATACTGAGCAATCCCTCTTTTTATCCCCGGCCACCAATAGAATTGCTTTAGGTCTTTATACATCTTGTTTGTACCTGGGTGAATAGAGAAACGAGATTGATGAGCTTCTTGTAAAACACGATCACGTAACCCACCCAAACGAGGTACCCACACTCTGTTTCCCAGACACAATAACCCACGATCATCTGTTACTAGCAATGCTGACATCCCCGCTAACCGTTCTGATTTCAAATGTTCATCTTGATAAGCCTCCACTTGACACTTCTGCAATTAGTCAAATATGTTGGGTAGGAGTTCAGTTCGTAGCGAAATAACTTTTATTGTCCCACTCCTTTCTTGACGACTCAATGCATCAGCTACCACATTTGCCTTTCCCGGATGATAAAGGATTTCACAGTCGTAATCATTCAGCAATTCTAACCATCTTTTTTGTCTCATATTTAGTTCCTTCTGATCAAAGAGATGTTGGAGACTTTTATGATCGGTATAAATCTGACATTTGGAACCATACAGATAATGTCTCCAAATCTTTAACGCGAAAACGACTGCTGCAAGCTCCATGTCGTGCGTAGGATACTGCCTTTCATGATCCTTTAATTGACGAGAAGCATAAGCAATAACTTTCCCACGCTGCATAAGCACACATCCCAACCCCAATTTGGATGCATCACTATAAACCACAAAGTCTTCTGAACCTTCAGGTAGTGATAGAATCGGCGCGCTGCACAGTTTCTCTTTCAATATCCAGAATGCCTCGTCTTGTTCTGCTTTCCATTCAAATTTCAGGTTCTTCCGGGTCAGCTTAGTCAAAGGCGTTGCGATACGTGAGAAGTCTTTTATGAATTTCCGATAGTAGCCGGCTAAACCCAGAAAACTACGTACTTCGGTTGCTGTCTTCGCGGTTCCCACTTTTCAACTGCTTCCACTTTCATCGGATCAACTTGTATACCTTTCTCAGAAACCACGTGCCCCAGAAATTGAACTTTCCGCAGCCAGAATTCACATTTAGAAAATTTTGCATACAACTTTTCCTTCTTCAGTAGCTCCAAAACCAAACGAAGATGTTGCGCATGCTCTTCCTTGGATCGGGAATAGATAAGGATATCATCGATAAATACAATAACGAATTTATCGAGATACGGCTTACATACCCGATTCATTAAATCCATAAAGGCAGCTGGAGCGTTCGTCAGTCCAAACGGAATCACTAAGAATTCATGATGACCATACCTTGTTCGAAAAGCAGTCTTTAAAACGTCTTCTTCTTTAACTTTCAACTGGTGATAACCGGACCTTAGATCAATCTTGGAGAAATAACAAGCTCCAACTAACTGATCGAAGAGGTCATCAATTTGAGGTAACGGATACTTGTTCTTTATCGTGCGCTTATTCAGTTCTCGGTAGTCGATACACATTCTCATCGAACCATCCTTCTTTTTCACAAATAACACTGGTGCTCCCCACGGTGAAGAACTAGGTCTAATGAAGCCTTTATCGGATAGGTCTTGCAGTTGTGCCATCATCTCTTTCATCTCTGGAGGTGCCAAACGATACGGTGAACGGGCTACAGGAGTGGCTCCAGGAACCAGGTCTATACCGAACTCTACTTGTCTAACGGGCGGAAGACTATTCAAGTCTTCGGGGAATACTTCAGGGAATTCACTAACAATAGGGATATCTTCCTTCCTATTCTTTTCTGTCTTAATATCTATCACATAAGCCAAGTAACTCTGACAACCCTTATTAGCACACCTACGTGCTTTTATTATCGATATAAGACAGGACTGATGATTCCTACGATCACCATAAATCACTACCGGTCCCCTCTCAGGTAATACAACATTTATTAAATTCTTATCACACACTATGTTAGCCTGATTCTCGGCCAACCAGTCCATTCCCACTACTACGTCAAACTCTATCAAAGTTATAGGAAACAGTTGTATAGGCACTCCACACCCCTCTATATTTATCACACAACCATCAAATACTTCTCTAACCGACACTTGGTTATCATTTGCAGTATCTACTAATAGAGCATGTTCTAACATTTTAGGTTTCAAACACAGGCAAGCAGCAAATGTAGGTGACACAAACGATCGGTTTGCACCGGAATCAAACAATACCTTAGCACGTGTAGAGTTTATCAAAAATGTACCTGTGACCACATCCGGGGTTTCCTCCGCTTCTTTCTCAGTCATTTGAAATGCACGACCCCTGGTTACTGGCGGTTCCAGTCTTGGTATTACTGGTTTAACAATCGCTGGCCTGCCCGATGACCCACCTTGCTGTATCCTTCCCCGCGGACAGTTTGACTGAAGATGATCCGGAGAATTGCATAAGAAACATAACCGCGTTACCTTACAATCCTTGATGACGTGTCCGGTCTTCCCACACTTTTAACACGCTCGTAAATCACCTTGGCAATTTCCTTGATGGACACGGTTGCACTTCTGACATGGTCTTTCCGCTGGTCGAAATGGCGGACGGTTATCATATTTCTGAAATCGGGACTTCTTCGGATCGTATTGTGGTCCTTCCCACTTTCTCTTCCCGATACTTTTATCGCCAACATCTCTTCTAATATCTCGTTCAACATTCTCCGCGGCATTAACTGCAGCCGAGAAGGTATCAGGTCCTTTTACAGTCACTAACTTTCTGACTTCTGAGTTCAGCCCAAAAATAAACCTTTCCGTCTTCATCGTCTCCGTAGCAACGTAGTATTCTGCGAACCGAGACTTTTCCAGAAAGCTAGCGGTGTAGTCTCGAACGGATAAGTTTCCTTGTTGCAAATTCATGAATTCTCCTTCCAGTTGTTTAACGGCGGCTTGGGGACAAAATTGTTCCCTGTAAGCTATCACAAATTCTTCCCAAGAGAGGGTAGAATAAACATCAGATCCTTTAGAATGAATAAAAGATTCCCACCAATACAAAGCATCTCCTTTTAACATTGTTGCCCCGTACAATACCCTATCTTCATCCGCACACTTGCTTGTTTTGAAAATGGCTTCTATTTCCTTCATCCATCTCATTGCTTTCACTGGATCCCGATCCCCTGAGAATGTAGGAGGCTTGCAACTAAGAAACATCTTGTAATCACATTTTCTCATTACCGGTAAGACCGTAGGGGTGATTGGCAATCCGACTTCAGGTTCCGGATCTGGTCTATCAGCTTCATTATTACGACTTTGTTCAAACATTCTTTGTATGCTATCCTGCAGTCTTCCCATTTCTGCCATTAGATCAGCCCTGGTAACGAACTCTGTACTATTTAGCTGGACTCTGCCTTCGGCTCGACCTCCAGCTCTACCCCCAGTTCTACCCCCGACTCTGCCCCCTGTTCTGCCTCCCCTGTCCCCCGTTCCTATTGGCGGATTAGTTCTATTTGGATTTCTTCCTCCTCCTCGATTCGAATTTCGCGTACCGCTTGCCATTCTGTAGATTTAAACAAGATTAATATACACATAAGCACATACCCCGTATAACAAGGTATTCCAGTTCAAACATGTACCTGTAAGATCACAATTACACTGGCCAGGTGTAATATGAAATTACCTTACATGATGTTCCTTCTACCTTTTATACTTAATATCCCGAGGTTCTACAATAATAGGGACATCCTACTTCACATGCAGTTTAAGTCTAGGTACAGATACAAATACCTAAATCCCTTAAACTTAGGCTCTGATACCGTTTGTAGCAACCCAAATCCCATATACACAACATATCACATAATGTAACACAACATAGATATAACAAACGAACTTCACATTACAAGTACGGTCCCGTAGTCTTTTACAATCGGAAGAAAACCATTCTACTACAATCTTTGTACTATTTACATACATAACATTTAATATTGTGATACAACTGCTAAACAAGCCAAAATCTTCATCTTATAATTCTTCACACAAGCCATCCATCGGTTACTCTAATTACTTGCTCTTACTTGATCCACCACCTGGAATACATATTTTTAAAACAAAATGAGGGTTAGACCTGATGGTCTAAGTGAGAAATCCATGTTAGTTTAAAAACCATTTATATAAACTTTATTCATATAAATCACGCAACACAATCATATACATCCAATTAAGCTCACATATCCTATACTTTCCCTTCTCATTCCTCCTGGCCATATTAGTTGGTAGCAAGCCAACTAATAATTTACAACGTTGTACAACATCTACAGCCAAACAACGCTATACAGATTCTATAGCCAAACACACCGGTCCTAAACCCGGCCAACATATTATAACGCATTATAATACTCATGTAAATATAATACCTCACTATATTATAATTCACATATATCACACATATAAACACATAGTCATCAACAATTGCATTCCCAATCCACGCATATACGTATTCCAGTTAAAAACGTTTTGAAAGTAAACTCACCTGTCTTGATTATTACACACGCTCGCAAGCTCCTTTCAAAATGATCTTATCTCTTATCACGACTCCACAGAATCTGAAACAAGTTAAGATACATACATCGCTTTACTAACCAAACACATAAAGCCTAACAATTTCCTATCATCAACTGTCCCATTACACTGCACTTAACCCACTACCGTGACTACACAGGGTACCGGGACTTATACAGTACCGGGACTCTTCGGTACCGGGAGTTCCCATACCGGGAGATTCACATTACCGGAACTCTACACTACCGGAAGTCTGCTATACCGGGACTCACAATACCGGGACTCACACTACCGGGAGTCTCAAGAACATAGTCGGTTTCCATTTACCCAGAAATCGATTGAAATCCAATCAAGTCGCGAATTTAGAAATTCTAAACCGATAGAAGTCTAATACTACTGATTATAAACACAAATTGTAAAGGAACTTACCTCCAATTCAATTCCAGCACAATCAATTGAAGCCCTATCCGTACGATTTCTTCCTCTGCTTCTTTTTCTCTCAAAACGTACACACACATACACACTTTCTAAATAAGGAAAGTGGTAACCTGAATACTTAAGATATTTAAGTACCAATCTTCTACTTTTGGCTGAAGTTATATAATAAGTACCAAAACACCCTTGAACTTATAACTTATCTCATAGTTGTCCTAAACATAAATCTTAAGGTTAAATAATTTAACTGATAGGGAATTTATCTAACTGAATTACCCGGGGTATTACAGTAAGCCATAAGACTTTTAAATCGTGTATATAACATAAGCACACGCGACTAGAGCATACATTCAGAGTATGAAATTTTTCTAAGTCGAGAAACTTAGATCATGAGATCGCTAGACTTTGCGATCGTACGACTAATTCGTGCGATGAACTTGAATCGTGTGTCCCTGTAGAAGGATGATCAAGTCATAAACCTGATCGCTTTTGTCGTGCGACCTTGCGAAACTAGAGCTGTAAGATTAATGTCGTGCGATTCTGCGGAAAAACGATGTTAGAGGTTGGTCGTTGGCTAACCAACGACCCTCCGATGCATAAGTCAGTAACCGTTCGCGATGAGAAATCGTATGAAGGGAGAGAAAATAAATTAGGGAACGCACCTTCTCAGATTTTCCCTTTTTTTTTTAATTTGAATGGGGTATTTGCCCCCCGTCATTTATTATCCTATTCCTTTCAGGAGAAAATAGGTTTTAAATGATGAATCGACACATAGATCTTGGGAAATATCATCTATATTTGTGTCGACCATGTTTTCGCGCGACAGGGCAAGATAGCCGTTTTATTCCTGTAAGAAAGGCATGAGTTTATCTTTAAGGTTAGAAGTAGAAGGACGAACCTGTCAAGACCTTTCGGTCGGGTCGTGACTGCTAGACGGCTTACTTTCGCGGCTTCAGAGTGGTCTTATAGCAGTCACGGGCGACTTTCGTTTCACTTTTGATTTCCTGGACTCCCCACGGCGTAGGGAACTTCAGGGTCTGATGATACGTCGAGGGAACGGCTTTCATTTCATGGATCCATGGTCGACCTAGAATGATGTTATAGGCTGACGCGCAATCGATGACGCTGAACTTGGTCTGCTTTTTGATCCCTCCGGCGTAGACTGGCAAGATGATATCTCCATAGGTGCTCGTCGTTTCTCCATTGAAATCGACCAAAGTTGTCGAACGTTGGGTGATTTCCGAGCGCTCGATCCCCATGGCCTTGATGGTGTTAAGGAAAATGATGATCGTTGAGCTGCCCTCATCAATCAAGACTCGTCGGGTGTAACACCCCAAAACAGGGGTTAACAAAAACTTCCATAAAACGGAAGAGTGGTACACATTACTAAAGTGAAAGTGTACATACACATCAATATAAAACCATTAATACAAATATTTAGCTAATGTATAACTACTAATAGACTACTTGCTTGATTGCTCACTACTATGGCAATTCAATATCAAAAGGATGTCGGGAAGTTCTTATATCAATCTTCCAATTCTTTAACCTTCCAACATCAGTCCCATGCTCACACCCCGTACTAAACCTTCTTGTGTTCGGAATCACTAATATCTGTAACACATAAAACACATAGCAAGTGTTAGGCTTTTTAAAGCCTAAGTGAGGTTTACACATAATACATAGAATATAATCATGGCATGTAGGAAGAACAATTCGGTACATTCACAAATTGGATTCCATGGAGAAGGTCCATATCGCTACCCAGTTACATCGTAATTGAAGATATACCTTGATCGGTACCCCACGGTATTGTCACAAGGCATAACACAACGGAAAACCCCACGGTATCCGAAGGTATGAATCAAATACACTTACCCCACGGTATGTATGAATATATCCTCCAATGCATACTAGGTGCTCCTCCAATTATGTGAATACCAAATATGTTAATCCAAATAAGATTCAAAGCATATTAAACACTTAACAATGGTCCAACCATTTGGCATAATCAACTCTACTTCCATGTAGTTCACATACATCCACATGTATTCAATCACATTCTATATGATTTCAATAATAAACCACCATGTTTACAATTCAAGAATAAGTCCATTTTGACCATTAAGCCATCAATTCATCATTAAGACATCTATTAAGTCATTATCATAATCACCTACCAATGATATATATAATCAAACCAAACTCTTAGCACCAACATTTAACATGGCATACTAAGAAATGAACACAATTAATCCACCATAACTTACTTGAACTCTTCTTGTTCCCCTCTTAACCATTAAGAGCATATAATTCAAGATTTCACATTAACAATACAAAATCAAGATAAGAAATGGTAGATAAGTATAATAAAGTCTTTTAGGTACAGATTACTCACCTTTAATCTTCAATTGGTATAACCTTACTTGAAGACTTGAACCCTAATACTCCAATCAAGATGAAATGAAGATGCAAAGCCCTAATTGAAGTTTAATTAAGTAAGATTCATACAACACTTACTTGAATTAGATTAGGTTTGAGATATGAATTTACCTTAGGTTAGATGAAGAAGTCGTTTGAGAGGAAAATGAGCAGAGTGATCTATCTGATTTTGTGAGTTCTATATGAAAAATGAGATGACTAAGGACTAAGGGGTGGGTTTAACCCCCTTTTGGCACGTCAGGTATTTGGCGCCGATCACCCGCGCCGATGCATCGGCGCCATACCATCGGCGCCGGCTTCTGTTTGCCAAACCTCCCAACTTCCACTAATTAGGTCGTAACTTCTTCGTTAGAACCCCGTTTTTACCCCGGAAAGTACCGTTGGCCTCGTATTCAAATTACCCATCCAACTAATCCATAAAATCTAATATTCCACTTTATCATCTATTTTTCATTAATTTTCTTAAGGAATAAACTTACTGATTCCTATCGGGAATTATCAAATAACAAGTAAAAGTCACAGGTATTACTTAGGATATCAATCATAATCTGAAAAGTCAAAATATTACGAAATATTAGACCTACTATTACTTATGAGGATTTTCCGGGTGTTACATCGGGTTAAACAATTACCAATCGTAAGTTGAATGATCAACCCATCATGGTGCTTCTGATATGAGTCACCGAGGTCGTCTTGATCGAACACAATCTTCATAGCTTCCAACTCCAGATCTCCTTTTGGCCTCGATGAACGCGGGATAGGCCGATCGTCGGGTGCTTGACTGGCGTGACGCTTGGCTGCGGAATATGTCAGACCACACACGTTCGAACCACCGGTGATGCAATTGACGACCTTTGCATGCTCGGGGGTTGATGGTCGATGGTCGCTAGTTGAAGTAACGACGTCATCGATGATATTTTTGAGATTGCCCTTCGGGACGTGATATGGTAGTTGTTGATCCAAACCCTCAGTGATTTGATAATGACCCTCTCTTAAATACTTAGTGAAAATTGTATGTAAACAATATGTATCAGAGTTTCACTATCGCTGATAAGTACTAAGATCTTACAGTACCGCTGATAGGAACTCTCGCTCTTTAAATTAAACATTCAGCGAACACTGTTCACCATAATGCTCTGAGTCTGTTCAGTCCTTATGGTGATCGCTGATAAGTTAGTTGTTTACTTATGATCCCTGAAGACAAGTTTCACGTCAACAAAGGTTCTACGCTGAAGTCGAAGATCAAGCTCAAGAACCAGCGACAAGTCTACTAATGAACTGATGCGGATCAGCGAAGACTCAGATTTGTCCACTCAACGTGAAGTATCAAGTACAAGGCTTTAGCTATCGCTGAACTTTATCATTCGCTGAATAGTAAATGATAATCGCTGAATCAACGAAAGCTGATCATGAAGTCCTCCGTACAAAGTACTTTTGTCTTAACCTCCCTTGCACGCCGCCGTACGAAATGTCAGAAAAGAACCTCCGAAAATCTGAGATCGTACAAACACTCTGATACTACACTGTTCATCTTTACGGCTACTAAGGTTGTCAACCAAGGTCAATGACATGCAACCAACCAGCTGATGACACGTGTAAAGTGTATACTGACTTGCATTAAATGCATGCAGTATATAAAGAGATGAACTCACTTCTTTTGAAGTAACTTGCTAACTCTGGACAAGTTCAAATCTCTCTCAAGATAGGTTTTTATTAGTAATCTCCATATCTTTCTTAGTGCAAGAAACCTTAGTGTTCCAACTTGTTTAGATTTAGGTTTATCCTTAATCTTGTTTCCGCAACAAGCTGTAAATTGTTAATGATTTATCAATAAACAATTTAGAAAAGTAAAATAGTGTGTTTGTATTCAACCCCCCCCCCCCCCCTTCTACAAACTTGTATAGGCCTTTCGGGACCAACAAGTGGTATCAGAGCGGATTTGTTTAATCTCATAAACAAGATCTAATCTAAGATATTTCTCTTCCTTGCTATTATCTGAAAATGGCCTCCCACACAAACACAAATTATATAGACAATGGTTCTCTTGCAAAACCCCCTAGATTTTCCAGAGACCACTTCAACTTATGGAAAAATAGGATGATGCTCTTCTTAGAAGGTGTAGACCCCACTATGACCTACTATCTTGAAAACGGCCCACACATCCCTGTAACTATTGATCCTTTAGTTCCAGCCACTACAACTAGAGCTGCTATTCCTGAAAGGCTGATTCCAAAGGAAATACACATGTGGACCGATGAAGATAAGAAGAAAGTGGCTATAGATACAAAAGCCAGATCCATACTATCCATGGCCCTTCCTGACGAAGTCTACCATTCCGTCATGAACCTGAAATCATCAAAAGCCATGTGGGACACAATATGTGTTCAGTATGAAGGAACGTCTGAAGCCCAGGATTCAAGAAAGATTAACCTGGTAAGACAATACGAAAGCTTTATTTCTGGTAAGAATGAAACTCTCTCTGAAGTTCATCAACGTTTTAATTGCTTAATTATAGATCTAAAAACGGTTGGTAAGGAATATTCTAACTTTGAAGTGCTGACAAAGTTTCTAGAATGTTTACCTGAAAGCTGGGACAATTATTCCATGTGTCTCAAGCTGTCAAAAGATCTAAGATCAATGACCCTTGCTACCTTATATGGCACATTGCTGAATCATGAGCAATCTAGCCATCTTAAGAAGAATCTTGTAAAAGATTCCAAAAGTACCCCTGTTGCTTTAATCTCAGAGGAACCTTCTACTCAGCGACCCTCAGTCACTATCACTGAGTTAGAAAGTAACTCTGAAAGGTCATCAGATTCTGATTCTTCAGATGATGATGAATCCTTGGCTCTCCTAACTAAAAAGTTCAGGAGATTCGCCAAGAAGAAAAGGTTTAGAAAGAACAAAACTCTTTCCATAGCTGACAAGCCTAAGTCATCAGCTTTTGTTGATAAGGCTACTGCTACTTGTTTCAACTGCGAAAAGACAGGTCATTTCGCTAACGAGTGCAGGTCAAAGAAAATCATGAGACCTTCAGCTTTTACAAAGAAATCCTTTGTTCCAAGGAATAAAGATGACAAATACTCAAAGCTGAAGGAGAAGTATGCAAAGCTGAAAAGCTTTAAGAAGAAAGGAAAAGGCCTGATGGCTGACTATGATTGGGCTGCTTCTGATGAAGAAGCCTCATCATCTGATTCTGAAGATGATGAAGCAAATCAATGTCTCATGGCAAAGATTGAAGAAGAGGAAGAAAGTTCAGACATTCCCTCCACTTCAACATCTGCCATTCAGGTATCACCTTCCTTCTCTACCAATATTGCAAATATTGATGAAGCTGATAGTCTCCGTAAAATCGATCTACTGACTAGAAGTTTATACGAAGCCATGAACGGCAAAGCTGTGGTTGAAAACCAAAATCTTGATCTCGCTGAAAAGCTTAAAAACTGCCACCTTCAAATAGAAAAGCTTTCTAAAATTGAAGATGATTTTAAAGATCAAGTCTATTTAAATCAGCTAGTCAAAATCGAACGAGCAGAAGCTATCGCTGCATTAAAAGCCGAACAAGCTACTGTTGAAGGATGGTGCAATTCTTCAACAAAGATCACTGAGATAATTAAGGCTCAGATTCCTCTGAGTGATAAACGTGGTCTGGGTTATAAATATGATACTCCAAAACTAACCACTGAACGTTCAATGCTTAAATTTGGAACGTTCGTATCCTCAGTCGCTGACACTTCATCATCTCAGTACTCCTCGTCGGTTACACCAATCCCTGAGGAAACTCCTACCTCCTCAAAAGGTAAGGAGAAAATGGTTTATTCGAAACCTACCTCTGTCTCTAAAGACAAAGGTAAAGGAATTGTTATTTATCAAAATCCTCAGAAGGGTACCTTAGTACCTAAGCTGAATGCTTCCAAAGCCTTAGTGATTCATTCATCTGGTTCTAGAAATCAGACCTCTGGATCAGTTCAGCGACCTACTCCTAGACTCAGAGTAGATGTCCTTGGTAAGAAATCTGAAGAACTGAATGTTCGTCCTATTTCAAAAACCAATAGTGTACTTGGTGCTGGTACTTCTAATTCCAAATTAAAAGCTCAGCACTCAAGTGGTCCTAGAACTAATTTTAGTTATAGGAAATGTTATCACTGTGGACTTACCGATCATATTGCAAGTAAGTGTCCCACAGCCACCAAAGCTGATAAGATAGCTAAGGTGAAGATAGCACCCAAGAAGACCAAACCAGTTGCAATTCAGGTCAAGGTGACTCCTACCACTGAGGTCAAGAAATTGACCAAAGTGAAGAAAGACAAAGCTGAATCTTCAAATGCTGCGAAGACTGCTGAACCCATTCCAACTTCTTCCACTGACAAACGCGTATACATGGTGAAGTGGGTACCCAAGCAAAACTAATCTTCCTTTGTATTGCAGGTTAAGAAGGGTATCTGGTATCTCGATAGCGGATGCTCTAGACACATGACTGGAAAGAAAAATCTACTCGCTGAATACAAGGAAGAGAAGGGTCCCTCTGTGACTTTCGGTGGAAATGGAAAAGAACACACCCGAGGGTATGGTGTACTTTCAAATGGTACAACATCCTTCAGAAGAGTCGCATATGTTGAAGGGCTGAAGCATAATCTTCTAAGCATCAGTCAGCTTTGCGACATGGATAACAAAGTGATTTTCACTAAGGAATCCTGCTTTGTCTCTGACAAAAAGGAGAAGATAGCTCTCAGCGGTTATCGTTTGGAAAATGTTTACGTTATAAACATGGACTCAACAACCACTGAGAACTCCTGTTTCTTCTCAAAAGCATCTTCTGATGTTAACTGGTTGTGGCACAAAAGGCTCTCTCATCTCAACTTCAAGACACTGAATACTCTTTCATCCAAAGAGTTAGTCACTGGTCTACCTCAACATTCATACGCCAAAGAGTCTTTATGTTCAGCGTGTGAAAAAGGGAAGCAGACCAAGGCAAGCTTTAAGTCAAAGCAAGTTTCCTCAGTGTCATCTCCTCTACAATTACTCCATATGGATTTGTTTGGCCCTGTTAACAAACAATCCATCGCTGGAAAGAAATATACGCTGGTCATAATTGATGAATTCTCTCGTTACACATGGGTAATGTTTCTCCGTTCTAAGAGTGACACCCCTGAAGAACTCATCACCTTTGTTCGGAAGATGGAAACTCTGAACAATATGACTGTTCGCTCAATAAGGAGTGATCATGGAACTGAATTCAAAAACAGTTCTCTTGATTCCTTCCTTGAGAGCAAGGGTATTTCTCACAACTTTTCGTCAGTGAGAACACCACAACAAAATGGAGTCGCTGAAAGAAGAAATAGAACAATTATTGAAGCTGCACGTTCAATGCTCAGCGATTCTCACCTGCCTACTCAGTTTTGGGCAGAAGCTGTCAACACTGCTTGTTTTACGCAAAACAGGTCGCTGATAGTTAAAAGATTCAAAAAGACAACCTATGAACTTTTTTATGGGAGAAAGCCTTCAATCAGCTTTCTTCACATCTTTGGATGTCAGTGTTTCATACTGAACAACAGAGATGCCCTTGGAAAGTTTGATCCTAAGGCTGATGATGGAATCTTTCTTGGATACTCCTCAGTTTCCAAAGCCTTCAGAGTCTTCAACCGAAGAAGACAAACTGTAGAAGAAACTATTCACGTCACGTTTGACGAATCCCGTTCAGCGAATTCTAAACCGAACGCTGATACAGAAGAACTGAATCAATGGATGTTTTCTCATCTTGGTGATTCAGAAGATATTCCCACTCCTCATGCTCACACCGTAGAAAATGATGGTCCTTCTATCATTCCAAATATGCAAAATAGTGAAGCTGAAACATCTTGGGTCTCAGCTGTTCCTATAAACGCTATACCTGCAGTTGATCCAAATGTCTCAGAAATTCCATCTATTTCTCAGCAATCAGTGAATGAAGTGGCAAATGCAAACATTCCTCTCTTAGCTGATAATCCAGAAGTAGCTGAAGCCTCATCTTCAGTTTCTCCAGTTCAGACTGAGTCAGCGACGTATGCTCCGGCTCAGCGATGGACTGTAAATCACCCAATCGATCAAATTCTTGGTGATCCCAACGCTGGTATTCAGACCCGTAGAAGTACAGGTAATATTTATTTATTTGTTAACTTTATTTCTCTAACTGAACCAAAGAAAATAGATGATGCCCTCAGAGATCCAAACTTGGTCAGCGCTATGCAAGAAGAGCTGACTGAATTCGAAAGAAACAAAGTTTGGAAACTTGTTCGTAGACCAACTGACAAAACGGTGATAGGCACTAAATGGGTCTATCGAAACAAATTGGACGAACATGGTACTGTAACTCGCAACAAAGCTCGTCTTGTTGCTCAGGGATACAGACAAGAGGAAGGCATAGATTATGACGAAACTTTTGCTCCAGTAGCAAGACTTGAATCTATTCGTCTTTTCTTAGCATATGCTGTACACAAAAACTTCACTGTACATCAGATGGATGTTAAGTCAGCATTTCTAAATGGAAAGCTGAATGAAGAAGTATATGTGGAACAACCTCCAGGATACTCAGATCCTAAACGTCCAGGTTATGTTTATAAACTGGACAAGGCACTTTATGGCTTAAAGCAAGCTCCACGTGCATGGTATGATACTCTCTCTACTTATCTCCATATTGAAAAATTTGAGCGAGGTAAAATTGACAAAACTTTGTTTTTTAGAAAAGTGAAAGGTCATATCATTTTAGTTCAAATATATGTTGATGACATTATATTTGGTTCTACTAACCCTGAGCTTTGTACTCGTTTCGCTGATAGAATGAAAGATGAGTATAAAATGAGCATGATGGGTGAACTAACATATTTCCTTGGTCTTCAGATTAAGCAAACTGAAAAAGGAACGTTTATAAATCAGGGAAAGTATGTTAAAGATATGCTGAAGAAATTCGACTTAACTGAAAGTTCAGCTATGAAAACCCCTATGGCACCACCGCTGATACTTGATAAGGACACAAAGGGTGTTCCTGTCAATGTCACGCTGTACCGTGGGATGATCGGCTCACTATTGTATCTCACAGCTAGCCGACCCGATATTATGTTTGCAACATGTCTGTGCGCACGATATCAAGTTGAACCTAAGATATCCCATATGAAAGCTGTAAAGCGAATCTTTCGATATCTCAAGGGTACATCGAATCTAGGTCTTTGGTATCCCAAAGACTCAGGATTCGATAACCGCCTATTCAGACAGTGATTTTGCAGGTTGCAAAATGGATAGGAAAAGCACCACAGGAGGATGTCAGCTCCTGGGTGGAAAGCTGGTAAGTTGGACAAGTAAGAAACAAAACTCAGTGTCCACTTCCACAGCTGAAGCTGAGTATGTAGCCGCTGGAAGCTGCTGTTCTCAAGTCTTGTGGATGAGAAATCAGCTACTAGACTATGATCTTCAACTCTCCAAAATTCCAATCTATTGCGACAGCACAAGTGCCATCGCTATAGCAAACAATCCAGTGCTACACTCAAAGACAAAACACATAGAAATCAGATATCATTTTATCAGAGATCATGTGATGAATGGTGATATAGAACTTCATTTTATCCCAACTGATTATCAGTTAGCTGATTTGTTTACCAAACCTCTTGATGAGACAAGATTCAACTTTCTCATCAGCGAGCTTGGAATGCTGAACTTTGAAGGATAAAATCTTCAGAGGTTCACATTTAATCAGCGATACGTTTATACAATCGTGTATAGCCTTCGGGATAAAATCAACTTATATAATCCATTTCATCATCTTCTCTCTGAATAAACTTGGTTAAACTGATATCCAGGTATGTTTTCTCTCTCTGACAATCGCATGAAAATGCAAGATTTCAAAATAAATTGCATCGCTGAATATCTCTTCCTTAACAGCGATATTTTGAAAATTTCCTTAAATCTTCACTGACATTTTCTATTCAGTGCTTCATGTTTTTCAAAAGAGTCCCTGAGTTTTCAAAACCTCAGAGACATCCTAAAAGAATGTGAAAGGACAGTTGTGACGTCATTGCAACAAATTACACTCGGCACGATTTCTTTCTGACACACGTTTGCACGTTTTGTTCAAACTTCCAATCAAATGCAAACACGTGTCCGTGTCATGATGAAAACCTTTTCCCGCTCAAGGTTTTCTCTCTCTAAAAATCCCTATATAAACAACTCTTGGTTTATATTTGTCTTTTACGCGAACAATCTTTCTCCGCAAGAAAAGAATCCTCTGTTGCATTTGTGCTCTCAAAAACCTCAAGAACTGTTCATCATCTTCTTCATCAAAACTTCAAGGTTAATATGTTCTTATCTTTTATCAAATGCGTATAACTTGTTTTCGATCTTCTCTTTGTTTTAACAAGATCAAACAAAAGAACTTTATAAAATAAAATCATTTCTTTCATGGTTTTATGAACACAACCATTTCATGGTTGTTCTTCAAGTTTTAAATCTAAATCTTAAACTTGTTCTTCATTCGTATCCATTTTTCTTTTAGAAACTGGAATACAAGACTTTATGGGTTTTACTTTTCTTTTAAAAATCAAGAAAAACCCTAATCTTCATTAAGACATTTTTTGTCTGAATGAAATGGACAACATTCGAAAAATCTTAACGGAAATTTCTTTCCACATTAAGATAATTCTTATTTGTTAACATCTTTGGTTGAACTGATAAAACAGTGATATGGCATCTTCAAAGCTGAATGTTACCGCTGAGTCCATCTCCACTGACTCTGAGGAAATGGACATCTTCAAAGCCCCCCAGGTTAAGTTCGAGCTGGATCAACTCGATTGGACTAAGGCCAACAACCTCTCAGCTCTTCTCGAGTTTCCTCCTCGGAAGCAAGTATCACATCTGTACGATGCTGTAAGTTTTCTGAAGAACAGCCCCATCTACACAGCCCTGACCATAACACCTCCTGCCAGTCAGCGGCTCTTATCCCAGTTCTGGTACTCTGCCAGACACACTGAGCTACCCTCTGCCAAAGATCCATCCAAAACCATAGACTGCATACTCAGCGATACTGAGTATGGCACCATCAAGATTACACCCGCCATTATCCGCAAAGCCCTAAACTTCCCAAATGCCACCAAAGAAAAACCCTTCATTCCATTCCCTGACCATAAAAAGCATGCTGACAGAGAAGCAATCATTGCTTTCCTTGACGCAATGGGTTATATCTGGGATATTGGAAGGGACAAGAAGCCTGAGAAGAAACTGACGCTGATAAAGAAATCCAAGATGCCCAGCGAGATGAATTTCATCTTCGCTCACCTGATCAGCTGCATGACAGCAAAATCCGGATCTTCTGATCAAGCCGCCCAACCTCAGCAGTCCATGGGATACGCACTGCTGAAAGGTCTAAATATTGACTGGGCCTCCATTATTTATGAAGACCTGATTCAACGTGTCGATTCTGCCGCTGACAGACCAGCATGGGTTCCTTACCCACGATTCATCAGCGCCATCTTTCAATATGGCCTGAAGGATAGCTATCCTGAAGAGGGTGATCTGAAACTTTCTCAGATTGGCCCTAAGGTTCTCGACTTCAAGCCTGTCGCCAATGAGGTACGTCTCTCTACTCTTCTCACTCTTCTAAATTCTCCGCTTTCTGTGGCTCCTTCAGCGACAATACCAATTGCTGATACCCCGGCCACAAAATCCTCTCCTTCTAAGAAAAGGAAACCCTCACACACCCAACTTGATTCCAAAAGGATCAAGAAAACCAAGGAGCAACCCCAGCAATTCCATGCTGAAGACTCCTCAGCTCATTCTGAAGAGCTGAAGGAAGGTTCCGTGGTACGCTCTGCCACACCCGTGCAAGCCATCCCTCCAATCCAGACTTCAGCGTCTCCAAACGCTGAGGTTAGAAACTTGGAAACTACCCAACCTCCCTCAGTCTCTCAAAAGACTGATGAAGTGATTGTCAGCGATTCCAACGCTGAACTCAGAACCCGAACCCCAATCTTAACCTTCGCTTCTCCCTCCACTCACTTGGACACTCCTCCAGCGAACACTGGAGATGCCATCATTCCAGAAGCCACCGCTGATGCTTCTCAACAAATGATGAAGAAAGGACCTGCAGAGATCACCATACCTCACCGTACTTTCGAAGAGGATATCGAACACTATTCAGGAACTTGCAACTTTGACGAGTTCATCAATCCTCCTGCAGGTACAAATCCCACCTTAAACACTGTAACTAAACCTGAAACTTCTGAGCTTTCCTTTGTTCACAAGTACTTATATGTTACAGGTCCTAATTTGGGAGACATCAACGCCTCTCTGAAGTCCGTGGAAACAAAGCTGTCCAGTCTCACCACCACACTCTCCAACAACTCAACAGCTGTAACAAACGCTGGAGAGAATTTGACAAAGCTGACAACGGTGGTGGAGAAGAAAGCTTCCACTGAAGACATCAAGAGTCTTGATAAGACGCTCAGCGATTTTGCCAAGGTGCTCTGTGACATCTACACTGACTACACAAGCCTCAAAACATCAGTTTCGACCATGTCCAGCGAAGTAACAACGCTGAAGACATCGGTTGCAAAACTCGAGGGTGATATGTCAGAGGTCAAGACTGACTTAGGCTCTGTAAAGACCGACGTTGGTTCTATGAAGACGATGATCGAGACGCTGGTAAACAAGGCAAATAGTCCAGCTCCTGCTCCTGCCCCTGTCCCTATTTTGGAATCTTTCACAGAGGAGGATCGCACAGAGCTGAGGAAAATCATGCCTGCTATTTCTGGCCTAGAAGACAGAATAGCAAAGCTTGAAGGTTGTGTGAAAATCTCTGGCCCAGAAGACAGAGATAACACCAATGCTGAGTCTGCCCATTCCTCCCCCAGTCATCATGAGAAAGAGGGGGAGAAGAGCACTGAACATTCCAGGGAGAAAAGCGCTGAAAATCTTGAGAAAAGCGCTGAAGATCTGAACAAGAGCGCTGAAGACCTTTCCCATGATGAATCTATCAGGGGAGAGAGGAATGAAGATCTGACCACTGGACCTCAGGGAGATGAAAACCCTGAGGGAACCAAGAAGCTCGCCTCTGTATCTGAGGGGGAGCAACTCGAAGAAGATGCTGAGGAATCCGAAGCAGAAGAAGATGAAGACATCGACATCCCTGAAGACAAACCATCCTTCTCTCCAAGAAAGGATGATGATGATGATGAAGATGACGATGATTTCTTTATCGTCAAACCTGCCCCAAAGATCAAAGCTCTTAAAGGAATCTCGATAAAAGAACCATCAGGGGAGAAGACAAAGACAAAGCCCTCAGCCTCTGGCGCTGAGAAAAGCAAAGACAAAGGCCTCGCTGAAGATGAAAATCTAGCGATCCTTTTTGAAAAGCCGGTTTGTCAGGTACACTAAAACTTTACTTTTTCCTTCCCTAAACTTCTCAACAACTCAATAAGTTCTCTACTCAACAACCTCTCTACACATCCACATTCTTTTTCTATCTTTTCTACCCAAGTTCTTCTACCCAGTTCTTATCTGTAAGATCGCTGCGTTTCAGCTAGTCCTCTCCCCTGTTTGAGGATGTCGCTGAAGGTTCTACTGTTGCGACTTCACAAATAAAGCCAGTGGATTTGATCTCTGAGACTGATGAACCAGAAGAACAACCTCTCTCGCACAATAAGAGACCTTCCTCGGTTCCTCAAAGGCTGAGTGAAGAGGATCAAAAGAGAAGAGAAGAAATAATAAAGCGATTCGAGGATCAGCGAATCATTCTAAGGCCTGATCAACTACCTTCAGTTCCTCCCAAGTTCAGAATTTCAAAAGCTGAATACCAGGACCACCTTAGAGCTGAACGCCTCATTGCTGAAAGGAAGGAAGCTGAAGAGAAAGACAGAGAATATGCCATCAAGCTCACTCAAGAATCTGTCAAAGACCCCAAGCTGAAGCGTGTTCCCATTCAAATCCAACGAAAGCTGTGGGAAGAAGCCCAGAAGATCGTGGAAAAGAAAACTGAAGTTTCTCAGACCACCTTGATCTGGTGTAAAGAGAAAATTCACTTCAGATATCGTCCAGCGAAGATCAACAAGGTATTCATCTCTGGAAGAACCTCTATCGGAGTACCTATTGTTGACATCAAACTGTTCAGAGAAGATGGCACATCTAAAACCTTTCGCGCTGACACTGTAAAAAGGTATGGTCTCTCTGAATGGCTGGAGATGAGGTTAGCTATCCAACCATCACAATCTAAGTACAAGAATCATTTCGAAAAGCTGATAAACAGACAGATCGACTTGATATCTTCTTGTGTGGATATTCCTCCTGTTCCTGATCTAAAGCCAAAAAGAAAAAGTGGCTCTCCAAGGAAGAAACGTCAAGATTCAAACTCAGGACCTGTCATACGAAATGAAACTGGAATTGGTTTCTCTCGCGCTGAAGTGCTTGGTCCTGATCCTGATCTATCTGCCCTTGACATCTCTTTGCCACCATGTGAACTTTTCGTCCCTGGTAAAGTCATCAGTAATCCTTATGGAATATTCTTTCTTGACTATGACGGACGTAAATGCTTTCAACGGATCGCTGAGCTTCCAATCACTCCAATCGAACAGCTCAGAGATCTTATCTACTTGTGTGACTTCAGAAAGGACATTCAGGCACGACACCTAAAACCCTTGATTTTTCAAGAAGCGCTGAATAAAAGAAAACGAGGTATAATGGTTCCTGACTGGATGATTCCCACTGAAAAGACGACCCTTGATGAACTTCTCATTAAGGAAGAACCTTTTGAAAACTGATATAATCTCCTTTTTCTCTATTGTATCAGTTATCCTTCTGTACTTGTAATTTATTTCGCTTGTACTTGTAATCTTTCTGTTCTTCATTGTAATCTGTTTCAAAGATTTAAAGAAAGATTTCAACGAATGTACTTTACTCCATCAGTACTGAAAAGATCCCAGAAAACAGTAAAATGGACAAATATTTTATGAGTTCTTTTTATCCTTATGTTTTCATTTAATAGCAATTTTCTTTGTTGCTATGTCATAATCAAATAGGGGGAGATTGTTGATCCAAACCCTCAGTGATTTGATAATGACCCTCTCTTAAATACTTAGTGAAAATTGTATGTAAACAATATGTATCAGAGTTTCACTATCGCTGATAAGTACTAAGATCTTACAGTACCGCTGATAGGAACTCTCGCTCTTTAAATTAAACATTCAGCGAACACTGTTCACCATAATGCTCTGAGTCTGTTCAGTCCTTATGGTGATCGCTGATAAGTTAGTTGTTTACTTATGATCCCTGAAGACAAGTTTCACGTCAACAAAGGTTCTACGCTGAAGTCGAAGATCAAGCTCAAGAACCAGCGACAAGTCTACTAATGAACTGATGCGGATCAGCGAAGACTCAGATTTGTCCACTCAACGTGAAGTATCAAGTACAAGGCTTTAGCTATCGCTGAACTTTATCATTCGCTGAATAGTAAATGATAATCGCTGAATCAACGAAAGCTGATCATGAAGTCCTCCGTACAAAGTACTTTTGTCTTAACCTCCCTTGCACGCCGCCGTACGAAATGTCAGAAAAGAACCTCCGAAAATCTGAGATCGTACAAACACTCTGATACTACACTGTTCATCTTTACGGCTACTAAGGTTGTCAACCAAGGTCAATGACATGCAACCAACCAGCTGATGACACGTGTAAAGTGTATACTGACTTGCATTAAATGCATGCAGTATATAAAGAGATGAACTCACTTCTTTTGAAGTAACTTGCTAACTCTGGACAAGTTCAAATCTCTCTCAAGATAGGTTTTTATTAGTAATCTCAATATCTTTCTTAGTGCAAGAAACCTTAGTGTTCCAACTTGTTAAGATTTAGGTTTATCCTTAATCTTGTTTCCGCAACAAGCTGTAAATTGTTAATGATTTATCAATAAACAATTTAGAAAAGTAAAATAGTGTGTTTGTATTCAACCCCCCCCCCCTTCTACAAACTTGTATAGGCCTTTCGGGACCAACAGTAGTTCCTTTTTGAGAGTTATGCAATCATCTGTCGCATGACCATGGTCGACATGAAAGTCGCACCACTTAGATTTATCTTTCTTAGCGTCGTCCTGATCGAACTTCTTGGGCCACCGGATGGTCGCCTGGGCGGTCTTCAGAGCTTTGACCAAATCCTTAGTGGACCCTTTGAACCCGTAAGAGGATATCTTGGGGTACTGAGAAAATTTGGTCGCGGTCTTGGCCTCTGCTTTTGTCTTGAATCGGACGTTCGAGATCTGGCGCACGGGCTCTATTTTGGAAATTGCTTTCGTTTTGAACTCTCGCTTCTTCACACCTAACGACCTCTTGTCGTCGGTATGCTTGCGACGAAAGGCAGCGTCGTCCTCTACCCTCATATATGCTAGGGTTCGAGCTCGGATATCCTCAAAATTCTTCGGAGGATATTTGGTTAGATCAGTATACAACCCCGAACTGTCGTCCAGACCACTCTTATAAGCTTCGATTGCGATCTTGACGTCGCAATTGCAAATACTGATCATCTCCGCATTGAATCTATTGAAATAACTCCGAATAGACTCATTGGTCTTCTGCACGACATAATACAGGTCACTGGTCTGCTTCTCCATCTTGCGACTGCTGGCGAACTGCTGAGAGAATTGGTTGACCAATTCAGCGAACGACCCGATGGACTTGGGTTTGAGATTGATCAACCATTGGAGAGCAGGACTAGTGAGAGTCACACCGAAGCTCTTGCACATACAAACCTCCTGATACATGTGTGGGATCGAGATCGTCCACATGAGCTGCTTGTATTGCGCGACGTGTTCTGTCGGATCAGTCACTCCCGAATACTTGGACGTGAAGGCAAGGACGTTGTACTTCTTCGGGACCTCGACGGTCGCGATCTCATCGATGAAGGGCGACGCCTGAAACCCTGATCGAGGCTCGACATCGACGGGCATGGCTGCCCCAGGTAGCTTGGCGAGCAAAGATAGGACGTGCTCGTTCTGATCTTCTAACATTTTCAATCGTTGGGCGACGGGGTCATTAGGATCGAGATTTGCCCCTGTTTGTGGATTGACTCCTGAACTGGTGCCATTGCCATGAGACGATCCATTGGCGTCCCCGTTGAAAGGAACAAAATATGGCTGCGGCCCATTCTGAAACGGCTGCGACCCGTTTTGAAACGGCTGCGATCCATTCTGAAATGGCTGCGATCCATTCGGAAATGGCTGCGATCCATTCTGCATGGGTGGTGGCCTTATATGCTGAGGAGGAACCGTCCCGAACTGGGGATTTGGGTTGAACGGTCTCGGCTGCTGGTTCTGCATGAACGGACCTGGATGCTGATTCTGAGCGAACGGACCTGATCCTGGAACTGGATTATGCGCGAATGGCCTAGGACCAGTCTGACCAAACGATCATTGGCCTGGATTCTGAACGAATGGCCTAGGACCATTCTGAGGTCCAGAGGAATTCCTTAACCGTGCGATCTCCTCAGCTGCTTTGCCACTCTGCTCTGCCATGGCGTTGATTTGATTTCGAGCGACTTCAAGCTCCTGGTACATCTGGGCAATGACATGCTGCCGATTTCCAGGGGCTGCCATTTTGCTGAAACAAAGAACAAAGGAAACTCCAAGAAACCGTTAGTAAGACGCACGTTCGTCGAAGATTTTCTCTAGATGAGGTCCCACGGATGGCGCCAAACTGTTAATGCCAAAAATCGCACCAAAGTACAACTTAAGGTCGATGTGGACTTTAACAACTAAAGAAAGGAATCGTTTAACAAAAACGTGCGTTTAAGACAGAAATATAAATGAGACAAAGATTTTGGTGACGCGGGAAAAACCTCAACGAGGAAAAAACCCGCGGACAACAGTGGAAGTCGTTGCTGCACTATGGTCACCAATCAGGGGCGATGTCCTTGTGTTCCTGGTGTTGATCGTACAGAGATTACAATACAAATGAAGGAAAGACTTCGAAAATGTAAAGTAATAAGTGTTTTCTAATGTAAAACAGTGTGCGTCGTGTGTGATTGTCGTGCGTCGAGAGCGATTCTTCTACGAGCGATTTTTGTGCTTCAAGTGTTCTTCGGAGTTCGAGTGCTTGTGTCTGTGGTTCGATATTGTATCTGTCTTCCGTCCCTTGAAATGATGATTCCCCTTGATATTTATAGTCTTCGGGCACTTTAATTGGATCATTAAGGACTTTGATAACTGCCGTAACGGTCGTCGTCTTTAATGCGGGATTAGATGTTCTTAACTGACTTTGTCGGTTATAGCCGTTGTCCATTAATGGTGTTGACTCATGCATTAAACACTGAACAAGCATACCAGTCGTATAGCGCGTTAGTCGGTCGAGGTCGCATGGTTTTATGCAACGGTCGTGTGAACTAGGCGACGTCGAGGTCGAGTGTCGTGAGGTAAAAGATTTTCGATTTTATCTTTAATCATGAGAGAAAGTACTATGATTTTACCTTCGTTACGGAAAAAGGGAATAAGTGTTTTCCTTACCTTGGTCGTGGTCGAAACTGGTGAAATTTTGCCAAATAGTCGTCAAATGTGAACTGTTGTTTTGTGTCGGCCTTCGGGTTTTTTTTCGCCTGGGTGGCCTTGTTTCAGAGGCAGCATCATCCATTCTGAAGGTATCATCATACTCACGTTCGACCGTAGGCTCAGCTTCTGCCATGAACAAGTGTTCAAAGGCATCTGTTGGCGGATCAGAGTCTTCATCCAGGTGGGATGAGATGATCGGTGCTACAAATGTAGGGCCAATGGGTTCGTCTTTTTGGGCTAGGGAGTGTAAAAAGGCCGAGATGGGGTTTGTTTCACAGATCGGCAGAATTCATGGAGGTGTTGAAGAGGCCATCATGGAGTCATCATCATGGAATTCTCTTGTTCGACTTGATGAAGCACGATCTTGGATGGGTGGGGGTCTTTTTGGGGATTGTGACGGCTTAGACTTTCTTTTGTCTTGTCCGGAGGACCATAAGGCCAGGGATGGAGAGGCTTGTTTAAGAGGGAAGGAAGGGAGTGGCTGCGGAGCAAATGATGTCCCTAAAAAAGGAGTAGGGGCCAATCGCCATGGTTCATCAGATAGGGTTGACGTACGTTTTTGCCTGTGCTGATTCTCAAGGTCACTGAGTTGGAATTGCAAGGACTTCATTTCAGATTGTTTCTGCCCAAAAACATGTTGCTCACTTGGGGAGGGTTTATTGCGCACTATCTGGAGAAGTTCGAAATGGAGGGCTTCCATTTTTGCTTTGACCTCATCTATGATGCTAGTGATGGACCTTACTTTTGTGGTAAGAGTCTCTTGAGTTTTGGTGATCTGTGTCTGTTGTGCAAGGATAGCCGTGAGAGCTTTGTTTTGAGCAACAGCATTCTCACTCTGCCAGTTGAGTGTGATTTCAGCAGGACTAATAGCAGTTGGGGCTCCTGTTGGGCTAATAGTCGTGGGGTTCTTGATTTTCCAATCATGTTTGGTTCGCTGGACTGTGTTTTCGAAGGAGCTTAACGGTGGAAACTCAACTTCGTAGTCGGATGACGAGCTTGCTGGAGCAATGACACAACATTCACCTAAAGATCGGCTGAATGACTTGTCCAAAGGTGGATTGTAACAAGGTGTAGTCGTTGTCATCTTCTTTTGGGTGGGTAGATCATGATATAGGACGTAGTAATCGAATTTGCCTGAGGGTTCTCCTAGGAGTCCGACGGCGGGATCACCTTCTTCGTATCGGTCTTTCAACCTTTTCTGTGAGTTTTTCTTCTTTCGAGGAAAATCCTCATCATAGTCAACTTTGTATGCTTCGTCCAAGCAGTCTTGGCAGTTGCATACATCATACCAACAGTGTTGGTCTTGTGATTTGGCTGGTTGAACCATGTGGACCGTGGGGAAAACGTTTGATATGCTTGTTTTTTCCCTGGAAGAAAATTTGACTTCGACAAGTCCATTTTCATGCTTGATGAAGTCTGGGGCCGTGGTTGTCTGGACGGGAGCCTGATGGATTTTTTCGTAGTTGGTTACCCACTTTTCTGGAAGGAGTTTCAGTAACTCTTCTCTCGTTAGTTGCCTAGGAACATAAGTGCATGTCGGAGTTGCACTAGAGTTAACGTCGATGAGCAAATCATCTTCACTATGCTCTTGTCCAGGGACCATTATGTCTAGGGCATGGTTTTGAACACGATAGGCCATCTAGTAATGAAAGGTGGCTTGGAAGGTGTTAACTTGGGTAGTTCCTCCGATTTGGATCTGGGCTTTTAGGGCAGTATGCAAGGATGGATCGTTTAATGGCATGTTGAAGTTAGGATAAAAGGTAACGAATATGGTTCCTGCATTTAAGGTTGTCTGGATGGTGCCGATGCAAGCATGTTGGTATTCGATAAATCGAGTGTCAACCAAAGTGATGCAGGAAAAAGCTGGGAGACCCTTTCTTCCATGGAAGGTAAGGGCTAGGCGTATCGCCCCAAAATGGATATGCGTATATCCTTGAGCAAGGCAGTGCCTCGGGAGATCTGTTGGGATAGCAATCGATATAAGATTTTCGGATGATGAAGCTGGGAGTTGGTGGGAATCGAACTTTGAGGTCTGAACATATTCTTTAACCTGGTGGGTAGAAGTAGATCCCATTAATTTTTTGACTTTTCTGGTAAAGGAGGAAGAATGTCTAGAAAAAACACTATAAGGATCAACTATAGGCATACTAGTTATGGGGATTTTAGAATCATCGGGGACGTAAGAGATCTCGTATAACTGGTCTATCTTGGATGCAGATGACTGTCTGAAACTGGAGGATGATCTGGTTAGGTCTAGATCTGGATTCATGACTGGGTATGGTTGGTATTATTTTCAAGAAATTTCAACAGGTGTTATATCTTGCGAACAAGGTTTGACTGCGACTCAATCCATGTCGACTTAAAAGCGAAAAGTAACTTCCTTTATATAAATATTTATTTAAACAGAAATACCCTATAGGGCTTGCCCCTGTGCTTTTTGAAACAGCAAGCTATATACATGTATATATGTAGTGTAAAAAATATATTTTATTAACATTGGTCCCTCCACTTTCAATACCTTCAATACTCAGTCTAGCTTCTTATTAAAGTCTAAGGGCATGTTTGTTAGCAGCTTAATGGGACTCATATCTTATTCAGGTCAGCTATACACACTGATTGTTAGTGGCTTAATGATATAGAAAATGACTTATTTATTAAGCTTTTAGGAGGGAGCTTTATGCCGAAAGCCAAGTTTTGTCCAAACCAGTCTCTCCCAATTAAATAACATGGTCCTTTCATTTATGAAAACACCGTCCCAAACAAAAATCTTTCCAATCTATACAGACAGATTAATCCACACAGACAACTTTATTCATACATGACTTAATAGAAAACCAACCAAACAGCCCCTAAGTCGCAGTCTTTTTCCAGAAAAAAAGCTTACCCAACCCACCTATTTTTAAAAATATATAATATATTAGGTCCGGCCCCCGTGCTCGGAAAGCTTGTGTTCCGTCCCCGAAACAAACCAACTTGAATAGTGATATATTTGCCCCGCAAGATCTTTGAGCGTTGCCTATCAAACCAACTTGAATAGTGACAAACAACATGACATGTTTTAGGTATAGGTTTTTCAAACGTTTATTATTTTTGTTCAAAAGAAATAAGCTTGTGCATGCTATAATTTTACAAATAATTTTATAGTAAACTTAATATAAACAATTGTTTTCATAGCGTTTTGTGATACTATACAAATTGCTTCTATGTATCTTACTTTTAGGAAATTTGAATTAATCTCAACATAGAATAGAAACCTACTAATTCTTTCCTAACTGGTTGGACCATAGGTGCAATGATTTACTTCAGCACATGGTCTTTGGTTCATGTCCAGGGGCGGAGCCAGGTATTGACACTAGGGTGTGCGTCAAGTAATATAAATAATAATAAGCATTTTTTAAATGGCAAAAATAACTATAGATATTGATGGAATATTGGCATTTAGAGATTTAAATGACGAATTTATTTACATAAAACAAGTATTTACAACTATTATAATTATTCTTACCTAACATATATAAAGGACGAGTCATCAATTTTTTCTTTTTATTAGCTCTTTATCCATAAATGTTAAATGTTAATTGAACTAGTAAATATAAAACAAACCAAATTCAACACTTAACAAATAATAAGGGGCTGTTTGGCAGTTGCTGAATGGTTTAGTGCAGAATGGTTGAGAGGTCTTTATGGTTGAGTGCGGAATGAAATTTGGTTGTTTGGTAACGGTTCTGAATGGTAACTCTTAATGACAACAAATTACCATTTTAACCCTCTGTATCATTTTTTTAAAACAAATCAAACCAAACAGATCAAACAAATAAATGGAGATGCATTTGCATATCTGTTCAAACATTAGGGTTCTTTTTACACCTTAATAACGGCATTAGGGACAACAATGCAAAGGAGGGTTCTAATCAATCTCTTAGATTTTGCCCTAAAACATTTGATCATCGAATTGAAAATCTTTGGGAGGAGAGAATCAGTGATTTAGGGTTTGCTTATCGTTTCTTCATTAGGTTTCCATGTGATTTTAATCTGCATATGTAAAATGGCTGAAGTTGCAGCTCGGGGACCAATGTTACCTTCGTCGCATCCGCTTCAATTTGTCGGCGGTGGTGGGGACGGTGGTTCTTCAGAGACCACTGCGATCAAAAGAAATTCTGAATACTGTAACCAGGCAAATTTTGAACTCAATATATGAAAACTATTCCGCAATCGAATTCTAAATTAAATCAAATTCTAACTATAATTGGATTTTAAAAATAAATAAAACCCATATTTGATTAATCCAAAATCTAAAATTAAATAAAGGCCAAATTAACTTCTAAGAGTCCAACTTCTAATTTAATAACAGCCCACGTGGAGCCCATTTCCATAATTAATTTTGTTCCTATTCTAAGCCCAGTCCTTGTTGTTGTTCGGCCCAATTCTCAAAACTTGATACCGGATTAAATTTTCATTCCATTCCGGTAGTCAGTACCGAAACCCAACTTGCACTCCGTTTTGTTAACAATTCCGGAACTTAAATGGGGAAAGCCCAATTCCGGTATTTTTTTCAATCAATTCCGGAACTCACATGATTTTGGCCCAAGTTCCGGTAAGATACCGGATTCAATATATTTTCCGGAATTAAATTTCCGAATCCTTACCCGACTTCCGGAATTCCATTACTTCCGGATCTAAACTCAGTTCCGGATCCGGTCCGTTCCGAAATTTAATACCAGTTCCGGAATTTCTAAAAATACCGGGACTCCGACTTAAAGCATTCGGTTCTCGTCAAATCAATTTCAAACATTCATCCAAAAATCCAGTTTATTACTCAACTTCATCCCAGTACCAATATACCCATATATTTAGACATCTTAACATAATAACTGATTCAATTTTGACTGTTAAATTTTAAAATGAAGAGAATGAACTCACCTGAATTCTTAAACTCACTTGTCTGCACAATCCAAGAACCAAATTTCTTCACCCACTGATCCAGTAACCTAATTTGGAATATGAGTTCAACCCAAGATTAATAACCCTACAGTAGTTAAATCAAAGAGGAGGATTGAAATCCTTACCACAAGTTAGAATTTTTGCTTAATCTTCTTCTCTTTCTCTGCTTCAGTAGTCGGTCATACACACGATTGAGATAAAATCTAATTTGTGACCGACTCCCACATAATATCTAGACTTACTTTCATCTAATAACCATTTACACCCTCAAGTTCCAAATTCAACATTTAGCTATCAACTTTGGTCAAAATACAAAATCAACCCTGGAGTTAATAAATACAAAATAGTCCATAACCTAGACTAAATTATAAATAGATTTCATTCCCATAAAATAATACAATAGAAATTTGAGGTGTTACAGTTACCTCTTAATGTAACCATTAAGAGGTAAACAAACAGCCCCTAACTGTGAATTGAAAATCTATAAATGGACACCTCTAAAATTGAATTAGGTAAAATTATGGACTAAATTCACTCAGAAACTTAAGAACAAAATGCAATCAACATTTCAAATATTTGAAGTTATGTCATTAAGGCATTGTTTGGTAAAAATAAGCTAGCTTATAAGCTAGTTTTTTTTTGGTTTTTGAATCTCTACTTGGAGTAGTGTTTCAGAAGCTTTTTATGAATATTCCAATATTGCTCATTATTATTATTATAAATACTAATTTTTAAATTTAATAATTATTAATTAATAAAAAGTAATTAATATTAACTGAAAATTATTAAATTAAATTTTAATTATATATTGATATTAATTTTTAATTATTTAGAGTTATTTTTAATCATATAAATTATTTTTATATATTTTATAATATTAATTAATATATTTTAATTACCAACTACTATTATCTTTTTAAGTATTATTTGATTATTTTTTTCATATTATATATAACGGTTATTTAAAATCATAAGTTAATATATTTTTTTTTCTAAAACTTGTTTTAACAAATTAAAAATTTATGGTGTATATGTAATAATAAATTTTAAATTCTTTTAATTAACATGTTGTATTATTTAATTTTTCTTTACTACATTGGTTGTATTAATAAACATATTATATTTTTATAAATTTGTTTTAATGATATAATTAAATATCGTAAGTGATAATTTTTTTGAAGATGTCCTTTTTAGCTATTTTACATGTTTATAAGCTAGTTTTGCCAAACATTATTTTTTCATCAGCTAGTTTATCAGCTATCAGCTAGCTTATGAGTCAACAGCTAGCTTATCAGCTAGTTTGCCAAACATAGCCTAAGTTAGATGAATATATTTTCTTTTTTCGATTTTTACAATAAAATTAACAACTTATAGATTAAAATGTGTCAATCATAGTGTCAATCTAGCAATAATCATTAGATAATAGAACGAGATGAAGTAATACTTAAATATATAAATATGGTTAAATTTCAATAATTCTAAGAAATCGAGGGTCATCTTTAAAAATTGACCAAAATATCAATACTTAAGTGTACATTTTACTTATTTTATCATATCACTTATCATCATTTGCCTAATCTCCAACGCCTCCCTACGTGTACTGCATGTCTTGAAGTTATATATCAAATTATTATAAATGATTCAGGGGGAGCAGCTGCTCCCTCTCGCTATAACGTGGCTCCGCCACTGTTCATGTCTATAATGACGCAATTAGACTGGAGAAATGAATAAAAATCGATGCACCCGATATTTTCATGCATGCTTGACTTGACTCGAGGATATACTATACCTCATTATTTTAGATTTATTTTGCAACAAAAAGGTTGAGCCATTCTATAAGGTTTAATTTTTATCATTGGTAGGAAACAGTAAAAAAAATATCATTTATCTATCCACATTCAAATTTAGAGAATTATCCAGACTTAGTTTTATTTATGTATTTAAATTTTCTATATTTTATAGACTTGTTAAAGATGCTCTAGCTACTATAAATATAAATATAAAAATTAAATTTAGAGTTTTTGAAAATATATCTTTTCAAAATAAAAATCAAAATAAAGTAAATTTAATTTTGATATAATTTACTTGTCAGCTACCAGCTAGCTTATAAGTCATCAGTTAGTTATCAATCACCAACTAGTTTCTTTGATGGATTCCAATTCCACCAAATTGCATTCTACGAACCAAACGTTCTCTTAGACTTGAGCTTGTAACAAGTTCAAACTTGGATTTATAAAACGTTTCGAGTGTAGCTCTACTTGTGGAAATCGAGTCAAGGCTTAATTCATTTAGGTTCAATTCATATATACAAAAGATAATATATAATTGAAGTCTTAAATAAAATTACAAATAACTTCATTCATTTACAAGGTCAAATAAATCAATATATATATATATATATATAGAGGGCCCATAATATGAAACCAGTCAAAATGATGAAACCACTGAAACCTCATCTCAGCCGTTGAGTAAACTAATCAAGGGCTATTAAGGACGCGGTGGCATAACATGTAAATAACTATGAACTTAAGGGCACGATCGACAACTAAAAAAGTATGAAAGGGTATTTTGGTACAACGATTGTATGAAGTAGTTTTGGAAAGAATCTCGCTTGCGACAAATTAGGGCTTGATTTGGATTCCGGTGATATCAACCACCGATATAGCCGGGAAAAATATGAAATAACTTCTACCGCGAAAGATATTGAGAAACAAACTTGAAAATCGGAGAAACGAAGTGAAACCCACCACAGGAAAAAAAATTCAAATTGAAGAAAAATGGCGGACAATGAAGCAATTGCGCCAAGAAGAGGTTAGATTTCGAATATTTTTTGGAATATATGAACCTCCGTACGAAATCAACTATTTTAATCAAGTATAAATACGTGAAACCCTAACAGTTAGACGACCCAGTGAGAGAATACGTCTGAAAATATCGTTTTCAAACTTCACGAACACAACAGATACCCCAGTGTGTCTTGACGGCACATCACCGGAGACGATGAAAGGAAAAGGTACTCATATTATATAAATCACTATAGTTATTGTAAAGTGTAATATAATTTATGTTCCGATATGTGTGAATAATTATTAGGGGAAAAAGATACGAAAGCATTAATGGAGACGAAATCGAGTGTCATTGATAGCGAGAACGCACACAGTACGATGGAGTTGGTGTATGTAACAACCCAACATTTCTAAACAATACATTTCATAAAAATTAAATATCCCAAAATTGCATCTCTAAAATTTCTTACATAATATCCAAAAATGGTTGGCGGAAACAACCTACACAACTGAGTAAAACTAATAACTAGAGTGTCACTATGCTTCTCGACTCTTCTTGCTAAGCTCAGCCTATTTGCCCGAGCTCCTGGAAACCTGCTTACCTGAAAAGGGTTTTTAATTTGAAAATGCGAGGGTTAGACCATGAGGTCTAGTGAGTCCCTCCTGACAGTTATCAAAGCATTTAAAAACAGTTTATCTTTTCAGCTTTAAACATTCATACTCAACACGTCAAAATCATATACGGACTAAAGTCCGCCTCCTCGTAATCTGACACCCTGAAGCCACCCGAAGGTGACAACGAGTCAGCCTCATGCTGCCTTGCGGAGCCTCGCTCCTGGCATATAGGGACCTCCCTTCCCGCACGAGAGCTGGCGGAACTACTTTCCCGTCTTTGCCAGTTTACGTCTCCTCGATGTATGCATACATTCTACATAAAACTTTAAACATCTTTCATGCAAATAAAGCATAATAATAAAGCATGGCAAATTCTCAACATTCATAACATTTTTGAATAACACTTTAAAAGCCACACGTTTTAGTTTAGAAAACTCACCTGGCTTGCTTGCTCCAAAGCTCCTCACTTACACTTCCGATCTCTAGGTGGAACACCTATTATATTAATAATGTACGTCATAATTTGCTCAACTTTTAATCGAGTTAAATCCTGAACTCAACCCAAACTTATCTAAATCAGTAGGCTACACTTCTAGTCCAAAAATCACTATTATTGGTCTTTGCTTGCCCATCCACGTGAAATACTATACCGGATCCATTAATTTACCCAACTCTAGATTTTCAACATAAAATTATAACTCTAGATTCTAAATATCAACGCCGGATCATGCTAATAATAATATGACCAAATTTAATAAATAGACTATCGATTACGTATTAGGCCCCTTTAAATAATTATAGACTTTAATGATGAATTAAGCCCAAAACAATAACTAAGCCCAAAAGGACTTAATAAATCATTTGGCCCAAAACTCAATTCGGCCCAACTTAAATTACGGGTCAACTTTCGGGTCATACCGACTTCCGGTACACGCAACCCTAGGCTCCAATTAAAATAATTAATCCGACCCTTTTCTTAAAAAATTACACTCCGGCCCAATTATTAACTTACCGGGACTCAACAAAATGTTACCGGAACCTCAATCAATTTTTAACACTACCGGAGCTTCATTTTCTTTAAAATACCATATCGTTTTGCAAACAAGTCCGGGTATTTGACAAAAACTCCATTTCTTCGCCATTATTCTAATTCTACGCAATTTCGATGCAAATTCTAATTTTATTAACTAATACAAATTATTCCCTAACCAAGGACCCACAACAACATTTGATTTATAAAAAGGTTTCTAATAACCGATCATTCCTAAACATTTCATTTGATGAGGTTTTAAGCCTTAAACACATAATCTTACATAACCCAATTTCAACCACCATTTTAATCTAACAAGGTTTAGATAAACAATTGGTTCCTACAAATTAACAACCCACTTTAATTATCATATAGATTCCCACAACTACATCCTAAACAACACAACGAAAACTGAAGAGAAAAGGATTAGATTATATACCTAGATTGATAAGAACTGCTCTTCTCATCCTCTCAATTCGCATGAAACAAACCCAACTCGACCACCACCTCCGGCGACCACCACCTCCGGCGACCACCATCTCCGGCGACCACCACCTCCGGCGACCACCACCTCCGGCGACCACCACCGACAGCCACCTCCGACGACCACCATAACTGTCCCATCTTCTTCCTCTCATCACCTCTCTCTCTCTCTTCGTCTCTCTCTCTCTCTCCTCCGTCGTCTCTCTCTCCTCGCCGGCAGTCTCTCTCTCGTCGCTTCTCTCTCTCCTCCGCCGTCTCTCTCTCCTTGCCGGCAGTCTCTCTCTCCGACGTCTATCTCTCTCCCTCCTCACGAAACCTGCAGCTCTCTCTCTCTTCTCTCTTCTCTCTTCTCTCTTCTCCTTCACGAAACATGCAGCTCTCTCTCTTCTCTCTTCTCCTTCACGAAACATGCAGCTCTCTCTCTTCTCTCTTCTCCTTCACGAAATGAACAAGAGTCTCCCATGGCACCTTCTTCTCCCTATCTGCTTTCCCTCTCGATGTACAGCCGCACACCCCAAACCCTAGGACAAAAACTGATTTCTTTCTCTTTTTTTTCTCTATTCTTACTACAGGTGCACGACAAAAGTGGGGAATTAATTTCCATTTTCCCCTTTTTACCTCATAAAATTTCACCATATACACTTATTGTAACACCCCGTTTCCCAATTTACGTGATTTAACTGTCTCTTTTGGGGTTGAGTTAATTTTTGGGTCGTTATGTACGTGTTCAAGAATCTAGGGGCCAGTTTATCAATTTTGTAAGATGAGGGTGTGTTTTGGCATGTATGTAAAGGGATGGAAACCCTAAACACCCTCATTTGCAGCCATTTGTTTCTTTAGCAAAGAAGAGAGAAAAGAGAAAGGGATTTTCGGAGTTCTTGTGAGCTGCTGTGAAAGATCGACCGATTCTCCTTCGTTAACCGTTGGATCGTCGTGAAATTTGGACAGCGACTTCACGACCCTCTAATATACATTCTGACCGGAGGGATTTGGCATCGGAGTTCCCAGTAGAGAGAACCAAGTGTCCGAAGTTGCTGTATTTTTCCAGGCGGAGTTCTTATGAGCTGCTGTGAAAGATCGACCGATTCTCCTTCGTTAACCGTTGGATCGTCGTGAAATTTGGACAGCGACTTCACGACCCTCTAATATACATTCTGACTGGAGGGATTTGGCATCGGAGTTCCCAGTAGAGAGAACCAAGTGTCCGAAGTTGCTGTATTTTCCAGGCGAAAGATTTGGTGATTTTGGAAGATTCAAGTTGTGAAAGGTTCTAGGAGGATTGTTGTTCGCGGTCTAGAATTGCAAGGTATGTGTATTATGTTTAGAAATCAATAGAAATGGGGGGGTATGAAATAGGATGTTTGGCAAGGTTTTATGGTATTTGGACTATCCTAGCTATGTCATTTCGGGATGAGAGTTGGGATAGAATTAGAGTTCCATTTTTGGGCTTGTTATGATATGTGTATGTATGAATGTTATAGGTGGTACGAGGTGATTATTATACACTGTGAAGTACTTGGTAATTGACATCTTGGCAGGTGAGTACTCTACCTATATTATGTAAGTTATGTGTATGTAGTTGGATTGCATGTGTGATTATGTGTATGTTTGGCTTTGCCAAAGGAAAGAGTACCTATGGTGGTAGTAATACCCCTAGGGAATATGTTATGTATGAAGAGGCCTGGTACCAGTGTCTAGTTATGACCTTCCTTATTGGCTTTGTGCCTTAAGGAATGGAAGGATGTTACATGTATGTGATTGCTATGTTTATGCGAGTATGTATGCATGATGATATGTGGTATAGGCGCGTGCTCACTAAGCGAAAGCTTACCCCGTTGTTATTCATCTTTTAGTGGCAGGTACATCTTCGAAGAATAAAGGAAAGGCTCCAGCTTGAAGCTTTTGGATTTGCGGCAGCTCAGCAGCTTATATTTTCTTTTGATGAATGATAGTTTTGAATTCTCTAAGCTTTTCAGTTGAATATTGTTTTTCTCAAACTTATTGGTTTTAAGTTGCAAACTTGTACTCTTTTCTATAAGATTATGGGATTTTATCTAAATGTTTTAATTACAAATCTTCCGCTGTATTTTAAGGTTACTTTCCGTTAAATGAGTGTTTTAAAGATAAGGGATGTTACACTTATAGCCCCTAACTTCTATTTTTGAACACTTTAGTTAGATTAGGGTTATTACAATCTCTCCTCCTTAAAAGAATTCCGTCCCGGAATTCACTCCAAAGGTAACCGACGAAAAAATTAATTATCGAAGTTCAAACCTCAACTCTCGGAATAAATCCTTCCGATAACAAAACAATAACAACATACTTTCACGCCTTTGCTGTGCAACCCCGATTCAATTCGCAATCCCTGTTTATAGCAGGAAAATCCAATCATCTTATATTTTATCTCCCAAACAAGTCTAATAATTCAGGGGGCCTTACGAACCTTGGGTCCAATATTCCTTCGATTAACAACCATGACCATAAAATCAGACAGCTATAGACGTAGAGCCATCCTGTATTTCTTACTTAGATTTATCTTAAATGACTCATTAACGATCAGTGTGCTAATCTCAATAACACTTTCCCACGAATTCTCGTAATCCATTTTATAAATCATAACATGTGAACAAAAGTTATAAGCATCTCAATACTTACCACTCCCTAATTATCCTTATCTGCTTCATGACCACATTAACAATTTCCGAACCCAACTGCCTCTTTCGGCTAGTGCAAATAACCACTGATCCTTACCGCACAAAACAATACAATTCCTTCTCTTTATCACAAACAACTTTAACTCGACCCACTCAATACAGTTTTAATTATCAACTTGTTTCAAAAGACACACCCCAAAATGCGATGCAATTCATATCTTTTTATCCACCATAAATTATCATTTATAATAACTTAGCATCAACCTCTCGTTAAGCTGGTATTCACAAAAACCATCAGTCGAAAACTGATTTCTCAACTAACACTCCCACTTAGTAACTCAACAATCCACAATTTCCCAAAATAAAAGTTGAAATTACTCATTCCATCACTCTACTATCAACTCTTAGTAAGAATCTCGGTAGGATTATAACACATCCTGCAATAACAAAAGAATGTCATCACTTAACAACTCTATAAACCTTTAATCAACCAACCAAAGGTTTATACATCTATCAATTAATGATCATACTACCACTCCGACTCCTAATCATCATCATGTCATTCTTTAAACATAACCAAATTTCCAACTGTTTCCTTCTAGGATCATTCCCTCACACATAAGAAATAACTCCCGCTCTTTAGAGATTTAGCATTTACTATAACACAGTTTGACTAACACACTCTTCATCCTCATTAAACTTCCAATGGTCCCAACATATACCTACCTAGCGACTTTTACAACCAAAACACTTGGTTTCTCCTTTGGGTAATTTCCCATTACTACTCCGTCGTTCCATCCCGATCATAAACACACCACAACGTCAACTTACCCCTACGTGCTCGAACATTCTGGTTAACAATCATACATCTCACACGAAAACCCCCAAAATGCTTCTATTTGATGCTTTCATTCTCTCTATCACCACATCACTACGACACTAGCTGATACATTTACCTTGGCAATTAATGTCATTACATAACGGTGCATTCCTCATCCATAACCTCACCCTGCAGACCAAATCTCTCATGGTTATTCGTACACACTTCAAACCTGTCTTCATATCCTCCCGAATACTACAATCGAGTCTATCTCACTAAATAGTCCTTTCCCAACTTGTTGAACTATAATTCACAAGTTCTCAATTAGCTCCCACGCAACCATTCCAGTTAGCTCTTCTCGATCTGAGTCCTTACAAAACACAACACATCTCTAACCGACTGGTAAAATTTACACACTCATTTCGTTTGTGCTACACGCCTCCTCATTCTACGTATCTCTCCATACCTCGTAAATAGAGCGTTTATTCAAAATGATCACTTCCCATCCTCTTAACACCCCTATAAGGTGTCCTATCAATTTCTAACCTTTTGTTTCACGTCTTCGGCCTCGGCCATCTTATCTAGCTATCGAATTCTACAGCAACCGACAACCTGAAACTACTTTCTTAATTTATTCTTAAACATGGGTTCCTTTACGGAATCTAATCCTACCATCATATCATAATTACTTCGCAATACGTCCCCCTCTTTTCTGAACTCACTCCTGTAACATCAATATTACAAGCTCACCTCAAGACTCATACCCAACACCGTGGGCACTTCGTTTCTTCTTCACAATACTACTTATAACGAGTTGCTAAAACTATCACTTTGAAGGCTTCAAGTCATTCCTCCAGAAACAACCGTCCCTTGACAATCGTACTTCCAGTTGCCGCGCAAGGGTGCAAACCCTCATACAACCGATACTATCATCCACTACTGACGGAACACATATCCCGATACTACAACGTCCTCTCCTGATTTGACCAACAACTCTCCACTCTCTGAGTTCTTTCTTAGCTTTAAAAAAATATGCAACATCCTACGACCTAGTGAGTTCATAGCCTTCATGCATGACAACGCATTAAATAAATCATTCCACACACTTTATCATTTTAAATAAACAACGCTTGAAAACATCTTGGGCACTCATGCCTCCACCACTTATAAATTCAACGCCCTGCACAATGATCTCGAGAACCGTTTGCATGCAACTTTCCATAAACTTAATCTTACTCCTACCGAACGGTGTCAATATGACAATGATATATTGCATGAAAATCTTTTTATTTGGCACAATTTTGAAAGACTTATCGTCGCCAGGTAATTCAGTTGGTTTTCGTACTCATAAATACTCCAACATGCCATTACTCACTTTGGTTATAAAAGTTTTGCATTTAATCGATCTCTTGACTTTTGCAATAATTTAACTTGTCATGAAAAAGTGGAATATTTTGCAAACCGTAAACCTCAAAACTTTACTGTACGATGTAAATGGATTTGCATTTTACTTTAAACATACGCTTGTACACGCCGACTCATATTAGTTCAAATTTGAAATTTACACATTCGTCTTACTTATAAAAAAAATTCATGTACACATGTACAATTCAATGCATGAAACTCTACTTGCAATTGAAGGCTACTCACCCAACTAAGGTCAACCGTCTTACTCACACAACTTGTCCTTGACACCTCACCTACGACCATCGGTCGTCCTCTCGGTCATACAACAACTTACTGAACACGCTTTCCACATCTCACTTACTCAACCCTTTCACACTGTTTCGTTTTAATCACTATCTCATTTTCTACTTCTACATGCTTTCATCTCACAATAAGTATCTTATTTCATTTACACTACCTTTGAAAAGCTCGACTAAGAAGTCAGGGTTCTATTGATACGTTCAAAATTTCAACACCGATAATCCTTATCATTCTAACTGATCTCATCCCACTATTTCTAGAACTTGGACTTTCTAGAACAAGAGTCTTACTCAAAATCAATCATTTTATCTCTTCGAACCCACGAAGATCTATCTCTATACAATTCATAACATTCTAAACACATTTCGCCTCTACGATGAATACATTATTCACTTCATAATAATTTCCCATGAAACTTCCCCAACAAGGGGTCTCAGTCTACACCTCAGAGATCCCGTTGACATTCTAACGTACTGAAACACGACATAAACATTGGGTAGGTTAATAAGGTAGGTTAAGCACATACATGTACCTGTAAGTTTGCAATTACACTGGCCAGGTGGAATCTCAAACTTACCTTACATGACGGTCCTCAGTACCCTATTAGTCTTATTCTACAATAGTGTCATCCTAACGCATTTCCTGATTCTCAGTTGTGATTTCTACTCCCAAGTTTAAGTTTAGGCCCGTCCGGTCACCTAAATCCCTTAAACTATGGATCTGATACCAACTGTAACAACCCAACATTTCTAAACAATACATTTCATAAAAATTAAATATCCCAAAATCGCATCTCTAAAATTTCTTACATAATATCCAAAAATGGTTGGCGGAAACAACCTACACAACTGAGTAAAACTAATAACTAGAGTGTCACTATGCTTCTCGACTCTTCTTGCTAAGCTCAGCCTATTTGCCCGAGCTCCTGGAAACCTGCTTACCTGAAAAGGGTTTTTAATTTGAAAATGCGAGGGTTAGACCATGAGGTCTAGTGAGTCCCTCCTGACAGTTATCAAAGCATTTAAAAACAGTTTATCTTTTCAGCTTTAAACATTCATACTCAACACGTCAAAATCATATACGGACTAAAGTCCGCCTCCTCGTAATCTGACACCCTGAAGCCACCCGAAGGTGACAACGAGTCAGCCTCATGCTGCCTTGCGGAGCCTCGCTCCTGGCATATAGGGACCTCCGTTCCCGCACGAGAGCTGGCGGAACTACTTTCCCGTCTTTGCCAGTTTACGTCTCCTCGATGTATGCTTACATTCTACATAAAACTTTAAACATCTTTCATGCAAATAAAGCATAATAATAAAGCATGGCAAATTCTCAACATTCATAACATTTTTGAATAACACTTTAAAAGCCACACGTTTTAGTTTAGAAAACTCACCTGGCTTGCTTGCTCCAAAGCTCCTCACTTACACTTCCGATCTCTAGGTGGAACACCTATTATATTAATAATGTACGTCATAATTCGCTCAACTTTTAATCGAGTTAAATCCTGAACTCAACCCAAACTTATCTAAATCAGTAGGCTACACTTCTAGTCCAAAAATCACTATTATTGGTCTTTGCTTGCCCATCCACGTGAAATACTATACCGGATCCATTAATTTACCCAACTCTAGATTTTCAACATAAAATTATAACTCTAGATTCTAAATATCAACGCCGGATCATGCTAATAATAATATGACCAGATTTAATAAATAGACTATCGATTACGTATTAGGCCCCTTTAAATAATTATAGACTTTAATGATGAATTAAGCCCAAAACAATAACTAAGCCCAAAAGGACTTAATAAATCATTTGGCCCAAAACTCAATTCGGCCCAACTTAAATTACGGGTCAACTTTCGGGTCATACCGACTTCCGGTACACGCAACCCTAGGCTCCAATTAAAATAATTAATCCGACCCTTTTCTTAAAAAATTACACTCCGGCCCAATTATTAACTTACCGGGACTCAACAAAATGTTACCGGAACCTCAATCAATTTTTAACACTACCGGAGCTTCATTTTCTTTAAAATACCATATCGTTTTGCAAACAAGTCCGGGTATTTGACAAAAACTCCATTTCTTCGCCATTATTCTAATTCTACGCAATTTCGACGCAAATTCTAATTTTATTAACTAATACAAATTATTCCCTAACCAAGGACCCACAACAACATTTGATTTATAAAAAGGTTTCTAATAACCGATCATTCCTAAACATTTCATTTGATGAGGTTTTAAGCCTTAAACACATAATCTTACATAACCCAATTTCAACCACCTTTTTAATCTAACAAGGTTTAGATAAACAATTGTTTCCTACAAATTAACAACCCATTTTAATTATCATATAGAGTCCCACAACTACATCCTAAACAACACAACGAAAACTGAAGAGAAAAGGATTAGATTATATACCTAGATTGATAAGAACTGCTCTTCTCATCCTCTCAATTCGCATGAAACAAACCCAACTCGACCACCACCTCCGGCGACCACCACCTCCGGCGACCACCATCTCCGGCGACCACCACCGACAGCCACCTCCGACGACCACCATAACTGTCCCATCTTCTTCCTCTCGTCACCTCTCTCTCTCTTCGTCTCTCTCTCTCTCTCCTCCGTCGTCTCTCTCTCCTCGCCGGCCATCTCCTCCTCGCCGACAGTCTCTCTCTCCTCCGCCGTCTCTCTCTCCTCGCCGGCAGTCTCTCTCTCCGACGTCTATCTCTCTCCCTCCTCACGAAACCTGCAGCTCTCTCTCTCTTCTCTCTTCTCCTTCACGAAACATGCTGCTCTCTCTCTTCTCTCTTCTCCTTCACGAAACATGCAGCTCTCTCTCTTCTCTCTTCTCCTTCACGAAATGAACAAGAGTCTCCCATGGCACCTTCTTCTCCCTATCTGCTTTCCCTCTCGATGTACAGCCGCACACCCCAAACCCTAGGACAAAAACTGATTTCTTTCTTTTCTCTATTCTTACTGCAGGTGCACGACAAAAGTGGGGAATTAATTTCCATTTTCCCCTTTTTACCTCATAAAATTTCACCATATACACTTATAGCCCCTAACTTCTATTTTTGAACACTTTAGTTAGATTAGGGTTATTACAGTGTATGGGACGAAAGAATGTTCGATAATTGAAGGTATGAAATTGGTAACCTTTTTTAATGTTGTAGAACACATGTATGAAATGCTCCAAATATTGACTTTGAAAGTCGGGCAAAACTTGCAATGATTCATTCGTTTGGCTGCCTTTGTTTATTTGTTTGGAAATTTATGAAAACATGTGAAATTGTATCGTAAAATACCTAGGATGGTGTATTCGACATTTGTATAGTATGTTATTTAACATCAAGAAATAAGGTTTCTTCTGAGTATATGATTTTTTTCATAAAACATTCTGATAACAGTGGGAAGCATCACTGGGAAAGGGGTTTTCGATGATGAATGTATGAAGCTCCCTGGAAAAGGTATGAAATCCAATGAATCAATTAGGAGTTTTTTGGAATTTGATCCTCTTTCATAATTTCACATGTAAACAAAATGTAGATTTGACACACATATTGCAAAAACTAGATAGGGGGTTTAGTACCATGGCATTGGCAGATGAAGGGAAATGTGGAGGAAACAAAGGTATGAAACTTTTAGTTACATTAGTATTAAATGCGTTACAATATAACATTTTCATAAGCTAACTTGATAGTTTGATTGGTTTTACATGTGACAAAACAGTGGAGAGGAGGAAAACAAGAAGCACATCAAAAAAGGATAGTGAAACAAGAAAAAGACCAAGGGCATTGAGTATGGACATTGTGTGTTACGGTGAAGGTGAGTAAACATCGTTGCTGTGCTTTCATTATTACATATACATTATGTTTCATTCAATAAAAATGTCTTTGACTATAATTCTTCGCGACAGAACCTGGGGATGACGACGACTTTGTTTCAAAGCCACATCATAATATAGATGCACGTATGGAACGATGCAATGCAACAAAGAAGGTCAAAAAAGGTAAAGATAATAAGCCAGCCAAGCGAGAAAATGTGGGAGGTATAAGGACACGGACTTCATCGATGATACTGCAATCGACGCTAGACGATTTGAACGATGAACAAAAGGAGTGCTTATGCGAAATGGGTTTTGAATCACTTTTAGGTATGACAGTCGATGGAATACCGTCGAAACTAGGTTATTTCGTTGTGGATAACTTAGACACAGTGGGTATGGCAATAAGAGTTGGAAATTCAGTGATAAAGATAACGGAAGAGGCAGTTCATAAAGTGTTAGGAATTCCAAAAGGAGGCATCGATCTGAGTACTGTAAACGTAACACCAAAGGGGATGCATTTTTATCAAAAGTGGAAGAAAGCATACCATAAGGATAAAATGAGGCCGACAAATGTTAGTAATGCGATTATCCAAAAAAGGAGCATCGGTGATGAGTTCAAATGGAATTTAATAGTGTTGTTCGTGAATTCAATGGGTGAATGTAGCCCAACCGGGGGATGCAACGCAACGTTCATGTCTAAGATTGAGGACGTAAGCATGATCAGTCAGATAAACTGGTGCAAATTCATTTGCGACTGTGTGGAACGAAGCAAGCGCAACTGGAGGCGAGACACTTATGACAACTTTTATTGTGGGCCCCTGACATTCCTTACGGTATGGTAACTAATTAAATTTCCGTACAATAACTTTAAGATAACATGTGATTCATATACTTGATTTTTTTGTCAGCTTCTGTACGTACATAGCACAAGAGTTGACACCGGTTGTGTGAATATTATATCGTTGCCAACAAAGGAATGGAACATGGAGGAGCTCAGAAAAAGACAGAACGAAGGGATTCGGAATGGGGGACTTCATATGGCAACAATTACATGGGATGCAGAAGACGAATTTGCGCCACTTACGTGTACGCAAACTGTTCAAGAGGAAGGTCCATCGACATTGGCGATTGCAGCAGATTTAGACAACACAGAACGGCATGATAAACCATGTGAAGCAGAACCCAAAAAACCACTGGATGAAGAGGAACACTGTGCAACACAACAAGGGATTGATCTTGAAGACATAGGAACAAGTGGAGTCAACCAAGACGATGACGAGGACGGACTATGTTATGATGAGGATGAGCTTAGCCGGGTAAATACAAAAGCATAGTTAAATAAGTTTTTACGATTACAAATGATTGTTTTTGTATTTTTTAATATATAATATAATACAACCCAACGTAATCACATGTAATTTAACAGGACTACATGGAGAGGATAGACGGGAAGTTCTTAGAGTTGTACGCCATAAAGTGGGACCTTGAGGAACTAATACAAGAGGCACCAGGTTTGTTCCCATACGAGGATCAATTCACGCATTACAAGGAAAGTTTGGGAAGCATGTTCACAGACGAGGAAACGAAGCCCGCGAAAAATGAGACTGATGATTGTGAACAGGCTAAAATAGATGAAGTTCACAACAATGTGTACGAAGATCATACCATGGGAGTAGTGACACCGGTTAAACTTGCATTCAATGATACCGACTCTCCGGAAAAGGAAAGCCCGTTATCACAAATATGGTATAGCCAAACGACATACGGGATAATTGACGAAACGGTTAGGCTAAACTCAAACGAGAAGGTTGAATCAAAAAGGGATCAAGCAGATACATCGACCGTGGATCGTATGAGGGACGAATCTGCACCAACTTTTGATGTTGGTTTCACCCAGTTAACGCCTTTGGCAGGGGGTGTCATGCCGGATAAGGGAAAAATCGAGTGCGAAAAAAATAACGAAGAAAGGAGGATAGGGAAGAGAGAGACCAAGTTGGGGGATAAAATGAAGTCTCCGTACGTGAAAAGACAGGTAATCTTGGGCAAAGGAATAACATTGGAGGAGAAAAAGATACATGAATGGGCAATCTCAAACAATGGAATTCCCAGGTAACATTAAAACACCGTGCATTTATTTTTTTACGTACACTTACGAAAACTTTTTCATTTTGTTTTACTGTTTAAAGTATTCTTTCGTATCGTTTTGACAGTGAGATGGTATTCTTATCCGAGACGGGCCAAACAATAAATAGGGTTGCGATAGAGACACTTGCATCAAGAGAAATGGTATTTGGCAGTGTGTTAGATGGGTAGGCTAGCGTGCTGAACAGTGAGGAGCGTTTACGGAGTATATCTTCACGAAAAAGATTGTTCGTGAAAACAGGAACAACGGTAATTGTCAAAACTTCATAACATAGCAAGATACAAAGTTAGTAGACTAGTCTAACATTTTAATCCTAACAGGACGACGGTGTTTTACTATATGATATGCACGACTTTAATTCAAGATTCAATTGGTTTTCGCGTAACTTTGCAAAGGCATGCGATTTCAATACAAGCCGGATTCATATGAAAGACATAGATATGGTAAGCTATGAAACAATTAAATGCATATACAAAACTTGTAATATGGATATGGTACCCTATTGCCTGTTTGGAATAACATAATATGGATTCAATGATTTCACAGGTTTTCATACCAATGAAAAGAAGGCAATATTTCTACTGTGTGGTCTTCGACTTAAAGTACCACACAGTAGATATTCTGGATAACACAGCAGATGAAGGAGATGTTGACGACTTGTACCACTATGATGTTCATATCCTGGTAGGAGCCTAAACTATGAATATTTAATTTAACATGTTTTAAATCGTTTGTTTGAAAACTAACTTTATGGGAAACAGCATACAATGTTCCTTCGTCACCTCAGAAACCTAAACCACCCTGCGGAAACGCAAATGAAGGTAGCGGAAAAGATACGGGTATGCATGCCATGGAGAACGAGCAAGAACGAGATGGACAGTGGAATATTTTTAATGAGACACATGGAAACTTATATGGGTGGTGGAGTTCGTACATGGTACACCGGATTGTGCAAAGAAGGACTGAGCCAAGATAAACAACTTGAACTCCTCCGAAAGAAGTACACAACGAAGATGTTGTTAAGCGATTGCAACAAAAAGAGAGATGTTGTTGAGTATGAGGCAATGGGTTTCAGCATGGTTCCTGCATACGAGAGAGGAAAAAAAACTAGAAGAAGCAGCGGCGACGAGAAAGCAAAGAATTCGCGGATTTTAGATGCAATGTTGAGTTCCGGGACGATGGTTTTAGATAAAAAGCGTAATAAACTGTTTATTTAGTTTCATGCATCGGTTGTTTTTTAAACATTTGGTATTTTATGGGCACTTAAAACTTACTCTTTAGGATGTTGGAAGTGAATTTCATATCAAGATTGTTTGTTTGTTTTTTTTTGCAAGGTTTCTACGAGGTTTCATTTGTTAATCATAGTTTTACATTCTGTGAAGAATCATATAAACTTGATTGGTGATATGCATTTCAATTGTAGTATTTAAAAAGTTAATGGTATATTGCAAAAGTAAATTTCATAAAACATAATGACGATATTTTAAATCTAAAATAAGTGTTTATTTTAATAATGTAAATTTTATAGGTTACAGACGCTTGTTTTAAGAATATCTTTTTTACATTAACACCCCAAATAATGTATGTAGTCCCTTTTGCATATAATTTAAGAACACTAAAAAACCCCAAAAAAAGATAGGGTTTCATAGATTCATTTTCACATGTGAAATAGTATATAATAATATACCATATTTGATTTTATTTACAAATTGTATGTTGGAAATATTGATTTCACGTTTATTGACTGCACTACATTTAACAAAAATAATGGTAAAATGTATGAAAAATAAAGAAATATCAATAAAAAGGCTTCATAGAGACGTATTGGACGTGAACAACAAGATCAGTCCATGTGAACTAGTTCTAGGAAATAAACAAGATTAACAAAAATATATATTTCAATATTTCATATGGGGGTTTTTCTTAGAAAAAAACCCCAAAAAAACCCCACAAAAAACCAACTATCCATGTGCAAACATACATACCATATCCACATGCATACGGTGATGATCCAAACTTAGACATAATCTATTAAACTATTTAACATACCCACAAAAAAACAAGGATCAACACCTTCAAATACCACATGCCAACCCTAAACACCTTCTATGCCATCAAAAGCTTTGCAGTAGCACCACACTTTCACCTTCTTGATTGCCTTCGTCTATTTGTCCATGGAAACAGTCTTATCCCAAAGCTTGACTGATATGTCGTCATAGTCTTGCTTGCGCATCTTGGCAACAGTCTCTTCATGCATCAGCTTCAACTTCTTTCTCTGCAGCTTCTCCTCTAATCGGTGCACTTTTGCTTCAAGCTCTCGATTCTCAGCCAACAGACCGAGGTTATGGTTGACTAGAGACCTCAGAAGGTACTGTGGAACAGGGGGTTGATTGGGGTTTTGGGGTTCATCATCATAAGACGACATTTCAAAAGGATTACTGTATTTTGATTGAGAAATGGAAAGTATGTGAAAAAAGAAAACCACGGCCGATTTCGTATATGAAAGGGTATGGGAGGTATTAGGGTTTCTTGGGGAGTGGATTGAAATGATGAGGCCCACTTCCCAACTTAAATAATGAGTATTTATTTTAAAAACAACTTAATAAAAAATATTAAGAAATGGAAACGACGGTTTACTCATTATTTGGTAAAAAAAAATTAACACACAAACACATTAAATACATACATGTGGTGTTTTCTGTACACTAGATTTTTTTTTAAAAATTAAAGCATACCACAGTTATATTTCAATGAGTATTTCATATATATAAAAAAACTAGTAACCTACCTATATAACGCTAATCAAACCAAAAAATATTAACCTGCAAAAATCCAATGATATTTAAATTTCATCGCAAAAAAATCCGCAAATACACTAAAAACAACTGAAAACGTCAAAGTTGATAACTATAAAATTAAAAAACCTATGCAATCAATCTTCTTTTGAGCGATTCGGACAATTACGAGAATCATGATTAGACAACACATTACACCGTCTACACACTCTTTTGGGACGCTTCGCTGAGGATGACGCTTTTTCATATGCCCCAATAAGTCGCTTCCCAGTTCCACAACCTTTGTTTCGTATACCGGATGGGGGTAGGATTCCTGCTTCATCAGGTACTTCAACACCATAACACTTGCGCAATGCTTCAGCTTTGTCTATTGCTGGACAAGGAACATAATTCTCCACATCAAAATCAACCTTCATCTTGTCTAATGTTTCGGAAAAAGAAGAGAGTTTCTCCTTATCGTTCCTCAAACGACTAACAAGAACGTCAATCTTCGCATAAACTTCATTAATTACACGCTCCTTCTCAACATCCACCTCCCCGTATTGCGCCTTGGCCGCTTGAATCTCAATTGGGACCAAGGATCTAGTCCACCGACGTTCTATTATGTAGTCAGGAATTGTAACATACCCGTCATTCATCAAAACTTTGAACATGTGGCGACATATCTATCCGTTTTGTACAAAATAATTACATTCACATCTCATAAATTTCGCGTCGTGATCATGAACAACCTACATTTCACAGAGTCGGGTTAGTTTTAAAATCTTAAAAAAAAGTAAGTTCCAAATAATTAAAATAATAATGACAACAACACTTACAATATAAGTCGCCTTAGCAGAAAATTTCTTGTTTTGGTGAGTTACATGAAATCGATTGGCACCAACATCTTGCACACGACAAAACTATAACCCCTTACTAATTTCTTTTTGAACGTAAAAAAAAACAGTTCGCGTGTATACCTCGGATGCATGCTTCTCAATCAACATTGGTGTAACGCATCGCGGTAATGTATTACGAGTAAAAACTCCAACAACCGATGTTTGCTTCGTTGCTTTTCTATCGACGCATCAAACGCACGAATAAATTTAACCAGATCATTCCGAAATGACGCAAACAACCGAAAAAAGGCATGAGAACTCTCGGAATGGGACGTTGTTCGCATCAGCCCAGACATACGATCATCCTTATAATATGCAGGGATCCAGAAATGTCGGATGTCAAACATATGTTTCAACCACTCATTACGATGCAACGAATAATCCTCGACCATCTCATTCCATCCACACTCAAAAGCATCCGGAGTAGTATTGTAGTCCCAAACCAACTTGTTAACCCGCCTTTTGAACTCATCATTAACATCGGCAGGCAACGTAACCTAATATTTAAACTTTTAAATAGGGTTAACAAACAAAATAATAATAATACCATTAACATCTACTCGTGAGAAATACCTTGTTCTGTACTTTCTTCGTAATGTGCCACATGCAAAGACGATGCTTTGATTCTGTGAAAACCTCGGGTATGGCTTGTTTCATAGCGGCGCATTGATCAGTTATTACAAATATAGGTTGCTTCCCATGTGCTTCAATAAAAGACTTCAGCACCCATTTGAAATTAACGATGCTCTCGTGACTAATCAAAGCAGTAGCAACGACAACAGACCGCTTGTGGTTGTCGATTTATATGAATGACACAAAATTCATAGCATGCCTACATAGAAAAAACATACAATTGTAAGAAATATATAACAAATGAATAACAAAATAAACAAATTTCACCTGTCCGTGCGGTATGTTGCATCAAAAGACACTGTGTCACCGAACTCCTTGAAATTTATCTTAGCAATCTCATCAACCCAAAAGATAGCTTGAAGTTCACGATCCTCCACAAAATAATCAAAGAAAAAATCAGGGACTTTAGACCTACGTTTCGCAAGCAAGTTTATGAGCATCTGCGCATCTTTGTTGCCAACAAATGAACCCATATCCCTTCTAGCATTCTCGTAATCAGTCGGGGTAGCACCAACGTACTCGTATCCACCTTTCATAGCAGCTTCAATGGTATGAGCCCTTGCACCACCAATACTTGCCGTCGACGCATTATAAACGTTCCTATAGTCGGTGTATTGCAATTGCCTTCTCGATTTACAAAGCATTTTATCGTGAAAACTGTATAATGCATGATTGTGCCTTTCTTCAAATTTGTACACAACAAATACCTTGCCCTCTTTCTTCAACCGAAACTTAACACACGCCTTACACCCCGATCTTTTGACATTTGACTTACGCACTCTACGATCACAACTACTACTTTCATAGTCTATCTTTTTTTTTCAGGCCATCCTTCACGACTACATAGAAGATACCTAGATAGAATGTCCCCTTCCCTATTTTTCTTTTTATTAGACCTCCTAACATCAAACCCTGCAAGCTGGGCATATTTCATATACGCAGCCTCGGCCTTTTCAATAGAAGAAAACTCATGCCCAACCAATAACTTAAATTCATCATCTACGCGGGGGATCCAATACTTCGTACCACCCGGGGTCACGAACGTGTCAACAACATCTATTACGAAATTGAAAATTTTGTTTAAAATAAAATTACAAAAAACAATTGTATAAAATTGAATACAATTAACATTTATTATGAAATAGTTCATGCTTCATAACTTATAATGTTTCATAAGTGTCATACAAACAACCTTAAATTAAAAACCCATTAACATATGGTCCAGGGGGAAAAAAATATTGGTTGAAATCGCAAAGTCCAAGCAAATAAATTTAAAACTATTCACGCATCATTCATTATATAAAGTTCATGTTTCATATAATGATTACTATAATTAACATGAATGTAGAATTTCATATACTATTCATAACTTATGATGTTTCATACCTCTCGTACATATCCATTGACATATGGTCTAGGTAAAAAAAAACATACGGACGAATTCACAAAGTTGAAAAAAATCTTTTAAAACTACAATAGAATCTATTGATTACAAAAATTTCGATTAAACTCTAAAATGATATAAGAACTAACCATTGTCTTTGATGTCACGGACATTATTATCTTCATGCACGATTTCGTCATCATCTACCAGTAATGAACCTTCATCTGCAATCTCATTAACAGTATCATCTAATTCATCATCTACGATGAACTCGGAAACAACGGCGAATGCTCGGTTTTCGTTTTCCATGGCCAAAATAAAGGAATCATCATCCATGTTCGAAATACAGAAATTTTTTGAAAACAGAAACTGGAAGTATGAAGAACGCTTGACGATAACATTACAATCAAAATCGAAAAGAACTGATTTAGAATGCATGAAATTCGGGAAACCGAATCTATCCATAATTAACTACCTACAAAAAAAAATCGAAAATAATATTAGTTAAACCATTAATAATATGAAATGTCCTTATTGCCCTTAATCATGCTTAGCGGCCTAATTAGAATCCTACGGCTGAGATGAGGTTTCATTGGTTTCATCTTTTTTACGGGTTTCATTTGAAGCTCCCTCCCTCTCTCTCTCTCTCTCTATATATATATATATATATATAAAGAAGAATGTAGGGGTGAGGGTTAAACATAGGTCTCCATGGCCATTTATTTATTTTTCTAGATTTTTGATTTATTTTAAATAAAAGTCACATATTAAATGTCCTCATTAATTACTAAAACTTTTCTTTTTTCATTTTATAATTACTTCTTTTAATATGTTATATTTTTTTATCTTTTAGTATGCTAACAATCATCAATATATATATATATATATATGTATATATATAAAATGAGAATATAGGGGTGAGGGTTAAGCATACGCCTCAATGGGCATTTATCTATTTTTCTAAATTTTTGATTTATTTTAAATAAAAGTCACATATTAAATGTCCTCATTAGTTACTACAACTTTTCTTTTTTCATTTTATAATTACTTCTTTTAACATGTTATATTTTTTTTATCTTTTAGTAGGCTAACAATGCTTATAAATAAAAAATATTTTTAATATTGTATGTTTTTATTTATCTACATTTTTATGGATAAACTAACAATACTTTTTTTTGAAAAGAAATGATTGCATCACGATCGTGCTTTGGCCAAGCCATCACCCGATCAGGAGAACAATCCTATAATTAAACTTTTGACCGTTACAGAAAACTTAATACAAAACGAAATGAAAGACTGAAAAACACCGTAACATTTCGGGCAAGATAAAAAACGAAAGTGTCTCGTAGTCAAGTGAGCCGCTTCGTTAGCTTGTCTATCCACCGCATGGATCGAGATAATCTCCCGACGAACCTGAACTTCCCGAGGAAAGGCAAGGCCCCTGCAGTTCCAACTGGAGGCGATCAATGAATTGATTCCTCTTCTTTTTTGCAAAATCACAGCCTGAAGGTAAGGAGAAACGGTAGGAATGTGCCACCTTTCTTTGACGATTTCCTCCTTTTTGAAAGTGGATATGGTCCACTTTACTTTCTTGATTTTTCCTATCTGCTGATCTTGACAAGTAACCGAAATGAAATTATTTTTCTTACTTTGGTTGTAGGGGTATCGGAATTTCCAACGTTTCCGGTATTTCCACATTTTTGCTACCCTTAACGTTACCATGTACTCTCCAGAGGCTTTGACAATTTCACCATAGGCGTCGTCGTAAAAGTCGTGGAGTTTGGTGGCGATGGTCGGGAGATCTTCCATTGTATCACCGATAAACGTCGTTATGGTCGTCGTAGTGTAGCCGAACGACTTCTTCTCAGATATGAGAGCCACAGAGGGATTTAAAGCCACAGGGGGATTTAGAAGTTGAAACTTCTATAAACCGAAGCACGTTGATGTTGGAAAACTCACCGGAGGTGGGTTTAATTTTGAGATCTGAGAGAGACAAGGAGAGAGAGTCCCAACGGCAGCAGGCAGCAGCGGCGGCAGCAGCAGCGAAAGCGTAGCAGCAGCAGCGGCAGTCGGCGTAGCAGCAGCAGCGGCACAGCGGTGTAGCGGCAGCAGCAGTCGGCGTAGCAGCAGCAGCGGCAGTCGGCAGCAGCGGCAGAGGGGCAGTCGGCAGCAGCGGCAGGCAGCGGCGGTCGACGTAGCAGCAGCAGTGGCAGGCAGCGGCGGCGGCTCTCTCTCAAACTAACAATACTTATAAATCAAAACTTATTTAATAAAATATATTTTTTATTTATTTAATTTTTTGTTTTTCTTAATAAGTTAACGATGATTATAAATTAAAACTTTTAAATTGTTTTATTTTCTTAATAAGATAACAAAACTTTTCATTTTTCATTTTATAATTTTATAAGATAGATACAATGCTTATAAGTCAAATACTTATTTTAATAGGTTATATTTTTTTTATCTTTTAGTAGGTTAACATCAATATATATATATATAGTCCCCTTCAAATGTAAACTTTTTTTGAGTAAACCGTGTAAACTTTGTAGTTTCATAGGTTTTTTTGATGAATTTTTTTATGGAATTGTTTATGTTGATGAAATTGTTTCATATCATTCATTTCTTGACGAATTTTTTTATGAAATTTGTAGTTTCATAGGTTTTTTTTCATTTTTATGAACTGTTTCATACATTTTTCGTTTTCACCTATGAAACTACAAATTTCGCAAAAAAAAATTCATCAAGAAATAAATGATATGAAACAATTTCATCAAAATAAACAATTACATAAAAAAATTCATCAAAAAAATCTATGAAATCGAGAGTTTATACGGTTTACACGAAGAAAAAAAAGTTTACATTTGAAACTCCCTCTCTCTATATATAAAGGAGAATGTATGGGTGAGGGTTAAGCATAGGCCTCAATGGGCATTTATCTATTTTTCTAGATTTTTGATTTATTTTAAATAAAAGTTACATATTAAATGTCCTCACTAATTACTAAAACTTTTCTTTTTTCATTTTATAATTACTTATTTTAATAGGTTATATTTTTTTTATTTTTTAGTAGGCTAACAATGCTTATAAATAAAAAATATTTTTAATATTGTATGTTTTTATTTATTTACGTTTTTATGGATAAGCTAACAATACTTATAAATCAAAACTTATTTAATAAAATATATTTTTTATTTATTTAATTTTTTGTTTTTCTTAATAAGTTAACAATGATTATAAGTTAAAACTTTTAAATTGTTTTATTTTCTTAATAAGCTAACAAAACTTTTCATTTTTCATTTTATAATTTTATAAGATAGATACAATGCTTAGACCATCCGTACCCGTTTGCAAAAAACCCAAAAGCCCACAGCGCCACATCAGCGCCACATCAGCTTTTCTATAAACCCACTCCAAACCCAAAAGTGAAGTACCCGTTTGCAAAAAGCCCAAAAGCCCTAAATGTCACCTCATTTTTTTTAATTCTTTTATTTATACATTTAATTATTTAACAAAATAAAAATATTTATATATTTTTTAATAAATAAAAATAAGATAAATAATTAAAATTAAAATTCATATCATTCATTAAAAAATTAAAAATTACAAAATACAAAAATCTAAAAAATTAAAAATTACAAAATACAAAATTACCCAAATTGCGGATATTGTGGCGGATATTGTTGCGGATATTGTGGCGGATATTGTTGCAAAAATTGTGGCGGAATTTGTTGCGAAAATTGCGGACGATAACCTTCTTGTGCAAACGCTTGAAAACCAAGCTCCGGGTCTTCTTGCGGTTGCGGTGTATCCGGTCGGTTACGACGGGATGTAGGTGTTTTGTTTGGATTCATGATGAAATTTGAGAGAATTTGAGAGTTGTGAAAAATATAAGGGTTGAGGGTTAATATATATAGTGTGATTAAATTGAAAAAAAAAATTAAATATGCAAAATAGTCGTTAATGACCGTTGGCAATTTAAATTTTTCAAAAAAAAATAAATAAATAAATAAAAGGGGAAAGCTCGAGCGGGTTTGGGAACCCGAATGGGGAAGCCCACACCCAAGCCCGCCCCCCCGTACCGGTTGGCTCAAAAGCCCGCATGGAGCCCGCATGGAACCCGACCACCGCTACGGGTGGCCTTATAAGTCAAATACTTATTTTAATAGGTTATATTTTTTTATCTTTTAGTAGATTAACAATGCTTATAAATCAAAAATATTTTTAATATTGCATGTTTTTATTTATTTACGTTTTTTTGGATAACCTAACAGTACTTATAAATCAAAACTTATTTAATAAAATATAGTTTTTATTTATTTAATTTTTGTTTTTCTTAATAAGTTAACAATGATTATAAATCAAAACTTTTAAATTGTTTTATTTTTTTAGTAAGATACCAATGTTTTTATTCTTTCTTTTAGTAAGCTAACAATACTTATTTTAATAAATTATATTTTTATTTATTTATTTTTTTGTCTTTTAGTCAGATAACAATTGCTTATAAATCATTTTTTTAGTAAAGTATATTAAACTTTATAATAATATTTGTATTCACCGCCAAGGCGCGATGTTGTTGCCTAGTAACAGGTAAAAAATTTGAAACAAACCAAACTAAACAAGTTGAGTATTTCTCACCTAAAAAAGACACCAAAAAGAGTTAAAGATGTACACAAACCTTATCCCAACCACTACAGTCGAGAGGAGGTTTTTGTAAGCTAAAAATCAACATAAATCATTCTAGTACTCAAGTACGACTACGTACCACAGTTTATTTATTACTTACTGAAACCACAACAACGAGAGAGAGCCAAGTACATACACAAACATCCATTTATCGACATCTGTAACAAAGAACAACAAGCATCGTCTCGTTTGAGTAAACCAACCTAACCTTTGATACACAATCGTCTATCCTAACTACAAATTGCAGGGTAATACGCACGGATTGAAACTAGAGACCAGTCTCGTTTAGAACGAGTCATTACCAGATACCAGACAATGAACATCATTCTCATTCCCTGAAACGAACTAAATGCCCCCCGTCAGTATTATACTAAAATCTTTTTATGGATTCTTGACATTTCATTAAAAGCATAAAGTCATAATTTTCTTTATAGATCATCCTAATCAGAAATAACTGTTCGAAGGGGAAGTGAGCTCTCGATTCCCTTGTTTTCAGCAGCGTTCCTCTCTGCCACAATCTTGGTCATTCCAAACATCTGCAATATGCACAAGATCGTAAATGGGTTAGCGCTGAAATTTGGAAGCAGTTCTTTATGTTGGTCATAAATACAAACCTTTGAGATGCTCTTTTTGAAGCAGGTCTTGTGTTCATCCATAGAAGCATGTATAAACTCATCAATGTGATCTTTCACATCTTGCAGAAAAGTTGCATCATCTGACTTCTTCTTTCGACATGAATCCATGGCTGGAGCTGGAGGGGCCTGGCTTTTTTCGGTTGTCATTTTGGTACTACAACATTACCACAATTTCGATAAATTTGGTTTTTCATTTGAACAAGAAAACCAACTTCAACATAAAATAGTTTTTTTTTGGAAGGTGTCCTAGGCTATGCCTAGACTAATCCCTTGGTAAATTATGACTGTAAGACATTAGCCATGATTAAACCTCAGTGGCCACAATTGTTGTGTACGCCTGGATTAGAACCCTGGACAGATGGGATATTCCACCACAACCCTTGTGGTTAACATAAAATAGTTTTTACCAAACAAACCCTAAAGAAATAAACCACATTTATTCTATTCCTCTAATGGGTTCAGTTTATTTCGGTTATTTTGGAATAGAATGGACAAATCTTGCTAAAAGACTAGGTTGGCTCATGATCAAGTCACATACAAAGATCAAGAAGGCTGGTTTTCATGGTTATATAAAAACTATGATCTTTGATTCGAATTTTAATTTCAATTTAACATCACTATCAGTTTGGGGCTTTGGAGAACACTGTGATCTTATTCCATGATTTGAATTCTGATCACTACTGATCTTCATCACCCATCAATTAAATAAATTAAAAATCGATTTGAAGCAGAAAGTTTTTCTTTTTCTTTTTTGGAAAGATGTTCTAGGCTATGCCTAGACTAATCTCGACAAATTATGACCGCAACAAATCAGCCCTGGTAAACTTAGTGGCCACAATTGTTGTGTATTCGAAGCAGATAGGATATTCAACCACATCCCCAAGGCCTTCACCACTACACCATAACAATTGTGGTTAAAGTAGAAAGTTAATGGTTTTAATAAATACTCCCTCCGTCCTAAAATAAGTGTCTACGTTACTATTTTTGTTTGTCCCAAAATTAGTCCACATTCAAAAATAAGTATCTACTTCCCCATTTTACCCTTCTGCGATGGAGGAAATTTCTCTCTCTATAATTGAGGGTAAAATTGTACTTTGGTTAATTAAAAAGTGGTATAATTACATACACTTAAAACTGTGTGCATTTTTCATTGTTGACATTTATTCTGTGTGACGAAGGGAGTAAAACTAAGCAAAGAGAATCTAAATCCAAGGCTACTATCATTCTTGATGTTCAAACTCAAGTAGAAATTCATGATTCTTTCTCACTTTTTAGACATTAAACGCAAAGCAAGAGATCATGCAAACGAATTCTACAAAATTTTTAACTCGTAATTTACTTTGCCCTAAATCGCAAACGTTAGGAATTACAGATAACTAAAGGAACTCCAAATAGATTTTTATATGAAGTTCGATTGAACTTTTCTTTTCACTGCATTCATGAACCACAATTTCATACCAGAAACAAATAACTGAACATTTGTGTTGATAACAGATTCATTAAAGTTTAAACACCTATTCAAAAATAAATTAGGCCCCTCGGAGGAGGCTATGATTCCGTTCTCGTATGAACATTATTTTGTTTCTAATTGTAAGATTCATCAATTTCTGCAATTAAATCTTCAAAACCTTCAAATTTATCAAAACAAAATTAAATAAGAACAAACCCTGGATAATTGAAACCTCGAATTTTCCAATCCACATCAGATTAAGATCGAATTTCTAAAAGTTCTACGAGATCAGCGAGTAAAAATGATGATTTGACACTTACCTGAAGAACACAACGCTCCAAGAATTACCTTGCGAGACAAGCTAGCTCGATGTTTATTTTTTCTTCTAGAGAAAATCTCTCACGTCGCATCATATATACAGGTCGGTGGGCCTTGAAACGTCGTCGTTCAATGACAACGTCTTGATTATGGGCCTGAATGTTGATCCAGCCCATTATCTCTTTTGACCCATTTATTTCTGGATCGAGAAATTAAACATTTGGGCAATCCATCTCTAATTGGGTAATACATCAACGGGTGTTAAAATAACCGGTGGACCATTTAAACCGGTCAAATTAAGTTAAGTTGGATTGTCTTTGATGGTTTGAGCGGTCTAACGGTTAGTTATGGTTTGAAAAATGACTAAATCGTTTGATTTGGTCTGGTCTGCGGTTTAAACATTTTTTTTGAGTAGTTTGGACCGAATCAACCGTCAAAATAAAAATGTATTAATATAATCAATTTTCATGTTGTAAACTCAAAATTTATGATTCAATTAAAAAAATCCGTCCAGAAATTAACTTTTTAGTTTTTTATTTCTCAATTGCCCGTTATCTAAATTGACAAAAATCCGGAACCCGTCTAAAATAAATATCCCAAGTTACAAATCGTCCATCGATTTGCTCAATGTTTGTCCAAAATTCAACAATTGTTGGTGAACTTGTATAATTTATTTCAACTTGCTCAATATTTTTTTTTTAATTTTTGAGATAGATTTTTCTTTTAAAATTCGGTATAATATTTTTTAGTAATGTTATATTGATAAAAATTTCATTTTGGAGATATATGTTATGTTTTTCAATAGTTTAAATCCCATAATAGGCCAAAACTGATCAGATCGTACCACATTTTTGTTGTTTGTTTGACCGTTTGGTCACTTGTTGGCAAACTGCTCGGTTTAAAATTTTCATGAAACGTCATTATATTCTCTACTCTCTACCAGCTTCTGAAACAAGATAAGATTGGTCATGCTTCCTCTCCCGCTGGTCGAGCTTAATTCCATCCAGCCTCTCCTCGGCTCACTTCACTACCTTTAGAGAAAAGAGTTCCAGCAGAAGACGAAGAAGACTCTCGGATGGCACTTGCCTTCCTAACTGTAACGGGATCTGATTCTTTATAATAGTGACCACCTCTTCTTCACATAAAACCATTCGTTCAGAGTCGACAACCTTACCAACCACCTAAGGGCTTATGGTCCGGAGAAAGAGTGAGGGGTTCAGAGCTTCCCCCTAACGAAATCCCAGTGGGAGTAGAAAAGGCCAAAGTAGGTTTCCCCTCAGAATGTTCACCTGTAACAAGAGAAAGATCTCTGTCTATCACAGGGGTATCCGTATACTGTGACCCTACTTCCGAGTTACGTGATTTAGAGCGTTAAACCGTGTAAACCAGACTATGAACGCCACTACTTTGATGCAAATTTGTTTATTTTCTATTAAATATTTATTAATATTTGGGTAAAAAGTTGATTACTGACAACCATAACTGGCCCTACATGGAACCCGCGTCCAAAGACACCAATGTGAGAGGGGCATAATGTGACTCACTTGAGACTAGACCGGGGGGGGGGGGGGGGGGGGACTCAGGATCGAATCTAGGACATGTATTGTACTTGAGAAAAGTCGTCCCACTATTTTACTGACTGAACTACACGCTACAGAGAGTTATTTGATAATACTAATTTTGATTGATATAGTTTTCTTAATTTTGTATTGTGATTATGCTTATCAGGAACCCGCCTCTAAAGACATTAATACACAACTAATCAGTCAAAGTTCATTAGTGAACGATTTTCATAACTACCAACTTTTGTTACTTATCATGTAAATATTCATTGGTGAACTATAAACCGTTCTTAAGTGAACAAGTAAAATGTAATTGATTTCGGTTTCAAATAGATGAAGAATAGATTCCCGAAAACTGAAATCGGTGCATAATGAAAGCTTCCAATTTTTTCTAATTTTACCCGTTCACTATTGTTCATTACCATCCCTTTTTTAATTTATTACAAAAATGCTCAGATGAATTTAATCCATACAATTTATAAATTAGCACCAATTATATGTGTAGGTGCTCATCGAAGCCAGTTTAGAAACCTTACACGATTAGACGAGCCTCATACAAACTAAAAGATGAGATAAATGTCTACTTACATTTTTTGTATCTGAAATGTGATAATCATGATATGTGTTATATGTTTGTAAGTTGTTTAACATGCCTAATGTAGTTTGTAACTATAATGTTATGCATATAAAATGTTATTTCAGTATGTGCGTGAGAACTAGAGTTGTTCTCAAACAAAAGGACCTGCTAGACCTGACACATTCGGCTTGCCAAAAAAGCAGACTCGGACAACCGTGCTAAAAAAACGGATGGCCTGGACTGACCTATTACTATTAACGAACGAAGTGATAAATCATATTTGTTGTATGACCAATTCCGCTCAAGCAATTGAGTTTCAGAAAAAACAAAGTTCGTACGTCTACAGGATGCTCAAAATCCTGAGTTCGCATACATTCATATTTGAGAAATCTTATAGTATAAATTGATATTCTTATCCAACTTTGAAAGAATTGTGTGCATATTTAAAGACTTAGTTAAATTCTCACCATTTTCCGAAAGTCTTACATATTTTTTTGAGAGATTGACAAATACTAGAAAAATACTCCATATTTAAATATAAATCACTTGTGTTCTTTATTGATATTGATTACCATTTCAGGTGATCTACTTATGAGTGTGAGTATATATCGATTTAGGCTTTTACAAATGGAAGATTGGGTGTACAAATCCATATGTATTGTATCTAAAAACTCCTTTTTTGTATTTTATCATAATTAAGAACACTTCAGAAATTTTATTAAATAATAAAATATTCTATTAAATTAAATAAATAGAATAACTAAGGGGGCGTTTTGTAACGATCCAGACCCTTTTTCGAAGTGTTTTGTGGTTAGTGGGGAGTTGTAAATGAAAGTAGAAGTTGAGGGGCCTTTTTGGTAATTGTGAGAGGGAGTATAAAAGGGCACAAAACCCTAGGTATCTTTTCATTTCCCTGATTTGGTGTGTGTCGGCTGATAATTTAGAGAGAAAAGGAGGCATTTGAGTTTGAGGTTTTTTGTGCAAGAAGAGAAGAATCATCAAGTGGTAGAATCAGAAGGAGGATTGGATTTTTGGAGTTTGTTCTCTGCAGCAATCAATCAGGTAATCCTTAATCCATAACCTCAGCTAAGATTCGTCTGGTGATTTGTGGTTTTGAGAGTTTTTTTGCAAAAAGTTGTTTAAGACCATTAAGGGAGATTTAAGCATCTTTGGGTTGTGTTTAGGCAGTAAAACTTTGTGGGATTTGATTTTGGGCTTGTATGTAGTTAATCGTCGCATTATCTTACTGTTTAATGGGTGTTTGGCATGATTTCGAGCATTAAACTCGAACAGCGCCTCGTCCGGAAACCTTCTTGCGAAGCAGGTGTCCGGAAGTTGTCCGGGTAGCTTCTTGTCGCAGGTTACCGGGTATAGTGTCCGAAAAGGTTAAGTGTCCGGAATGTAGAGTTATCCGGAAAGTGGTGTTATCCGGAAAGCAGAGGTGTCCGGACATTGTGGTGTCCGGTAAGTAGAAATGTCCGGTAAAGTCTTGTATCCGGTAAGTTCGGTACCCGGAAAGGGGTATCGTCCGGAGAATAGAAGTTATCCGGAAAAAGGGTGTTGTCCGGATTAGTTGTCGTCCGGATTAGTGTGAGTGTCCGGATTCTTTGGGCGTCCGGAAAATCAGGGTTGTCCGGAGAGTTGTTATTATCCGGATACTTTTGCTGAGTAGTTTGTATTATGTCCTTTTATTCAGGAAAGTCGTTTGGAAGTTGGGAACCGATTAGAAACGAGAAGTAAGAGCATCAGGTGAGTTTTCTAAACTAAAATGTGTGGCTTTTAAAGTGTTTTCAAAATGTGTTATGAATGTTGAGAATTGCCATGCTTTATTATTATGCTTTAATTGCATGAAAGTTGTTTAAAGTTTTATGTAGAATGTATGCATACATCAAGGAGACGTAAACTGGCAAAGACGGGAGAGTAGTTCCGCCAGCTCTCGTGCGGGAAGGGAGGTCCCTATATGCCAGGAGCGAGGCTCCGCAAGGCAGCATGAGGCCGACTCGTTGTCACCTTCGGGTGGCTTCAGGGTGTCAGATTACGAGGAGGCGGACTTTAGTCCGTATATGATTTTGACGTGTTGAGTATGAGCGTTTTATGCTGAAAAGATAAACTGTTTTAAATGCTTGATAACTGTTAGGAGGGACTCACTAGACCTCATGGTCTAACCCTCGCATTTTCAAAATTAAAACCTTTTCAGGTAAGCGGGTTTCCAGGAGCTCGGGCAAATAGGCTGAGCTTAGCGTGAAGAGTCAAGAAGTGTAGGAACACTCTAGCATTTAGTTTTTCTCAGTTGTGTAGGTTGTTTCCGCAAACCTCTTTAGTATTTGTAATGAAATTTTGAGACCGTGATTTTGGGATGTTATGAATTTGTCGTTTTGCATGATATTTTTGGTTGGGTCTTTACAGTTGGTATCAGAGCCAGGTTTAAGGGATTTAGGTGACCGGACGGGCCTAAACTTAAACTTGGGAGTAGAAATCACAACTGAGAATCAGGAAAATGCGTTAGGAGGTCACTATTATAGAGATAGGACTGATAGGGTACTGAGGACTGTCATGTAAGGTAAGTTTGAAATTTCACCTGGCCAGTGTAATTGCGAACTTACAGGTACATGTATGTGCTTAACCTGCCTTATTATTCCGAAGTGGTAGTAAGAAACTAGTGTTTATGTCGTGTGCCAGTACTTTAGAATGTCAGCAAGATCCCTGAGGGGTAGACTGAGACCTTTGTTGGGGAAGTTTCTTGAGAAGTCATGAATGATGTGATGTATGTATACATCGTGGAGACGGATTGTCGTTTGGAATGTTATGAGCCGTCTAGAGGTAGACCTTCGTGGTTCGAAGAGGATGAGTGATTACTTTTGAGTAAGTCTTCTGGATCAGGAGAGTCTCGATTCTAGGAATCGTGGGATAGATCTGTTCGGATAGTAAGGCGGGACAGTGTCGAGATCTTGAAGGTGTCAATCCAAGAGCGAGCAGGGGATTAGAGTCCTGACTCTTTAGTCGCGTTGTTCAGTGGCAGGATCATTGAAGAGAGATTTCTGTAGAATACTGAAAGCGTGTAGAAGTATAATATGAGGTAAATTGGTCAAGATGAAAGTAATATGAAATAGTTGAGTAAGTGGACCGTTGAACGTATGTATAGCAAGTTGTTGCAAGACCGAGGGGGCGACCGCTGGTCGAAAGTGGAGTGTCAATGATAAGTTGCGTGAGTAAAGCGATTGACCTTGTTTGAGTGAGTAGCCTTCAATTTCAAGTAGAGTTTCATGCAGTAAGATCGTATATGTGCATATGAGATTTTTCATAAGTAAAGTAAATGTGTAAATATCAAATTTGATCGGATATGAGTCGGCGTGTGCAAGCGTATGTTTAAAGAAAAATGCAAATCCATTTACCTCGCACAATGAAGTCTTGAGGACTACGATTTACAAAATATTCCACTCTTTTCATTATAAGTTAAATTGTTGCAAAAGTCAAGAAGACGTTTGAATGCAAAACTTTTATGACCAAGATAAGTATTGACATGTTGAAGTTATATAAGTAAATGTGAGAACCAACTGGTTTACTTCGTTTCGGTATGTCCTTTCAAAATTTTGTCGTATGAAAAGATTTTCATCCAATATTTATTTCTGTCGTAACAATATATTTTGGTTGAGTAAGATTAAGTTTTACGGAAAGTTGCATGCAAACGATTGTCGAGATCGTAGTGCAGGGTATTGAAGGGGTCGTGTGTACCCAAGTTGTTTCCAAGTGTTGTTTCTTTAAAATAATCAAAAGTGTGATGATTTATTTATCGCGTTGTCATGCACGAAGGCTATAAACTCACTAGGTCGTAGAGTACTACATTTTAAGCTAAGGAAGAACTTTTAGAGTGGAGAGGTGTTAGACAGATCAAGGGATAATGTTCGTAGTTTTGGTACTTATGTTCAAGAGGAGAGATGAGCAGTGGAGGAGTCAGAAGTGGACTTTAGTGTCGGTTGTATGAGGGTCTGTACCCTCGTGCGGTGACTGGAAATGCAATTGCCGAGGGACGGTTGTGTTCAGGGGAAGAACTAGAAGTCAGCAAGGTATTGGTATTAGCAACTCGTTATGAGTAGTGTGGTGAAGTAGAGATGAAATATCCGCGACGTTGAATAAGAGTTTTAAAGTGATCTTGTAATACTAACGTTTCACGAGTGAGTTTGAAATGAGGACGACGGGATGTGAATTTGATTATGATATGTTGGGAGGATTAGGTTCAGTAAGGGACCCTTGTTGAAGAATAGGTTAAGGAAGTATCAACAGGTCAACTATTGACGTTAAGGTCGGCAGTTGAGTAAGGTGTATGAGACCGAAGACTTGAAATAGAAGGTTGAAAGTTGAAGGACCACTTTGTAGGGGTGTTAAGATAGTGAAAGACTGCTGTTTTAGATAAACGTTTTACCTACAAGATGGATGGTTCGTAAAGAATGAAGTAATTAGCACAAACGAAGTGAGGGTATAGATTATGTCGATCTGTGAGGGAGTGCGCCCTGTCTATATATTGGTTTGGGATCGCAAGAGCTAGCAGGAAACGAGTATGTTAGAGTTATTCAGAAATTCGTGTGTTGTGGTTCAACTAGAGCTGGGAGAGAGGCAATGTAGCGAGATAGACTCGGTTAGTTTTGAATGAGGTCTTGAAGATAAGTTTGAGTTGTGTACGATTGGCCATGAGAGTCTTGGTCTGCAGTGCGATGTTTTGAGTGAGTAATGTACAGTTATATAGTGGCAATAATTGCCAAGTCGAATGTGCCAGCTAGCGTCATAGCGATGAGAGATTAGAGAAAGAGGAAACTTCAGATAGAAGCCTGTTGGAGGTTTCGGTTGGGGTGTTCGTGTTGTTAACTAGATTGTTGGAGCACGTAGGGTGTGAGTTGACGCCGTGATATGATTATGTTCGGGATAACATCACGTAGTAGTGGTGGGTAGTTACCCAAAGGAGAAACCAAGTGTTTTTAGTTGTAAGAGTCGCTAAGTAAGTATATTTTGGAATCATTGGAAGTTTAAAGAAGATGATGGATGTATTAGTCAAAATGTGGTGGAATAGATGTGAAAACCTTAAATAATGTGAGCTGTTGCTTATGTGTGAACGAATTGTCTGAGAAAGTAAAAGTTGGAGTTTAAAGAATGTATAGTGACGTCGAACTCTGGTGTCAGTTCGAGGTGATTCGGTCGGAAGCCTAAAGTTAGAATGTTAGTGCAACCGTTTGGTTACGTATAGTGATGAGAAAGCTTTTGCACCTTGGGAATTGTCGGATGAGGGGGACGAGAAATGATAGTGGATAATGCTCCACGCTAAGGTGGGGAGGTGAAGACGGTATGTCGGATTAAGTAAGTAAATCGGAAGTAGTAAACTTGACAGTAATGCCGATGGGTGTAGTGTTGTGTAGGCTGTCCTTGGTAAGTGTGCGAACTTTTGGAAAGAGTATTGAGGGAGGAAATTGTGTATGTTTTTGTGCAGGAAAGAAGTGGGTAAGACGACTGAATGAGTTAAGTTAGTGGCTTTGTGAGAGACGTTCGAGCGAACTGATCGTTCAGTGTAAGCTATTAAGAACTGTAGGGTGTGATCGTGGTTACTCCTCCTAGATGAGTAGGAGTAACCGAAGTTATGTTATATGGATGGACGCACGTGGCAAGCAGTGAGAAATTGATGAGCCTTCAAGATAAGTTCAATTCGGATAGGTGAGTACTCAAATGAGGAAGTATAGAGGTTTCCTACTATTAGACACGTTAAGTGTGAAATGATGAAGTTGTGAGAACGTACGAATTAGTTGACGTGTTGTAACCAATGTGATTCGGGAAGGGGTTATGATCTGCTTAGACGTATGTCGGTTGGAAAAAGTAATCTAGAAATTTCAGGTATACCAAGGAGAGGCTCATGGGTGCGAGCTTGTCGGGATGTACAAGGTTGGCCTGGTGCCGAGTTGTCAGTGAGCGAGTTTTCTTGGTAGAAGATTCTCGTTGTCGTGGCGGGAATTTCTGCCAAGTCCTTTTTCTTAAGGGAGTGTAATTGTATAAGAGACCTTAATTAGACGTGTTTAAAACTGTGAGTCCCGATGCGGGGACGGAGGCGCGGTTGACCTTGGTTTTATCAGGTAGTTTTAAGCGAGTATAGTGATCGAAGGGGGTACAAGTAAATAGTGCAAGATGGCACGTTTTAGCAAGTGATGACTCGCCGAGGGCGGTTTCATGTATGAAGTGCGGTTATGTTTTCCATCTGAACGATTTGGGGCAGCCAAGTAGAACTGAATGGTTGAATTGAGAACATAAGACTGGGGAACCTCGAGAATTGAGAGATAGGTAAAGTGGACTACGTCTGTGGATCCGTCGGAGTTATGAAAGTTGAATAGATAGTGCGCGATCTTGAGGTACTAGATGAAATTTTGGGGGAATTCGTGGTGTGATGTGCGCCTCTGTTATGAGGAACAGATAAGGGAAGCTGTAGTAATGTCGACCTTGCGAGAATTACGGGCGATAAGAAGTTGACTTCTGTCTTTAGTGAGTAAGTTAGAGCAGCGGCATATAAGTTAGACTTGCCAGAAGAAATAAGAGGAGTGCATCAAACTTTTCTTGTGTCAAATCTGAAGAGATGTTTGGCTGAAACCGATGTAGCCATTCCATTTGAAGATGTTAGCATCGATGAGAGACTGTCGTACGAAGAAGAACCAATAGAGAAATTCGGCCAGTAAAAGTTCAGTGTAGGTATCATAAGGGGGGCGAGAGGCAGCGTGGGAGGTAGAATCCGATACGAAGTCTAGGTACCCTCTCCTTTTCGAAAATGGAATTCCGGGGACGGAATTCTTTTGAGGGGGGAGAGTTGTAACGACCCAGACCCTTTTTCGAAGTGTTTTGTGGTTAGTGGGGAGTTGTAAATGAAAGTAGAAGTTGAGGGGCCTTTTTGGTAATTGTGAGAGGGAGTATAAAAGGGCACAAAACCCTAGGTATCTTTTCATTTCCCTGATTTGGTGTGTGTCGGCTGATAATTTAGAGAGAAAAGGAGGCATTTGAGTTTGAGGCTTTTTGTGCAAGAAGAGAAGAATCATCAAGTGGTAGAATCAGAAGGAGGATTGGATTTTTGGAGTTTGTTCTCTGCAGCAATCAATCAGGTAATCCTTAATCCATAACCTCAGCTAAGATTCGTCTGGTGATTTATGGTTTTGAGAGTTTTCTTGCAAAAAGTTGTTTAAGACCATTAAGGGAGATTTAAGCATCTTTGGGTTGTGTTTAGGCAGTAAAACTTTGTGGGATTTGATTTTGGGCTTGTATGTAGTTAATCGTCGCATTATCTTACTGTTTAATGGGTGTTTGGCATGATTTCGAGCATTAAACTCGAACAGCGCCTCGTCCGGAAACCTTCTTGCGAAGCAGGTGTCCGGAAGTTGTCTGGGTAGCTTCTTGTCGCAGGTTACCGGGTATAGTGTCCGAAAAGGTTAAGTGTCCAGAATGTAGAGTTATCCGGAAAGTGGTGTTATCCGGAAAGCAGAGGTGTCCGGTAAGTAGAAATGTCCGGTAAAGTCTTGTATCCGGTAAGTTCGGTACCCGGAAAGGGGTATCGTCCGGAGAATAGAAGTTATCCGGAAAAGGGGTGTTGTCCGGATTAGTTGTCGTCCGGATTAGTGTGAGTGTCCGGATTCTTTGGGCGTCAAGAAAATCAGGGTTGTCCGGAGAGTTGTTATTATCCGGATACTTTTGCTGAGTAGTTTGTATTATGTCCTTTTATTCAGGAAAGTCGTTTGGAAGTTGGGAACCGATTAGAAACGAGAAGTAAGAGCATCAGGTGAGTTTTCTAAACTAAAATGTGTGGCTTTTAAAGTGTTTTCAAAATGTGTTATGAATGTTGAGAATTGCCATGCTTTATTATTATGCTTTAATTGCATGAAAGTTGTTTAAAGTTTTATGTAGAATGTATGCATACATCAAGGAGACGTAAACTGGCAAAGACGGGAGAGTAGTTCCGCCAGCTCTCGTGCGGGAAGGGAGGTCCCTATATGCCAGGAGCGAGGCTCCGCAAGGCAGCATGAGGCCGACTCGTTGTCACCTTCGGGTGGCTTCAGGGTGTCAGATTACGAGGAGGCGGACTTTAGTCCGTATATGATTTTGACGTGTTGAGTATGAGCGTTTTATGCTGAAAAGATAAACTGTTTTAAATGCTTGATAACTGTTAGGAGGGACTCACTAGACCTCATGGTCTAACCCTCGCATTTTCAAAATTAAAACCTTTTCAGGTAAGCGGGTTTCCAGGAGCTCGGGCAAATAGGCTGAGCTTAGCGTGAAGAGTCAAGAAGTGTAGGAACACTCTAGCATTTAGTTTTTCCCAGTTGTGTAGGTTGTTTCCGCAAACCTCTTTAGTATTTGTAATGAAATTTTGAGACCGTGATTTTGGGATGTTATGAATTTGTCGTTTTGCATGATATTTTTGGTTGGGTCTTTACACGTTTGGTTCATTTTACAGAATGAGAATGAAAATGGAGAAGAATAAGAATAGGAATGAGCATTGCATTGATATTGTTTGGTTAAACAAATAAAATTAATAAAAAGTGTTTTATATAAAATTTTTTAAATACAAATATGTGACGTCCAACATAAAAGTAAAAAATATTTTCCATTTAACATCGAGAAATGAAGGCACACATGAGAAAAGATGACTGAGAGGGAATAAGTTTTTCATTCCCCCCAATTTGGTCATGAATGGAAATTAGTGGGTTTGAGTTAATGGACTTATTATATTATATCAAACCAAATAACAGTTTTCATTATCATTCTCATTCCTCACCCTCAATACCCCCAATCAAACACCTCCTAAATAAATAAATTAGTACATGTCAACATTATTCTGCAATTTTGTATCACAATAAATCAATTAATTTTCGTACTAATCATGCCAATTTAATTAGTATAAATTTAGTTGGTACCAATTTAATTGGTTGATAGTACTGTATCAATTATTTAGATTTGATTAATACATGAATTAGAAAATATAAATCATGTTTTACGTTAATAAGATACTGTAACAACTTATTTTTTAATTAAAGTTTATTAATAATACAACATGTTTTGATTTTTAAATATTTAATCATCTAATATTAATAGATATAAAGAACTTAATTGAATTCATTCGCTTAACTCTAACAATTTTTTTAACATTTCATACAATAAAAATGTAACTTCAAGTGTATTGCAAACTACAAAGTACCAACTTAAAGAAATAAACACAACAAATAAAGTAAAATAATCAGATAAAAACTAATTATTACATAAATAAATTAGAAACTCCGTCGTATTGAGTCTTGACATCAACAAAACGACTTTCATAACACATAGCGTGCTTACGTCAAGACCTAACAAATAAAACATTTTGATCAAAACGAATAAAACACCTAATAAAACCAATAACACGTCATTAAATATTTAAATATAATAAATATATAAATAATTTTTATTAAAAAATAGCGGGTACCCGTCGGTTCCGGTTCTGGGTACCCGACGGGTCTGGGTACTCGGTCCCGGAACCGGTCTCGACGGATACCCAGCGGGTAACGGTTCCAAAAAAATGAGAACCAGAACCGGAACCAGTGCTAATCGGTTCCGTATTTTAGGAACCAGAACCGGAACCAATCACGTCGATTCCGGTTCCGGAACCGACAGTTCTGGAGCGGTTCCAGCTCCAAAGGCGAATACTCAGTTCCGATACTCACCCCTATGTATAGTTGGTTTGTACATGACATACGACTTTGTATAGAAGTTATAATTGGTAAATGGAGTGTATAAAAGAAAGATATGGTACCAATGTACCATATATATATTTACTGTCGTAAAATTTATATTTAAATAAATTATAAATGAATTAAAATTGCTTTAAATTATTTTTCAAACGGAAATTGATTTGACTAAGCTGATGTCTATTATATGGGCCTACCAAAACCAGAAAACGATGTAAGAGGGCCTGTATCCAGCTGGAAAGAACTGGGCCGTAGTTAGGGCCCATTTTAAAAGTACAATTCGTGGTGCGACCCATCACCCATAACTGGTTTTCTGTCAAATCCCCCCCTAAAGATAACCCACACGCACTGCTTTTCCAGTTTTTTATTATGCATTTTCAATTAAAATGTTTTCATATTTATTTTATTCAAATACAATTTTTATTAGTTTTTTTTTCATTTCAGATAATATAATATATTTTTAAGGGCCGTTTACAAAACGCTTACTCGGGTAAGTGCTTACCAAGTCACATTAACTTACCGGATGAATATGACAAGGACTAAGAATCTTACCCGGTAAGAGCGGGAGCAAGGACCGAGAGTCGAAAGCAAGTACCGAAAGTCTTACCCGGTAAGTGAGTGCAACAACTCTTACCACGGTTAGCGCTTACCGGCTAAATTGTTGGATACGATGCCATTTTGGTGGACTAAAATCTTACCCGGGAAGTAAGTAATAGTGTTGAATTTTACCGGTAAACACTTACCCGGGTAAGTGATTAGGTAAACGGTCCCTAAGTCTCAATGTCTCGTCGTGTAAACACTGTTTTAAAAGCTCGTTGCAATAACCACCATGACGTGCAATGACTCACACCACGTTAAGCCTATGTGTTGTTTTTATAACGTGATATTTTGATTTTCTTTATATTTTTAATATTTTATTTGTTACGTTTTAATAAATAATATTGTTTAACTTGTTTATTATTATTAACCAATTGAATAATACTATAAAAAATATACTTTTGTAGAGATTTTACTTTTATTTGTTTTATTGATAATTAGAGAATGTAAATTACAGTTATTAAAGTACATTAAATATTATTAAAATAATATATGATTATTGATATAGAACATGTTTGAAGTAACAATTATATAAAAAAATCAACACTAACTTTAGATAAATAACCCCCTAAATTAATTTAAATACATGAGTATGATTAGAAATGCACTTAATGATGTTAGAGCATCTCCAACAGTTATGTTACATTTTTTTTTCTACACTACAATAAAATTGAGTTTATAGGACGTCTAAAATAACCAATGGGCTGTTTGGTTAGTTTTTCATTAAGTCATGTATAGATAAAGTTGGCTTTATGTATAAAGTTGGTTTTATGTATAAAGTCGTCTGTATGTATTTAATAAAATAGTTGTTTGTTAGTTATACTGAATAAACTATCTGAATGATAAAATGACCATTTTACCCTTTTATTTGTTTTTTGTTTTATTGAACTCCAAATACAATTTGTGTTTTACTGATCTCCAAAGATTAGAATCTAAACACAAATTCAATAAAATAAAATCTCAAGAACATCAATCCTTAAATCAAATCCAAACAAGAAATTGGGATTAAAAATCAACATCTTATGCAAACCAAACCCAAATACGTCCCTGGATCTAGTTTGGATTTGCAGATGCAAATCAAACCCAAAAAATGTAATTCAATCGTGTCAGATCTGCATCAAAACCAAACACTCATCCGCATCTGAAAAATTAAACAATCAAACGCAAATACAAATATGTTGAACCTTGGATGCATCGAGGAGGGGGTTTCGGTCAGCAACAAGAAGATGGGGGTCCGATGGAAGAGGGTTTTCGATGGAGAAGGACGTCGATCGATATCTGAATGAGGAGCAAAGATGATAGGGTTTCCGTCATAGAGGTTTCCATCGAACTGTATCTAAATGAGCAACAACAACACTCTAGCCGAAGGAGGGGTAGGGCAGCAACAGGGAGGAGCAGGATACTCTCGCCAGAGGAGGGGGTAGGGCAGCACAGGGATGTAACAACCCAACAATTTCTAAACAATTCATTTCATATAAGTTAAATATCCCAAAATCGCATCTCTAAAATTCTTTACATAACATCCAAAAATGGTTGGCGAAAACAACCTACACAACTGAGAAAAACTAATAACTAGAGTGTCACTATGCTTCTCGACTCTTCTTGCTAAGCTCAGCCTATTTGCCCGAGCTCCTGGAAACCTTTAAACAACTTTCATGAAATTAAAGCATAATAATAAAGCATGGCAATTCTCAACATTCATAACACATTCTGAAAACACTTTAAAAGCCACACATTTTAGTTTAGAAAACTCACCTGGCTTGCTTGCTCCAAAGCTCCTCACTTACACTTCCGATCTATAGGTGGAACACCTATTATATTAATAACGTACGTCATAATTCGTTCATTTATTATCCGAGCTAAATCCCGAACTCAACCCAAACTTATCTAAGTTGGTAAGTTACGCTTCTAGTTCAAAATCATAATTAATGGTCCTTGCTTACCCATCCATTTGAGATGCTATACCAGATCCATTAATTTACCCGACTCTAGGTTCTCAATATAAATATATACTCTTGATTCTAAATATCAAAACCAGATCATGTTACTACAATTATGACCCAAACTAAATGAATAATTAAACTACCAATTACGCTTTAGGCTCTTATAATATAATTGTAGACTTTGACAATAAATCAAGCCCAATTTAATAACTAAGCCCAAAAGGATTTTAGAAATCTTTCGGCCCAACACTCGAATCGGCCCAACACTCGAATCGGCCCAACAATTAAAATTAGCAATCCACACTTAATTTTCTAATATGTCGGTCTACTAAAAGAAACAAGGTCACGTGGCAACTTCGAGTCCAACACCACGTGTCTTTGTTAACAACCTTCGGCCCACATGAGGTTTAGACTCCAATTAAAATAATCATTCCGACCCTTTTCTTAAAATTACACTCCGACCCATTTATTAACTTACCGGGACTCTACAAAATGTTACCGGAACCTCATTCCATTTCCAACACTACCGGAACTTCAATTTCTTCGTTTTTAACTTATTCTACACATTACCCATTAACATTTCTTCCGTAATCAAGAATCCACATACATTTGATTTAACTCGAAAATATGAATTGGAAATTAAAACTCTATAAATACCCTATTTGATTTCTCAGTTCACATAGCTGAGTTCAACTAGAGACCTAACAAATCTAACATTATTTGAAAAAGAGAGCAATGCAATGGAAGGGTTTCTTACCGGAATGAAACCTCACGGAATGGAAAACTGCTGCCCAAAACTCCGGCGACCACCTCCGACGACCACCACCGCCGGCGACCACCAAAACTGCCCTGCTTCTTTCCCTCGTCGCCTTCCTCTCTCCCCCGTCGTCTCTCTCCCTCTCGTCGACTGTCTCTCTCTCTCTCTCTCTCTCTCTCCGACTGTCTCCCGCTGCTCCAAACCGGCGCACACACAAGGCACACACACACACAAGGCTAATACTTCTTTCTCCCTGCTTTCTCCTCTCGAACAACCCAAACGACCTCCCATGGGGATTTCTTTCTCTTCTCATCTCTCTCTCTCGGTTTGCAGGAGGCTGCACACACACACACTCACCAAACCCTAAAATAAGGAAATAATTGTTTTCCTCTATTTCCTTTCCAAAACGGCGCACAACAACAATGAAGGGAATTGATTTCCCATTTTCTACTTTTAACCCCAAACTTATGAGGAATGAACAATTAAAACCCATAGCTTTCATTTATCTCACATTATTTAATTTGGGTTATTACAATCTCCCCTCCTTAATGAAATTTCGTTCCGGAATTCACTCCAAAGATAACCGGCAAATATTGATTATCGAAGCTTAAACCGCAACTCTCAGAATGATTCTTTCTAATAACAAAACAATAACAACGTACTTTCACGCTTTCGCTACACAACTCTGGTTAAACCCGCCATCTTTGATCATAATCGTATCATACGATCATCTTAATTTTTCATCTTCCCAAACGGATCTATTAATTCAGGGGCCTTATGAACCTCGGGTTCCAATATTCTTTCGATTAACCATAATGACCAAAAATCAGATACCTCTACAAGGGACATGCCCGCTTTCTTACTTAGATTCATCGTAACTAATTCTTTAATGATCAGTGTATCATTCTCAAAGACACTCCCTCAAGAATTTTCGTAATTCACCTTACAAATCACATCAAACAGAAAGAGGTTGTAAATATCTCAATGCTTACAAATCCCTAATCTTCCTTATCTGATCCGTGACCACAATAACAGTTTCCGCTCTCAACTGCATTTCCCGAACAGTGCAACCTATAACTACCGACCCTTACCGCACAAAGCAATACAATTCATTCTCCCTAGAGATTTAACATTTACTATAACATGATTTGGCTAACACACCCTTCATCCTCTTTAACTTCCAATGATCTCAACATATACCTACTTAGCGAATCATACAACCAAAACACTTGGTTTCTCCTTCAGGTAATCTCCCACCACTACTCCGTCCTTCTATCCCGAACATAATCATGCCATGAAGTCAACTTACACCCTATGCGTTCCAACAATCTGGTTAATAGGTCGTACGTCCCATCCGAACCCCCAAAAGCTTCTATCTGATGCTTTCTTCCTCTCTAACATCACCTCACTACGATAATACGATACTAGCTGGTACATTTAACTTGGCAATTAATGCCATTTCATAACTGTACATTCCTCACCCATAACATCACACTGCAGACCAAATCTCTCATGGCCCTTCGTACACAAACCACACTTTCCTTCATATTCTCTCGTATACTACAATCGAGTCTATCTCACTACGTAGTCCTTTCCCAACTTGTTGAATTATAACTCACGAGTTCTCAATTAACTCACACACAAACATTCTAGCTAGCTCTTCACGATCCGAGCCCTTACAAAACAGGGCACAGCCCCTCACCGATCGATAAGATCTACACACTCGCTTCGATTGGGCCATACGCTTCCTCATTCTACATATCCTTCCATACCTCGTAAATAGAACTCTTATTCAGATCGAAGACTTCTCATCCTCTCAACATCCCTAGAAGGTGTTCTATCAACTTTCCACCTTCTGGTTCACGTCTTCGGCCTCGGCCATCTTACACCGCTATCGACTTCTACAATAACGGACAACCTGTAACTATTTTCTTAACTTATTCCTAAACATGGGTTCTCTTACGGAACCTAATCCTACCGACATATCATAATCACTTCGTAATACGTCTCTCTCTTATCTGAACTTACTCCTGTAACATCAATATTACGAGCTCGTCTCAAAACTCATACCCACCACCGCGAACCCTTCGCCTCTACCTTTCATCACTACTCATAACGAGTCGCTAAACCTTCACCTTGAAGACTTCAAGCCCTCCCTCCGGACACAACTGCCCCGCGACAACCGCACCCCCAGTTACCAAACAAGGGTGTAAACCCTCATACAACCGACACTATAACCCACTACTGACAGAACACATATCCCGATACTACTTCGTTCTCTCCTGACCAACAACTCTCCACTCTCTGAGTTCTTTCTTAGCTTCAAAATACATCCTACGACCTAGTGAGTTCATAGCCTTCATGCATGACAACGCAATAGGTAAATCATTTCGCGTCTTTTATCATTTTAATTAAACAACGTTTGAAAACATCTTGGGTACACATGCCCTCATCACTCTTATAAATTCAATGTTCCGGACAACGATCTCGAGAATCGTTCGCATGCATCTTTCCATAAACTTAGTCTTACTCCACCAAAATTCGTCGTTACGACAGAAATATATATATTGGGTGAAAATCTTTTCATACGACTCCATTCTGAAAGAATTTACCGACACGAAGTAAACCAGCCGGTTTTCATACTCATTTATATAAATTCAACATGTCATCACTCATAGCGGTTATAAAAGTTTGCATTCAATCGTTTTCTTGACTCTTGCAATAATTTAATTCGTAATGAAAAGAGCGAAATACTTTACAAATCATAAAACTCGAAGCTTCATGGTGCCATGTGAATGAAATCACCTTTTTCTTTAAACGTACGCGTGCACATTCTGACTCATTTTCGATCAATATTTATCTTTACATATTTTTAACTTAAATCGTGAAAATTTCATGTTACATAAAAAAAACACCATGCATGAGACTCTACTTGCATTTAAAGGCTACTCACTCTAACAAGGTCAACTGCTTTACTCGCTTAGCTTATCCTTGACATTCTACCTACGACCAACGGTCGCCCTCTCGGTCACGCCACAACTTGCTGAACACACGTTCCACATCTCACTTACTCAACCCCTTCATACTATTTCGTTTTAATCAGTATCTCATTTTCTACTTCTACATGCTTTCATTTCACAATAGGTATCTTATTTCATTTACACTGCCTTTGAAAAGCTCGACTAAGAAGTCAGGGTTCTATTGATACATTCAAAATTTCAACACTGTTATTCCTTACCATTCTAACTGATCTCATCCCACTATTTCTAGAACTGGGACTTTCTAGAAACAAGAGTCTTACTCAAAATCAATCATTTCATCTCTTCGAATCCACGAAGATCTATCTCTATACGATTCATAACATTCTAAACCACATTTCGCCTCTACGATGTATACATTATTCACTTCATAAATGACTTCCCATGAACTTCCCCAACAAGGGGTCTCAGTCTACACCTCAGAGATCTCGTTGACATTCTAACGTACTGAAACACGACATAAACACTGGGTAGGTTAATAAGGTAGGTTAAGCACGTACATGTACCAGTAAGTTTGCAATTACACTAGCCAGGTGGAATCTCAAACTTACCTTACATGACAGTCCTCAGTACCCTATTAGTCCTATTTCTATAATAGTGCCATCCTAACGCATTTCCTGATTCTCAGTTGTGATTTCTACTCCCAAGTTTAAGTTTAGGCCCGTCCGGTCACCTAAATCCCTTAAACTATGGCTCTGATACCAACTGTAACAACCCAACAATTTCTAAACAATTCATTTCATATAAGTTAAATATCCCAAAATCGCATCTCTAAAATTCTTTACATAACATCCAAAAATGGTTGGCGGAAACAACCTACACAACTGAGAAAAACTAATAACTAGAGTGTCACTATGCTTCTCGACTCTTCTTGCTAAGCTCAGCCTATTTGCCCGAGCTCCTGGAAACCTACTTACCTGAAAAGGGTTTTAATTTGAAAATGCGAGGGTTAGACCATGAGGTCTAGTGAGTCCCTCCTAACAATTATCAAAGCATTTAAAAAAACAGTTTATCTTTTCAACTTTAAACATTCATACTCAACACGTCAAAATCATATACGGACTAAAGTCCGCCACCTCGTAATCTGACACCCTGAAGCCACCCGAAGGTGACAACGAGTCAGCCTCATGCTGCCTTGCGGAGCCTCGCTCCTGGCATATAGGGACCTCCCTTCCCGCACGAGAGCTGGCGGAACTACTCTTCCGTCTTTGCCAGTTTACGTCTCCTTGATGTATGCATACATTCTACATAAAACTTTAAACAACTTTCATGAAATTAAAGCATAATAATAAAGCATGGCAATTCTCAACATTCATAACACATTCTGAAAACACTTTAAAAGCCACACATTTTAGTTTAGAAAACTCACCTGGCTTGCTTGCTCCAAAGCTCCTCACTTACACTTCCGATCTCTAGGTGGAACACCTATTATATTAATAACGTACGTCATAATTCGTTCATTTATTATCCGAGCTAAATCCCGAACTCAACCCAAACTTATCTAAGTTGGTAAGTTACGCTTCTAGTTCAAAATCATAATTAATGGTCTTTGCTTACCCATCCATTTGAGATGCTATACCAGATCCATTAATTTACCCGACTCTAGGTTCTCAATATAAAATTATACTCTTAATTCTAAATATCAAAACCAGATCATGTTACTACAATTATGACCCAAACTAAATGAATAATTAAACTACCAATTACGCTTTAGGCTCTTATAATATAATTGTAGACTTTGACAATAAATCAAGCCCAATTTAATAACTAAGCCCAAAAGGATTTTAGAAATCTTTCGGCCCAACACTCGAATCGGCCCAACAACTAAAGCGGCCCAACACTCGAATCGGCCCAACAATTAAAATTAGCAATCCACACTTAATTTTCTAATATGTCGGTCTACTAAAAGAAACAAGGTCACATGGCAACTTCGAGTCCAACACCACGTGTCTTTGTTAACAACCTTCGGCCCACATGAGGTTTAGACTCCAATTAAAATAATCATTCCAACCCTTTTCTTAAAATTACACTCCGGCCCATTTATTAACTTACCGGGACTCTACAAAATGTTACCAGAATCTCATTCCATTTCCAACACTACCGGAACTTCAATTTCTTCGTTTTTAACTTATTCTACACATTACCCATTAACATTTCTTCCGTAATCAAGAATCCACATACATTTGATTTAACTCGAAAATATGAATTGGAAATTAAAACTCTATAAATACCCTATTTGATTTCTCAGTTCACATAGCCGAGTGCAACTAGAGACCTAACAAATCTAACATTATTTGAAAAAGAGAGCAATGCAATGGAAGGGTTTCTTACCGGAATGAAACCTCACGGAATGGAAAACTGCTGCCCAAAACTCCGGCGACCACCGCCGACGACCACCACCGGCAGCCACCACCGCCGGCGACCACCAAAACTGCCCTGCTTCTTTCCCTCGTCGCCTTCCTCTCTCCCCCGTCGTCTCTCTCCCTCTCGTCGACTGTCTCTCTCTCTCTCCGGCTGTCTCTCTCTCTCTCTCGCCGACTGTCTCTCTCTCTCTCTCTCTCTCTCTCTCTCTCTCTCTCTCTCGCTCTCTCCGGCTGTCTCCCGCTGCTCCAACCCGGCGCACACACAAGGCACACACACACACAAGGCTAATACTTCTTTCTCCCTGCTTTCTCCTCTCGAACAACCCAAACGGCCTCCCATGGGGATTTCTTTCTCTTCTCATCTCTCTCTCTCTCTCTCTCTCTCTTGGTTTGCAGGAGGCTGCACACATACACACTCACCAAACCCTAAAATAAGGAAATACTTGTTTTCCTCTATTTCCTTTCCAAAATGGCGCACAACAACAATGAAGGGAATTGATTTCCCATTTTCTACTTTTAACCCCAAACTTATGAGGAATGAACAATTAAAACCCATAGCTTTCATTTATCTCACATTATTTAATTTGGGTTATTACAAGGGAGGAGCATGGAGGCAGCGTTTTTTGATTGAGAACGATGAAAGGAGTAGGGAGGCGACAGAGGGATGAGAGGAGCATTCCCGTAGTATTCAAAATGGTAGGAGTGGAAGTGTGGTGCCAGTCTGCATAAGGGGGGTCTCTAAAAGCTTATTCGGTAAACTCATTTTTTAATCATTAAGCTGCTTCCAAACACCACAATATAGCTGACCGAATAAGCTGTAGGGTCCATTAAGCTCATTAAGTCAGTTCCAAACATGCCCTAAGTGTCATAATAAAGTGTTTTGTAGGACTTAATTTATATGACCAAACAAAAAAACGTCCAATTTAAAAGTGTTACAATAAGTTTATAGAACTTTTTTTGGCGTCGTAACAAGTGTTTAGAACATTTTCCAAATAAATAGTCCTATTAACTGTTTTTATGACACTATTTGAAAGTATCATGTAAACACAAGTGTCATATGAAAAAATTGAGTTTATAGGACGTTCTATAAAATAGCTAATACGACACGTATTTCAATAATGTCCTAAAAACTTGTTACGACGTCGAAAGTGTCCTATAAGCTTATTGTAACAAATTTAGATAGAACGTTTTTTGTTTGGTCATATAAACTCATGTCTTATAAAACACTCTATTAGGACACTTGGTTATTTTAGGCGTTCTATAAACTCCACTTTGTTGTAGTGCTATAATACAACATAAAAGTAAAAATCTTAAAAAAATTACATCCAACTCAAACAACTATTTTACTTTAACAATTCTAACATCAGCTATATTACTAAAATATCCAATACCATTTAATAAAATATTATTTCTTCTCATACATATTTAATTTTAGTAACTATTATTGGAGAGAAGGAATTATAATATCATTTTTCTTTTTTCAAATCTAAGATTTCTACATTATCTCTCTCTTTTTTCCTCTAATTCAGCATATCATTTAACATAGCTTGTTACAACAAAAAATTCCTAAATGTTTAAAATTTTCTATTTTAAACATAATTGATAGAGATAAAAATTAAACAATTATATTAATTATCTAATAATCAATTTTACTGCAACTGATATCAAATTTGATTATTTGATCATAAACAATCATATATGTAACTATTAGAAACATATTAGAATGATTTGAAATCAAAGCAACCAAACAATTACTTTCGAAAGACACATTCAAATACCCATCAAGTATTTTTCCTATTTTTCACTTTTGAAATCATCGAGCATCTCCAACAGATTCTCTAAAATAAAGAACCAAAAATTAAAATCCCCCCAAAAAATTACATCCGTCTCCAAAAGATTCCCCATTTTAGAGAAAAAAACATTAATTAAAATATTAAAATATTTCATTCATCTATTAAAATATTATTTCTCTCTCTACATATTTATTTTCAAAGTTTTCTATTGGTCATCTCACTTGGTAATCATTTTTGGAGTGATCTCCATATTTGAAAAAAAACTCATTCTCATTCCTACTTTCTTTATTTTGAAGATAGTTTTGGGGAAACTGTTGGAGCAAAAGTAGAGTCCAAAATCCTCATATTCTCCATTTTCTCCAAAACAGGGAAGCCGTTGGAGATGGGGATCTTATGGGTTGTCAGACAAATATGTTAGGTGAAATATTTAAATTTCATTAAACAATATTGAAGTCTCTTGGTCTTTTTTCTTCATGGTACAATTGAGGTTCAAAGTTATTCCTACACTTCTTTGGCAAACCAAATAATACAATGCCTTGATATTACTTTTTGTTACGGGATCAAAATTAAAGATATTATAATCATAATTAATATGTTCAATGGTTATGATATTTCTTAATTACTCTGTTAACATGTTGTAACTTAACAAGAATATGGTAATAAACTATTGATTATTCGACTTTCAAAAACCATAACAAAAATCCTTCTAACTTTCACAAATTGTTATAAAACAATTCAACTTTGTTAGCATTTTTAACCTTTCTCTCTGCTATTAAACTAATTTACCGAGTGAAACACGTTAAAATTAGTGCGAGAAACAAAATAATACATTGTTATTGTAATTATGTTCCATACATTAAAAAATATACATTATTCCAATAATAATTTCTTCTTTTTTACTTTTTGAATAAAACAAAATAAGTTACTTTTTGTTGCACACCTTACAAACCACAATGTACATATGTGAACAAAATAAGTGAATTTTTGGAACGAGCAACTAACTTTAAAATTCAATAATCAACCAAAATAGATAAATTCATTTCTACAATTTATTCCTTAAAATACCTTGGAATTAAAAACATTATAATTCCCAAAAAAAAACAACCTAAACAGGTGTCACTTAACACAACACAGGTTGCTAGTCCAAACAAGTGCGGAAGACTTCACTAAACACTTCACCTCTCGTGCACACTACTAGCACCCGCCACTTCATAATGTAGCTAGAGTTACCCCAACCTGAGCCTATTGCACATGCCGACAAATAAAAAGGGTTAGGCTTACGCCTAGTGAGTTCAAGCATTTTATCATGACTACATAAAAATCATAAATCGGAAGGTTGTGGTTTTAGTCATGATTTAGATAAATCTTTCGTTGAAAGTTGCGACAAAGATTATTATTTCCAAAGGGTTTCCCAAGCGGACATAAATGACTCAATTTCCAACGTACACAAAATCTAGGAGAAAAGTTCCCAAAGTGTATAAAGCGTTTTCTAAAATGAATTCCAACTCCAACTCACTCAAAACATGTTTAGACGTAAATATCCCAAGAATTATAAACATGGACAAAATTCCAATATTTAAAACATCCAAATAAATGAGGCATAAAAACTCTGTCAATGAACCATGAAGACATTTCATATAAATAAAGTACGTCACCGAAAATATGGATAAAAGTAACTACCCAAATACAACACCTTTCGGTGACGGGGGAGACTCGATTCCATCGAAAGTGACGGGCAGACAAAGTTAAGTCACTCGCGATGTTACTGGATTACACCTCAAGTCCCGACCTTAGTTCCCATGCCATAAATACATCACAACCTCAAGCCCCGGTCATTACTTCCATGCCATAAAGACATCATCAGACCAAAATAAATTGCCTTTATTGCATACCCCGTAGAGTTACACCTCAAGGACTTACAGGGCACCTTAGTGCATATCCAGTCTAGACGAGTTACACCTCAAGGACTTCAATGTCCCTTATTGCCTACTCGCTAGTGGCCCCCACGGCCTACGCATATAACCATGCGTCCCCATAGTCCTCTCCTCGTGCACAAAAAGATAAACCATCAAATAAAGACTGACTCACTTGCCTATGGATCCAATGCAACACAGTCTACCAAAACATGCTCAGCCCGGAATGACAAAACATCCAAGCATGCAAATATCAATAATGTGCAATAAAATGCATCTAAACCTCAGTTAGGTAAACAAGTACCACAAAGCCATTATTAACCCAAAACCTGACACAGTTAAGCAAAAAGGGTTTTCCCCAAAGGACTCACACCTTTACAATTCTCAAAATAACTCTTGACACTAAATCGGGTATTTCCCACATGGTTTATAAAATCAATTTACACTAACATGGTTAAACCGTCAAATAAACCTCATTTTGAGCAATTAACCTTTAAAAGACAAAATATGATTTATAACCATCCAAATATTCAAAAGCCCCAAATATGGGTGTTTTACACATTTATGAAGATAAACATTTCAAAAGAGTTAAATTATCCAAATAACTCAACCACGTATATTTTCAAGTAAAACACACAAATGTTTGGAAAATACTCATTTGGCATGTACAAAGTTTTCGCAAAGTAACTTGAACTCACATTGCTAGATTTAAGCTAAATCTAGAGTTCTCCAAACGTAAGCTCCTTTGAAGAAGTTTGCATCCTCAAGCCAAAACCTCCAAAAACCACTTAGGTTTTGATGAAAACCTAGAAAACCCCAAAATCTCTAGTGATGTGGATGAAACTTGTTCTTGCATCAATGAATGAAACCACTAGCATAAAATGTAGAAGGAACACATTAATCTCCATGAAAAAGCCCTAAAATCAGTTAGGGTTTGTGAGAGAAAGAGGGAAAACGATTTGGAGAGAAGAGAAGAGATTTGATAGACTTACCACCACCCAAACACCCTTGAATATTCCTATGAACTTCAAAACTCTTTCTAGATCCTTGAAGAGCTCTCAAAATCGGAACCATAGCAACTTGAATCGCCAAAATCGGAGTTGAAATGAGAGAGATATGAAGAAATAAAGTTTAGGGCTAAAAATCTCGTATTTATGCTCCAGGTACCCGACGGCTAAAGTGACGTGCGAGAGTGACACAAGTGTCACTATCGCTGGGCACTCTCGCCGTGGTCAAATAGCTCTCGGTACAAAACCGGCGAGAGTGACACGCGAGAGTGACACAAGTGTCACTTTCGCTGGTCACTTTAGCCGAGATTGTACCGAAAGTTGTTTTGGCCATAACTTCTTCGTTTTAGCTCCGTTTTCGCTCCAGAAAGGCCCGTTGGACTCGTATTTGAATTATTCATCCAACAAAACTATAAAATTTAGGATTTAATCCAAAATCCTATTTTTCTTAAAGATCGGTTCCACACTGATTCGAAATTGTGCTTATCCGAAAATTACGGGTGTTACAATCCTTCCAACCTTATAAGGATTTCGTCCTCGAAATATATATCCTTTACAACCCAAGGTTAACCGACTCAATGTCGACCATACTTCATCAATTCTTAACTGAAGTCAAATTTCCCCCACACAGTCTAATAAGACCATTCTTCGAACGATTTCCTACCAGCAAAACCCCTCCAAGTACATTGTACTTATGTTCGGAAGAACACCCTAACCACTTGAATAACTCCTAGTTAGACGACTTCGGTTGTCTCCCAACCTTAGAATGTTCCATACTTCTCGATTTCAGTTTCAGACTCTAATTCACCCCAAGGTTTATTCACTAACGAATCCAACTGAATCATCAATTTCGATCATTCCTACCATTAACTGCCGATTAACTCCAACGAGTTCTAATAGACTCCCAAAGTTCATCTCACATGAATCATCAAACCGAAGGTTTCATTAACCACACACGAAGGTCATTCCACCAAAACCACTCATCACAAAAGGGCATCTCATGGTTACTACTACCATCACTATCATTCTTTTAAAATCGGCTACAATTCCCCGATTACACTAAAGGTGTTTGTCCTTAAGCCCCAAAAGTTGACACCTAAATATACCCCATACCTCAAATAGGTTACTGCGCATTTATTCTCTTAATTACAAAGGGCATCATCCCCTTAACCGATACCATTCGGCCTACAACACCAACACGCGTGGAATACCCAACCTTCCACCATCGGCGTGTCACACGCACTCGTTCTTAACTGGGTTACTTAACCTTTCCAAGGTCCTAAGGAGTTCAAGGTTTTCAAGTGCGTTATTCAATAAATATGCCAATTAATCAGACTTTTCACAATATTTTCAAGGCAAGGATTTTCATATCAAATACACCGTACGCAAATAAAACTACTATCGTCAAATTGGTAGTTACGTAAAAACGGACACGCTCGTCCCACATGTGAAAATCATGCTGAAAATTATTTCATTGCAGTTCAGGTTATTCACAAAACGCAAAAGCGTAATAAACAACTTCTTTAAAATTAACCGCCACGGTTCTAGTATGGATTGACTCATGACATGCACGTAAAGTAACTGCCCGACTTTAAACATGGTGTAACAAAAGGCGTGCACGTACTTCAAAAGAAGTCCAAACGACATTTGACTCCAAACTTTCTTTTCCAACCATAAGATGGCATGGAACAAGATTTACCAATCAAATTCGTGCGCGTCAGTTTATTATACAAAACAAGGAAACGATTCCTAATTACACCTCAGTCAAAACACAAAACGACCTGTGTAAGCTCCAAATTTAAAGACAAAACCGATCCGTTTCCATTAATTGAAAATATCGACTAGAACATCATGAGAAAATTTCAAATTGGGGTGGACATGCAAGCTTGTAACACTTCTTAGAAATTTCCTTGAAATGAAATAACATGCACCAATTAACTCACACCAAAATTTCAAAAGATGGGGTTCTTTAAATTAGTTTCCAAAATTTCCTCAAATGGTCACATAACGACACACGAGCAAAATGTATTTGACAAAACTGCACAAAACAATGTATTTTCCAAAAACTAGGAGGAAACAAGTGCTATTAAATGGTGGACACCAAAAAGGGTCAAACCGACTTCAAATCTCGAATTTCACTAACGGTGCGCGTCAATGTTCAAAACATAAGAAATTACATGCACCATAGTTTTATACAAACAATTTTCTAAAATATGCATCATGAAGTATTTCCTCAAGGTTTCGTACTTGGAACATAAAATGTCAAAATGTCGGTGCTTAAAATGTATTTGTAAAAGATATACTCAAAATACACATTTCCTCCAAACCAAAAAGGTTTTCAATTTTCCAAAATATTCGGCAATTCAAAATGGACCAAAGTCAACGACTCGTGCTTTCGTGTATTTCAAATATCGCGTATCGTAAACCACCCGTGATCCCCAAACCATTAAAACATACTTTGACCAAATAGCCTTTCATTTAAACAAGGAATAAAGGAAACATTTTCATGCATGACTCGTTTATCAAAGTACCGAGAAACAATGGTTACCAAGCTATGCATACCCCTAAGTCGATGTAACGCCTTTACATAAAATGATAATAAAACATTTAACTGACCGAAAGCGCACCAAGCAAATTGTTGTGAAATGTCACCCAAAATGTTCTTTCATGCATCACTTAAGCCGCGCATAAATCAATCCATACACTGAACTATATGCAACGAAATACTTAGTAACACAAACATTTTGCAAGAAAAGTTACGCAACACTAGAGTTCCCAACTCATCTCTTTTTAGTCGCCTTATGGCATAAAATTAATTTTTCTCAACAAAACTCGAGTGGGACCAAATGCCCAACTTAACGCATAAATTTTCACATAATTAAGTAGAGTATGCACATTATAAAATTGTACTCACACGACCCAAAACGTCGTTCAACAAAACTCCATGAACTTCAATGGACTCAATGACTCCAAGTCAATAAAATAGCACCAACGTTGTGCTTCCAAAGCCAAATTGCTATAAGCAAGATCATGAATGAGACGCCAAAATTCCAAAAATCCCTTTCCATGGTAATACCATATAAACAACATTATTTAACAACTCACCTTAAACAAATTCCCAAAATAACTTTACATAGACATACTGGAAAATAAATTTCCGTCCAAACTCTAACATATGTGGAGGAGATCCAATGTAAAAGTCACAAGCCGTAGTTATTGCCCAACATCTTAAACATCATAAAATATGATTATCATTATATCCAAAACAAATATTGAACAACAATGAAATAAGGCAAAACAAATCCCGGCGAAGTTTGCGACTCTCGCAATAAAGTGGTTTCGTGCACATTAAAACCATGATTCAAAATCTTGTGTGTGTGCCAAACATTTCCCAAAATTCATAACACAATCCATATAAGGATTTGAAACACAAGAAATAATTGATGCAGTTTATTTTCAAAATAAGCTTTGTGCATGACTCAGTCGGCATTCAACGTCTCCACTCATACTCCTCCAAAATTCTCTGATCCACTATTGTCATCCGGATGCTTTAACCTCTTAAGGCAAGGTCGTAAATTACATCAATTATCCTTACGGTTTTTCCTCAAATCAAAGTCGGCTCAATAAGCCTATGGTTCTAGTCCAACCATCAATCTTGACCCGAAACGGTCTACTTAAAGCAAATATCATGCTTATCGTCACTTCAAGTGACTAATACTAGAATCGTCCATCTATTCAAACGACTACTAGCTTAGAATCTCCTTCGCTACCCCAACGATCATCACATTAAAGTAATTCAAGTATGCATATGTACTAGTAGGTTCACCATGGCACTGGCCAGGTGTCACTATGAACGCACCGTACATGATTATCCTTGTTACTCTCGACATGATTCTCATTTCTAACAACACCCATTGACCTCGAAACATCCTATCTTAAAGTGCCTAAAGGTGAATTTCACTCTCATTTACTTAAACAAACGTTAGTTTGAGTCTAGGTATCCAAAATCAACACCTAAATCTCTCAAACTTATGCTCTGATACCAACTTGTAACACCCTAAAATTTGGAACGAACAACTAACTTTAAAATTCAATAATCAACCAAAATAGATAAATTCATTTCTACAATTTATTCCTCAAAATACCTTGGAATTAAAAACATTATAATTCCCAAAAAAAAAACAACCTGAACGGGTGTCACTTAACACAACACAAGTTGCTAGTCCAAACAAGTGCGGAAGACTTCACTAAACACTTCACCTCTCATGCACACTACTAGCACCCGCCACTTCATAATGTAGCTAGAGTTACCACAACCTGAGCCTGTTGCATATGCCGACAAATAAAAAGGGTTAGGCTTACGCCTAGTGAGTTCAAGCATTTTATCATGACTACATAAAAATCATAAATCGGAAGGTTGTGGTTTTAGTCATGATTTAGATAAATCTTTCGTTGAAAGTTGCGACAAAGATTATTATTTCCAAAGGGTTTCCCAAGCGAGCATAAATGACTCAATTTCCAACGTACACAAAATCTAGGAGAAAAGTTCCCAAAGTGTATAAAGCGTTTTCTAAAATGAATTCCAACTCCAACTCACTCAAAACATGTTTAGACGTAAATATCCCAAGAATTATAAACATGGACAAAATTCCAATATTTAAAACATCCAAATAAATGAGGCATAAAAACTCTGTCAATGAACCATGAAGACATTTCATATAAATAAAGTACGTCACCGAAAATATGGATAAAAGTAACTACCCAAATACAACACCTTTCGGTGACGGGGGAGACCCGATTCCATCGAAAGTGACGGGCACACAAAGTTAAGTCACTCGCGATGTTACTGGATTACACCTCAAGTCCCGACCTTAGTTCCCATGCCATAAAGACATCACAACCTCAAGCCCCGGTCATTACTTCCATGCCATAAAGACATCATCAGACCAAAATAAATTGCCTTTATTGCATACCCCGTAGAGTTACACCTCAAGGACTTACAGGGCACCTTAGTGCATATCCAGTCTAGACGAGTTACACCTCAAGGACTTCAATGTCCCTTATTGCCTACTCGCTAGTGGCCCCCACGGCCTACGCATATAACCATGCGTCCCCATAGTCCTCTCCTCGTGCACAAAGAGATAGACCATCAAATAAAGACTGACTCACTTGCCTATGGATCTAATGCAACACAGTCTACCAAAACATGCTCAACCCGGAATTACAAAACACCCAAGCATGCAAATATCAATAATATGCAATAAAATGCATCTAAACCTCAGTTAGGTAAACAAGTACCACAAAGCCGTTATTAACCCAAAACCTGACACGGTTAAGCAAAAAGGGTTTTCCCAAAAGGACTCACACCTTTACAATTCTCAAAATAACTCTTGACACTAAATCGGGTATTTCCCACATGGTTTATAAAATCAATTTACACTAACATGATTAAACCGTCAAATAAACCTCATTTTGAGCAATTAACCTTTTAAAGACAAAATATGATTTATAACCATCCAAATATTCAAAAGCCCCAAATATGGGTTTTTTACACATTTATGAAGATAAACATTTCAAAAGAGTTAAATTATCCAAATAACTCAACCACATATATTTTCAAGTAAAACACACAAATGTTTGGAAAATACTCATTTTGGCATGTACAAAGTTTTCACAAAATAACTTGAAATCACATTGCTAGATTTAAGCTAAATCTAGAGTTCTCCAAACGTAAGCTCATTTGAAGAAGTTTGCATCCTCAAGCCAAAACCTCCAAAAACCACTTAGGTTTTGATGAAAACCTAGAAAACCCCAAAATCTCTAGTGATGTGGATGAAACTTGTTCTTGCATCAATGAATGAAACCACTAGCATAAAATGGAGAAGGAACACATTAATCTCCATGAAAAATCCCTAAAATCAGTTAGGGTTTGTGAGAGAAAGAGGGAAAACGATTTGGAGAGAAGATAAGAGATTTGATAGACTTACCACCACCCAAACACCCTTGAATCTTCCTATGAACTTCAAAACTCTTTCTAGATCCTTTAAGAGCTCTCAAAATCGGAACCATAGCAACTTGAATCGCCAAAATCGGAGTTGAAATGAGAGAGATATGAAGAAATGAAGTTTAGGGCTAAAAATCTCGTATTTATGCTCCAGGTACCCGACGGCTAAAGTGACGTGCAAGAGTGACACAAGTGTCACTTTCGCTGGGCACTCTCGCCGTGGTCAAATATCTCTCGGTTCAAAACCGGCGAGAGTGACACGCGAGAGTGACACAAGTGTCACTTTCGCTGGTCACTTTAGCCGAGATTGTACCGAAAGTTGTTTTGGCCATAACTTCTTCGTTTTAGCTCCGTTTTCGCTCCGGAAAGGCCCGTTGGACTCGTATTTGAATTCTTCATCCAACAAAACTATAAAATTTAGGATTTAATCCAAAATCCTATTTTTCTTAAAGATCGGTTCCACACTGATTCGAAAGTGTGCTTATCCAAAAATTACGGGTGTTACAATAGACGGAGGGAGACGACGCAATCCGAAGCGAACACCACTGGAGAAGCCGAAAGGGTCGACCCTAAGGTCGAACCCTCACCATCGCATCCACCATTGAACACCACCATGGTCGTTTCTTCATCTGCGGTGGTCGAATCCCAACCAAGCATCACCACTCCTATTATACCCGAAAACCCTAACCAAAACCCCACTGAAGTTACTGTTGAAAAACCCACACAAAAACCCCCTTTGACGGAATCGGTCCAAACCACCACTGTTGATATGGAAAAACAAGCAGAAACCCTTGTTTCTTCTATCCCCATTCTCGAAACTTTAGTACCTAAACCGAAAATTACCAAAACCATGGTAATGGGGAGCTCTTCGAAAAAGGGACTATGGATGCTCAAACAACTCCTACTCAAAGTCACACATAGGCACACAACACTATTCCTGATTTGAACAAAACTGCAGATGAGGTATCTTCTGATTTTACTATAAAACTTGAAGAATATTTCACCACTGAGGAAGATAGTGAGTCTATTTTTAATTGCACACAAGATTTCACACACACCACCCATTTGGTGCCTAACTTGGCCATTTGATGACGCACAAAGGATTCCACTTAGTCAACCAAACACAGTTTTGGATGACCAAAGTTTGGAAGGATTAAATATTATGGTGAGTGTGGCTGAAAGTTTGAATAAAATGAGTGCAAGTGTCGGACTGCTCACTAATGCTGTAGCTTCTTCACAGCATCAGGAAACTGGAGTTGAGGCCCAATCCATGGAAATTTCTGACCACTCTGGTGGAAGAGATGATCCCACTCAACGAAAAAGAAAGGCCCCTGAAAATGTGCAAGAAACTAACCCTGCAGGTACGGAGCAGCCTAAGAAAAAAGGAAAACAAACGAAGAAGAAGATTGTTACTCCAAGGAAACCAAAGAAGAAGAAGGGTGATGCTGAAGCATCCAAAAGGCATTCGGAGGCTGGAACATCGCAACCGTACATCATCCCTTGGCCTAGAAAAGCACTGAATGGGTTCGGTAAGAAGAAAGCTAAGGATTTGTTTGAGGCACAGAGTAAGAAAACAGGGCTGATCGACAAAGGGTTTGACAAGGCGAGTTTGGAGGAATTCGAGTTCATAAGAAGCATCGTTGACAACTGAGGATGGGCCAAGCTATGTGAGGTAAAGGAATCCTATAACTTGACTCTTATTCGGGAGTTTTATGCTGAATTTCAATATTGCACACCACCTATAATCACTGTAAGAGGTGTGGGTATCCAGATTGGTGCTGAGGCCATCAACACATTTTTGGGCCTCACTACACCATCATCCACAGAATATGATACCCTTGTTAGGACTGCGACACAAACACAGTTAGATGATATGATTAAGGTGGTAGGCAGACCGGGTACTACATGGAAATCACATGCAAACTACAAACTCCGAACTTTTAAGGGTGTTAATCTCTTGCCTGATGCAAATGTCTGGATGAATTTCATCCGAAGTTCATTGTGGCCTACCACTCACGATATTTCAATAAACTGTGAACGTATGATTTTGTTGTATTGTATCATGAGTGGGAAAAGTATCGATGTGGGGGATGTTGTCTTCAATGGGATTAAGTATTGTGGAAAAGGGAACCAAGGTAAGTTTTTCTACCCTGGTTTACTTTCAAAATTTCTGACTGCTGCTGGTATTCCTCAATATGAGGAAGATATCATTCAAACCGAGGGTGAGGATAAATGGGCGTTGGATATGAAGAGTGTGATCCGATTGAGGCAAGGGAAGTCGAGCAAAGACGATATTGTTGGTATGATGCAGAATATCCTATCTCAAAACAGCCATATCATCGACACCTTAATGAAGCAGGATAATGCGGTTGAGAAAAAGTTTGAAGACTTGATGAAAGAACTAAAGGCTGAGCTGAAAACAGTGAGGACTGGGGCTGAGGCGATGAATGGGGGAAAGGTAAAGAAGGTTTTGGCCAGAATGAGCAGGGTAAAGACTGAGAATAGGATGCTTGTTAAAGAAAATGCAGAGTTGAGGGCTGAAAGAAACATGTTGTTGATGGAAAGGAGGCTGCAGATGGATGCTGGAGCATTGGAAGTCACTGCAGCAGAAAAGAAAGCAATGGATGTTGCAGCATTGGCAGGGGCATCCACAGAGACACAGCCTACTCCTAAGGAGTAGGGCAGGTCCATATCATTTTCCTTAGCCTCCATTTTTTTATTTTATTTTTTATTTTGAGTCTGGGATAATGTTTTCATAATTTTTTAGGTTTATTTTCTTTTGCTAGATAATGCGTTAGTTACATCATGTTTCTTTGATTTCATAGCCCTAATAATTCTTTGAATTCATAAGTTTACCTAAAGTTGTGTGTTCATGTTAGAACTAGCCACTCTCTTCTTGGGACTGAATTTGACTCACACATCCTAAACACATTTAGAGGATGCTTTAGGCTTTCTTCTCACAAATAAAAAGCCAATTGTAGCATTTATACACCTATACACTTCAATGTTACAATGAGGACATTGTAAAGCAAATTTGAGGGTGGGAAGGTTACACCTTAAAAAGCATGAAAAGATCAATCAAAAGAGCAAAGCCTTAACCTGTTATGCATGAGGCAAAGATACCAAAAATGCCCCATAGGGGCAAGGTACAAAAATCCAACAAGAAAAGAGCACAAAGTGCCAAAATTTTAAAATTTTTGTTGAGAGAAAAGGCTTGATGAGAAAAGATATGCCAAAGATAAACCCTATAAAGCTCTACTGACTTTAAATGTAGGATGTGTTTGAGTCTAACAAAGGGAAGATTGGTGCTAGCCTATGACACACACACACACTTTGGGTTAAAATGAATGATAAAGGATTTATGAAAGGCTATCTAGTTCATGGGATATGATGTACATGATGTGGGCACTTAATGCCAATTTCTTGCAAGAAATTTCAAAATTGAGTCAATTTCTTTTTAGGTCTTTTAGTTGTTTGGGTACAAACAACACTTTAAATTTGAGGGTGTGATATGCATTATTTATTTAAATGTGTTGGGTCATCGAAGATTTGAAGATGACCTGTTCTCCTTGCATACTTTGAAAAACATCTTTTATACTTAGAGAAATTTTGGATGGTTCTTTGTAATGGCTTGTACAAGATTGCAAATGTTTGGTGAAGTCAAAGATCAACCAAAGTCAAGATTGAAGATCCTCTCATTGTGGAAGTGAGAGATCCCACATCAACAACTACAAGTCATTGTCCACCGATGGTGTTCCCATACATCGGTGGACACCTCTCCACCGACCTCTCTCTGTGTCGGCCAACAATATCCCACCTATGAAGGCTCTCAAATAGGTGGGATCTCAAGAAGTCTTGATGGATGCTTTTCTTCAAGTGGTGTCACAAGTGTCATAATATACATCGGTTGGATCCTCAAAGTTGAAGGATCATCTCATAACTTCACTCCTAAGAAGACTCTCACCTACCATGTTCATGACATGTTGGTGGGATCTTCAAATAGGAGGGTCCTACCTTTTGTCCATGCTAAAAGGTTTTCTCTTGAAAGAAGAAATGTCTTGGTATGAAAGAAAAAGGTTATTTTGTCCTTTTTCCTATTCTTAGATATTGTCTCCTTCAAACCTTTATAGCATCATAGGAAAAAGACACATCAACTTTTGAGAGTCAAACCTGACCTTCAAATGACAAAGTGACAAGTGTCCTATGCTACACATACTCTTGGCACTATATAAAGATGAAGACCTCTCCATTCAGAACATCTCTTACATCTCTTGAAAGACTTGAAGATTACTCTGTGCTCAAGATATTCTACTCCTTTCTCTCTTAGAATTTTATAGCTTTCAATCTTTGTGTTTTAGAAGTTATTTAGTTTTCAGTATTACTTTGTGAAGATTGTTAGAATAGATTTTATCTGTTCTTTCCGCAACAATCTAATTGTTCTATGTGTTCTATGTGTAATTCTTGTTGAAAGATTTTCTATAATAGAATTAAATTAAAGTGGAAAAATTATGTATTGTATTCAACCCCTCATTCTACAATACCTGTTCTTGTTCTTGTAAGCCATCTGGGACTAACAAGTGGTATCAGAGCAGAAAGTTTAATTTCAATAAACTTGATCTGCAATGGCTGCTTCTTCCTCCAAAAATGAAGCTTTCTCTCAAAACATTTTTTCTGAAAACGGCTCTATAGCCAAATCTCCCAAGTTTAACCCCAACAACTTTTCTTTGTGGAAAAGCCGGATGATGCTTTTCATGGAAGGAATGGATAGTAGATATCCAACCATTCTCAGTGAGGGACCATAGTCCCTAGAGTCTGGTCTCCTTATGAAACCAAGAAATCCGGTAAGAAAGTTGTTGACAAAGATGATTCTGATGATTCCTATGATGAAAAAAAATCTGTTGCTACTGGTCGTTACATTCTTAAAAATCCTAAGAAATATACTGATGAGGAAAAACGTCTTGTGTCTCTTGATTCTAAAGTCAGAACTATCATTGCTCTCTCTCTCTTCCTGATGAAGTGTACCACTCTCTGGTAAATCTCTCTACTGCCAAAGAGATGTGGTCCACTCTATGTGTTTTGTACGAAGGTACAAATGAAGTTAAAAAGAGCAGAAAGATTGCTCTTGTTAGAAAATATGAACTCTTTTCTTATGAGAAAGGAGAATCTCTCTCCAACTACTATAACCGCTTTAACAGTCTTCTTAATGACTTAAAGCTGTTAGGTAGAGTGTATGACAATGAGGAAATCTTGTGCAAGTTTATGGACTGTCTTCCTGATTTTTGGGAAAACATCTGTACCTGTATAAAGACTACCAAGGATCTTGATCATATGCCTTTCACTGTTCTATAGGGAACTCTCTTCAACTATGAGCAGACTAAACTGCAAAGGAAGTCTGTCATTACAGATATAAAGAGCTCTCCTCTAGCTCTCCTAAGTGATTCTTCCAAAAAGACTAAGTGTATTCCAAGAATCACCTACCCATCCGACTCTGACCATGATAGTCAAGAAGATCCCAATGATCATTCGGAGGCATATCTTAGTGATGCTGAGGATGAATGTGAGGAAACTTCAGTTGACAAATTATCTGATGAAATGGCCATGTTGGATGGGCACTCTAAATCCAAATCTCACCCCTCTTATGGAAAATCTAAGTTTGGTAGAAAATCATCTTCTTCTCTCTCCAAACACTCTTCTTTGGGCAAATCTAATGATGAATGTTTTAACTGTGGTAAAAAGGGTCATTTTGCTTCTGAGTGTAGAAGTAAACACCTTGAAAGACTCAGAACTGCTTCATCAGGCCGATTTTCCTCAAAATCGGGAAGATCCAAATATGATTCCCAAAAGTTCAGCCAACACCTCTCTTCTGCAAATTCTGACCGGGCTGAAAGATACAAGGAAAAATATAAGAGAGAAAAGGAAAGAAATGAAAGACTTGTCAGAAGAGGAAAGGGTCTGCCTGCTAAAACTCATGATTTGGCAGATGAACCCACATCTGAAAGCAAGAATGACACCTCAAATGTCTGTTTCATGGCCAAGATAAATGACATGGATGATTCAGAAGGCCACATCTCCTCAACTGCTCTTGTATCAGCTAAGTGCTTCTCCTCCTCATCACAGGTACATCCATTTCTATCTCTTTCTGATGCTGAATAGATTGAAGCATTTGATTCTTTATCTATTGATATTTTTTATGCTAAAACTGCTAAGAAAAAAGGCAAATGCTCAAATAAAATCTCTTTCATCTCAACTGCTATTATGTCACTCTCAACTGGAAAACTTTGACAAAGTTAAGGCTGAACTTGAAGATCTAAAATCCATCAACTTTATTCTTGCCAAAGAGAAAAACAAAATATTTAAACGTTTTCAAAAGGAGCAAGAAGTCATGAGAAAATGGACAAGTTCTTCCAAAAATCTAGACAAGATTTTTCAAGATCAGATTTCATGTGATGACAAAACTGGTCTAGGCTTTGAAAAAATGGAAACTGATCAATCTTCAAAATCTCATGCTATCACCTCATGTGATTCACCTACTTTTTGTGAAACCTCCAATTCTAATTCTATTGGGTCTGTGTCTATGAATTCTACCGATTCTTTTGAAGCTTTATAATTTGGAATGTTTTTAAAGGCAAAAGATCTCATTTCCTTACCAAAGGAAAAGGCTCAAGATTCCAATGACTCTTCCAATCATATTCATGACTCTCTAAAAATCTTAACTTTAGATGATCCATCCTCCTCTTTCAACTCAAACAAAATATTTTCTAACTCTGAAAAAGGCAAGTCTATGGGTGCCGATTCTTTCTTAAAAAGAAATCCTCCAAATTTTTCTAAAGATACCTATGTGACTTCTCCTACCGATTTTCTTTCCCGATCTGTGAGCCTCAAAATGTCCAATTCAAAGGCAAAGATTTATGTCCTCCCAAATTTTGAAAAAGGAATTTTAGGTGCTGCATCCCAATTCTTTGTTACCTCATCAAAATCTTTGAGCAAAAGTAAGGAAAATGTCAATTTTCTAAAAAGATTTTTCCTCATAGAAAATGCTATGTCTGTGGTGATACTTCTCATTTTGGCAAAAATTGTCTGAAAGAAAGAATTGATCTAAGTGACACCAATTCTTTCTCTTCTAACCCAAAAGGACCCACCAACAAATGGGTACCTAGGAAATAAATTCTTTGTGATTGCAGGTTCTGAGCTAAATAGATGGATCTATGTGGACCAACATAAAAGTGACACAATTGAAGTGTCAAATGGTGAAACCTTAGGATCTCCTCTTGTATTGAAAATCCTTCCGATTGGCACACTCACTAGTGCCAACCTCTTCTCTACCAACATCATCAAATATCTCCTACACTCTATTTCCCACCATACATCTCACCCCACCTTTTCTCATCCATCCCACCACATATATTGCCCCAACCTCATTTCTTTTTCATCTGACCATCCATCTTACCACCCAACTTTTTTCATTTCCCACCATACCTCTCACACCACCTTTTCTCATCCATCCCACTACTTACATTACCCAACCTCATTTCTTTATCATCTCACCATCCAACTTTCTCCCCTCTCCTACAACATCTTTCAACCAACTTCATCAGTTTCCTTCACTTATGTTTCTCTAAATTCCATTTCTGATCAGCATGATTCTCCACCTACCGATATTCCAAAATAAATAATAATAATAATAATAATAAATGTTGTGATCATCGGTGAGACTCCCACCGACCCAATAGGTGAAGACTCCCACCAAAATCTCCCATACACCCTTCTCCAACAAACATCCATCGGTGAGACACTCTATCTCACCAAAACCTCTTTTCTCTCACCAGAACCAACTTTCTATGTGCCATCTCCTCATCCTATCCCTTCTTACATCATATTTCACTCTTGGTCAGCAACCCAACTCTCCTTTTCACAAAACCCACCTACTACAAACTCTTCTGCAGATGTCATCCCAAATCCTCAAACTCAATCTTTTTGGGTCATCAAAAATTGAAAGATGGAATTCCAATCCTTTCTTCACTTTAAAGGTTTTCTCCATAATGCCTTAGAAGATTTCATCCACCATCTTCCAAGGTGCCTTAGAAGATTTCATCCAAGATGCCTTAGAAAAATTTCAACCACCTTCTTCTGAAGATGCCTCAGAAGATTTCCTTCAACCTCTCAAGGGAATTCTACCGAATATTTGTCCAATCCTTGCGAATTTTCGGTGGGAAGCAAAAAAAAAAAATCCCACCGACCCTACCACCGATTTTGGGCCAAAAATTACCAAAATTTCGGTGGGTAGGCTTCCAATTTCGGTGGGAAGTAAAAAAAATCAAAAAAAAAATCAAAAAAAATTCAAAACAAAAAAAATCTTACCGACCCTTCCACCGACCACACCACCGAAATTTCGGTGGTTGGCCTCCAAAATCGGTGGTTTGAGTGTAAAAAAAATAAAATAAAATCGGTGTTCCCAGTTGTTTGTGGTGTTTCTTCTCCGTCGAACGCTAAGGGGGAGAAACATCTGAGGGGGAGAAACTATCTGAGGGGGAGCAACTACCTGAAGGGAAGAAACTATATGAGGGGGAGCATTATCAGCGTCCAACTCGATCAACACCAACCCTCAGTACAGTCAACATCCAACTCAAATTTTGGTCAAACATATGGGAATCGACGAACCAACTAAGGGGGAGCAGATCTGTCTAGCAAATGTAACTAAAGGGGGAGGACAACCAAGACAAAGAAAGAAGGGTGATGACTGCCGATAAGGAAGCTGAAGATGCTATGAAAGAAAGAAGATGCAAGATATGGGCAAAAGCATCCTGAGGCTATCTCACTCAAACTCAAACCTCCTTCAAGGATTATCACCAAGATGGATCTGGGCATATCTGTTTCTCCTATGATGGAAGTACATTCTATTTCATTCATATTGTTTATTCTTTATTCTTTCATTCATTTCATTCATTGTAAATATCATATACACACACACACAAAAATGGACTGTGTGAAAAAGAACCTAAAAGAGTAAAACAGGGTCAACATGCATTATTCATTGTCTTACTCATGTTTTTCTAAGTATGGATGTCATCATCAAATAGGGGGAGATTGTTGGGTCATCAAAGATTTGAAGATGACCTGTTCTCCTTGCATACTTTGAAAAACATCTTTTATACTTAGAGAAATTTTGGATGGTTCTTTGTAATGGCTTGTACAAGATAGCAAATGTTTGGTGAAGTCAAAGATCAACCAAAGTCAAGATAGAAGATCCTCTCATTGTGGAAGTGAGAGATCCCACATCAACAACTACAAGTCATTGTCCACCGATGGTGTTCCCACACATCGGTGGACACCTCTCCACCGACCTCTCTCTGGGTCGGCCAACAATATCCCACCTATGAAGGCTCTCAAATAGGTGGGATCTCAAGAAGTCTTGATGGATGTTTTTCTTCAAGTGGTGTCACAAGTGTCATAATATACATTGGTGTGATCCTCAAAGTTGGAGGATCATCTCATAACTTCACTCCTAAGAAGACTCTCACCTACCATGTTCATGACATGTCAGTGGGATCTTCAAATAGGAGGATCCTACCTTTTGTTCATGCTAAAAGGTTTTCTCTTGAAAGAAGAAATGTCTTGGTATGAAAGAAAAAGGTTCTTTTATCCTTTTTCCTATTCTTAGATATTGTCTCCATCAAACCTTTATAGCATCATAGGAAAAAGACACATCAACTTTTGAGAGTCAAACCTGACCTTCAAATGACAAAGTGACAAGTGTCCTATGCTACACATACTCTTGGCACTATATAAAGATGAAGACCTCTCCATGCAGAACATCTCTTACATCTCTTGAAAGACTTGAAGATTACCTTGTGCTCAAGATATTCTACTCCTTTCTCTCTTTGAATTTTATAGCTTTCAATCTTTGTGTTTTAGAAGTTATTTAGTTTTCAGTATTACTTTGTGAAGATTGTTAGAATAGATTTTATCTGTTCTTTCCGCAACAATCTAATTGTTCTATGTGTAATTCTTGTTGAAAGATTTTCAATAATAGAATTAAATTAAAGTGGAAAATTTGTGTATTGTATTCAACCCACCATCCACAATACATGTTCTTGTTCTTGTAAGCCATCTGGGACTAACATAATGCATATTGCATCTTTTTCTTATCTTTTTAGTTAGATTTTGCTATTTCATCCCAACATTTGAGTCATTTTTCTTACTTAATTTTACCCTTTGTTTAATAGAGCTAAGATTATGATTTACCTGTCAAATACTCCTTTAGGAAGGCTAATTATGTTTGTTTATTATAGTGCAGCCCTGCCCAATGCTACAGCATTGAAGACTGGACGAATGGAATGAAGAATCGACTTCTAGAAGACTTTTGTTGCTGACTTTTGGTACCATGATTCAGCCATCTTATAGAAGGATTGAAATCAATGCCTGGTTATTTTTGTAAACTCTAAAAAGACCAACTTTGGAAGCATGGTTGCAATAGTCTTTTGTACCTTGATGAATAATGCTTAATAGTATAGTTAGTATGTTCACCTTCGCTCCTCTTAGTATAAATGGGAGAGGTTGGTTTTCATTTTCAGTAGATGTAATACCCCGGGTAAGTTCGTTAGTTAAAAATATCATTCTGTTAAATAAAGTTAACTTTAAAGTTGATATTTAGGGTAAGTTTGGGTAAATTTATAAGTTAATGGTGTTTGGGGTCATTGTTGAATAGTGTAAGGGCTGGAATGTAAAATGGGTGTGATATTACCCCTTTAGGAGTTCAGATATGTCACAACTCAGAAATATCTAAACTAAGGTATGTGTGTGTGTTCTTGGAGCTAAGAAGAAGAAAGAAAGAGCTTTGTGGTTAAGACATCAATTGGTGAGCTTTGGAAGTGAATTAAGGTATGTTCCTTTGTATTTTGTGTTTGTAATTGCTTTTAGAAGGGTTCTATCGGAGTAGAAACATCATTTACACATCTGGTAATAATTCTGTCGAATTCTGGGTGAATTGGGGATGAACAGTCAGTAGTTTCCAGATAGATTGAATGTGTCCGGATACTTTTGTTGGTGGTGTCCGGGTAGTTTTGTTGATAGTGTCCGGACGATTTGTGGATGATTTCCGGATGATTTAGATACCGGATGACATCCGGATTTCTTTGGTGTCCGGATTCCTCATGTTGTTCGGATTCTTTGTGTTGCCCGGAAAGTTATCCGGATACTTTTGTGGTTTCCGGATAATTTGGCTGTTTGGTCAATTTTTGAGGATAAGAGTTATGTAGATGTATCTAGAGTCCATAGCCCGCTAGTAAGTCTTATACATAAGTTGGTAAGGATATGTAAATGGTTTCAGATTCTGAGAAATTTGGATAAAGGATCGGATAGCTCGGAGAAAGGCTTGGAAGCGTATTTTAAGCATTCAAGGTGAGTTTTACTTTTAAAACGTTTTTAACTGGGATACATATATATGTGATATATATATGAGATGGATATGTACGGATTGAGATTATGATACATGATGTGATTATGTGTTTATATTGAGACGTATATGTGGTTGGAATGTGGTAACGTTTTTATAAAAGAAAATGTGATGAAAGGTTTTTATAAATGACAATATGATATATTGGTACATATATATATATATATTGTATTTATATGTGCATTACACTACACGAGAGCACTTGCCGAACTATGCCGGCGGATGTTTGTTGTAGTTGTTGTACATCGGTGCTGTAGTTGTTGTACAGCGGTGTTGTTGGCTCGCTACCAACTATTATGGCCATGTGGAATGAAGATGAGGAGTTGTGCACGATATACGAGTCTTATTTGGTATTTAATTATTTGTGGTATTTGTGTATTTTATAAAAAGGATTTCCAAACTGACAGGGATTATCTCACTAGACCGTTTGGTCTAACCCTCATTTTCCTTTCAAAAATATGTATTCCAGGTCAAGGATCTTTGGTTAGCAAAGGGAAGAATAAAGCATAGGAGGCGATTGCTAGCTGATGAAGATTAGGATATGTTTACATTTCTGTATTTTATAGTTTTGAGACTTTGGGACCGAATGTGAATTATCATGTATTTTGTTATGAAAGTAACGACGTTGTGTATGAAATGTTAATTGTTATATATTATGTATGTTTTGGGATACCGGGTCGTTACAGATGGTATCAGAGCCTTAGTTTAAGGGATTTAGGTATTAGTATATGTACCTAGACTTAAACTGCATGTGAAGTAGGATGTCCCTATTATTATAGAACCTTGGGATGATTAAGTATAAAAGGTAGAAGGAACATCATGTAAGGTAATTTCAGATTACACCTGGCCAGTGTAATTGTGATGTTACAGGTGCATGGTTGAACTGGAGTACCTTGTTATATGGGGTATGTGCTTATGTGTATATTAACCTTGTCTGAATTAACAGAATGGCAAGTGGTACTAGACAAACGAATCGGGAAGGAGGAGGAAATCCGAATAGGACAAACCCAACAACCGGAGGAAGGGGAAGAGGGGGAGAAAGAGGTAGGGGCAGAACTGGAGGTAGAGTTCAGGGGCGAGGTACCGAATTTGTTACCCAAAATGATTTGACGGTGGAAATGGGAAGACTTCAAGCCAATATACAAGCTATGTTCGATAGAACTCGTCACACAGAAACTGGAATACCATATCCTAGTCTGAAAGACGAAATGCCCATTACACATACTGTCATACCGGTGCCAAGGAAGTGTGACTATAAAATGTTTTTAAATTGCAAACTCCCGACATATACCGGAGAAAGAGATCCAGTGAAGGCCATGAGGTGGCTGAAAGAGATAGAAGATGTCTACAGGACCAGCAAGTGTGCAGAAGAAGATAAAGCGCTGTTGATCCAAACCCTCAGTGATTTGATAATGACCCTCTCTTATATACTTAGTGAAAATTGTAAGTAAACAATATGTATCAGATTTTCACTATCGCTGATAAGTACTAAGATCTTCCAGTACCGCTGATAGGAACTCTCGCTCTTTAAGTTAAACATTCAGCGAAACTGTTCACCATAAATGCTCTGAGTCTGTTCAGTCATTATGATGATCGCTGATAAGTTAGTTGTTTACTTATGATCCCTGAAGACAAGTTTCACGTCAACAAAGGTTCTACGCTGAAGTCGAAGATCAAGCTCAAGAACCAGCGACAAGTCTCCTAATGAACTGATGCGGATCAGCGAAGACTCAGATTTGTCCACTCAACGTGAAGTATCAAGTACAAGACTTCAGCTATCGCTGAACTCTATCATTCGCTGATATGAAATGATAGATCGCTGAATCAACGAAAGCTGATCATGAAGTCCTCCGTACAAAGTACTTTTGTCTTAACCACCCTTGCACGACTCCGTACGAAATGTCAGAAAAGAACCTCCAAATATCTGAAATCGTACAACCACTCTGATACTACACTGTTCATCCATGCGGCTACTAAGGTTGTCAACAAAGGTCAATGACATGCAACCAACCAGCTGATGACACGTGTAAAGTATATACCGACTTGCATTAAATGCATGCAGTATATAAAGAGTTGAACTCACTTCTTTTTGAAGTAACTTGCTAACTCTGGACAAGTTCAATCTCTTATCTCAAGATAGGTTATTATTAGTAATTTCCTTATCTCTCTTAGTGCAAGAAACCTTAGTGTTCCAACTTGTTTAGATTTAGGTTTATCCTTAATCTTGTTTCCGCAACAAGCTGTAAATTGTTAATGATTTATCAATAAACAATTTAGAAAAGTAAAATCTGTGTGTTTGTATTCAACCCCCCCCCCCTTCTACAAACTTGTATAGGCCTTCGGGACCAACAAATGGTATCAGAGCGGATTTGTTTAATCTCATAAACAAGATCTAATCTAAGATATTTCTCTTCCTTGCTATTATCTGAAAATGGCCACCAACACAAACACAAATTATATAGACAATGGTTCTCTTGCTAAACCTCCCAGATTTTCCAAAGATAACTTCAACTTATGGAAAAATAGGACGACACTCTTCTTAGAAGGTGTAGACCCTACTATGCCTTACTATCTCGAGAATGGTCCATTCATCCCTGTAAGAATTGATGCTGCAGTTCCAGGCGCTGAGAATAGACCTGCTATTCCAGAAAGGCTGGTACCTAAGGAAATCCTTCAATGGACTGACGAAGATAAGAAGAAAGTGGCTATAGATACAAAAGCCAGATCCATACTATCCATGGCTCTTCCTGACGAAGTCTACCATTCCGTCATGAATCTGAAAACATCAAAGGCCATGGGGACACAATATGTGTTCAGTATGAAGGAACGTTTGAAGTCTAGGATTCAAGAAAGATCAACCTGGTAAGACAATACGAAAGCTTCATTTCTGGTAAGAATGAATCTCTCCGTGAAGTTCACCAACGTTTTATATGTTTAATTATAGATCTGAAAACTGTTGGTAAGGAATATTCCAACTTTGAAGTACTGGCAAAGTTTCTAGAATGTTTACCTGAAAGCTGGGACAATTATGCTATGTGTCTCAAGCTATCAAAGGATCTAAAATCAATGACCCTTTCAACCTTATATGGCACGTTGCTGAATCATGAGCAATCGAGCCATCTTAAGAAGAATCTTGTAAAAGATTCCAAAAGCACCCCTGTTGCTTTAATCTCAGAGGAACCTTCTACTCAGCGACCCTCAGTCACTATCACTGAGTTAGAAAGTAACTCTGAAAGGTCATCAGATTCTGATTATTCAGATAATGATGAATCTTTGGCTCTCCTAACTAAGAAGTTCAGGAGATTTGCCAAAAAGAAAATGTTTAGAAAGAACAAACCTTTTTCCATAACTGACAAGCCTAGATCATCAGCGTTTGTTGATAAGGCTACTGCTACTTGTTTTAACTGCGAAAAGACAGGACATTTCGCTAACGAGTGCAGGTCAAAGAAAGTTTCTAGACCCTCAGCTTTTACAAAGAAACCCTTTGCTCCAAGAAATAAAGATGACAAATATTCAAAGCTGAAAGAAAAATATGCAAAGCTGAAAAGCTTTAAGAAAAAGAATAAAGGCCTGATGGCTGACTATGATTGGGCTGCTTTTGATGAAGAAGCATCATCATCTGACTCTGAAGATGATGAAGCAAATCTATGTCTTATGGCCAAGATTGAAGAAGAGGAAGAAAGTTCAGACATTCCCTCCACTTCAACATCTGCTATTCAGGTATCACCTTCTTTCTTTACCAATATTGCAAATATTGATGAAGCTGATAGTCTCCGTAAGATCGATCTCTTGACTAGAAGTTTATACGAAGCCATGAACGGCAAAACTGTGGTTGAAAACCAAAATCTTGATCTCGCTGAAAAGCTTAAACCTGCCACCTTCAAATAGAAAAGCTTTCTAAAATTGAAGAAGATTTTAAAGATCAAGTATATTTAAATCAGCTAGTCAAAATCGAACGAGCAGAAGCTATCGCTGCATTAAAGGCTGAAAAAGCTACTGTTGAAGGATGTGTAATTCTTCAACAAAGATCACTGAGATAATAAAGTCTCAGATTCCCCTGAGTGATAAACGTGGTTTGGGTTACAAATATGAAACTCCAAAACCAACCACTGAGCGTTCAATGCTTAAATTTGGAACGTTCGTATCCTCAGTCGCTGATACTTCATCTTCTCAGTGCTCCTCGTCCGTTACACCAATCCCTGAGGAAACTCCTACCTCCTCAAAAGGCAAGGAGAAAATGGTTTATTCAAAACATACCTCTGTCTTTAAAGACAAAGGTAAAGAAATTGTTATTTACCAGAATCCTCAGAAGGGTACCTTAGTACCAAAACTGAATGCTTCTAAAGCTTCAGTGGCTCATCCCTCTGGATCAAGGAAGCAGATATCTGGATTTATTCAACGATCTACTCCTAGACTCAGATTGGATGTCCTTGGTAAGAAATCCGAAGAACTGAATGTTCGTCCCATTTCTAAAGCCAATAGTTTACTTGGTGCTGGCACTTCTAATTTGAAATTAAAAGCTCAGCATTCAAATGGTCCTAGAACTACTTTTAGTTATAGGAAATGTTATCATTGTGGACTTACCGATCATATTGCTAGTAAGTGCCCCACAACCACCAAAGCTGAAAAGATAGCTAAGGTGAAGATTTCCCCCAAGGCAAAGAAGACCAACCCTGGTGCAAATCAGGTCAAGGTGAATTCTACCACTGAGGTTAAGAAATTAACCAAAGTGAAGAAAGACAAAGCTGAATCTTCAAATGTTGCGAATACTGCTGAACCTTCCATTCCAACTACTTCCACTGACAAACGTGTATACATGGTTAAGTGGGTACCCAAGAAAAACTAATCTTCCTTTGTATTGCATGTTAAGAAGGGTATCTGGTATCTTGATAGCGGATGCTCTAGACACATGACTGGAAAGAAAAGCCTTCTCGCTGAATACAAAGAAGAGAAGGGTCCCTCTATGACTTTCGGTGGAAATGGAAAAGGACATACCCGAGGGTATGGTGTACTTTCAAATGGTACAACCTCCTTCAGAAGAGTCGCATATGTTGAAGGGCTGAAGCATAATCTTCTAAGCATCAGTCAGCTTTGCGACATGGATAACAAAGTAATCTTTACTAAGGAATCCTGCTTTGTCTCTGACAAAAAGGAGAAGATAGCTCTCAGCGGTTATCGTTTGGAAAATGTTTATGTAATAAACATGGACTCAACAACCACTGAGAACTCCTGTTTCTTCTCAAAGGCCTCATCTGATGTCAACTGGCTATGGCATAAGAGGCTATCTCATCTAAATTTCAAGACACTGAACACTCTTTCTTCAAAAGAGTTAGTCACTGGTCTACCTCAGCATTCATACGCCAAAGAGTCTTTATGTTCAGCGTGTGAAAAAGGGAAGCAGACCAAAGCAAGCTTTAAATCAAAGCAAGTTTCTTCAGTGTCATCTCCTCTACAACTACTCCATATGGATTTGTTTGGCCCTGTTAACAAACAATCCATCGCTGGAAAGAAATATACGCTGGTCATAGTTGATGAATTCTCTCGCTTCACTTGGGTAATGTTTCTCCGTTCTAAGAGTGACACCCCTGAAGAACTTATAAATTTTGTTCGGAAGATGGAAACCCTGAACAATCTGACCGTTCGCTCAATAAGGAGTGATCATGGGACTGAATTCAAAAACAGTTCTCTTGATTCCTTTCTTGAGAGTAAGGGTATTTCTCATAACTTTTCTTCAGTGAGAACACCGCAACAAAATGGAGTCGCTGAAAGAAGAAATAGAACAATTATTGAAGCTGCACGTTCAATGCTCAACGATTCTCACCTGTCTACTCAGTTTTGGGCAGAAGCTGTCAACACTGCTTGTTTTACGCAAAACAGGTCGCTGATAGTCAAAAGATTCAAAAAGACAGCCTATGAACTCTTTCATGGGAGAAAGCCTTCAATCAGCTTTCTTCACATCTTTGGATGTCAGTGTTTTATACTGAACAACAGAGATGCTCTTGGAAAGTTTAATCCTAAGGCTGATGATGGAATCTTTATTGGATACTCCTCAGTTTCCAAAGCCTTCAGAGTCTTCAATCGAAGAAGACAAACTGTAGAAGAAACTATTCACATCACGTTTGACGAATCCCGTTCATCGAACTCTAAACCATCCGCTGACACTGAAGAACTGAATCAATGGATGTTTTCTCATCTTGGTGATTCAGAAGATATTCCCACTTCTCATGCTCATCCAGTAGAAGATGATAGTCCTATCATTCCAAATATGCAGAATAGTGAAGCTGAAACATCATGGGTCTCAGCTGTTCCAATAAACACTATACCTAACGCTGAACCAAATGTCTCAGAAAGTCCATCTACTTCTCAGCAATCAGTGAATATAATGACAACTGCATCCATTACTCTCTTGGCTGATACTCCCGACGTCGCTGAAGCCTCATCTTCAGCTCCTCCAGTTAAAGTTGAGTCAGCGTCTCACGCTCCGGCTCAGCGATGGACTATAAATCACCCAATTGATCAAATTCTTGGTGATCCAAACGCTGGGATTCAGACTCGACGAAGTGCAGGTAATATTTGTTTATTTGTGAATTTTATTTCACTAACTGAACCAAAGAAAGTAGATGATGCCCTCAAAGATCTAAACTGGGTCAGCGCCATGCAAGAAGAGCTGACTGAATTCGAAAGAAACAAAGTTTGGAAACTTGTTCGGAGACCAACTGATAAAACAGTAATAGGCACTAAATGGGTCTATCGAAACAAGTTGGACGAACATGGAACTGTAACCCACAACAAAGCTCATCTTGTTGCTCAGGGATACAGACAAGAGGAAGGCATAGATTATGACGAAACATTTGCTCCTGTAGCAAGACTTGAATCTATTCGTCTATTCTTAGCATATGCTGTACACAAAAACTTCAAAGTACATCAGATGGATGTTAAGTCAGCGTTTCTAAATGGAAAACTGAATGAAGAAGTGTATGTGGAACAACCTCCAGGATTCTTAGATTCTAAGCGTCCAGGTTATGTTTATAAACTGGATAAGGCACTTTATGGTTTGAAGCAAGCTCCTCGTGCATGGTATGACACTCTTTCTACTTATCTCCATATTGAAAAATTTGAGCGAGGTAAGATTGACAAAACTCTATTTTTTAGAAAAGTGAAAGGTCATATCATTTTAGTTCAAATATATGTTGATGACATTATATTTGGTTCTACTAACCCTGAGCTTTGTACTCGTTTCGCTGATAGAATGAAAGATGAGTATAAAATGAGCATGATGGGTGAACTAACATATTTCCTTGGTCTTCAGATTAAGCAAACTGAAAAAGGAACTTTTATAAATCAGGGAAAATATGTTAAAGATATGCTGAAGAAATTCGACTTAACTGAAAGTTCAGCTATGAAAACCCCTATGGCACCACCGCTGACACTTGATAAGGACACTAAGGGTGTTCCTGTCAATGTCACGCTGTACCGTGGGATGATCGGCTCACTATTGTATCTTACAGCTAGCCGACCCGATATTATGTTTACAACATGCTTGTGTGCACGATATCAAGCTGAACCTAAGATATCTCATATGAAAGCTGTAAAGCGAATCTTTCGATATCTTAAGGGTACAGCAAATCTAGGTCTTTGGTATCCCAAAGATTCAGGATTCGATCTAACCGCCTATTCAGATAGTGATTTTGCAGGTTGCAAAATGGATAGGAAAAGCACCACAGGAGGATGTCAGCTCCTGGGTGGAAAGCTGGTAAGTTGGACAAGTAAAAAGCAAAATTCAGTGTCCACTTCCACAGCTGAAGCTGAACATGTAGCTGCTGGAAGCTGTTGTTCTCAAGTCTTGTGGATGAGAAATCAGCTACTAGACTATGATCTTCAGCTCTCCAAAATTCCAATCTATTGCGACAGCACAAGTGCCATCGCTATAGCCAATAATCCAGTACTACACTCAAAGACAAAACACATCGAAATCAGGTATCATTTTATCAGAGATCATGTGATGAATGGTAATATAGAACTTCATTTTATTCCAACTGATTATCAGTTAGCTGATCTATTCACCAAACCTCTTGATGAGACAAGATTCAACTTTCTCATCAGCGAGCTTGGAATGCTGAACTTTGAAGGATAAAATCTTCAGCTATTCACATTAAGATCATCGACACTACTACTTTGGATAAAATCAACTTGTATAACCCATTCTATCATTCTCTCTCTGAATAAACTTGATTCGCTGATATCAATGTATGTTTTGTTTCTCTCTAACAATCGCATGAAAATGCAAGATTTCAAAACAAAATGCATCGCTGAATATCTCTTCCTTAACAGCGATATTTTGAAATTTCTTAAAACCTTCACTGAATATTTTCATTCAGTGCTTCATGTTTTCAAAAGTATCTCTGAGTTTTTCAAAACCTCAGAGACAACCAAGAATATGAAAGGACAGTTGTGACGTCATTGCAACGGATAAAACCCCGGCACGTTTTCTCTTCCTGACACACGTTTGCACGTCTCGTTCAAACTTCCAATCAAATGCAAACACGTGTCCGTGTCATGATGAAAATCTTTTCCCGCTCAAGATTTTCTCTTTCTAAAATCTCTATATAAACAAATTCTTTGTTTATATTTTTCTTTTACGCGATCAATCTTCCTCCGCAAGAAAGAATTCACTGTTGCATTTGGCTCTCGACTTTTTCTCAAGAACAACTGTTCATCTTCTTCATCAAAATTCAAGGTTAATATGTTCTTATTATTTACCGAATGCAAATAACTTGTTTCTGATCTACTCTTTGTTTTTAACAAGATCAAAACAAAAGAACTTCTTAAAAATAAAATCATTTTCTTTCATGGTTTTATGAACACAACCATTTCATGGTTGTTATTCAAGTTTAAATGCAAAAATCTTAAACTTGTTCTTCACACATTCGTTTTTCCAGAATCCCAATCTTCAAAGAAAACTGGAAAACAAGATTTTTTTTGGGTTTGAAATTTTCGTTTTTCAAAAACATGAAAAACCCTAATCTTCATTAAGACATTTGTGTCTGAATGAAATGGATAAAATTCGAAACATCTTATTGGAAATTCTTTCCACATTAAGATTATTCTTATTTGTTAACATCTTTGGTTGAACTGTTAATACAGAGAAATGGCCTCGTCTGACATTCCTGCTACCGCTGAGAACATCTCCGCTGACTTTGAGGAAGTGGAAATCCTCAAGGCTCCATAAGTCAAGTTCAATCTTGATCAACTAGACTGAACTAAGATAAACAACCTTTCTGCGCTTCTCGAGCTTCCTCCTCGAAAGCAAGTCACACATCTGACAAATGCTGTGAATTTCCTGAAGAATTGCTGCATTTCAACAGCCCTGACCATTTCACCCCCTGCAAGTCAGCTGCTACTATCTCAGTTCTGGTACTCTGCCAGACACTCTCAGCTACCATCCGCCAAAGATCCCTCCAAAACAGTTGATTGTATCCTCTGCGATACTGAATATGGCACGATAAAGATCACACCTGCCATCATTCGCAAAGCTCTGAACTTTCCCATCGCTACAAAGGAAAAACCTTTTGTTCCTTTCCCTGACCATAAGAAGATCGCTGACAAAGAAGCTCTTATTGCATTTTTTTGATGCAATGGGCTATGTATGGGAAATGGGCAGAGACAAGAAGCCTGAGAAGAAGCTAACACTGCTGAAGAAATCGAAAATGCCCAGCGAGATGAACTTCATCTTCGCTCACCTTATCAGCTGCATGACTGCCAAGACCGGCTCTTCTGATCAAGCCGCTCAACCTCAGCAAGCTATGGGATACGCTCTGCTGAAAGGTCTACACATTGACTGGGCATCTCTCATCTATGATGACTTGCTGCAAAGAGTAGACTCTGCCGCTGACAGGCCTGCTTGGGTTCCCTACCCCCGATTCATCAGCGCTATCTTTCAATATGGCCTGAAGGACAGCTACCCGCAAGAGGGCGATCTAAAACTCTCTCAGATTGGCCCTAAGGTACTCGACTTCAAACCTGTTGAAAATGAGGTACGTCTTTCTACCCTCTTAACTCTTCTCAACCCTTCTTCTATTTCTGTGGCTTCTTCAGCGACAATACCCATCGCTGATACCCTGGCCACAAAATCCACTCCTTCTAAGAAAAGGAAACATTCATCTATCCCACTTGATTCTAAAAGGATCAAGAAAACAAAGGAGCAACCCCAGCAATCTCATGCTGAAGACTCCTCAGCTCTTTCTGCAGAGCTGAAGGAACGTTCAGTGGTACGCTCTGCCACACCTGAACAAGCCATCCCTTTTATCCAAACTTCAGCGTCTTTAAACGCTGAGGTTACAAACTTGGAACCGACCCAACCTCCTTCAGTCTCTCAAAAGACTGATGAAGTGATTGTCAGCGAATCCAACGCTGAACTCATAACCCAACCTCCATTCTTATCCTTCGCTCCTCCCTCCACTCATTTGGTCTCTACTCCAGATCTAATTGGAGCTGCCATCATTTCCTCGGAACATAAAGCTGATTCTCCAGGAATGATGAAGACAGGACCTGCAGAAAAATCCATGGGCACTTTTGAAGATGACATGGAACTTTACTCAGGAACCCGTGATTTCGATGAATTCACCAATCCTCCTGCAGGTAAACAACAACCCATAAACACTGTGACTAAACCCCAAACTTCTGAGCTTTCCTCTGTTCACAAGTTTTTATATGTTACAGGTCCTAATTTGGGAGATATCAACGCCTCTCTGAAGTCCGTGGAGACAAAGCTGACAGGTCTCACCACTACTCTCTCCAATAACTCTACAGCTGTAACAAACGCTGGAGAGAATCTGAACAAGCTGACAACAGGGGTGGAGAAGAAGGCTTCCACAGATGACATGAAGCAAGTTGATAAAACTCTCAGCGACTTCGCTAAGGTGCTCGCTGATATCTACACAGACTACACCTCTCTCAAAAACTCAGTTTCGTCCATGTCCAGCGAATTTACAACGCTAAAGACATCGGTTGGAACACTAGAGGGAGATATGTCTGCTGTGAAGACAAATGTCAACACTCTGACGATTGACTTAAGCTCTGTAAAGACTGACGTTGGTTCGATGAAGACTATGATCGAACAGCTGCTGCACAAGGCGAATACTCCTGCTCCTGCCCCTGTCCCTGAATCTGAACATTTTACAGCGGCAGATCGCATTGAGCTCGGGAAGATCAATCCTGCTATCTCTGGCCTTGAAGACAGATTAGCAAAGATTGAAGTTTGTGTAGGTCTCTCTGGCCAAGAAGACAGAAAACCTACCAACGCTGCTGAATCTAGCCATTCCTCCCCCAGTCATCATGAAAAAGAGGGGGAGAAGAGCGCTGAAGATCTCTCCAAGAGCGCTGAAGACCTTTCCCATGATGAATATATTAGGGGAGAAAAGAAGAATGCTGAAGAAACCACCGCTGGACCTCAGGGAGATGAAAACCCTGAGGAAACCGAGAAGCTCGCCTCTGTATCTGAGGGGGAGCAACTCGAAGAAGAAGCTGAGAAAACTGAATCCGAAGCAGAAGATGATGAAGCCGTCGACATCCCTGATGATGAACCATCTTCTTCTCCAAAGAATGATGATGATGATGACGAAGATGACGATGACTTCTTTCTCGTCAAACCTGCTCAAAAGATCAAAGCTCTTAAGGGAATCTCGATAAATGAACCTTCAGGGGAGCGGACAAAGACAAAGCCCTCAGCCTCTGGAGCTGAGAAAGGCAAAGGCAAAAGCGTCGCTGAAGATGACAATTTGATGATCTTGCTTGAAAAGCCGGTTTGTCAGGTATGCTAAACATCTCTCACTCCATCCCTCCTCTATCACACCTATCAGTTCTACTACCCAAGCCTATACACTTGAACCAATTCTCTCTATCTGATTCTACCCAAGTTCTTACTCGTAAGATCGCTGTGTTTCAGCTAGTCCCCTCCCCTGTTTGAGGATATCGCTGAAGGCTCCACAACTGCGACTTCACCAAAAATACCAGCTGCTGCTGAAGAAATAATCCCAGTCTTAGATTTAATCTCTGAGACTGATGAACCAGAAGAACAGCTACTCTCGCACAGAGGCATACCTTCCTTAGCTCCTCAAAAGCTAAGTGAAGAGGATCAGAAAAGAAGAGAGGAGATAATAAAGCGATTCGAGGATCAGCGAATCATTCTGAGGCGTGATCAACTTCCTTAAGTTCCTCCAAAGTTCAGAATTTCCAAAAAGGAATACAAGGAACATCTCAGAGCTGAACGTCTAATAGCTGAAAGAAAAGAAGCTGAAGAAAAAGACAGAGAATACGCCATCCAGCTTTCTAAACGTTCAATAAAAAACCCCAAGCTGAAAAGAGTTCCCTTTGGTGTTCAACGTCAGCTCTGGGAAAACGCCAAGAAGATAACCGAAGAAAAGAGAACTGTGTCTCAGTCAACTTTAGCCTGGTGCAAAGAAAAGGTCAACTACAGAGACTCTCCTGCCAAAATCAACAAGGTATTCATCTCTGGAAGAACAACCCTTGTTTCAATCGCTGAAATCGAGATATTCAGAGAAAATAAGAAGTCCGAAAAATTCTATGCTGAAGCCATAACGAAGTACGGTCTCTCTGAATGGTTGGAGACCAGGTTAGCCATCCAGAAGTCCAAGTCGAAATACAAGGAACATGTTGAAAAGCTGATCAACAAACAAACCGACTTAGTCTACTCCTGTGTGGATATTCCTCCTCCTCCTCTCGAAAGTCAGAAAAGAAAGGCCTCAGCGAAGAAGAAGAATAAATCTATATCTTCAATTGATGGCCCTGTCATTCGAAATGAAACAGGTATTGGTTTTTCACGTGCTGAAGTCCTTGGTCCTGATCCTGATCTTTCCATGCTTGACACATCTCTTCCTCCTGGTGAGACTTTCATCCCTGGCAAAGTCATAAGCGAACCCTACGGGATATTTTTTCATGACTACGATGGTGGAAAGCGTTTTCAATGGATCGCTGAGCTTCCAATCACTCCAATCGAACAACTCAGAGATCTCACCTACTGGTGTGACTTCAGAAATGACCCTCAGGCACGACATCTGAAACCCTTGATTTTTGAAGAAGCGCTGATCAAAAGAAAACAAGGTGTAACCGTTCCTGACTAGATGATTCCCACCACATCAATGACCCTTGATGAACTTCTCATTAAGGAAGAACCTTTGTAAGCTGATAGGATCGCCTCTTTCATCTATTTTATCAGTTATCCTTTTGTACTTGTAATTTATTTCGCTTGTACTTGTAATCTTTTCATTTCTCTTTGTATCCTGATTCAAAGTTTTTAAAGAAAGATTTCAGCGAATGTACTTTACTCCATCAGTACTGAAAAGATCCCAGAAAACAGTAAAAGGGACAAATATTTTATGAGTTCTTTTTATCCTTATGTTTTCATTTAATAGCAATTTTCTTTGTTGCTATGTCATAATCAAATAGGGGGAGATTGTTGATCCAAACCCTCAGTGATTTGATAATGACCCTCTCTTATATACTTAGTGAAAATTGTAAGTAAACAATATGTATCAGAGTTTCACTATCGCTGATAAGTACTAAGATCTTCCAGTACCGCTGATAGGAACTCTCGCTCTTTAAGTTAAACATTCAGCGAAACTGTTCACCATAAATGCTCTGAGTCTGTTCAGTCATTATGATGATCGCTGATAAGTTAGTTGTTTACTTATGATCCCTGAAGACAAGTTTCACGTCAACAAAGGTTTTACGCTGAAGTCGAAGATCAAGCTCAAGAACCAGCGACAAGTCTCCTAATGAACTGATGCGGATCAGCGAAGACTCAGATTTGTCCACTCCACGTGAAGTATCAAGTACAAGACTTCAGCTATCGCTGAACTCTATCATTCGCTGATATGAAATGATAGATCGCTGAATCAACGAAAGCTGATCATGAAGTCCTCCGTGCAAAGTACTTTTGTCTTAACCACCCTTGCACGACTCCGTACGAAATGTCAGAAAAGAACCTCCGAATATCTGAAATCGTACAACCACTCTGATACTACACTGTTCATCCATGCGGCTACTAAGGTTGTCAACAAAGGTCAATGACATGCAACCAACCAGCTGATGACACGTGTAAAGTATATACCGACTTGCATTAAATGCATGCAGTATATAAAGAGTTGAACTCACTTCTTTTTTAAGTAACTTGCTAACTCTGGACAAGTTCAATCTCTTATCTCAAGATAGGTTATTATTAGTAATTTCCTTATCTCTCTTAGTGCAAGAAACCTTAGTGTTCCAACTTGTTTAGATTTAGGTTTATCCTTAATCTTGTTTCCGCAACAAGCTGTAAATTGTTAATGATTTATCAATAAACAATTTAGAAAAGTAAAATCTGTGTGTTTGTATTCAACCCCCCTTCTACAAACTTGTATAGGCCTTCGGGACCAACAAGTGCTATATGGAACCGCGATGTTGAAGGCAGATGCTCTATTTTGGTGGGAGGCTCATACTACCTCTAGAGGATCTGATGTATACTCCACTTTTACTTGGGACGAATTCACAACCGCTTTCAAAGGACAGTTCTGTCCTCAAGCAGCAGTTAGACAGCTGGAAGAGGAATTCATGAACCTACATCAGAGAAGTTTATCGGTTAGGGATTACACTGCTCGCTTTCTGGAGAAGTCTCGCTTTGCGGAATACTATGTTGCCACGGAGGCTCTGAAGATGGAAAGGTTTATTTTCGGGTTAAATGCAGAAATTAGAAAGCTAGTGATTGCAAAAGGACCCGATACCTTCTCAGCCGCAGTAGATGCCGCGGAAAATGTGGAACAGGATAATAGGAGAGACGTTGGTGATAAGAGTGCTGGGAAAAGAAAACTGGAAGAAATGACGTACGATTCGGAAGAATACGAATCCCCGAGGTTTGATAGTTATTCACCTTTCAGGCCAGCTGAAAGAAGACCATGTTCAACATGTGACCGTATTCATCAAGGAAACTGCTTTAATGATTCCCGAAAGTGCTACAAATGTGGAAAGGCTGGTCATATCGCGAGAGATTGTCGGGTAACTCGATTTTGTTTCGTTTGCAACTCCCCTGAACATATTCAGGTTAATTGTCCACAGTGGAAGGCACAACAAAGTAATATGACAGTGAGGCCAACGGATGGTAAGTCGGGAGGAGTACAAGGAACTACCTGGAATCCAAGGTCATGTTTTTCAGATGACGGAACAAGAGGTAGAAGAAAGTCTTGATGCTGTTACAGGTATGATTCTAATAAACTCTATACGTGCTAAAGTGTTATATGACTTCGGTGTAAAATGATTATTGGTATTTCCGTGCTTTTGTTGCTTATCTGTGGTAGATATATAGGTAGGCGTGGGGTGTCTATTCAGTTAGTTCCTATGGTTTTGATTGAGTTCGAAGTAGTAGTGATAAGTATTCATTACCTTTTCGCTTAACCGAATTCCGGGACAGAATTCTTTTAAGGGGGAGATAATGTAATACCCCGGGTAAGTTCGTTAGTTAAAAATATCATTCCATTAAATAAAGTTAACTTTAAAGTTGATATTTAGGGTAAGTTTGGGTAAATTTATAAGTTAAGGGTGTTTGGGGTCATTGTTGAATAGTGTAAGGGCTGGAATGTAAAATGGGTGTGATATTACCCCTTTAGGAGTTCAGATATGTCACAACTCAGAAATATATAAACTAAGGTATGTGTGTGTGTTCTTGGAGCTAAGAAGAAGAAAGAAAGAGCTTTGTGGTTAAGACATCAATTGGTGAGCTTTGGAAGTGAATTAAGGTATGTTCCTTTGTATTTTGTGTTTGTAATTGCTTTTAGAAGGGTTCTATCGGAGTAGAAACATCATTTACACATCTGGTAATAATTCTGTCGAATTCTGGGTGAATTGGGGATGAACAGTCAGTAGTTTCCGGATAGATTGAATGTGTCCGGATACTTTTGTTGGTGGTGTCCGGGTAGTTTTGTTGATAGTGTCCGGACGATTTGTGGATGATTTCCGGATGATTTAGATACCGGATGGCATCCGGATTCCTTTGGTGTCCGGATTCCTCATGTTGTTCGGATTCTTTGTGTTGCCCGGAAAGTTGTCCGGATACTTTTGTGGTTTTCGGATAATTTGGCTGTTTGGTCAATTTTTGAGGATAAGAGTTATGTAGATGTATCTAGAGTCCATAGCCTGCTAGTAAGTCTTATACATAAGTTGGTAAGGAGATATTTGTATGTAAATGGTTTCAGATTCTGAGAATTTTGGATAAAGGATCGGATAGCTCGGAGAAAGGATTGGAAGCGTATTTTAAGCATTCAAGGTGAGTTTTACTTTTAAAACGTTTTTAACTGGGATACATATATATGTGATATATATATATGAGATGGATATGTACGGATTGAGATTATGATACATGATGTGATTATGTGTTTATATTGAGACGTATATGTGGTTGGAATGTGGTAACGTTTTTATAAAAGAAAATGTGATGAAAGGTTTTTATAAATGACAATATGATATATTGGTACATATATATATTATATTTATATGTGCATTACACTACACGAGAGCACTTGCCGAACTATGCCGACGGATGTTTGATGTAGTTGTTGTACAGCGGTGTTGTAGTTGTTGTACAGCGGTGTTGTAGTTGTTGTACAGCTGTAGTTGTTGTACAGCGGTGTTGTTGGCTCGCTACCAACTATTATGGCCATGGGGAATGAGGATGAGGAGTTGTGCACGATATACGAGTCTTATTTGGTATTTAATTATTTGTGGTATTTGTGTATTTTATAAAAAGGATTTCTAAACTGACAGGGATTATCTCACTAGACCGTTTGGTCTAACCCTCATTTTCCTTTCAAAAATATGTATTCCAGGTCAAGGATCTTTGGTTAGCAAAGGGAAGAATAAAGCATAGGAGGCGATTGCTAGCTGATGAAGATTAGGATATGTTTACATTTCTGTATTGTATAGTTTTGAGACTTTGGGACCGAATGTGAATTATCATGTATTTTGTTATGAAAGTAACGACGTTGTGTATGAAATGTTAATTGTTATATATTATGTATGTTTTGGGATACCGGGTCGTTACAGATGGTATTAGAGCTCTAGTTTAAGGGATTTAGGTATTAGTATCTGTACATAGACTTAAACTGCATATGAAGTAGGATGTCCCTATTATTATAGAACCTTGGGATGATTAAGTATAAAAGGTAGAAGGAACATCATGTAAGGTAATTTCAGATTACACCTGGCCAGTGTAATTGTGATCTTACAGGTGCATGGTTGAACTGGAATACCTTGTTATATGGGGTATGTGCTTATGTGTATATTAACCTTGTCTGAATTAACAGAATGGCAAGTGGTACTAGACAAACGAATCGGGAAGGAGGAGGAAATCCGAATAGGACAAACCCATCAGCCGGAGGAAGGGGAAGAGGGGGAGAAAGAGGTAGGGGCAGAACTGGAGGTAGAGTTCAGGGGCGAGGTACCGAATTTGTTACACGAAATTTCAAAACCTTCATTTTGGTATTCGAGAAAAGTGGTCGACAGAGACAAAATGCCTTGTGATGACAAATCTGTAAAAGATGGACAAGTTCCTCTAAAAACCTGAAAAAGATTTTTCAAGACCAAATGCCTTGTGATGACAAATCTGGACTCGGTTTTGGAAAAATGGACTTAGATCTTTTTTCAGACGTCCATGCTCCTGCTCCTTTTGTTCTTCCTTCTTCTATGAGTCATATGACAATGAACCAAATAATTCTTAGTCCATGAATTCCTCTGACCTCTCAGAAGCTTTGAAGTTTGGGATGTTCAATAAAGCCAAAGGTACTACTCCACATCTTGAAGATGAGGAGGTCCAAGACTCAAATGACCCTTCCAAACCCATTCATGAGCTGATGAAATCCTTAACCATAGATGGGGCTTTCTCTTCTTAGCCTAAACCTGCTAAGATTCTCAAAAGAGAGTCTCAGACTTCTGTTAAAAGATTGCTTGCTGCTTAAAAAGGAAAATCAACTGCTTGTGCCGATTTTCCTTCAAAAAGAAAATTCCTTAAAATGATTATTCTCCCACTCATCTTGTTCCCCGATATGTGAACATCAAGAAATCCAAATCTAAGGATTCCTATGTTTCTCCTAATCCAAATCCCATCAAAGGAATCTTAGGCTCCAAACCTCAAAGCTCTTCTACCTCTTCTGTCAAAACCATCAGAGTTAATGTGAAAGGTCAAAACAAGGAAGTTGGTCAAAACTCTAAAAGATTTTTATATATAAAAATGTTATAACTGTGGAGATACCTTTCACCTTGCAAAATACTGTCCTAAAGAGCTGTAACAACCGTGTCCAAATCAAGAAATTTTGGTGCAAAAGTGGCTAAGGCAAAAGACAAAAGAAATGGGGGACTTAGTTGCAATTTTGTGGAAGGTATAAATTAGGGTAAAATCCCTAATTTCTTTCACTGTATCATTTCTTGCAGCTACCATCGAGAGAGGAAAAAAGAAAAAGAGCACGAAAGATTTCCATGAAATTAGCGAAGTTTTTTGCTTGGGGGAAATCTTTGCAAGTAAGTAAATCACTCCCTAGTTGTTACCTATTGCCTTGTCTTGTTGATTGAGAAGAGAAAACTCATGTTTAATATCATGTGTTCTTATTCTTGAGAAAGCTTTTGATTTGGTGCATTAGTGGATCATTAAAGTATTATAATCGGTATAAATTAGGTATACTCACATGTTGAGTTGAACCAAATAAGTTTTGGGATTGGTTTAGAGCAGAAAACCCTTGGTTGAAATAAAAAAGGATAGAAATCAGTTTCTCGTTCGACAATTCGAGGGTCGCCGTATCCGGATTGTGGTTACCGAACATCTATTATTCGGACAAGTTTTGGGGTTTCTGGACGAGTCGTATCCGGAATGTTTTGGTATCCGGACGTGTCTCGATACCCGGATCCCTTAGGTATCCGGTAATGGTTTCCGAACGGAGATATCCGGACGTACGGTCCGGATTGTATAAGCGTATTCGGGATATTTTGGTATCCGGATCTAGGAAATTTTCGGACAGGTGAGTATCCGGATTGAGCGGGTGTCTGGACTGTGTAGTATCTAGATGGGTATCCTAATGTTGAGTTGTTGTCTGATTTTAGGTGGTCGGTTCGGTTAGTTCGGAAGTGAGGCACGAGTGTATCTAACCTCAACAACCATGTGAGTTCCCTTAACCTTTTTTCGTGAATTGAGACGTAAATGTTTTCCTAAAAATGGTATGATGTGTAAGTGTGATTTATTTATAATCTTAACCTGATTGCTCGCATGACTTAAATAATTTTAGGAACGCTTTACTCGCATGCTATGACCTGTGTTTATAAAAGTACATGCCATTGCTATATGATTCCTAGCCTTGCTTGTTATGCTTGTATGTGGTGTCGGGTTGCACAGTGGGGGTGATTGCACCTTGATCCTTGAGAGTTTGGTGAACCGTGTGCCTTGAATCTGTTTCTCGTGCACACAGATATGACATCTACTGGGGGGGCATGAGGATCTACTGGGGGCCCCGAGTGTGGACATCACGAGGAGGTGATGGTTGTGGAGACCACTGTGCAAATACCCTTATGTGGATATTATTTATAAACGGTTGTTTTCTTAAATTATTTCTACGACAGTTACTTGATTTGAAGTTGAAATCCGCTTAAACTGTTTAAGAGGGGGAATTCACTAGACCTCATGGTCTAACCCTCGCTTTCAAAACTAAAACCATTTTCAGGTAAGTAGGTTATTAGAGCTTCTTCCAGTAAAGGGAAAGAGAATGCCTGAAGCTCTAGAGACGATCCTTAGAGATAGATCACTATAGTACTAATCTTATAGATAGACGCTGGACTGTGGATTTATGTATTTCCGCTGCAAATTTTGGTAGACTCTGTTTAGCCAATTTTGGAATGGTTATGTATTGGGGCCCATTTTGAAAAGTTTGTACTTTGGACCGGTTTGGGATTGAAAATTTATATTATTGGTTGTTTGATCCATCTCTAAATGGGTAATAAGAAACTAATTTCTTTGTGACTGCAGTTCTAGGAACATTACCAGATCCAAAAAGGGTTAGATTTATTTTGATGCAATTTAGTTATTGAAGGGTTTTCTTTTTTCTTCAGGACCTATCTATTAGTTACCAAAATCTAAAGGGTGTAAAATAAAACCTTTAGCCAACTTCTTTAAATATAAACTTTATATTGTCAATGGTATTTTAATATTGTTTTTTTAAGTTGTAAACATTTAAAAAAATAAATTATTGCATCAAAAAATCAAAATAAACTAAATCGGCTCCATGCCATTGTACATAGTCAAAAAAACATACAAATCAATGGTATCTATGATGTCATTTTCGGCCTCAAGGCTTTCATAAATCATAATGCCAATTTCGTCCTCTAGGTTATGATGACCGTAACCAATTATGAGAAATCCTTATGTGATGTGAAAGTTCGATAATGTAGTTGTACCATTTTCAATAAAACTAGCTAACTCAAATTATTTGACACAAGATTTTTTTGATATGTTGTACGAATATGCAAAACTTTGTTTACACAGATGCATACTTGCTTTCTGATTGGTTTGATAAACCCCTTTAATAACCATTCCTTAATAGATCTTTCAATAAAAGCATACATCCATCGACACTCATCTTTAACGTGTTAATTTTCGAACTTATAATTAAGTGGTTTGTGTGAGTAGTGAGGTTGTTTTAAAGTAAAAGAACACGTGAACAAGCAGATAAACGATATGACTTCCATGACATCTGTTACATCTTCTTATCAGTTTTCTTAAAAACTATTTATTAAAATCAATTGTTGTTTAAAATAAATCATATGATATTTAAATTTCTGTTAGGTATTACTTAAAAACGGTTTTTTTAATTATAAATCGGGAATGAAGATTTGGAAGTTTATAATTTTGTCACATCAATCGGGTTTCAAGGGACAAAGAATGTCCCTAGAGAACTTGACATTTCATAAAATCTCAAAATAGATGGCAATGACTATGACTTCTTACCATTTTGATTCTTTTGAACAAATAATAATAATGTTCGTATATAATTATTTTTGTGTTGTATAAAAAAATAACTCACAAGAATCGGTTTGTTTATGTGACACATAGAAAAAACATGATAGTTTTACATGTGAAACAAAAGATGAATATACATTTCATAAATAAAACACTCATGAACAATAGTATCACATGTGATCTTACATGTAAAATCATATGTGATTTGACCGTCTTCGTATTCTCTTATTTGGTTACGTTCTCGTATGAACCTGACTCTTTTTCTCTCTCTATATGTATATATATATATGTACACACACATAGTATACAACTATGTTGCCTGGGTAGTCCATCTCGGTCTAGCAGCATTAATGGAGTACTGGGTTCACGCAAAAACGCAAGAGAAGAGTGAACCATCCCCCAGGTGCAACAAATGACATCCTTTGCTTGCTCATACAATTTCTTAAATGTAATTGCGATGCTGCAATTTTCAAAGACTAGAACTGAATAGGGGTAAGTATGGGATTATGAAACGAGGAAGGATCTTTGATGGCCTGCAAAATGATACAAATTCGAGGATGCCCCGAGGTGAAAGAAGTTAAATCTTGGAGTCATGAAATGGGACATGAAGGTGTAATCTTCAAGACCGATTCCTCATTCTTCAAACCAATTAAGGGGAATAAGATAACATTGAATTCAAAATCATCATGCAACATTGCTGTTTTTGCAATCAAAACATTGTTTAAGGTTCGTTAAGTTAGGACAAGACAATTAATCTCTCTTTTTATGCATCTAAAATAAAATTATTTCATGATGTGACTGTCGTTTTGGGATGTAAAGATTTATAGTTGAATTATTTTATTTAATATTTATAAATCTATAGTTCGGAAATGATTTATAGTTTGAAAGAAGTGTACTTTTTATTTATTCTTTTCTATAAATTTACTAAACATAACATGCCGTTGACAAGTAGTTATCAAACTATATATATATATAATGTAAAACATATATTTATCGAATGTAAAACATATATTTATCGAATAATAAAATCTTAAATGGTGCATTTTGAAAGTGGGTTCCATAAAATGAGAATGAAAGACAATATTATAAATAGTGTGAGGTCAAGTCTTAAGACTTAGGAGTCGTAGCAATACCACAACGTTTTCCAGTATGCAACTCTAGACATAATTATGTATATCATATATGTACACACACACACACACACGCACATGTACATGTTTTCTACTGTTACTTAATAGATCAATCATATTAGACACTTTCAGCGATGGCAAAGTATAATATTTTTGGTTGAGATCCATTCCCTCCATTTTTAATTTGGGTTATCTATACTATATTATAAAACATATGAGAAAAAGTCTTAAACACTATTTTTATGCCTTAAATAATGTTTATTGGTACATATTACTTATTGCTGCATGTTTAAAATTAACATAACTAACTGATAGCTAGACATAGTCAAAAACATTATAAACATCTTAATTTTAAATATGAAAAATCTGGAATATAATTAGAATAATTATTGAGTTCTAACATAATATTTAATTATTATTTTTATGAAAAAAAATCACATTATTAAACCTAGATTGTTTATAATAAAAAATTGAATATAACATACATAAATTCACAAACATACACAAAAAACTGCATTTTTACTCAAAAATCGAAATAAATTCACATACATCCATAAACTGATTCTACACAAATTTTCACATATATACACAAATACTTTCACCAATAGATACATATATATATATATACATAAATTCATATATATAATAGAGAAATGGTGAAAATCTAAAGAAATGACAAAACATTGAATTTTTACCAAAAAATCGGATGAAGACGGGTGAATAGAGGGAGAGCTTGTCGGAGGTCGTCGGCGATGCGGAGGGCCAACGTCGCCGGTGGAGATGGCCAACGTTCGCGTACGATGGTTGCAGGGGGTGGGGTCGAAAGCAGCGGGGTCTGGATATGTTTTTGGGGTGTGAATCTGTTTTTGGGTTCGACAGAATAAGAGACCTACTTTGGTTGTTTTTGGCGGATTACTGTAACGACCCAGATCAAAAATAAAGCATAAACGAGCAACATAAAATTTCTAGCCAAAACGGCCCCAACAATTCAACTGTAACCAACCAGTACATCATAAGGTTTGCGGAAACAACCTATACACAACTGAGAAATCTAATAAACAAAGTCTTGAGTTATAACCAAAGAAGTAAAACTATCTTCTATTCCTCACCTTAAGCTCACGCCTTCTCTTTGCCCTTGCCCGTGCCTCCTACTAAATGTTTTCCTGAAAATGGGTTTAATTTTGGAAAAAAGAGGGTTAGACAATAATGTCTAGTGAGTTTCCCTTGGAACAACCTTCACGCCATAACAATATTTAAAACAGTTTATAGACATTCAAAAACCAATTTAATACTTAAAACAGTAAGCTTCAAATACGAGAAACTACACATGAAATGGCACACTGAAGTCCTGCACACCGGTGACAACGTGTTAGTCTCACAAAGCTGGAACGCACCCTCCATGGCATTAATGGGACACCCCCCGGTATGAGCACTGGAGGGACCCCCCCCCCCCCCCCGACTTAGCCGTATCATGTCCACTTTCAAACATATGCATGCATAATAACTCAACATTCTCAAACATATCAAAGATGAAGTTTCATATAAAAGATATAACATGCAGTTTCATAACATCTCATGCGTTTAAAATAGCATATAACTCAACACATTTCCATTTAGAAAGACTCACCTGCTGTCCCTGCTTAATTCTTTTTACTTTGCTTTAGATACTTAAATCGAACCCCTAGCATTTAAATAGAAATGAGAGTGATCAGTCACTTAAACATCCCTCACGGTTACCTCTCCAAGACACCCTAAGCAACCACTCGGTTTAGTCTTAAAACAGGTTTCCGGATCCCCCCAACAGAGTTGATAAATTCCGGATACCACATACCGGATACTAATATCCGGACAACTCCTATTCGGACACCATCCGGAAAATCCTCAACCCGGAAGCTTATCCAGAAACCTCTTATCTGGAAGCCTATCCGGAAAACCCTCATCCGGATAGCAATTCACCCGGACTAAGTCGTCCGAAAGACTTCACCCAGATTTAGGCGATTTCTGGGTACGAAGGGTTTTTGCCGAACAGAACAATTAATACATAAATCGAATGCTTATAAAAAATTGGTTTTAGGATTTCAAGCTTGCTATAAGAACATACAAAACACTTATAAACAACTAACCATTCCAATGATTCTTTCTCATCAATGCTAAACCATCGACTGGATTACTATCACTCAAGAACTAAAAAAATGTCCAGCAATAACTTCAAAACCCAATATAGATTCCAGTAACCAACAAAACAATAAGAAATATAGTTAGAGGTTACCTAGAAATGCTTGAATGATGAATCTCCCTCTTCCAAATCAACTCTTCTTTTCCAAAAATCACAGGTAACAGCTTGATTTCTCCTCTCTACTCCAACACATATGTACAGCCGCTCAAATGGATAATCCAATTATAGGGTTTTGCGCCAACCTTGAGGGTTTATACCCTCCTTCTACAAATTACACTTCAGCCCCCAAGGTAAAAGAATTTATTTCCACATTCACTTCTATTCATTTCGTTCTAGAACGTTGGTTATTACAATACTCACCCTTCAAAAGAATTTCGTCCCCAGAATTCCATCGCTGAAAAGCTGAGGGTATTTGGATCTCATGTCCGCTTCTAGTTCCTAGGTTGCCTCTTGACCCATATGGTACCGCCACTGGACCTTCACCAACTTGATATCCTTGTTTCTCAACCTTCGGACCTTACTATCCACGATCTCTAATGGTTCTTCCACATACGTCAACCTCTCATCTACACTGATATTCTCCAACGGCACCGCCACATCAGTTTCGGCTAAGTACTTCTTCAAGTTTGAAACGTGAAATGTAGGGTGAACACCCACAATTCCTCAGGTAAATCTAACTTGTAGGCTACCTCTCCAACCCTTTCTATTATACCAAAAGGCCCCACGTATCTCGGTTTCAGCTTTCCTTTCTTCTTGAAACGAACTACGCCCTTCCTGGGCGAAACTTTCAACATTACCCTGTCTCCCACTTGAAACTCAATCGACTTCCTTCTCTTGTTTGCATACATTTTAAAATGATCTTGCGCCGATCTCATCTTCTCACGAATTAGATTGATCTTGTCGGCGGTCACTTGCACTATTTTCGGACCCGCCAATTGTCTTTCCCCCACTTCATTCCAGCATAACGGCCTTCGAACTTGTATCCGTATAACGCTTCAAATGGTGTCGCCTGGATGCTTGCATGATAGTTGTTGTACGAGAATTCTATCAAGGGTAAGTGTACCTCCCAAGAACCTTTAAAATCTATCACGCACGCCCGAAGCATATCTTCCAACGTCTATATAGTTCTCTCACTCTGACCATCGGTCTGTGGGTGATAAGTTGTGCTCAACCTGGGTTGTGACCCCAACTCCCTCTGAAGACTTCTCCAGAATGATGACGTGAACCGGATATCACGATCAGATACTATAGATCGCGGCACTTCATGTCTCGAAACGATCTCATTTATATATGACCTTGCCAAATTCTCTAACGTTTCTATTTGGTAGGAAGTGTGCCGATTTGGTGAGACAATCCACGATCACCCATATTGCATCGTGACCCTTCGGGGTCCTTGGCAATATCGTGACAAAATCCATGGTGATGTTATCTGATAGGGCGGGTATCACCCCCCTAAATCTAACCGCAAGTGTACGGTGTCGAAATCAAGTAATAACGTACGGTAAGTACGAGTATCGAATCCACGGGAACTAGGAACTAAGTATCACAATTACTATAATTGCTATTAACTGAACTGTCGAAATTTTGAGATGGGTTTTATATTAAACTAATTAAATGCAAGAAGAAAATCACAGACTAAACAGTAGACAACTTTTAGGAAAATTCGATAGAGAAAACTGTTGAGGGTTGGAAATCCTTAGGTTTTCACATACGAATAACAGACTTAAAACGATTACCAGCTATTCCCTTAATGAATATCCAATCTCTAAAATCACCGTTGTTCTCTTTCAAGCAACAACGGGTTTTATTTTGAAAATGACAAGTTTTATCTTTCGATCTCAACTTATGGATTCCAAAACACGTTAAGCGCAAGATTTATTATAAACGGATAGATTTAATCTCTCGATCTCAACCTATTTGGTTCAATTAGGACTAAAGCGTATTCGGTATATCTCTATCACCAAATTCTCGCCTTAGGCATGCAATTCCTAGTTCTAGTTAACAGTTAATTCTCTCGAACTCAACTGGAAACAACAAAACAATTGAAAGGTAGCTAAACTCTCAAACGCATTAAAAACCAAATTACATGTATTCATTAAATAGGAAAACTGATAAATGTTCAAGTCATCTATTCATATGCTTACAAACTAAATTCATTCCAACCCCCAACATGAACAGGTTAGTTCATGTCGGTGGTGGATTCAAACACAAAAGAAAAGAAAAGAACAATAGAAGAAAACATGGCAAACGTGATCGTGGTGAATGGAATGATGTGCTCCCTTCTCTCGTGTTCGTATCTACTTCATGTGATGAACGTGGCTCCGATTGATCTTCTAACGTGGCTCCGAAAGGTGTAAAAAGTCTCCCAAAATCGCCCCCTAATCGTCTCTGGCCGTCGTGTGTGTGATTGATCTCCCTGATCCCCCTAAAATTAGAAAATAGGGCTTTTAAATCGTATCTGAGAGTTGGCGCCAGTTACGGCGCTACTTAAGTCGCACCACAAGGCGCGCCACCCTTTGGAATCTTCATATTACACAACCCACGCTAGTTTCGTGCTAGTTAAGTGGCGCCAAAAGGCGCGCCAGCTTCTGCTTGCTCCACGTTCGTCTTTTTCCGGATTTTGAGCTCTTCTTCGTAAAATGTACTCGCGATCCTCTTCAATTCCCTTCCAGGCCGACTAACTGTACATCTCATAAAACTCATCAGTAAAATCCACTATTCCACCTGAAAACACCCAACAACCACTCGATTTAGTAGCCGAAATAATGTCGAAAATCGACATTATCAACAACCCCAAACCGAGCGTTGCTTGTCCTCAAGCAAAATAGCGATAAAATATAATAAAAACACATATCAGAGAATTGTAATAACTGCACAACTTCCAATTGGTACCACGTGATGCACTGGTGATTTCCCATACCCGTGAATGCCTATCTCATTCTCGCCTCATTCCTATTTCGTTTGATCTATGACCTTCCATTGTAAGTTGAACTCGTGACTGCTCCGTTTCCATTAAGGTTATTCTAGGTCCAGACATACTAGGGAAAACATTTCGCCTCGACCCTACCTCACGGGATACTCTCGAGTCGCTCGAGCCTAGGTTATCGCACGTGTTGTCATGTATAGGAATTTATGTACAAAAATACGCGAATATTACATGACAACTCTAATGAAAGACGCACAAATGTCCAAAAATTGATCTCAGAGAGGAATCAATTAGCAAGACAGGGAATATCAGTAAAAAGTGGTAGCATACCCTAATCACGTTTTTCCAGAAGATCATCCAGGTCTTTACAAGGGTTGTAACAGGGCTAAGGTTATGGCTTACGAAGTGAAGGGGAAAAAACGGTTCAACGATCCTTGGTGTGTCAAACTTTAGCAGTTCTGAACTTCCTAGCTTTATTTTCTATCATTTGGCCCTCTTTATCACTAATGAAGTCGCTTTGACTCTCTTATTTAGCTGCTGTAAAGCTATCTAAATAACTGTATTTATTTTCTGCCTGCTTTTTTTTTTGAAACTTCATTGGTCCTTTTTATTTTGCATTGGGGCTGCATTGGCCCTCTTTTCTATTTATTTTCATGACTGGCCTGATTTTCTTCCTTTCTGCTCTAGCTTTTTCAGTTCATTACCGCTCAGATTGACACACTTTCGGATAAGGTTGGCTAAGGCTTTTGGCTCGGGTTTAAAGGTGGGTTTTAGAAATGAACAAGGTGAGTGTTTGGCTACAAAAGGGCTATGGTTGCACACAAATGGGTGAAAGTGTACGAAAGCTAAAAACAGGGTTAAACAAACACACAATGCCTGGAATCATCTCTTAAGGTCCACACGATATGGTCTACTACACCCTTACCTAATATTCCGATGGTCGTCTTTGCTACTCAATGCAATAATATAGTGAGATCAATCTATATTCACGACAAGGAACTCGAAAAAGTGTATATGAATTAAGTGTATGAATCTCTCGAAGTGAAAAACGTCTTTTAGGCTCAAATCTCACTAACGGTTGGTCTCCACTAATGTCCTTAATCATGTCCTTTCCCAGTCCTTCCCTAATGGTCACGTCACTATCACAAGATTCTTCCCACAATGGTCGGTCTCAATCATTCAAAACAAAATTTTTTAGCTAAAGTGATCTAGGTACTCAGAAGTGCAGGAAATCTATGTGCATAACGTGGGCCCGATTGGACAACCCCAAACCTTACCCACACATTGTCCCCAATGTGCGAGTGTCGGCGTAGGCGATACTAGAAACAAGTATCGTTGTGCGGTTATTACAGGTAACAGACAGGTAAGGCATAACATAACATGAAGCACAAAGAGCGAATCTAGCATTTTCACAAAAAACATGGCCACCCCAAACCTAGGTGAACCCGAGGTTTGCACAGGATTAAAAGTGAGTGTGTAGCCGTTTAAAAATGAGGCACCCCAAACCTAAGTGAAACTTAGGTTTGTTGCATCTCGTTAAACTACTAAGGAATAAACATCTTACACCACTCGTTTAGCAGAAAGAATTAGAACATACCTGTTTTGCCCGGCCGGAGGAGATTCTCTCAAAAGATTGAGCGCCAGAATGGAAGGATAGAGGGAGAAGGGCACACAAAAACAACAACATGAAAGCAAAGGACGAAAAATGCAAAGAAAAAGAAAACACACGCAAGATAGGAACAAAAACTGCACGAAAAACAAAAACGAAGCAATAGGGGACTCCCACGGTTTATCCCGCGACTTGCAAGTCGCGGGGCATCCTGCGTAACTCTCTGTTCGAAAACCAATCAGAGAGTCCCGTGGCTTTGTACGCGGTTTGTAGGCCGCGCAACAAGCCGCGTAAGCCCCTGTTTCAGCTATTTTTGGATTTTTTTTTCGGTTTTTCATTTTTTTATTGATTTTCGTAATTAAAACACACTCAAAAACAAAATTAATAAAAGGAAACAAACCTTGGTGGGTTGCCTCCCACCCAACGCCGTATTTAAAGTCGTGGCACGACTATGTGGTTCGCAACTCGGCTCGGTGTTCGCGGACTTGAATCGCCCACACTTGCGATTTCCCGCGGATTCTCTCTCATTTGGCCTTCCATGACCAGCTCCGGATTCTTCTTCACTTCGACCTCTCGCCTTCTCGAACATCTTGAAAATCACCTTCTCGCCACCAACTCTCGAGGTCACCTCTCCTTCCTCCACATCTATCAGTGCTCGGCTCGTGGCTAGGAAGGATCTTCCCAGTATCAGCGGGACTTCTATGTCTTCATCGATGTCTAGCACCACGAAGTCCACCGGGAAATAGAATTTCCCTACCTTGACGAGTACGTCCTCGATCACTCTGTATGGGTATACTATCGATCTATCCGCGAGCTTGATTGTCATGTATGTCGGTTGCACTTCTCCCATGCCAAGTTTCCTGAAAATAGATAAAGGCATTAGATTAATACTGGCTCCTAAGTCACATAACACCTTATTAAAATTAATCTTCCCAATTTGAATAGGGATTGAAAAACTCCCTGGATCGTTGAGCTTCGGGGGAAGCTTGTTCTGAATTATCGCGCTGCACTCTTCAGTAAGTGCAACTGTAGACTGGTGTTCAAGTGCCCTCTTCTTTGATAGGATCTCTTTCATGAACTTCATGTATAAGGGCATTTGTGCCAACGCATCTGCAAAAGGGATGTTAATATGCAACCTTTTAAATATATCAAGAAATTTGGAAAAATTAACATCATCCTTATTCGCTTTCAGTCTGCTCGGATATGGCACTTTCGGAATTGTCGGCTTGACCGATGCTGTCACCTCTCTTTCCTTCGGCTTCTCCCGATCAATCAAATCTTCATCCTTCGATTTCTCCTTCATCGCCACCTCTCTCTCAGCTTCCAATTCATCCATATCGATGATCTCCACATCTTGCTCGGTTTCCTTCGATGTAGGCTCTCGTAGCGGTTCTCCATTCAGCTCCTTGTCACTTCTTAGATAGATGGCATTGCATGTTTCCCGGTTTGTCCTTTCCGTTTGACTTGGAAGTGTTCCGGGAGGTCGGTTTTGTAGGGTTTCAGAAATCTGCCCCACTTGCCTTTCCAAGATCTTGATGGAGGCAGTGTTTTGTTCGGTAGCCGTCTTGACAATGTTGATCGTGCTTGCTAATCCCTCGACTGTGTTGTCCATCTTGGTCATGAACTTCATCATCATCTCTTCCAGCCCCTGTTTCTTCTCCCCGGATGGTCCTTCATTCCTTTGGTGAAACCCTGGAGGACGGTAAACATTATTAGTATTAGAAGCACTAGAAAAGTTAGAGAAGTTACCTTGCTGTTGCTGATCGGGTTGGCCCCATGAAAGATTAGGGTGTCGTTTCCACCCCTCATTGTACGTGTTCGAAAAGGGGTCGTTTCTCGGTTGGTTCCGGTTTTGCATAAAGTGAACTTGTTCAGGTTCTCCCGGACTGCCTCCTTTCAGATGATTCGTGATAAGAGCTAATGAAGCTTTGAGTTCTTTAATCTCATCCGATTCCCGAACACTCGCTACTCGTGCAACGGAAGATCGTGGTGTGGAATAGCTATGCTCGGCTAGGTTCTCGATCAACTCGACTGCTTCCTCATACGTCTTGTTCATGAGCGCCCCACTCGCTGCAGCAGTGATGTCATTCTTGAATTGCGGGTGAAGGCCTCCAAAGAACGTTTGGATTATGACCCAACCATGTAACCCGTGATGTGGACACTTCTTCAACATGTCCTTATATCTCTCCCATGCCTCGTAGAGTGTCTCTTGGTCCCATTGCGCGAAGTGTGTAATGTCGGCCATCAGCTGAGCGGTTCTTCCCGATGGGAAGACTTTCTGGAGGAATGCAGCTTTCAGGTTTGCCCATGTAGTAATCTGATCCGACGGTAGGCCCTCTATCCATATTTCATCTCTACCCTTTAGGGAGAAACTGAAGAGTCTTAGCTTGATCGCGTTCTCCTCCATCCCGTTGATCTTGAACGTATTACAGATTTGTTCGAATGCTCGTAGGTGCGCGTGGGGATCTTCAGTCGGTGCTCCCCCAAATTGGTTCTGTTGTACCATGACGATGGTACTCGGCTTGATCTCGAAGTAATTAGCCGCGGTGGTAGGAGGTTGGATCCCTATACGTGCGGCTGCCACATTTGGATTGGCAAATGACCGCATAGGTACCCTCTCCGGAGGTGGTGGAGGATTATTGCGAGGTGGTCTCTCGTCACCCATATTCAACTGTTTCTTAGCTTGTGATTCTCTTCGAAGGCGACGTGCAGTTCTCTCTATTTTCGGATCGATCGGCTCGATTCCTTTCCCCCGGGTTTCCTTTGGCATAAACCACTAGCACCTGAAAAGAAAATAAACAAGCTCAGCAATTCAGAAATTTAAAGCGATGAAATAAAATACGAAATAAAAAAAATGTCCAATCTAATAGCGCTTATAGCTGGTAGTGCTATTAGTTACAACTAGTTCCCCGGCAACGGCGCCAAAAACTTGATAGGGCGGGTATCACCCCCTAAATCTAACCGCAAGTGTACGGTGTCGAAATCAAGTAATAACGTACGGTAAGTACGAGTATCGAATCCACCGGAACTAGGAACTAAGTATCACAATTACTATAATTGCTATTAACTGAACTGTCGAAATTTTGAGATGGGTTTTATATTAAACTAATTAAATGCAAGAAGAAAATCACAGACTAAACAGTAGACAACTTTTAGGAAAATTCGATAGAGAAAACTGTTGAGGGTTGGAAATCCTTAGGTTTTCACATACGAATAACAGACTTAAAACGATTACCAGCTATTCCCTTAATGAATATCCAATCTCTAAAATCACCGTTGTTCTCTTTCAAGCAACAACGGGTTTTATTTTGAAAATGACAAGTTTTATCTTTCGATCTCAACTTATGGATTCCAAAACACGTTAAGCGCAAGATTTATTATAAACGGATAGATTTAATCTCTCGATCTCAACCTATTTGGTTCAATTAGGACTAAAGCGTATTCGGTATATCTCTATCACCAAATTCTCGCCTTAGGCATGCAATTCCTAGTTCTAGTTAACAGTTAATTCTCTCGAACTCAACTGGAAACAACAAAACAATTGAAAGGTAGCTAAACTCTCAAACGCATTAAAAACCAAATTACATGCATTCATTAAATAGGAAAACTGATAAACGTTCAAGTCATCTATTCATATGCTTACAAACTAAATTCATTCCAACCCCCAACATGAACAGTTTAGTTCATGTCAGTGGTGGATTCAAACACAAAAGAAAAGAAAAGAACAATAGAAGAAAACATGGCAAACGTGATCGTGGTGAATGGAATGATGTACTCCCTTCTCTCGTGTTCGTATCTACTTCGTGTGATGAACGTGGCTCCGATTGATCTTCTAACATGGCTCCGAAAGGTGTAAAAAGTCTCCCAAAATCGCCCCCTAATCGTCTCTGGCCGTCATGTGTGTGATTGATCTCCCTGATCCCCCTAAAATTAGAAAATAGGGCTTTTAAATCGTATCTGAGAGTTGGCGCCAATTACGGTGCTACTTAAGTCGCGCCACAAGGCGCGCCACCCTCTGGAATCTTCATATTACACAACCCGCGCTAGTTCCGTGCTAGTTAAGTGGCGCCAAAAGGCGCGCCAGCTTCTGTTTGCTCTACTTTCGTCTTTTTCCGGATTTTGAGCTCTTTTTCAGAAAATGTACTCGCGATCCTCTTCAATTCCCTTCCAGGCCGACTAACTGTACATCTCATAAAACTCATCAGTAAAATCCACTATTCCACCTGAAAACACCCAATAACCACTCGATTTAGTAGCCGAAATAATGTCGAAAATCGACATTATCATTATGCCACTTCTACACTGGTATATCCAAAGATTGGAGTTCTCTGTACAGCCGCTGATGCTCTGCCTTGACCCTCAAACAAGTCATGCATCGTTCTACAAAGTTAGCGATGTCCTTCTTCATCCCTGGCCACCAATAAAATTGTCTCAAGTCTCGATGCATCTTATTCGTTCCCAGATGCACTGAATACCGAGACTTATGCGCTTATTCCAATATGCTTCCTCGTAAGTCCCCTGTCTTAGGAACCCATACCAGGTTCCCTAAGCACCGCAAACCGCTACCGTTGATACTTAACGAAGATATAATCCTAACGACTCTTTTACTCTTTACATTTTCTTCCAACATCGCCTCCTCTTAAAACTTCTTAATCTTATCAAGTAGATCGGAAGTTGCCTCGACCCTGAAGTCCACCACTTTAGTCAATTCTCCTCGCTCCTTCCGACTCAACGCGTCGGCAGCCACATTCGCTTTACCCGGGTGGTAATGGATTTCACAGTCGTAATCGTTCATTAGTTTCATCCATCTTCTCTGTCTCATGTTTAACTCCTTCTGATCAAAGAGATGTCTAAGACTCTTGTGATCAATGTAGATCTGACACTTAACTCCATGTAAGTAGTGTCGCCAAATCTTCAAAGAGAACACTATTGCCGCCAATTCCATATCATGCGTAGGGTAGTTCTTTTGGTGATCTTTCAGCTGACGAGATGCGTAAGCGTCACTTTTCCACTTTGCAAAAGTACGCATCCTAATTCCAATTTGGACGTGTCACTATAGATTACGAATCCTTCGGATCCGTTGGGAAATGATAGAATTGGGGCACTACTCAAACTTTCTTTCAACTTACCGAAAACGGCCTCCTGAGCCTCAGTCCAAACGAACTTAACATTCTTTCTCGTCAACGCGGTCAAGGGTGTGGCTATCCGCGAAAAGTCCTGAATAAACTTCCGGTAGTAACCCGCTAACCCAAGGAAACTTCTTACTTCCGATGGCGACTTCGGCGGCTCCCAGTCTCTAATCGCTTCGATCTTAGCTGGGTCTACTTTGATACCGCCCGTCGACACCACATGTTTTAAAAACTGAACTTCTCTCAACCAAAACTCACACTTCTAAAACTTAGCGTACAACTTCCCACGCTTCAACAATTCCAAAATTTCTCAGAGGTGCTCCTCGTGGTCCTCCCGATATCGGGAGTAAATTAGAATATCATCAATGAAAACAATACACATTTGTCCAGCAGTGAACTGCACACTCGGTTCATTAAGTCCATAAATATTGCTGGGGCGTTAGTCAAACCAAAATGCATGACCAGGAACGCGTAGTGTCCATACCTCGTTCGGAAAGTCGTCTTAGGTACGTCTTCCTCCCTCACCTTTTAGCTGGTGATAACCCGACCTCAAATCTATTTTCGAGAAATAGCTTGCACCTTGCAACTGGTCGAAGAGATCATCGATTCTCGGAAGCGTATACTTGTTCTTAACTGTCATCTTGTTAAGTTCTCGATAGTCTATGCACATTCGCATAGACCCGTCCTTCTTTTTAACGAAAAGCACAAGAGATCCCCAAGGCGATGAGCTCAGACGTATGAAACCCTTGTCGAGTAGCTCCTGCAGTTGCGTCATCATTTCCGTCGGTGCCAAGCGATAGGGCGCATGTTCAATTGGTGCCCCCCGGGTACCAATTCAATTCTAAACTCCATTTGACGATCTGGGGGAAAACTCGTCAAGTCATCCGAAAACACTTTCGGGTACTCATTTACTACTAACACTCCTCCATTCCCTTCTTCTCCTTCTTAGCGTCTAACACATACGCTAAATACCCAAGGCATCCCTTCACTAAACATCACCTAGCTTTCATCATAGAGATTAAGCACTACTTCTTATCCCTTTGATCCCCATAAATTACTGTTTCTATCTTATCAAGTAAAGTGATACAGATTAACTTCTTATTACACACAATGTTAGAGTCGTTATTTGTCAACCAATCCATACCTACTATTACATCAAACTCCCCCATACCCATCGGGTACAAACGCAACAGGAACAAATATCCATCTATATCAATGCTCATAGACTTCCTTCACCAAGACTCGACTATCATCCGCTACTTCTACCTCAAACCCAAAGTTTAACTTCTTAGGCTTCATTTGCAATTTTCGAATAAAATTCGGTGACACAAAAGAATGGTTTGCTCCCGAATCAAATAACACTTTAGCAAAAGTCGAGTCAATAAGGAAAGTACATGTCACCACATCCTGTGTGTTCACCGCCTCCTCTGCTAACATGTGGAACGCCATCGCCTTCACGCGAGCCGGCTCCACCTTCCTTTCCCCGTCCTACCTCCATTACCACCACCATAACTACCAGTAAACCCTTTCTTCAATTGCGGGCAATCTATCTTGATGTGATCCGGTGAACCACATTCATAGCACGACCTCAGACTATGGCAATCCCGCGCCATGTGTCCCGTTTTCCCACACTTATAACACCCTTCCATATCCGACCAACATTCTCCTCTATGCATTATATTGCACTCTCCTCCGCTCTTGGCCCCACCCACAGCTCGGGTCTAGGAGCATTCGACCTCTTAGCATCACGATTAGGCCCTTCCCACTTCCGTTTATCACCTACCTTTTCTAACATCTGTCTGTTCTTTTCCTTCTCCGTAAGTTCTGCTGAAAAGTAGTGGGGTCCCTTACCTTGACAAGCTCTCTCACGTTGCTCTTCAGTCCCCAAACATACCTCTATATGCGCCTCCCCTCAGTAGGCAGATCCGCACATATAACTCTACAAACCGAGCCTTCTCAATAAACTTCGAGGTATACTCATGCACCGACATCGTCCCCTGTTCTAACCCCAGAAATTCTTCCTCAAGTTTCTTAACTGCCGCTACCGGGTAAAACTGCGCTTTAAACCTTTTGGTGAACGTCTCCCACGAAATTGTCTTGGACACTTCTGACCCTTTTCCACCAGTTTCTACATTCCACCAAAATATAGCATCAGATTTCAGCATTGACATTGCATACAACACTTTGTCTCCCTCAGCACACTCGTTTTGAGCCTCGACGAGAACCGAACTGGTGCCAGAAATGTAGAAGCAAACATTTTGGTCTGTGTCGGGTGACCACACCAGAATGTTACAAGTGTGGTAAAAGTGGACATACTTTGAGTAATTGTCCTATCCAAGGACCAACATGTTTTGAATGTAAGCAACCGGGTCATTACCGAAGGGACTGCCCAAACACACGGGAATTACGATTAGTCCATGCCTATTCCACGTGTTCACATAATACTAGTGCCTATGGATACATTACACTTACTAGCATACGTGCATATTTACTCGAACGCACAAAACATTTCATATCATATTCTAAATTGAAAAGCTTAACCAGTAACACATCCGGAAACTATATCCGGAAAAATCCCTTACCTGGAACCCATATTCGGAACTATCAGGAAAACTCATCCGGTAAAGTATTCCGGACTCAAAATTCGGAACCATCCAGTATCAAATCCAGAACTTACCCGGAATCCGGTATCAAATCCGATACCACTCCGGAATCTGGTATTATATTCGGTACTAATCCAGAATCCGGTACCAATCCGGTACCACTTCCGAAATCCAGTACAATCCGGAATCCGACAACTTCCGGAATCCTCATCTTCCGGACTAATCGAACTGGTTTAAAACCTATTTCAATCAAATTCTCAATCAATTTCATACCAATACATGATTACCAAAACATATAGACAGTTTATAATCAATTATTTCATTTGATTCAACTGCAATTTATTTAAAAAAAGAGATGAACTCACCTGGGTTTTAAGAATTCGAACACAGACTGAAAATTTGAATCGATTCCCGTTCAACTTTTCACACCAATAATCAGAACCGGAGCAAATTCATGATTCAAGAACTCTTTCTCCCTCTGCTTGCTAGACCGACTTCAGGAAAATTCAATTGAGGTATTTTTGCAAAGTTAGTCGACTCCAACTTGAAATATGAGACCAACTATCAACATTTGGCAAAACTGGCCCTCCAGGTTTCACCATTTCACAATTGAATTACAACTTTAGTAATTCTTGTTTTTGACCCTTTCGGCATAATGCTTAGATAAGATCATCCCATTATCTTAATCATTCTTCCAAATAAATATATAAATACTTATGGAATTTTCGAGGTGTTACAAGAAGCAACCTGAAAGGGGTGGAACTTATGAGAGTCCACCAAGGCCACCTAACTTGGGATGAGGAGGAAGTCAAGCTCAACAAACGAATGCTGGTACTTCTAATCCGGTGATGACGGAATCCACTGTGGAATCTCGCATGATGGAGAACATGATGAGAGTTATGAATAACGCTCTGACTCAACAACACGAGATGTTTAAGACCGGAGATGGGTACTGGTATAGTAACTCCACCTGTTAACCCGGTGCAGAATGTGAATAGATGGATGGAGAAAGTTTGTTCTTATAAAACGTTTTTGAGCTGCAAGCCACCAGAATTTGCTGGGTCAGACAATCTGATTGCTTGTATGAATTGGATAAGAGAGATGGAACAGACTTTAGAGCTTGTGAGTGTGACGAAGAATCGAAGGTTAGATTTGGATCCCAAATGTTACGCGGAAACACTCTAACCTGGTGAAATATCGTGACGTCGACAGTAACGGCTCCGGTTTTGGCCGCCATGACGTGGGAGTCGTTTAAACAGAAGATTTTAGAAGAGTATTGCAATGAGAACGAAATGGACCAAATCGAAGAAGAGTTTCGGATGCTCAAGAAGGGTACTTCATTCGTATGGTAGTATACCCGTGTATTTTGATGTCAAGAGTTCGGAATTCTAGAGCTTTGACACTGAGGGAAACAATTAAGGAAGCTAAGATAATCGAGGAAGTTTATGCCAGAGACAAAGAGGAAAAGGCACAAAGGGGAGAGAAAAAAATGGGAAGGTCGATCCGAATCTTCTTATAAATCTAAACCCTATGTTAAGAATACTTGTTTTGATCCCCGTCGGGAACCAAATTGGTGCCAGAAATGCAGAAGCAAACATTTTGGCCCGTGTCGGGTGACCACACCGGAATGTTACAAGTGTGGTAAAAGTGGGCATACTTTAACTAACTGTCCTATCCAAGGGCCAACATGTTTCGAATGTAAACAACCATGTCATTACCGAAGAGACTGCCTAAAAATAAAGAAAAGTGGAAATCAGGATAAGAAGTCGAATACTCCAAAGCCATCTGGCAGGGCATTTCATATGACGGCTGATGAAGCAAAGGAGTCGAAGGATGTGGTTTCTCGTAATTTTCTTATTAATTCTATTCCTGCACAAGTATTATTTGACTGTGGTGCCATCCTGTCTTTTATATCGAAATCATTTTATTCAAAGTTAGTTATGCCTGTCACTACCTTGGAAGATGCCTTAGTAGTTGAAGTAGCTAACGAAGGTCAAGTCTTGGTGCGAGAAATACTTGAAAGTTGTACGATTATGATAGAAGGGAAGGAATTCCCGGTTGACTTGATTTTAATGGAGATTGGGGGGTTTGATATAGTCATTGGTACGGATTGGTTGAAATTAATTCGGATCCCTATACCCGAAAATGATGTTGTATTCATTTATGGGGAAAAGAAAAAAGGGGAGGTTCTGTTGATTTCTATTGCCAAAGCGCGTAAGTGTCTAGTAAAATGACGTTCATCCTATCTAGCATATGTTTTGGATGATAGAGTTGAAAAGAAGAGAGCGGAAGATATAAGAATAGTACGTGACTTTCCAGACGTGTTCTCTGATGATCTTCCAGGTTTACCGCCAGAACGACAGGTAGAGTTTAGAATTGATCTTGTTCCTGGAGCGGCGCTGATAGCACGAGCACCGTATCGTTTAGCACCGACTGAAATGAAAGAGATGATGTCTCAACTATAAGAGCTGCTCGAAAAGGGATTTGTTAGGCCAAGTTCTTCACCTTAGGGAGCTCCAGTGTTATTTGTCAAGAAAAAGGATGGCACTATGAGAATGTGCATCGACTATAGGGAGTTGAATAAGGTGACTATTAAGAATAAGTATCCGCTTCCAAGGATTGATGACTTATTTGATCAACTCCAAGGTGCGGGATGCTTTTCAAAGATTGATTTGAGGTCGGGTTATCACCAAGTAAGGGTAGGAGATGAAGATATACCCAGGACGACATTCAGAACAAGGTATGTGCATTATGAATTCCTTGTGATGCCATTTGGGTTGATAAACGCTCTTGCGGTGTTCATGGAATTGATGAACAGGGTGTGTCGACCATTTTTAGACAAGTCAGTCATCGTATTTATTGATGACACGCTTGTTTATTCAAAGAATGACGCCGATCACGAATGTCACCTTCGTGAAGTCTTAAATGTTTTGAGAAAGGAGAAATTGTACGCAAAATTTTCAAAGTGTGAATTTTGATTAAAAGAGGTACAATTTCTTGGTCATGTGATTACTTTTGAAGGGGTCAAAGTGGATCCGACAAAGATAGAAGCAATGATGAACTGGTAAACACCAAAGAATGCATCAGAGATACGAAGTTTCTTGGGTCTGGCAGGTTATTACCGGAGATTTATAGAAGATTTCTCAAATATCGCTTATGCCTTGACCATTCTGACTCGAAAGAATGTAAAGTTTGTATGGACTGAAAAGCAAGAGTCAACCTTTAGAACTTTACAAAAGAAGTTATGTGAAGCTCCTATTCTCGCACTACCGGAAGGAACGGAAGATTTAGTCGTTTATAGTGATGCGTCAAAGATGGGTTTGGGGTGTGTATTGATGCAACGTGGCAAAGTGATTGCTTACGCATCAAGACAACTCAAGGAGCATGAAAAGAATTATCCTACTCATGATTTAGAACTAGCAGCAGTTGTGTTTGCTTTGAAATTGTGGTAGCATTATCTATATGGAACAAAGTGTACTCTTTTCACTGATCATAAGAGTTTGAAACATGTCTTTGATCAGAAAGAGCTGAATATGAGGCAACGACGTTGGTTAAAACTACTTAAGGATTATGATTGTGAAATGCATTACCATCCCGGTAAAGCAAATGTTGTGGCTGACGCCTTAAGTAGAAAAGAATACAGTGGATGTTTGAAAGCGGCTAACGCCAGGATTGATGTGATGTCAAGTCTAATCGAAAGGATCAAAGTGTCACAAGTGGAAGCGTTATTAGAAGAAAATATGAAAGAAGAAGTTGTGGTTAAGCAACGTCTTCAACTGACTGAAGATGGCCGCGAAGTCAAATTATTTCAAGGCCGTATTTGGGTACCAAATATTGGGGGAAACCGAGAATTGCTTCTTGAAGACGCCCACAAGTCAAAATATTCTATACATCCAGGGAGTACTAAGATGTATAGAGATTTGAAACTACACTATTGGTGGTCAACTATGAAGCTAGATGTGGCACAATATGTAGAGAAATGTGTGACATGTTCGTTGGTAAAGGATGAACATCAACGACCTTATGGGAGTCTACAATCTTTGGAAATTCCTGAATGGAAATGGGATAAGATCACCATGGACTTTGTGACTAAGTTACCAAGGACGTTGAAAGGTAACGATACTATTTGGGTAATCGTGGATCGTTTAACCAAAAGTGCTCATTTCTTAGCAATGAAAGAAGCTTCACCGATTGATAAGATAACCAAGTTATATATTGATGAAGTGGTGTCAAGACATGGTATACCTGTGTCTATAGTTTCTGATCGCGACAGTCGATTTACTTCAAGGTTTTGGCAGTTACTACAAGAAGAATTGGGCACAAGAGTGAATTTGAGCACTGCTTATCATCCACAAACGGACGGGCAAAGTGAAAGCACCATTCAGACTTTGGAAGATATGCTCAGGTCTTGTGTGATTGACTTTGGAGGTAACTGGGATACGCACTTACCCTTAGTGGAGTTTGCGTACAACAATAGTTATCATTCCATTATCGGAAGAGCACCTTTTGAAGCCTTATATGGACGGAAAAGTAGAACTCCAGTATGTTGGTTAGAAGCTGGAGAAAAACAATTTGCTGGTCCTGAAGTTGTGCAATAAACGGCCGATAAAGTGAAAAAAATCCGAAAACACATGAAGACAACTCAAGATCGACAAAAGAGTTACGCCAACCCGAAAAGAAGACCGAAAGAATTCCAAGTTGGGAAGCGGGTGATATTAAAGGTATCCCCGTGGAAGGGTATTATAAGGTTTGGAAAGCGGGGAAAGTTAAGTCCTCGTTTTCTTGGACCTTTCACAATAACCAAGTGAGTAGGACTTCAAGCGTATCAGTTGGATCTTCCACCTGAACTGGAAGGAATCCATAATACCTTCCATGTCTGTTATCTTCGGGAATGCTTAGTCGAAGAGGAAAATGTTATACCACTTTCTTAAATAAGAGTGGATGAGAAGAGTCGTTGCGTGGAGGAACCAGACGCAATTTTGGAGAGAACGACTAAGAAGCTACGACATAAGGAAGTGGTCATGGTTAAAGTGCAATGGAAACATCATAGAGGTGCAAATGTAACTTGGGAAGCAGAGAAGGATATGAAGAATAGATATCCTCAATTGTTCGTATAGTTTCGATTTCGGGGACGAAATCCTTTTCAAGTTGGGGAGATTTGTAACACCTCGAATTTTCCATTATGTAATGTTTTGTTGTAAAGGGTACGAAAGAGAAATTAGTCAACGTTTTGGACTAATTGTTAAATGAAAAACTTCAGGGTGGATTTGGTCAATTGTTGATAGTTGATTTGGTATAAATTGAGTAAGTCGGCTAGAATTGAGATTTCATCTCAATTTGGTTATGTGAAGTCGGTTGAGGCAGGAAGTCTAACATATTCGTTTTGGTAAGAAATTGATGATCTATTTGGATTCTAATTGATTAAGATTGGGTGTATGAGTAAAGTTTGGCTTCCAATTAGGTTTTGAATCAGATTTGAATTTGAAGTGCTGGGTGATTTGATTTTGTTGGGTCATTGACCAACATCTTCCTAAATCGAAATGTGGCGCTGGCTGCTACGCTATATGGAAATAAGTTGCACCTTCTCCACCAGCAATTGCTTTTGGCGTAGTGGTAAGCGCTTGGATCCTAACATGTGGTATCAGAGCAGGTCACGAGTTCGAATCCCATGGAGTGCATTTAAAAAATGCCAAAGGCATGCTGTGTAGCCATTGACTTCTAGCGAAGCTCTCGTTAGTGCTGGCATATGCTGGGGGGGGATTGTTGGGTCATTGACCAGCATCTTCCTAAATCGAAATGTGGCGCTGGCTGCTACGCTATATGGAAATAAGTTGCACCTTCTCCACTAGCAATTGCTTTTGGTGTAGTGGTAAGCGCTTGGATCCTAACAGATTTGCAGCTTATGTTCTGTATATCTTTCCAGCTGAGTTCATTTGTTTGTTTTTGACTTAATAAGTTTTATTTGCGAATTGAAATAGTGTAACGACCCGGTTCTCAAACATGCGTCAAATAACATTTATTGCATAACATCGTTACATAACAAAAGATACATCATAGATCACATAAGGTCCCTTCAGTCTCAAAACTATAAAATACATATTTGAGTATCCACTATTCACTAATAACTTACAATACATTTCGTAATACTATTCAAACAAAACGATACATAAGAACTTCCTATTCATCAGCAGTCATCCAAAAGCATCCTACACTTTATCCTTGCCTTTATACCTTCCTTGACCTGGAATACATATTTTTGAAAACAAAATGAGGGTTAGACCAAACGGTCTAGTGAGATAATCCCTGTCAGTTTAGTAATCCTTTTGTAAAACACAAATAAACAACAAGTATTTAAATACCAAGCAAGACTCGTGCTTTGTGTACATCTCCTCATTCCCATGGCCATATTAATTGGTTGCGAGCCAACTAATAAATTTACTCCGTTGCACTTACATACAGCCAACACCGCTGTCCCTCCGTACAGCCAATACTCCGCCGGTCCTAAGCCCGGCCAACGTGCTCTCGTGTAGTGTAATGCTCATATAAATACAATATACATCTCAATATATTATATTTCAAACATAAGCACATAATCACACTCTATATCACATTCTCAATCCACATATAAGTATTCCAATTTGAAAACATTTTGAAGTAAAACTCACCTGTTTGCTTATCAAAAGGCTTCCAAGCTTTTCCCAAAAGATTCAGTCTTTCACCCAAAATTCACAGAATCTGAAATAAGTTAAATACAAATATCTCCTTACCAATTGAACACATAAGACATACTAGTAGGTTACGAACTCTAGATAAATCTATCTGACTCTTATCCTCAAAAGTGCCCAAACAACCAATGTTTCCGGATACCACAAAACTATCCGGACAACAAGACCAATCCGGACAGCATGACTTTCCGGACAACATCAATAATCCGGACGACATCCGGAAACCAAAGTAACCCGGATACCACCCGGTATCTTAATTCATCCGGAAACTATAGAAAAAGAGATACTTACCGGATACTTGACTGTCCGGACACTAGCCATAGGAATTACTGGACACCACCAAAAGAAACTACTAGACACATTCAACTTGTGTCCGGAAACCTCTGTCGGTTTACCCATTTCTACACAGAAATCGACAGAATTTAACCCCAGATATGAAATCGATGATTCTAATCCGATAGGAACTATCTACTAGCAATTACAAACATAAAACATAAAGGAAACATACCTTAAATCACTTCCAAGCACATCAATTAAAGCCTTAACCTAACTTCTTCTTCTTTTCTCCATCTTATCTCAAAACACACACACACACACACACACTGATATTTCTGCCTTAGGAAATATCTAAAGTCTGAAAGGATGTATATCAACCCAATTTACACTTTTGGCCTTGAACTATTCAGAAATGACCCAAAACACCCTTAACTTCTAACTTACCCAAACTTACTCTAAACATCCAATTTTAAAGTTAACTAAATTTAACGAAAAGGGGAATTTAACTAACGAACTTACCCGGGGTATTACAAATAGTCTATTAAGCTTATTGTTATCTTTGAGAAATGGTCACAAGCTGATTTTGGAATTCTGGGTAGAAAATAAGTGAAACAGGTTAAGGATTTAAAGAATCCGGAAGTTGTATCTCTGTGTGGGGATACCGGAATCCGGAAGTTGTATCTCCGGAGGGGGATACCGGAATCCGGAAGTTATATCCGGAAGTTATATCTCCGTAGGTAGATATCCGGAATCCGAAAGTTATATCTCCGGAGGGGGATATTGGAATCCGGAAGCTATATATCCGTGGGAGATATACGGAATTTATATCTCCATAGGGAGATATTCAGAAGTTATATTTCCGGAGGGGGATATCCGGATAGTTTTCCGAATGAATTTACCGGATGCGGATCTCGGATGGTTCCGGACTTGGAGTCCGGATACTCTTTCCGGATGTTACTGGATTCCTTTGATTTCCGGGTGTTTCCAGATAGATGTTCCGGATTTGGTTTCCGGATAGGATTCCATACTGTTTGCAGGACTTGGTTCCGGAATAGTTTACTGAACAAGTTTTCCTGTATATTTTTCTATGAAATGTTGTACTGTTCAAATGTTTTATGAAAACGAAATATATTGTAATTTAACGGTACGAACATAGGTATAACTTGACTGAGGTTATGATACGGGTCGTCATGTGTTGGGATTGATATACACATATGTTAGGAAGTGTAATGGATTCATAGGCACTAGTATTATGTGAACACGTGGAATTAGCGTGGACTAATCGTAATTCCCGTGTAATTGATCAACGTGAAATAGGCGTGGACTAATCGTAATTCCCGTTGAATGGAAATGAGGAATAGGCGTGGACTAATCGTAACTCCCATTTCGTACTGATATGAGAAATCATGGGATAGGCGTGGACTAATCGTAATTCCCGATTTCTATTGGAAGATAAGAGATAGGCATGGCTTAATTGTAATCTCTACTTCCTCTCCAAGAAATAGGCATGGAATAGTTGTAATTTCTTGGACATGAGCAATGATATAGAATCCGTGGAGATTCGTAGTGGGATCTTGAACATGATGCTATGACTTAGTCAGTGTTTGTCATACTCATGGAATCGGGTATGATTCCCGTCATCGAAAAATGTTATGTGTACGGTAAGAAATATTGTGAACCGGCTAAATTATATGCTTTGCTTACAAATTGGTTTTCAAAGCTTATAAAGTTTTAATTTGAAAATTGGATGTACTCACCATGCGTAAGCCTAATCTTCTCAAATTAACCTTTCTTACCAAGTACTATCTTAGGAAAGGATAAACAGGGATGAGTGTCGAGAAGTCCCAGAAGTATGCTTTTGGAGCTATGTTGGAGAATTTAGTAGAACAAAGATTATTTTGGAGATATTATGGACAACCTGTATAATCTGATGTTATTAGTTATGAATTAGATTAGTCGGTTGTTTATAATAGATCAGCTGTAGATACAAACATTGTCACTAATCTTCTATTTATAAAAGTTTTGGAAGAATCTGTTATGGACTTTGTAAATTGGAAGGTTTAAATTTACCCCGTGGAAGGGTATTATAAGATTTGGGAAACAAGGAAAGTTAAGTCCCCGTTTTCTTGGACCTTTCACTATAATCAAGCGAGTAGGGCTTCAAGCTTACTAGTTGGATCTTTCACCTAAATTGGAAGGAATCCATAATACCTTCCATGTCGGTTATCTTCGGAAATGCTTTGCCGGAGAAGAAAATGTTATACCACTTTCTGAAATAAAAGTGGATGAGAAGAGTCGTTGTGTAGAGGAACCTGAAGCAATTTTAGAAAGAACGACTAACAAGTTAAGACATAAGGAAGTGGTCATGGTTAAAGTACAGTGGAAACATCATAGAGGTGCCAATGTGACTTGGGAGTCTGAAGAGGATATGAAGAATAGATATCCTCATCTTTTTACTTAACTTTGATTTCGGGGACGAAATCATTTTCAAGTTGGGGAGATTTGTAACATCTCGAAACTTCCATACATGTTGTACATTTATTTTGGAAGAATGTTTAAAATAATAGGATGATATTATTTTAAACGAATTGTCGAAGGGATAGAATTGTAATTGACCTAAAATTTAAGCGATTCGTGAACTTATGAAACTTTGGGGGGTTGGTTTGTTATTTGGCTATAATTTTGGGTTAATTGGTAAAAGTGGGAATTTGAGATAAAAGGGGTGAGTCGACTGAATAGTGGAGACCTATCTCAATTGGTATTGTGAAGTCGGTTTCAAGCAGAGAGAGTTTGGCATCTTCGTTTGGTAAGAATTGATCAATCCTCTTCACTTTCTAATTCTTTAGGATTGGTAATTGTAAGTTGAATTGATTCTTCCATTAGGTTATCGATTCAACTTTGAGTGAAAGGAAGTGAACTCCGATTTGATTTGAGACTGACCTGAGTTCTTCAAACAGGTGAGTTCATCTCACTTTTGATTATTTGATAACAAAAATTGATCGATTTCCATATTGTTAGATTGTTTAAATGTTTTAGAAATATTATGGTAATATGTATTTGGTTAAGTATTGAACTATTGAGGAATTGAATGGTAAAAATGGAGAGCAGGTCGAAGTTTCCGGATATAATGGTAATATCTAGTAAAGTCTAAATTGAAAGTGTCCGGAAGAAGAATAGTATCTGGTAAGTCCTCTTTTTCGATAGTATCCGGTGAGGACTTAGTTTTCGAATAGTTTGGGTTACCAGATATTACCCGGATTATCTTGGTTTCCGGACGTTATCCGGATTGATTGTAATTCAGGTATGTAACCCGATAATATCCGGTAAGTGGGTATTCCGGATATGAGTTCCAGACATCTTGTCTGGATAATTCTGATGTCTGGTAAGCTTTGATGTTTCGGATACTTTTGAGTTTCCAGTAACTAAAGAGTTCCTGGTAACTTTTGACAGGGAAAGTTGTATTAATTGAAATTCAATCCTAGCAGCATGAACATACTTATAAATTGATTTTAGGTATGTTATGATCTGACATATGAGTTGGTTTGATACAATGCACGGATGTTAGGAAGTGTAATGGATCCATACGCACTAGTATTATGTGAACACGTGGAATAGGCGTGGACTAATCGTAATTCCTGTGTGCTTGATAAACGTGGAATAGGCGTGGACTAATCCTAATTCCCGTTTGTATGAAATAAGGAATAGGCGTGGACTAATCGTAATTCCCATTTCATACTGAGATGTTAAATCGTGGGATAGGCGTAGACTAATCGTAATTCCCGATTTCTATTGGAAGAAAATAGATAGGCCTGGCTTAATTGTAATCTCTACTTCCTCTCCAAGAAATAGGCATGGACTAATTGTAATTTCTTGGTCATGAGCAATGATCTAGAATCCGTGAGATTCGTAGTGGGCTCTTGAACATGATGCTATGACTTACTCAGTGTTTGTCATACTCATGGAATTGGGTATGATTTCCGTCATCGAAAGATGTTATGTGTGCGATAAGAAATATTGTGAACCGGTTAAGTATATGCTTTGTTTACAAATTGGTTTTCAAAGCTTATAAAGTTTTAATTTGAAAACTGGATGTTCTCACTAGGCGTAAGCCTAATCCTTTCAAATTAAATTTTCTTACCAGGTACTAGCTATGGAAGGGATAAGCAGGGATGAGTGTCGAGAAGTCCCAGAGTTATGCTTTTGGAACTATGTTGGAGAATTTAGTAGAACAAGGTTTATTTTGGAGATATTATAGACAACCCGTATAATCTTATGTTATTAGTTATGAATTAGATTAGTCGGTTGTTTATAATAGATCAGTTGTAAATATAAACCTTGTCACTAATCTTCCATTTATGTATGAAAGTTTTGGAAGAATCTGTTGTGGACTTTGTAAATTGAAGGTTTAAATTTAATGTGGTTTTTAGGGTGTTTCAGTTTAAGTCTAGGCCCGTCCGGTCACCTAAATCTCTTAAACTATGGCTCTGATACCAACTGTAACGACCCAGATCAAAAATAAAGCATAAACGATCAACATAAAATTTCTAGCCAAAACGGCCCCAACAATTCAACTATAACCAACCGGTACATCATAAGGTTTGCGGAAACAACCTATACACAGCTGAGAAATCTACTAAACAAAGTCTTGAATTATAACCAAAGAAGTAAAACTATCTTCTATTCCTCGCCTTAAGCTCACGACTTCTCTTTGCCCTTGCCCGAGTCTCCTACTAAATGTTTTCCTGAAAATGGGTTTAGTTTTGGAAAAGCGAGGGTTAGACCATAAGGTCTAGTGAGTTCCCTCTGGAACAACCTTCACGCGATAAAAATATTTAAAACAGTTTATAGACATTCAAAACCAATTTAATACTTAAAACAATAAGCTTCAAATACGAGAAACTACACATGAAATGGCACACTGAAGTCCCGCACACCGGTGACAACGTGTCAGTCTCACACTGCCTTAGCTGGAACACACCATCCATGGCATTAACAGGACACCCCCCCGGTATGAGCATTGGTGGGATACCCCCCCCCCCCTGACTTAGCCGTATCATGTCCACTTTCAAATATATACATGCATAATAAATTAACCTTCTCAAACATATCAACGATGTAGTTTCATATAAAAGATATAACATGCAGTTTCATAACATCTCATGCGTTTAAAATAGCATATAACTCAACACATTTCCAGTTACAAAGACTCACCTGCTGTCCTTGCTTAATTCTTCTTACTTTGCTTTATATCCTTAAATCGAACCCCTAGCATTTAAATAGAAACGAGAGTGATCAGTCACTCGAACAACCCTTACGGCTACCTCTCCAAGACACCCTAAGCAACCACTCGGTTTAGTCCTAAAACAGGTTTCTGTATCTCCCCAACCGAGTTGATAAATTCCGGATACCACCTACCAGATACTAATATCCGGACAACTCCTATTCGGACACCATCCGGAAAATCCTCTACCCGGAAGCTTATCCAGAAACCTCTTATCCAGAAAACCCCTTATCCGGAAGTCTGTCCGGAAAAACCCCTTATCCGGAAGCCTATCCGGAAAACCCTCATCCGGATAGCAATTCACCCAGACTAAGTCGTCCAGAAGACTTCACCCAGACTTGGGCGATTTCCGGGTACAAAGGGTTTTTGCCGAATAGAACAAATAATACATAAATCGAATCATCACAAACTGTTTCCCCAATTGGTTTTAGGATTTCAAACTTGCTATAAAAACATACAAAACACTTATAAACGATTAACCATTCCAATGATTCTTTCTCATCAATGCTAAACCATCGATTGGATTACTCTCACTCAAGAACTAAAAAAATGTCCAACAATAACTTCAAAACCCCAATATTGATTCCAGCAACCAACAAAACAATAAGGAATATAGTTAGAGGTTACCTAGAATTGCTTGAATGATGAATCTCCCTCTTCAAAATTAACTCTTCTTTTCCAAAGATCACAAGTAACAACTTGATTTCTCCTCTCTTTTCCAACACACACAGCCGCTTAAATGGAATATCCAATTATAGGGTTTTGTGCGAACCTTGAAGGTTTTATACCCTCCTTCTACAAATTACACTTCAGCCCCCAAGGTGAAAGAATTCCATTTATTTCCACATTCACTTCTATTCCTTTCGTTCTAGAACCTTGGTTATTACAATTACCGAAGGATATATCTGCCAATAGATCCATTAAACCTAAATTGGATCCATTAAAGCCGAAAATGATTCATTAAACCCCAAAACGGTCCATTAAATCCCAATAAGATCCATTAAAACCCTATTGGATCCATTAAAGCCTAATAGATCCATTAAAGCCCAATTTGATTCATTGAAGCCGAAAACAATCCATTAAAATCCAAAACTGTCCATTAAAGTTGAACATAACCCATTAGAACCCAATAGGATCCATCACAGTTAACTAACATTCATTATAGTCAACTAACATATATACCAAATGTTTACTTTGTATGTATGTGAAACGATACATATGTGACTCACTACAATTATGAATATGTTTGCATGTGAAGTGCTACGTCTGAACTGTAACACCCAAAAATCAGGGCTAATTTGAAACTCAATTGTAACAAGTTATGACAAAATAACATCCAAACTTTTATATAAGAAAAGTGTTAACTATGAGGTTTCGTAATTACAAACATGGAATTCTCCTAATAACTTATTAATCTAATCATGTCCACTATAATTAGATTAACTAAGTTATCTAAGCAATCCATCCAAAAACCCTCAACGCATTAGCTAACTCCTCCACTTATCTCTTAAGTTTGATACATCAAAAGCTCTCGGCTCACATCCCATCTACTTCCCTGAGCCTGTACCTGGTAAGAAAATTTAATTTGAAACGATTAGACTTACGCCTAGTGAGAACATTCAATTTCAAATTAAAAACATTAACAGTTTGAAAATATCCAAAACATATAAACAAACCTGTTCTCCACCGTTCTTACCATACACGTACTCACCTCCATAACAGGATCATACCCGATCCCATGAGTATGACTAACACTCAGTAAATCATATTATCCCAATCAAGAGCCTACTACGAATCCTTATAGATTCTAGACTATTGCTCTTATCCAAGAAATTACAAGTTGCTTTATGCCTATTTCTTGGCCTGGAAGTAGAGATTACAAGTTACTTTATGCCTATCTCTGGTCTTCCCCTAGAAATTAGGAATTACAAGTTACTTTATGCCTATTCCTCAATTTCTATACTATGAAATAGAAATTACAATATCCTTTATGCCTATTTCTCATTTCATAACACCTTTACGAAATGGGAATTACAATTTACTTTATGCCTATTCCTCATTTCAGGTCAACGGGAATTACAAATTGCTTTATACATATTCCTCGTTACAATACATAACAGTGCCTATAGATCCATTACACTCATTATACCCCTGCATAGTATCAATTAAAACAATCTTTAAGCCTAACACCCTACCATTCAACTGTAAGTATGTTCAAGCTATTAGGATTGTATTTCAATTCTTCTATCGTACCCTTCCATAAATTTGCAAAATCTAAAGTCACTGAGTACTCAAAAGTGACCGGACAATAAAGGTTTCCGGACACCTCATTCTGTCCGGATAACACAACTTTCCGGATACCCATAACTTACCGGATAAACAACTCTTTCTGGACATCACTATTTACCGGATACCAATACTATTCGGATACTTACCGGAAACATATTCAATCCGGATGATATCCGGAAACCAAGGTAATCCGGATACCATCTGGTATCTAGTTCATCCGGAAACTACATAATAAACAAAACTTACCGGTAACTTTGCCTTATCCGGAAACCTTCATACAGAGGTTTCCGGATACTATCCTTTTATCCTGAAACTTGACCTGCAGCCTATTTTTACAATCCAAATCCATGTCTGTTCCATTCAGCTTGTTTTGAACACAACCATATAGTCCCAAAACAGTTTATACATGTGTCTTAACATTTAATTTGACAGAAAGCAAGGATTTAAGCAAAAAGTGAATGAACTCACCTTATGGAAATAAAACTCACTTCACTGCACAATCTGATTCCAAATCAAAACAGTACCTAAACGAAATCAGATTAAGATATGGATACCATATTGCTACTGGAAAATCAATCTTACAAAAACCCTTTGTATACTTACCAAGATTTCAGCTTAATCTCTTATTTTCTCTCTTCCTTTCTTCTTCTTTCTCTCTGTCTCTTGCCGACTCCAACAACTGAAATGAGATAATATCTCATTTCAGCCTACCCCCCCCCCCCTAAGTATCTCCAATTTTCCAAAATGACAAACCACACCCCCAAGTTTCAACTTTCTAATATAATCATCAAACTTTGGTCACTTAACTTTTAACCCCAATAATTTATATAATTTCAAAATAGTACAAAACTTTAGAACTCAATTACAAATCAACTTCATTCATATTAAAACATAATATAACGAAAATTCGAGATGTTACATGAACCGACATATATATATATATATATATATACTAGTTGGGTACCCGCGCAATGCGGCGGGATGCCAATTTTTTTTGTAAATTGAGAGTATGACATTTATGATCTTTATAAACTTTAAAGTTTATAATGGTTGGTCGACCAAAAAGTTTTTGTTGTAATTAGATTACTGCAATTCATAATTAACCAAAAAACCAAAATTCATGTGTACACAAAATAAAAATGTAATCATCTTTATAATATAAATCGATACCTACAAAATATGCTAAGGTATCACTTGAAGCATCCATATGAAGACATGCCTGTAAAAAAAGTTTTATGATTATAATCTATACAAATAGTTGTAAAAAATGTTTATGTTTAATAATAACTCGTACCTTGTTAGTCGCGTAAGACTTCCTGATACACCACGTTTGTTAGTCGCGTAAGACTTCCAGCACAATTGAATTTTTTGGCAGACTTTACTAATACCTTTGTATTTCCGCGTGATGTCCCTCTTGACAACGCCACATAAAGTTGGCCGTGAGAGAATACTGATTCTGGTAGATATACACCCACGTTAGGAATGGTCTGTCCTTGAGCTTTGTTGATTGTCATAGAAAAGCTAAGTCGGACTGGGAACTGTTTTCTCTTCAATTTGAAGGGGAACATGTTAACTTCAGATGGACAAAGAGGAATTCTCGGCAAAAACACCCTCTTTCCAGCATGCTGACCTACATCTATTTCTGCGTCGATTACGTTCCGCTGAAACCCTCTACATATCAATCTGGTTCCGTTACATAATCCATTAGAGGGATCGATATTCCTCGATAAATCTTGACCATTGCGAATTGAATTACAACAACGATAAGACCCTCGTCTTTATGAATTGAAACATATTTGTTGAATTGCTCAGCAAAAACATCCCACAATGTGACATGTAGTTTAAGCCCTCTAAAAAAAATTAACAAAGAAATTATATAGTGTCAATATTAACGTTAGTCAATTAAAATAAAAATACCGACTCCAAGTCTTGTATCTCATTCTGCATTCGTCTCTTCGTCTTGCTGTTGCCATTTGGAAAGTTCACCATTGTCTCACATGCTACAACCTCACCAATGACATCTATAGAATGATTAAAAAAATTAGTATACAGAATGATAACATAAATAACATTTATTAAGAAAAATTAGTAAATTTAAAATAATTAATTAACTAACCAACTGCAGTATCTTGTGGAATAATCTTTGATATCACGTTTTGATATTTGACAAATGAAAAACCAAATAGAGAACCCTTAAAATCCAAGCAACTGGTAACCGAAGTTTTGTAATACAAACTTAATTTGTTTGTATTATCAATTAACTTGTATTTTGAGGCATGTCTACCAATTGTAGGATTTTTTATGAATATGGCATCCCCTTCATGAAGCAAATTTTTAAACTTCTGGATTAATTTTTGCAGAACATTAGCATGGATTTTAGTGCCCTGAAATAAATTGAAATGGAAAAGTAAATAATTGTTGAAAAATAAGAAGCTATGATGAATACGAAGCTAAAGATTCGAATACAAGTAATTATTTACCTCTTCATCCATTAATATCATCTCGATGGAATATATTTGTTCAGGATTCTTGAACAATGGTTGATTCCACAAACGAATTATTCTAACCTTGACAGTAAATTCATCTTCTTGTATATCAAGGTCGTTAATGAGAGTAACATTCTTCACATCCATTATTCTGTGGTGAAGCAAACCAGATTTCAAGAATTCTCACAAACCCAAACACTGTTTTTAGCCATAATATATAGGATGAAGAAGGGACTTATTTTTGGAAAATAAGAATATATATCAATTAGATTTTTAATTCAGTTTCCATATTAAAAGATATATTTATCAATTCCATAATTAAGAAAACCTAAAAGGTTAAAACCAGAATTTTAAATTAATAAAAGGATAAAAACAGATTATTTATCTAGAGTACGGACAAAGCAATCGGATGAACTTTTTTTTGAAACATTTTTGTTGTAGAAATATAATTTATGTTAACCAATAATTTAAATTAATGTTGTAGATAAAAGTAAATTATCCGAGTTTTTATAATTTTATGGTTTTTAAATAATAATTCTAGCTCTTATACATGTATGTAGGCTTTTATATATGAATAGGAATTATAAGGTGTAAATATAATAAGGGGAAGTGCATAGGAATTATAAGGTAATTTACATAATTGGACCAGTCCCTGATACCATGATAATAAGGACTTTAATATGAATTAAAAATATTATTTCAATAAATTTGAATCTAAACGATTAAGGATCCGTATTGATTTTGTAGTAATATATATGTACCATTTATTAACCACCTTTTTTTGAAAAAAATTTAATTATTTCAAAATTACTGCAAAAATTAAACAAATTTACAAATTTATTAATTATTTTAAAATTGATTTCTACTTCTAAATGTAACGTCCCAAATTTCATCGCAAGCAAACAACCAAAAATAAGCATTTGAATTACATAAAACCCTGTCTTTACAATATCAATAATTCATACTAAACAAAATTGACGGCGGAGGTCTCTAAATTCCACAGCCGAGAGCTATTCTATAGTCATCGCAGCCAAAACTTGAAATTACTCTATGCTTCCAGTTCTTCCTATCGCCTCCTAGTTCTTACTTGAAGAACCCTTAACATGCTTACCTGAAAATGGTTTAGTTTTGAAAAGCGAGGGTTAGACCAAAAGGTCTAGTGAATTCCCTCAGAAAGCAACATGTGACCAATATAAAAGCATTTATGAAAACATTATCGTAAACCTTAACATACTTCAAGCATGGTACTACACTGTGTATGGATCACATATCATCTTACAATCGGGGTTCCGTTAGGTTCCCCTCTCGTCCTCTTTGGAGCCCCCACGGACTCCCCTCTACCGAATAGGAGGGAAACAAATTCCAACCTACCAGTCTATCTTACATATCCAAGGAACCCTCAGATCCCGAGGATTCATCCTTGATCCCATAGTGCAGACCGACTCCACATAGCACGTCATTTATTTCACAAACATGCATCTTTAAAAACCCTTGTAAATCGTCATTCTCAGTTCATCAAGTACAATACATTTTCCTCAAGTAAAAATAGGTGTTTCATGGAAAACATGCGTAACAGTTATAAACATTTCATGCTCGTAAATGAAACCAAAATCAGTCAAAATCATTCAACACTTTAAGTCGTAAAAGGTTTAGGGAACTCACCTTGCTTGACGTATAATGCACTCCTAAAATACTTCCAAGCTAACCCCGACGAACGCCTAAAGGAAATAAATTCACATCAGATTAACCGATCAAGAACTGCTATCCGGACACCACTGACTATCCGGACACAATCACTTTTCCGGACAACAGTCCGGACACTCCACTTCTCCGGACAAGAAATCCGGACACTAGTCCTATCCGGACAAACTACCCGGACACTAATTCCACCCGGAGACCCCGGTCACCCGGATGCGAAGAAGCACCCGGACACTCTCACAGGGTACTTACCCGGACACTAGCAACAATCGTCCGGACACTACCGAATACGACGTCCGGACTCTACGGTTGTTCGAACTTAGGATTCTTAAAAGTGATTTACAACTCGCTTGCAGCCACTGGTTCGATTAGATAACCACAAGGGTTCATCCACCAACCCCAAAAACTCATTTAATACACTTATAGCCTCTTAAATCGGTTCATTAGGACAACACCACAAAAACCCATTTCAAAGAGAAAAGGATGAAAACTCTAAGAATCTCCACATTCAGGCTTAGAAATCAGCTTATAGAAGAAAGGAAACACTAACACAACAATGAAAACGAAGTTGAAGAGGTTTACCTTGCTGATTTCTTCTTCGATTTCTCCTTTCCTCTTGAATCTCCTCTCAAACTTAGCTTTCCTTCTTCCTTTCTCTCTTCTTTCCTTAGCCGCCAAACACAAATGCCAAATACTGATTTGTTGCAAAATAGAGCTGACCTAGGGATTTGTGCCCTACCTCTCTATCACCAAATGACAACTTAGTCCCTCAAGTTAACTTCCAATTATTTCACTTTGACCACCAACTTTAAAACTCACTAGAATTTTGGGTTGTTACAACACTCCCCCCTTAAAAGAATTCCGTCCCCGGAATTCCTCATTGGGAAAAGATGCGGGTATCTTGCCCACACCAAATCTGACACTTCTCCCAAGGCAAAATTATTTCTGACTCAGTCAACCATCTCATTAAATTCGAAACAAGAAACCTTGTGTTCACTTCCTTCAGTTCTTACGGTACTTCTAACTCGAAGGCTACTGTTCCTACTCGGTTGGTCTAGACAACAGAAGATTAACCAAGACTTCTCAAGCATCTATACTTCCTTTAAGAAGGAACTTGGCTAAATCCTCCGCCACCACACGAGGTTCATTTACCAAGAGACAAACACCCACTTGACAGCTTGGCACCTGACCAACCCTGTACACCTCGACAACCCATAACCCATAGTTCCTTCATCGTATCACAACTCTCAACCCTATACCACCCAACAATCGTCTATGCAGATAACGTTTCCCCTTTCTCGGACCACCTAGACCACGGTTCGCCAACCATTACATATATCTCCACCACTTCACCACTCCATCCTTGGATTCCCTATTACAAACGGATCTATTAATTCAGGAACACCCCGAAACTCGGGTTCCACAGTTCTTTCGATTAACCATCATGATCATAAAATCAGACAGATGCATAAATACCGTCATCCCGACTCTCTTACTTAGATTTACCTTAAATAATTCTTTAACACTTAGTGTGCTAATCCCAAAAACACTTCCCCAAGAATTGTAACACACCCTGTAATAACAAATGAACGTCATTACTTAACAAATCTATAAAATTTTAATCAACCATCCAAAGGCTTATACCTCTATCATGACGTTTCAAATCACTAAAGATCATACTACCACTCCGACCCACAATCATCATCATGTCATTCCTTAAACATAACCAAAGTTCCAACTATTTCCTTCTAGGATCATTCCCTCACGCACAAGGAACAATTTTCATCTCACCTACTATACTACAGCTTGACTAATCTATTCATCATCTTCTTTAAACTTACTCTGCCTTCAAGAATATACTTAACAACATACATGACCACAAGGCTTGGTCTCATAACTGGGCAATCACCCATTTCTGTCCCGGCATTCCATTCCGATAACAGTCAAAATAAACACCAACTTCCAAACCACGTACTTTAACAACTGAGATTGCAAAACGTACACTCTACCCGAAATCCCATAAGGGTTTCCTTCTAATCCTTCATTTTTCTAACATCGCCTTACTACATCGTCGGCTGGCACAGATATCTTGCCAATTGAAGCTACTATTCATTCGTACATTCACCACTCCTATCATCACACTACCGACCAAGTCTCTCATGGTCATCCGTACACAATTCACACTTTCCTTCATATTCTCCCGTATACTACAATCGAGTCTGTCTCGCTACTTAGTTCTCTCCCAACTTGTTGAACTATGACTCACGAGTTCACACTTAGCTCCAACACAAACATCCTAGCTAGCTCTTTATGATTCGAGCTTTTACGTAAGCTGGACACAGTCCCTCACTAAGCGATAAAGTCTACACACTCGCTTCGCTCGTGCTACTTACCTCATCTTTCTATGAACCCTCCATACTTCGCAAATAGAATGCTTACTCAAAACAATAACTTCTCATCCTCTTAACACCCCTACAAGGTGTTCTATCAACTTCCAACTTTCTGGTTCAAGACTTCGGTCTCGGCCACCTTACACAACTGTCGGCTTCTACCACAACAGATAACCTGTAACTACTTTCTTAGTTTATTCTCTAATAAGGGTCCTTTACGGAACCTAATCCTATCGACATATCATAATCACCTCATAATACGCCTCTCTCTTTTCTGAACTTACTCCTGTAACATCAACATTGCAAGCTTACCTCGGAACTCGTATTCCCACGCCATAGACATTTCATTCTTCCTCACCACACTACTCAGAACGAGTTGCTAAAACCATCACCTTGAAGGCTTCAAATCCTTCCTCCGGACACGGCCGTCCCTTGACAGCCGTACTTCCGCTACCGCATAAGGGTGCAGACCCTCACACAACCGATACTATAACCCACTTCCGATTCTACCACTGTTCACCTTTTCCTCTAGAACACATATACTGCAACCACATACGTTCTCCCCTAATTTGTCTAACACCTTTCCACTCTCGGAGTCCCTTCTTAACTTATAACGTAACATTCTACGACCTAGTAGGTTCATAGCCTTCATGCATGACAATACAGTAAATAAATCTTTTCGCACATTTGATCATTTTAAATAAGCAATGTTTGGAAAACGCCTGGGTACACATGACCCCATCTTTCTCATAACTTCAACGCCCTGCACAACGATTCGAGAATCGTTTGCATGCATCTTTCCGTGAACTTTAATCTTACTCAATTCCGAACGATGTTATTACGACAGTATTACGTTGAATGAAAATCCTTTCATACGACACAATTTCGAAAGAGATTACAGACACCAAGTAAACCAGTCGGTTCTCACACTCTTTTATATGATATCCTTCGGTTAAAATTCATCTGATTGTAAAAGTTTTGCTGGCACACGTCTTCTCGCCCTTTTGTAATAATTTAACTTATCATGGAAAGTGTGAAATACTTTGCAATCGTTAGGCTCAAAGTTTCATAGTGCAATGTGAATGAAATCACCTTTTCTTTAAACATACACTTGCACATTCTGACTCCTTTTCGATCAAAATTGATATTTACACATTTAATTTAAATCGTGAAAATTTCTATGTTATATTTAAGAAATCTATGCATGATACTCTACTTGCAATTGAAGGCTACTCACCCTAGCAAGGTCAACCGCTTTACCCACGCAACTTATCCTTGACACTCTTCCTTCGACCAGGGTCGCCCTCTCGGTCAAGCACTAACTAGATGTACATGCGTTCCACATCTCACTTACTCAACCAATTCTTACTATTTTCGGTTTGATCGACTATCTCACTTTCTACTTCTACATGCTTTCAGTTCACTATAAGTATCTTATTCCATTTGTCATGCCAATGAAAAGCTCGACTAAAAAGTCAGGGCTCCACTGATACTTCCAAGGTTTTTATACTGTTCTATCTTACCATTCCAACTGATCTACCCCATGATTTCCAAAACTAGGACTCTCCCGAAACTGGAGTCTTATTCAAACTCACACATTCATCCTCTCCGAATCCACGAAGAGCTACCTCTAGACGACTCATAACATCCTTTACAACGTTGCTTCTCTACGATGTCTACATACCTCACATCATAATGACTCTTACACGACACTTCCCCAGACAATGGAGCTCGGTCAATCCCTCAGGGATCTTGCTGACCTATTCCTCAACGCTCTCCCAGCCATATCGCTAAACTGAAAGAAACCGACAGTTAGTCCTTACTAGACGTGACACAACAAATTTGCTATAAGTAAGGTATTGTAAGCACGCACATGTACCTGACAGTTCGTAATTACACTGGCCAGGTGTAATCCCAAACTTACCTTACACGTTTGTCCTTGGCACCTTATTCCTAAGCGCATTTATAGTGATCGTTCCTAGAGGCAATCCTATGTCTCGGCTGTGTTCCTCATCTTACAGTTTAAGTTTAGGCCCGAATGGTCACCTAAATCCCTTAAACTAAGGCTCTGATACCATTTGTAACGTCCCAAATTTCATCGCAAGCAAACAACCAAAAATAAGCATTTGAATTACATAAAACCTTGTCTTTACAATATCAATAATTCATACTAAACAAAATTGACGGCGGAAGTCTCTAAATTCCACAGCCGAGAGATATTCTATAGTCATCGCAGCCAAAACTTGAAATTACTCTATGCTTCCAGTTATTCCTTTCGCCTCCTAGTTCTTACTTGAAGAACCCTTAACATGCTTACCTGAAAATGGTTTAGTTTTGAAAAGCGAGGGTTAGACCAAAAGGTCTAGTGAATTCCCTCAGAAAGCAACATGTGACCAATATAAAAGCATTTATGAAAACATTATCGTAAACCTTAACATACTTCAAGCATGGTACTACACTGTGTATGGATCACATATCATCTTACGATCAGGGTTCCGTTAGGTTCCCCTCTCGTCCTCTTTGGAGCCCCCACGGACTCCCCTCTACCGATTATGAGGGAATAAAATCCAACCTACCAGTCTATCTTACATATCCAAGGGACCCTCAGATCCCAATGATCCATCCTTGATCCCACAGTGCAGACCGACTCCACATAGCACGTCATTCATTTCACAAACATGCATCTTTAAAAACCCTTGTAAATCGTCATTCTCAGTTCATCAAGTACAATACATTTTCCTCAAGTAAAAATAGGTATTTCATGGAAAACATGCGTAACAGTTATAAACATTTCATGCTCGTAAATGAAACCAAAATCAGTCAAAATCATTCAACACTTTAAGTCGTAAAAGGTTTAGGGAACTCACCTTGCTTGACGTATAATGCACTCCTAAAATACTTCCAAGCTAACCCCGACGAACGCCTAAAGGAAATAAATTCACATCAGATTAACCGATCAAGAACTGCTATCCGGACACCACTGACTATCCGGACACAATCACTTTTCTGGACAACAGTCCGGACACTCCACTTCTCCGGACAAGAAATCCGGACACTAGTCCTATCCGGACAAACTACCCGGACACTAATTCCACCCGGAGACCCCGGTCACCCGGATGCGAAGAAGCACCCGGACACTCTCACAGGGTACTTACCCGGACACTAGCAACAATCGTCCGGACACTACCGAATACGACGTCCGGACTCTACGGCTGTTCGAACTTAGGATTCTTAAAAGTGATTTACAACTCGCTTGCAGCCACTGGTTCGATTAGATAACCACAAGGGTTCATCCACCAACCCCAAAAACTCATTTAATACACTTATAGCCTCTTAAATCGGTTCATTAGGACAACACCACAAAAACCCATTTCAAAGGGAAAAGGATGAAAACTCTAAGAATCTCCACATTCAGGCTTAGAAATCAGCTTATAGAAGAAAGGAAACACTAACACAACAAGGAAAACGAAGTTGAAGAGGTTTACCTTGCTGATTTCTTCTTCGATTTCTCCTTTCCTCTTGAATCTCCCTCTCAAACTTAGCTTTCCTTCTTCCTTTCTCTCTTCTTTCCTTAGCCGCCAAACACAAATGCCAAATACTGATTTGTTGCAAAATAGAGCTGACCTAGGGATTTGTGCCCTACCTCTCTATCACCAAATGACAACTTAGTCCCTCAAGTTAACTTCCAATTATTTCACTTTGACCACCAACTTTAAAACTCACTAGAATTTTGGGTTGTTACACTAAATAACTATGAATATAACTAATACCGTTTATTAACCCCTTTTTTTAGGGAAAAATTAATTATTTCAAAATTACTGCAAAAATTAAACAAATTTCCTAATTTATTAATTAATTACTTACACTAAATGCTAAAGATTAGCAACAAGAACCACAAGAAAATATATATGTCGATTTATAAACTGTGTTCTTGAGTAACTTTAATCAAGATTAAAGAAAGATGGTTTCTTGAATATATATGACCATCATATATTATAATGATTAAAGAAAAAGAAAGTTTAATCAAATAAAAAAAATGCTCAAAAATTTCCCACATTCTTGTTTCACATACACCATAATAGACTTTCTGAAGCTGCAAACTACAACAAGTTTGATTTAAAAAAATGGTTTCTTGAATATATGATCATATAATAAAGGAAAGTCAAACAATTAAATGATAAGTAACACCTGTGAATTTAATTGTATAGACTAAAAAAACTGTTTATAATTCCCCTAACCAAACCAAACCCATGAGTGACAAACCAAAATTACCAAAACATATCAAATTAAAAGCAAATATCTATGTCTCATACTTATCATCACTCTCCTAAGGCTACTCGGAGAGCTAAAGGTCTCGAATATACTGTGCGAAGGTTAAAGATGGTTTGAAACTCCATATTGGATTCATCATTGGACCCATTTTGAAATTGTGGACCCAAGCCTCAAAGCACCCTCTCACCACTCCAGTATACTCGGAAGTCACCATCCTGCAGAAGCGAGTCCTATCCCTTATCCGAGTACGCCAAGACCGAGCGGCAATCCTTTGCTCCTGAGCTAATTTCAACTTCAACAGGTCCCTCTCTCCTTTCAGTTTGTTCCTCTCTAATACCACACGAGTTAGCCTAAGATAGGCCCTTTTCAAAGTCTCCAACTTTTCAGTGAGTTCGACAACAGTAGCATCAGACATGGATAACCTATCCCTCAATTCACCGATCTCTCCCTGCAAAGTGTATATCTTCTCTTCCAGTTCATTGGTCAGTGGAGAACTTGGCGTGTACTCTTCAGATGGGTCATACGATGACGTGTCATCGGTGTGGATCAGACCGCTACCTTTGGTCTGGTTACTTGAACTGCACTTCGCATTGTGGATCATGCTAGTACGATGACTATCCTTCGATCCCCCATTCAGACCTAGTCCATACGGTGTCATTCGTCCCCCAGATCCACGTCCACGCCCACGCCCACGCCTACGGTGAACTGACCTAGTGTGGATTGTGTGCACCATTTTCCTATGAAACAATAAGGAAACACTATATTAAGTAGATTCCTAGATTATATAAACTTTATAGATAAACGTGATAAAGAACATGCAGTTTATGTTTAAGAACATGTAGTTTATGTTTAATAAGAACATGTAGTTTATGTTTAATAAGAACATGCAGTATATGTTTAATAAGAACATGCAGTATATATAATAAGATCATGCAGTATGGATTGATAGTTGAAAACAACAAAGAAAAAAAAACATAAAAAATACAATCATTAACGTTATAGTTTATACATGAAGTAGATTCCTCGATTGTATAAACTGTATAGATAAACGTTTCGAAACATAATTTTTATGTATAAAAGGTTAAAAACATAATTGTATGTATAAAAGGTTAAAAATCGATTTTTATGTATAAAAGGTTAAAAACAGAATTTTATGTATAAAATGTTAAAAATCGATTTTTTTTGTAATAAGAACATGTTATTTTTGTAATAAGAACACGCATTGAAACATACCGACAAATCAATCAAGTATGAAGTAATAAGAACATGTTTTTTTTGTAATAAGAACATGCAGTTTATGATTAATAAGAACATGCAGTATATATAATAAGAACATGCAGTATATTTATTCACAGTTGAAAACAACAAAGAAAAAAAACAGAAAAAATAAAATCTTTAACTTTATAGTTTATACATGTTTAAGATTCCTCGATTGTATAAACTGTATAGATAAACGTGTTAAAAACATAATTTTATGTATAAAAGGTTAAAAATCGATTTTTATGTATAAAAGCTTAAAAACAGATTTTTTATGTATAAAAGGTTAAAAATCGATTATTTATTTATGCTGCAGCAAAAAAACCAACAAAGAAGAAGAGAAGTTTGAGGTCTGAAACCTTACCGATTCTGAATGAAGCAATAGATGGAGTCTGGATGGAGAGGAGAAGCAGATTTCCAGAATGCTAATTACACAGTTTAGTGTTTTACTCTTTTTGATTTCTAATCTTGAATATGTGGATCAATTTATACGAGAAGATATCAATTAGAATTTTAGGAGAAGATATCAATTAGATTATGGAAAAAATATTAGGAAATAAGAACAAATATCAATTAATTCAGTTTCCATATTAAAAGAGGTATCTATCAATTCCATAATTAAGAAAGATTTTTTTTTTCAAAAAATCAGGGGTTCTATTAAGTGGACTCTATTTTTAGACAAAACAATTTGAACGTGGGCTCTCTTTTTATCTGGGACAGAGGGAGTAGCATGTAATAACCAGTTTTCATGCAAATTGATGAAGCATTGCCAAATGCCAATGCAGCACATAATCAACCCGTTCTTTTGTTTTATGCTATGAAAATAATATTTTATAATCCTTGCATTTCTAACCAAAAACCCTGTTTTGATTTTCAAATATCATTACCTGTTAAGGCATTTAGTAAAGACATTTTTATCAAAAAAATTATGAATAAAAGAGTATCAGTAATAACCAGTTTTCATGCAAATTGATGAAGTTTATGTTCCAGTAACATCAAATAAGTACCTGCTATGGACTTACTTCCTGTATCTAAGCCGCTGTCTACCAGCACCTGATGAGACCAATATAACCTCATATCCTTGAGAATTTAGTATCTGGATCTGCATTTAGGAGATAAGTTAATCATAATAAGAAATCAAGACATAGCATATTTTTTTTATAAAAGACTATTAAAAGAGTAGACAACAACACCAATTTATCGAGACAAACAATTTTATCCCTACAGGACTTAATGGAAAATTTGGTAAACATCCCCTTAGAAACCCATTATTAAAACTTGATTTAGGAAGAGTATATCAATTGAACTACGTTCATCCGATATAACTCAAACAATCTATCATCCGAACCCTTAGTTTAAATAATAAGCATATCCGCTTCAAACATTTTAACCAATCAGATCACATGTTAGTATGTAAATAATAACAAGACACCAGATAGCGTTTCTCTCACAATCAGCTGTCTTTTACCCATGAATGATAAAGGGAATTTAACTTTATTAAGATATAAGAAAGATTTGGATCTAAAGAACATACCTCGTTATAATGACAGGGATGCCAGCCTGTGAAGCATAAACAGCAGCTTTTACTTTAGCAGTCATTCCGCCTCTTCCTAACCTTGACTTGTCCACACTACTAATTGTATTCTCGAGCTTCTCCTTAATGTAGGTATAAATTAGCTTTCACTGAGGATCACTTGGAGGCCCACTGTAGAGACCATCTAAATCACTTAACAACACAAGAAGGTCTGCTTTTAGCTCCAAAGCAGAACATTTTTATCAAAAAAATTAATGGGAATTAAAGAGTATCAGTAATAACCAGTTTTCATGCAAATTGATGAAGATTATGTTCCAGTAACATCAAATAAGTACCTGCTATGGACTAACTTCCTGTATCTAAGCCGCTGTCTACCAGCACCTGATGAGACCAATATAACCTCATATCCTTGAGAATTTAGTATCTGGATCTGCATTTAGGGGATAAGTTAATCATAATAAGAAATCAAGACATAGCATATATTTTTTTATAAAAGACTATTAAAACAAAAACAAAAAAATAAGAATGACAGTATAGAAGGACCCAAATAGTATGAAAATGAGTTTCAATAAACAATTTACCTGCTCACATAGAGCTCCCAATCTTCCAAGCACAAGTTTTCCATCATCTCGGGTGACAACAGCCGTCCCAACATAAATTAGTGTAGTAAAATGAAAGCTACAAAATACACTTTATTGAACAAAATATTTACCTGTAGAAATGGGGATTAGGAAATGAAATGAGTACAAAATATTGTTTCACATGTTATTTTTTAGTCCAAAATATGTGTGGAATGTAAACATATCAATAAGTACACCAAGTTCAAACCCCACAAGAGAAAAACACACAGAAACCCATATAAGAAACATTATTATTCATAATGAATGAATAATAAGTAGACCAAGTTCAAAACCTATATATCATAGAAAAAACACATAAAAGCACACAGTATTCTACTATTCTTTACCAGGTGAATATGCTTAACATTGACCAAAATCTTTTCTTTGACTAATCCCTTGATAAATTATGATTGTAAGACATTAGCCCTGATTAAAGCTAAGTGGTCACAATCTCGATTCGAACCCTAGACGGATGGATATTACACGGGGCTTAACTGAAATTTGTAACTTCAAAACCCAATGAAGGGTTAATCAGCTTAAACCAGACCCAGAAAGAAAAGGTAAGTAAACATGCATCATTATGTGGCTAACCTCCAAGTTTCTTGATTTCTGGGGAAAAATTCAAGAATCAAGTCTCTGTGTTTTTTTGGTTGTTGAAAACAATGATAACAAAGTTTATGAAAATCCTTTTGGTCTAACCCACCTGCTGTAAATCCCTGTGCATCATCGCCACTGCTATGTATATAAACCCACCTGCTATAAATCCCTGTGCATTTCACAATCAAAAATAGTAAAAAATTTATTAAAAAATTGCAATATTTTGGACAAAAACCAAGTTACAAATCGTAAAAGAAGTCGTACCTCGATTAAAGATGATTGCCCAGGATCTTGTCCCAACAACAGCGCCTAATAGATGGATTCATGGTCAGAATATTGTTATTTTTTCATAAAGATTTAACATTTATATATGGGAAAATAGTAACTAACCAATGCAAATAGCAACACATTTTTTATAAGATCCTAAAAAGATCGTGAAACCAAAATCTAAAGTAAACCAAAATCGAACAGGGTACACATTGAGGATTGAATCCCTTAGAGCAGACAAACCAAAATCGACACAAGATAAGAAAATTGATAACAAACAAAAATTGATCCTAAGAAAGCAAACCAAAATCGAATCGATTTCAGTAGCCTTGGATAGAAAAATCGAAATCGATTTCTGTAGCCATGATAACAAATCAAAATCGACTACAAGATAACAAACAAAAAATCGATTTTGGTAACCATCGATAGAAAGCAGAGGATGTGAAATCGTGAAACCCTAAACCGAAACATACCTGAAATGGCGCCCTGAGAAGAAAAAAGCCGTGAGATGAGCCTGAGATGAAGAAGAGGATCTGAAATCGTGAAACCCTAAACTGAAACATACCTGAAATCACAAAATCGTTGTAAACGACTAAAAGTGGTAGATGATTGAAGATAGATGTATAAGAACCCTAACCTTGAATCAGTTTCAAAAAAAGCAAAGAACTTGAATCGATTCCTGATAAGCTTGAAGAGCAAATGAATATATGGGAAAGCTAACCATTTTTGATATACATGAAGCGTGTATGAGAAGAAGAAAATGAAACTGAAGGCGTGAATTAAGGGAATACCAAAAATAAAAAAAATTAAGTAATTATGCTTTAATTTGTAGTACATTGTGCTTAGATAGTTGTTTTTAAGAGTTAGGTGCCTTCATGCTTTATAATATAGTATATATATATATATATATATATATATATATATATATATATATATGAACATATACATATACATATATGTATGTAAACAATGAACCACTATATTTGGTATGTATGTGAAACAATACATGTGATTCGCTATATTTATGATCATATATATATATATATATATATATGGTGCATTTCTTTTGCAAACCAATGCATTCTTAGAAACCATACAAACTGGATCTCTACCGTTAATTCATATGATCAATGGTCAATGGCCATGTAAATTACTGGGACAATTTTTTGAATTCCAACGGAAGGCGTTCGAATGGATTTCGAAAAGGGATCGTAACATCTTACAAGACTGGACTGTTTGGTTGTCATCTCCCCTCACTCCTAACCCAAGCTTGGCAGGTTAGTTCGTTAGTTCAGAGGGACACTAAGTGGTTGTCTTTTTTTCATTGTGATGATCGATGTCTGATTTTATGGTTGGCTTGGGTGCTTGGTTTGTTTCTAGCAAACCATTACCATGTCTGTAAGTTGCTGGGCAAATTTTATTTTGCCTCTGTGTTGTTAAACTTTTGTTGGCAATATATCCTTGATTTGATTTTCAAAAAAAAAACAATGTAAATTATTAGAGATATTGATTCTATTTTATAAGGATGAGATACACACATGGGTAAATTGGGTATATTATAGATATTTCTAAACGTAAGGAACCCCTAACCGTATCACCCCTTCCTCCTCTCTCTCCTTCTCTCCTACCGATTTTTCGGTCACCATCTCCGGTCCCATACCGCCGGTCACTAATAGTCGGTCACCATCTCCGCCTCCCCCACCTATATTCTATGTTATTGTGGCGTGTCCTTGTATTTTGTACACACAGTCACACAAAGACATATCTGTATCAACAGAGACGAAACATATCTCTTTCAATAGAAACGAAACAAATCTGTATCAACAGACCCTTCTTGAAGATGGGTTTCGATGGAGATCGTTTTCAGCGGAGATGGGTTATGAAGATTGGCTTCTTCTTGAGTTCGATTGTTTTCTGCAGATTTCTTGTTTCTACATCTTCTATTTCGATTTGGTTCTGCAGATCGGCTTCTTCTTGAACACCATGGATTCACGACATCATTGTGGTTTTTGGTTTGCTTCACCATCCATCTTCGTCTCTCTTTTTCTTCTTGAGTTCCACCTTCATGCATCTGGGTATCCAACAGATCTGTTTCATCTTAATGATTTTGTTTTTGTGTATTTGGGTTCATGTTTTTGGGTTTCATGGAGCAAGGTTCACAATTTTGGGTTTTCTAATTTTGGTTTCATGTATTTGGGTTCATGATATCTGGATTTTGGATTCATTATTTTGGGTTCATGATATTTGTGTTCATGATTTTAGGGTTTATATATGTTGGTTCATGATACTGGATTCAATATGTAATGATGTTCAATATTCATGAATCTATACCGATTGACTTTGTCTTCCAGAATCCGATCAAGATGATGATTTCCGGTGAATAACAAGTTTCCATGAATAGGAGAAAAAAAATATATCAAAAAAATAGATATGTTAAAATCCCTAAAATACCCTCTATGGATTAAATGTATATAGAAAAAAAAGAAATAAAAAAGAAATTACATGATTGGTGGGATTTCAGTTTGTAAAGTTTCTAAGAATGCACTGGTTTGCAAAAGAAACAGACCTTTTATATATATATATATATATATATATATATATATATATATATATATATATATATATATGTATGTATGTATGTATGTATGTATGTATGTATGTATGTATGTGAACCGCTATAGGTATGTGAAACGATACATGTGACTCGCTATATATATGAACACAAACGCATATGTGTGCAAGTGAACCGAATGTATATATATGTGAACTCATATATGTGTACCACTATATGAACATATACAAATACAAATTTATGTTTGTGAACCGATAAATGTGAACCGAAAGTATATATATTGATATGTATATATGTGAATCGCTATATGAACCGAATGCATTTACCGACAGTTTTTAATTTCAAAATTAAAACTAAATTAAATTAAATCCGTCGATATTTTTAATTTAAAAAATTTGCCTTTTCATTAAAATTTGGAAATTATTAAAAAAAAAGTTAAAACACGTCGAAAATATTTATAGATATTATCCTTTTTAAATATTATTTTCCGACGGAATTTACGTTTTATCTAAAAGAATAAATTCCACCGGAAATAGTATTTTAAAAAGAATAAGTTCTAGAAAAGGTTTACGGTGGAATTTATTTTTTAATTGAAAAATTAAATTTTGTCGACAATATTTTCAAATATTAATATATATATATATATATATATATATATAAGTTTATTATTCTAAAAAATTAATTGTTAATAATTAAAATTTATGGCGGATTTCCATTGAATTTTAATTAGTTAAAATCCACTGGAGATTCGTCGAAAATTTAATTACTTTTAGTTAAATATCTTTAAAATTAAATAAATAAATATATAAAACCCACTGGAAATCCGCCAAAAAAACAGAACTAAAAAACAAATTTAAAAATATTTCTGGCAGTTTTCTGACTATTTTCTGGCAAAGATCAAAGCCATTTGACTTATTTAAATCCCACCGCAAATCTTATGGCGGAAAATCCACCAATTTGCTTGTTAATTTATGCGTTTGGACATGACAGGACATATATCACTGTTTCATATTTGGTAGAACTTTTATGTGGAACAAAAGTGGAACAAACCTGTTCTACTCCCACCCCATGGAACAAGGGGAAATATATTTCTGTTTTACCAATATAACTTTAAAATAAAATCTAATTCTTTTTTAAAACATCAAATATGTATTCTTTTTATATTTTATTCATTCTTTAAGTTTTAATTTATTCTATTCATTATATGTTTTGATTAATTTATGTAAATTATTAAATATTAATAGTAAAAAATATATAGAAATTGTTAGAAAATACAATTTGAAAACTAAATAAACTTTTTATTTTGGGTCACTTTAATCATCTTGAAGAAAACTTTCTAATAATATATTTTATTATAAAAATATTTATTTCATTATAGTTTAATAAATTACATAATTAATCAAAATATATAAAATATATAAACATGTTTATTAGTGGTAAATTGGTCATGTTATATGTTCTGTTCTATCTTGTCAAATACCGAATGACTGTTCTGTTCTGTCTAGTCTCGTCCCGTCCTGTCATGACCTATCTGCATACCAAACGCACACTTAATAGTGTATGGAATGTCGTTATAGCCCTACAAAGAAATAGGGTGCAACACACGTCTTTAATTCAAGGGCTTTTAAGAAGTTACCCGTCACTCTTCGTGGGTCCGGTACAATACTCAATTTTACGTAATTGGTACCTTCTTTTTTCTTATTAAATTGAATCATGTTTTATTATTTTATCCAAATAGATACAATATTTAGTTTTCCATATAATTTACAGGATATCAAACTATGCAAATGTTTATAAATTGTGTTGTATGTAATACATAGATGTAAAATGACCAATCCTTAACCGATTATGCATGGCTCAAAACAAGGAGACATTTTAGGCTTGAATAACTGAATCAAATTTGCATTTGGTCTTTTTAGATCTAATCCTCAAGCATGGTTATGATTAAATTTGTAAAACAAATATTTTATGCATCTCTGTCGATTACCAACAGAGACGGGCCTGTAAAGGCCTGAGCGGGGTCCTTTGCACCCGCTGAACCAATTTTTGTAGTAGTCGAAATTTTTTGGGGCATGATATTAAGTTGTACCATAAACCAAACTTTGAGGGGTGGTGTAGAATATTTAGATAATACAAGAAACATCAACCAAAAATTTGAAAAAGTCTTGAAATCAACAAAAAAACCAAAAGAACTAAAAATTCCTCAATACAATGAAATGCAGCTAGAAGCACATCAAACGACTTTATATACTTTTAATCCACCTTAACGCTCGGTCAAAATCCTGGATCTGCCGCTTACAATCATGAAAAAGATAAGCATTCATATGAAGACTGTAACAACCGGGTTTCTAGCAAGTGTGAAAGTTTGGTGGCTAATGTCTAAGAAATGAAAGTTTAAGTTAAGGGACCCTTTGTCCAATTTAGGAAAGATATAAATTGGTGGGGATCCCTAGGTTATCATTTATTGTTCAGTATTATATCGGTGTTGGCGGCTGAGAAGAAGAAGAGAAAGGGAAGAACGTATTTGACATTGAATTCAATAGGAGAACTCCTAATCTGGTAAGAAATCGATCCCTTTATGAATTTCTTTTCTGTCTAAGAAGTCTGGGTTAATCAATGGTTAGTTTGAAGTGGCATCAATTGCCAAGGTAAACGTGCCAGCCAGTGTTGTAGTAATGTGATGTTAGAAAGAGGAAGCATCAGGTGGAAGCTTTTCGAGGATTTCGGATTAGGTGTACGATTTGTTAGTCAAGTTGTTAGAGCACGTGGTTGGTAAGTTGGCTTTGTTATATGGCTAGTATCGGAATAGTATGTCGGAACAGCAGTGGGTGGTGACCCAAATGAGAGACCAAGCGTTTTTGGTTATGTGAGTCGCTAAGTAAGTAATTCTTGGAATCATTGGGAGTTTAAAGAAGACGATAGATGGATTAGTCAAGATGTGGTGTAGTAGAGGCGAAATCTTTAAAGAATGCGAATTGTTTCTTATGTGTGAAAGAATTATCCGAGAAGGTAGTAGTTGGAGAAAAATGTGCAGTAACATCAAGCACTAGTGTCGTTTCGAGATGATTTGGCTAAATGCCTTAAGTTAGAATTTTGGTGCAAACGTTTGGTTATGTATAGTAATGGGAAAGTATTTTCAGCATGTGGGAATGTCGGAAGAGAGGGGCAAGTAAGGTTTGGTGGGCGGTGCTCCACGCTATCGTGGGGAGGTGAAGATCGTACGTCGGAATAAGTGAGTAGGTTGGAAGTAATAAGCTTGACAGTAACATCGAAAGGTGGAGTAGTGTGTGTACATCGCCATCGATAAGTTTGCGAACTTTTGGAAAGAGTATTGAGGAAGGGAATTGTGTATGATTTTGTATAGGAAAGAAGTGGATAAGGCAACTGAATGAGTTAAGTTAGTGACGCTGTGAGAAATGTTCAAACGAAATGGTCGTTCAGTGACTAAATTATTGAGAATAGTATGGTGTGACCATGGTTACTCCTCCTAGTTGAGTGAGGATAACCGAAGTTATGTTATATGACTAGACACTTGTGGCAAGTAGTGAGAAATCGATGTGTTTTCAGGATAAGTTAAATTCGGATAAGTGAACACTTCAATGAGGGAGCACGGAGATTTCCTGCTTTTAGCTATGCATAAGGGTGGATGAGAAATTGAAAGTTGTAGAGGAACCTGAAGCCATCACGGATTTTAAAGTGAGGAAATCACGGAACAAGGAGATTAGATTGGTGAAGGTATAATGGCGGCATCACAAGGTCCAGAGGCGACTTGGGAGTTGGAATCAGAAATGAAGGCAAGATACCCGCATCTTTTCCAATGAGGAATTCCGGGGACGGAATTCTTTTAAGGGGGGAGTGTTGTAACAACCGGGTTTCTAGAAAGTGTGAAAGTTTGGTGGCTAATGTCTAAGAAATGAAAGTTTAAGTTAAGGGACCCTTTGTGCAATTTAGGAAAGATATAAATTGGTGGGGATCCCTAGGTTATCATTTATTGTTCAGTATTATATCGGTGTTGGCGGCTAAGAAGAAGAAGAGAAAGGGAAGAACGTATTTGACATTGAATTCAATAGGAGAACTCCTAATCTGGTAAGAAATCGATCCCTTTATGAATTTCTTTTTTGTCTAAGAAGTCTGGGTTAATCAATGGTTAGTTTTCTTCACTGATTGAGTTGGGAAGATCCTTGTAAGATTAACAATGGGGTTTAACTCTATTTTGAACCGTGTAATGCTTAAATTGAAGGTTTATGTGAGTTAAGCACTTATCAATTTATGAAAAATAAAGTGATGGTTGAGTCTTTCGGTAATAAGCTAATTAGGAAACACTATATTGTGGTTCGTCAAATCGAGAAGTACCAATTTCGGAACTGTTAATATCGGAACTATGTGGATCCGGAATCGAGAGAAGAATTGTATAAGTTCCGGAACCCCAAACTTAGGATCCGAAATTCTCTCGAAACTAGATCCGGAATTTATTTCCCACTAAAATCTGGAACGTGTTCACAATTCCGGAATTGGGCCGATTACCACTTAAGATCCGAAAATTTGAGTTTCGGAATTTGACTCAAAATTTATTAGACCCGGAACCCCTTTTAGAACCAGATCCGGAATCTTGTCCCTTTAATTTATGATCCGGAGTTTGACAAAACATGAAACCTGGACTGAAATTGCTTGGGCCGAATCCGATTTCGGCATGGGCTGCGTGTAGATCCGATAAGGGAAAGAAAAGGGATCCAGAACCCTCTTGTAACCTGGGCCGGTTCCGGAATCTAGCCAATTGGACTTTGGACTCGTGATCCGGAATTCACTTTCCAACTGATCCGGAATTCTTAAGTCTTGGGCCGAAGGTTTTTAAAGTCAGAATTTGTTTTGGACTTTCAACTATTCTTGGGCCGAGTGTATGTATACAGAATTAATTATGATCCGGAAGCAAGTTGCATTGGGCTTAGTCCTATTTTAAGATCCAGTAATAAATGATAAGAGGCCGGGTATCCAAATTGTTTTTGGATTAAGAATTTAAGAAAACCATAATGGAGAAATTAAATTGGAATAGATCCGGTATAGATTGAAAAGGATCCGATATTTAGTTAATGATCCGAAATTATTATTTCGGGTCCAGATTAGAGAAGGATCTATGATTAGAAGTTGATTTGTCACTGATTAAATTATAAATTATGCTTTAGGTGTAAGGACGGTTCGGAACGAGATTCGTGGTTAGGAAAGTAACTGCTATCAGGTGAGTTCCCTAAACCCTTTTTACACGAAGTAAGATGTTAAATGTTTTTAACTGATTATGGTTCATTATGAGCATGAAATGTTTACCAACTGTTACGCATGCTTCCCATGAAAATTTATGTCTTGATTAAAAGAATATTTAGCATGATGAACTGATTTATAATGGTTTACAAAGATTCCAAGTTTCATGATTTATGATGAGCTATGTGTTTGTTATGTGAAGTCGGTCTGCACAGTGGGATCTGAGTACCTCGGGATCCGATGATCCCTTGGGCAATTGTGACCAGCTTGTAGGAGGAAATTTGTTTCCTTCCTACTCGGATTTGTGACGAGCTTGTAGGAGGGAATTCGTTTCCTTCCTACTCGGGTAGAGGGGAGTCTGCTTGGGCCCCGATATGAGGCGAGAGGGGAGTCTGCTTGGGCCCCGATCGCGGTTAGCTAATGAGATCCTTGAACACTGTGCAGTACCATGATTGATGCTTATGTGGAGGATGTTGATGAGTTTTATAAAATGATTTTATACTGTTGATATATGCTGTTTACGGAGGGAATTCACTAGACCTTTTGGTCTAACCCTCGCTTTTTAAAACTAAACCATTTTCAGGTGAGCAAATAGTAGGAGGCTCAGGTAAGTGAGCAAGAGCAGGATAGAGTACAGATGCAGATAGAGACAGTGTCTGTGCCACTTATAGAAGCTAGTATGTTCTCAGTTGTGTATAGGTTGTTTCCGCCAACCTAAATTTTGAGGCTGATGTAATGAAATTTTGGGACCCAGTTTTGTAATGTTTATGATTTAATGTCATGCTTGTCCTGTTTTAGTTTTGGGCTGTTACAAAGACTTAGGGGGCGTTTATTAAACACTTACCTTTATAAGCGTTTACCGGTTCAATTGTAACACCCTCAAATTTGGAAAGATCAACTAATTTAAAATTTTCGATATTACATCAAGTAAAAGATAAAACCTCTTTCTGCAAATCAAAACTTGGAACACCCAATTAGATTTCTAGATTTATCCTCAACAGGTAACGCAAGTCTTACATAAAGACTAATTAAAGTTCGGGTGTTACTAAAACTCCATAATAGTCGCTATCTCCGAATGCGGAAACATCACCAAATAACGACATCCTTCTCGTGCATCTAACTAGCACTCAACTCTTCACGATGTCGCTACTACCATTTTCCCCAACAAGGACCTGATGCACATGCCAAAATAAAAATGTTAGCTTAACGCCTAGTGAGTTCAAGAGTTTTCATCACTATATAATCAATAAAACGGAAAGATTATTATTTAAATCGCAATCCTCATTAAGCAAAATGTTTAGGATAAATAGTGATGCCCTTTCCAAAAATCCCATTTTTCGTAGTAAAGCACTTAAATAGAAACACTCCGAAAACATGGAACTAAACCCAATACACACGCGAAGCATAATTAAGGGGTTGTTTACTACGCACTGACCGGTCAGCAATGCTGACTCGGTCAGCAGTCAGATTGTTTACCAAACTGTAAATCTAACCGAGATCTGACCGCGATCTGACCGAGATCTTTCTGAGCCAGCACGAAAATGTTGCTTACCCGGGTCAGATTTTATTATTCCACTGTTACCCTTTTTTTGCGATTAGGGTTTTCTCTTGGCCATCATTTCTACTCCTCCATCGTCGTCATCATCAGAGCTTCACTCGCTCCCATCACAATCGCCAGCCTCGCTCATTGATTTCGTCTAAACGAAGATCGTAAAAAGTTAGCTCCAATTTCAGCGATTTTTACCCAATTTGATCCGAGATCAGCTAAAGAACCGACAAGATCAATATTTTCTTTGTGGGTAATTAATCTTGTTTGGTGAAAATTAATTTTTATATTCCCGATCTTGATTTTTTTGAAAAATTTTATGTGGCTTTTGATGGGTTTTTTATTATCTGAATTGGGTAGATGAGATTTTGAAGTTTTGTGGTTGTTTGGTGAAGCAAGGTTTTGTTGTTTTGAGATATATTTTCTTGAAAAAGAAAAAAGAAAAGAGTTTTATTAGAGGAAAAGGGTGTTGGATTGGTGGGTTTTTTTGGATGATTTCTGTTGGGAGTAGAGATGAGAAGAAGGAGTTGAGTTTGAGGTATGGTGTTGGTGTTGGTGTTGGAGGTGGAAAGCTAGAATTAGAGGGTGAGATTGAAGAAGGTGAAGCTTGTTTTCAGAATAATAAAGATGATGATTCAACAATTGATCCTGATATCTGAATGAGAGTATATTGTTGGTAAACAATTATTTAAAGTATGAAGTTTGTTTTTTTTTCTTCCATTAAATGATTTATAATAGAAATAATTACATTTAATTTAGCATATACTTACATAAGGGTTAAAATGGTCATTTTTTTGTCGGTAAGCACTTACCAAAAACCACTTGGTAAACACTCTTATCCGGACAGCACTTACCGGGGACAGCACTTACCCGGGACAACACTCTTACCCGGACAACACTTACCCGGAAAGAGCAAGTAAACAACCCCTAAGATAAAAATCCAGACACCAAAGCATGGACATAATTACTTCATGCAAACCTTAATATATGTGGATGGGATCCAATATTAAAGTCATCAATTGCAATTACTCGCACAAGACCCAAACGATAGTAAAACATGGATATTACAATATCTGAAAGTAATATATCCAAACCTTGCCATTCGGTGACGGGGGAGACCCGATTCCATTGAATGTGACGAAACACAAAAGTAAGTCACATATACATGTTCAAGAGTCCCACTACGAATCAATAGTCATTCCGTTAATGCTAGATTTTACTCATTCACAAGAAATTACAATTAATGGTCGTTGGCCGACTTTAATGTCTACAACTATTACCCATCTCGACCCCATGCCTATTTCTTGGTACATTACCGGGAATTACATTTAGTGGCCATTGGCCGTTTCCCGACTTTAAAGTCCATAAGTATTACCCATTAAGTGTAACAACCGGGTTTTCCTGACAACTACAAAAGCCTAGTGTCATTTGTTTAAAGAATGGAAGTATGTGGAGGGTCAAATTGGAAACTTTGAGAAAGTATTTAAGGGCGCAATTCCCTAGGATTAATTGAGAAATCAGTATTACTCTTGGGGATTGGCGGCTCGAGGAAGAAAATGAGAAGAGAGGAAAAAGCTTGGGAGAAATCGAATTTGGGAAGGAAACATTGAAGGTAAAAATCATCTAACTCTTCTCATTTGTTTCTTATGATCTCTTTCTTATAAGATTCTCGATGGCAACAGCTAGGTAAGTTAATTCCCGTTTAGTTCTTCTTGTCTAAGAACACTGTGAGCGATTTTGGGTTTAATAATGGGATTTAAATCAATTGATTCTAAGGATGATGTTAAGAAAGGATGTTTTGATAAAACCTCATTAACTGGAATGCTTAGAAAGGATTGAATGTTAATAAAGTCTGAAACCGATTTCTTGTCAAAACCTGCAAATGCGTCATACAAAAGAATCAGGTTTGGCGCATAATGATGTTGGCGCAAAGGTCAGTTTGTGCCATGGGCAGCTGGCGCAAAGGCCAGTTTGCGCCACGTGCAGCTGGCGCAAACCTCACTTGGCGCAAGCCTGGGTTGTTCAGTGTTGGACCGATCTGTTAATTTTGAGTCGAATGTTTTTGCTGGGCCAAGTACTATATTAAGTCCCTTTGGGCTTAGGTTTATTTGGGTTAGAAGATTTAAGGCCTAGTATGAAGAGAATAATCCTAATTATCTATTTTAAGTTAGGATTAAGAGGAGAACTCAGAATCAGAAATTGAGTTAAACCTAATGATTTCATAAATTATTAATTAGGTTTACGGACGGTACGAGACTTGGAGTTAGGGAAGAAAGTGCAATCAGGTGAGTTCCCTAAACCCTTTTTACGACGCAAAGTGATAAATGTTTTACTGAGTATGGTTCCTTCTCAAGCAAGAAATGATTTATAAAGTTATGCATGCTTTCATGAATTGCATGTTTATTCGCAAATGATATGATGTTTAAAGTTTTCATGAATATGATTTCAAATGTATGTGCATGCTATGTGGAGTCGGTTGCACAGTGGGGTCAGGGTACCTTGGGATTTCGGATCCCTTGGGCATATGGAGGTTAGCATGTAGGTTGAAATCCGTTTCCTCCTACATAAAGGAACGAGGAGTCCACTTGGATTTCGGCGTAGACGAGAGGGTGTCCGTTAGGCCCCGATCGGAGTAGCTTATGCGACCCTGAACCCTGTGTTTAACCTTGGATGATGTTTATGAGAAAGATGTGAAAGTATGTTTTCTATGAAATGATTTTATACTGTGATGAATGTTGTACGGAGGGAATTCACTAGACCTTTTGGTCTAACCCTCGCTTTTCAAAAACTAAACCATTTTCAGGTAAGCAAGTAGAAAGAGGCTCAAGTAAGTGAGCAAGAGCAAGATAGTGTACATGTGCAGCTTGAGACAGTGCAAGTGCCTCTTGTAGAAGTTAGAATGTTCTCAATTGTGTATAGGTTGTTTCCGCCAACCTTAGTTTTAAATGAATGTAATGATATATTGGGACCCAGAATTGTAAATGTTATGACTAGATGCTAAGATTGTTCTATTGTATTTTTGGGTTGTTACAAATGGTATCAGAGCCATAGTTTAAGGGATTTAGGTGACCAGACGGGCCTAAACTTAAACTTGGACTAATAGGGTACTGATAGGGTACTGAGGACTGTCATGTAAGAGGGCACTATTGTAGATACAAGAAATGCGTTAGGAGGACACTATTATAGAGATAGGACTAATAGGGTACTGAGGACTGTCATGTAAGGTAAGTTTGAGATTTCACCTGGCCAGTGTAATTGCGAACTTACATGTACATGTATGTGCTTAACCTACCTTATTAACCTACCTAGTGTTTACGTCGTGTTCCAGTACGTTAGAAAGTCAACAAGATCCCTGAGGGGTAGACTGAGACCCCTTGTTGGGAAGGTTTCTTGAGAGGTCACGTATGATGTGATGAATGTATACATCGTAGAGAAGGAATGTTGTATATAATGTTATGAGTCGTCTAGAGGTAGCTCTTCGTGGATTCGAAGAGGATGAATGTTGGAGTTCGAGTAGGGCTCCTTGTACAAGAGAGAGCCCCAGTTCCAGAAATCTCGGATTAGATCAGTCAGGATGATAAGAAAAGACCGTGTCAAAATCTTGAAAGTATCAATGGAGCTCTGGATTTTAATCGAGCTTTTCAATGGTAGGATAAATGAAATAAGATGCGTAGAGTGAAATGAAACCATGTAGAAGTGGAAAGGGAGATAGTTGATTGAAACGAAATAGTATGAAATGGTTGAGTAAGTGAGATGTGGAATGCATGTACATCAAGTTAGTGCTTGACCGAGAGGGCGACCCTTGGTCGTAAGTGGAGTATCAAGGACAAGCTGCGTGAGTAAAGCGGTTGACCTCGTTGAGTGAGTAGCCTTCTATTGCAAATAGAGTCTCATGCATGGCGTTCTTTTATGTAACATGAAATTTTCACGATTTAAAATAAAAATGTAAATGTCAACTTTGAACAAAATGAGTCAGCTTGTACGAGTGCACGTTTAAAGAAAAAGCGATTTCAGTACGTCGCACATTGAAATTTTGAGGTTAACGATTTCCAAAGTATTCCACACTTTTAATGATAAGTTAAATTGTTTCAAAAATGGTCAAGAAAATGGTTACCTGCAATTCACTTATAACCAAAATGCTTAATTGACCTTTTGATATCATACAATTGAGTGTGAGAACCGACTGGTTTACTTTGTGTCGGTAATTCTTTCAGAATTGTCTCATACGAAAAGATTTTCATGCAATATATTACTCTCGTAATAACATTGTTCGGATTGAGCAAGATTGAGGTTCACGGGAAGATGCATGCCAACGATTGTCGAATCATTGTGCAGGGTTTTGAAGTTATAAGAGTGATGGGGTCATGTGTACCCAAATGTTTCCTGTAACAACCGGGTTTCTTGTGCAAGTATGAAAGTTTAGTGTTCATTGTGCAAGGTATGAAAGTTAAGGCAAGGGACTATTCTGCAATTTATGAAAGGTATTTATGGACTCAATACCCTAGGGCAGCCTCTATTATTCCAAAATCAGTATTTGGGTTTTTGTGGTTGGTGGCTAAGAGAGAAAAGGAAAAAGAGAAGAGTTTTGCGAAGAAATCAAAGAAGAGAAGAATCAAAGAAGAAATCAGTGAGGTAACTCTTAATCCTTGTTAATTCTTGTGTTCGTGTCCTTATGGGTCGAGTTTCCAAGTCTGAAATCAATGATTCATTGAGTTTCAACCACATTGTTGTTAAAAGTGGGTTTTGAGGGTTTTGTCTTTATAAACCGATTTTTTGGTGAGAAAGTGGATTAAATGGATGTTTAGGGTTGGTGGATGAACCCTTATGGTTATCTAATCGAATTAATGGCAAAAATCGGAGTATAAATCAGTTTTAGACTTGTTAAGTTCGAACAGCCGTGTTTTCCGGACACCAGTGTTCGGTGGTGTCCGGATATGTTGCAAGTGTCTGGGTAAGTACCCCGTTAGGGTGTCCGGGTGTTTCTTAGTATCCGGGTAGCTGAAGTCTCCAGATAAGCTTAGTGTCCGGGTAGTTTTGCCCAGATAAGTCTAGCGTCCGGATTGTTGTGTCCGGAAAAGTGTTGTGCCCGGATGGTTTGCAAGTGTCCGGGTAGAGTTTTGTGAGAGTTACCGGATGGGTATCTTTCTGGATAGTGTGTCCGGAAAGGGGTAGAGTCCGGATGATGTGTCCGGAAAGGGTAGAGTCCGGATAGAGTGTCCGGAAAAGGCTAGAGTCCGGACAATGTGTCCGGAAAGGACTAGAGTCCGGATAGGGCGTCCGGAAAGTTCTAAGCGTCCGGAAAGTCTCTGTATCCGAAAAGTGTTCACTGGTCAGTAAGATTGAACCGTTTAATCTGATTCGAATCTAATGCCTTAGGTGTTCGTGTGGTTTAGCTTGGAGGTATTTAAGAAGTGCGTTGTACGTCAAGCAAGGTGAGTTCCCTAAACCCTTTTACGACGTAAAGTGTTAAATGTTCCTAACTGATTATGGTTTCATTTACGAGCATGAACTGTTTATAACTGCCACGCATATTTTTCCATGAACTACATGTTTTACTTAAGAAAGCTTATTATTGATATGATGAAATGAGAATGATGATTTAAAGGATTTAAGGTTGCATGTTTTATGAAAGGAATGATGTGCTATGTGGAGTCGGTCTACACTGTGGGATCAGAGATAGATCCTCGGGATCTGATGATCCCTTGGATATGTATGACAAACTGGTAGGTTGGAATTCGTTTCCTCCTATTTCGAGTAGAAAGGGGGTCTGCGTAAGCTCCGGGAAGGGGAGTTTGCGTAGGCTCCGGTTGAGGGCGAGCGGGTAACCCATTGGGCCCCGATCGCGGAATGTTTATGTGATCCTATATACAGTGTAGTACCATGCCTGATGTTATGTTAAGGTTTACGATGATATTTTTATAAACGATTTTATATTGTGTACATGTTGTTTTCGGAGGGAATTCACTAGACCTTTTTGGTCTAACCCTTGCTTTCAAAACTAAACCATTTTCAGGTAAGCATGTTAAGGGTTCTTCAAGTAAGAACTAGGAGGCGATAAGAAGGACTTGAAGCTTAGAGTAACTTCAAGTTTTGGCTATGATGACTATAGAATAGCTCTCGGCTGTGGAATTTAGAGACTTCCGCTGTCAATTTTGTTTAGTATGATTTATGGATGATGTAAAGACAGGATTATCTATCAAATTTGAATGCTTATCCGTTAGCAATGCATGTTATGAATTTGGGACGTTACATTTCCCAAACGTTGTTTATTTAAAATGATGAAATGTGCGAAAAGATTTATTTACTGTATTGTCATGCATAAAGGCTATGAACCTACTAGGTCGTAGAGTATTACGTCTTAAGCTAAGGAAGAACTCCGAGAGCGGAGAGGCGTTGGTCAAGTCAAGGTAGAACGTATGTAGTTTTAGTATTTGTGTTCAAGAGGAAAGGTGAACCGTGGTAGAGTCAGTAATGGATTATAGTATCGGTTGTATGAGGGCTTGCACCCTGGTTCGGTAACCGGAAGTACTTTTGTCAAGGGACGGTTGTGACCGGAGGAAGGACTTGAAGCCTTCAAGGTGATGGTTTTAGCAACTCGTTATGAGTAGTGTGGCGAGGAAGAATGAAATGTCTATGGCGTAGGAATATGAGTTTCGAGGTGAGCTTGTAATGTTGTCGTTACATGAGTAGGTGTCGAAAGGAGGGAGACAGATCATGAAGGTGATTATGATATGTGGAAGGATTAGGCTCCGTAAGGAACTCATGTTAAAGGATAGGTTAAGGAAGTAGTTAAGAGTTGTCTTTTGTTGTTGAAGTCGGCAACGGTGTATGTTGGCCGAGGCCGAAGACTCAAACCAGATGAGTGTAAGTTGATAGAATATCTTGTAGAGGTGTTAAATTAGTAAGAGACTGTTGTTGTTGAATAGGCGTTCTATTTACGAGGTGAGGAGGGTCCGTAGAAGGACAAGGTGTGTAACACAAGCGGAGTGAGTGTAGACTATACCAGTCAGTAAGAAAATGTGTCGTGTCTAAGAAAGGACTCGGATCATAAAGAGCTAGCTAGGATGTTTGTGTTTGAGCTAAGTATGAACTCGTGAGTCATAGTTCAACAAGTTAGGAGAGAACTAAGTAGCGAGACAGACTCGATTGTAGTATACGGGAGAATATGAAGGAAATGGTGAATTGTGTACGAATGACCATGAGAGACTTGGTCGGTAGTGTGATGATAGGAGTGGTGGATGTACGAACGAATAGTAGCTTCAATTGCCAAGATATCTGTGTCAGCCGGTGATGTAGTAAGGCGATGTTAGAAAGATGAAGGATTAGAAGGAAGTCCTTTTGGGATTTCGGGTAGAGTGTACGTTTTGCAATCCCAGTTGTTGAAGTACGGGGTTTGTAAGTTGGTGCTTATTTTGACTGTTATCGGAATGGAATGTCGGGGCCGAATTTGGTGATTGCCCAGCTGTGAGACCAAGCTTTGTGGTTATGTATGTTGTTAAGTATATTCTTGAAGGCAGAGTAAGTTTAAAGAAGGTGATGAATAGATTAGTCAAGTTGTAGTATAGTAGATGAGAAATCGTTAAAGAATGAAAATTGTTCCTTATGCGTGAGGGAATGATCCTAGAAGGAAATAGTTGGAAATTTTGGTTATGTTTAAGGAATGACATGATGATGATTGTGGGACGGAGTGGTAGTATGATCATTAGTTGATTTGAAATGTCATGATAGAGGTATAAGCCTTTGGTTGGTTGATTAAAATTTTATGGATTTGTTAAGTAATGACGTTCATTTGTTATTACAGGATGTGTTACAATTCTTGGGGAAGTGTTATTGAGATTAACACACTGATTGTTAAATAATTATTTAAGGTAAATCTAAGTAAGAAAGCCGGAATGACGGTATATATATATCTGTCTGATTTTATGATCATGGTGGTTAATCGAAAGAATTGTGGAACTCGAGTTTCGGGGTGTTCCTGAGTTAATAGATCCGTTTGTAATAGGGAATCCAAGGGGGTGGATTATTAGAGTGAATAGGGGACGTTACTAAGAAACACACTTTCGGGTCATTGGAAGTTTAAAGAGGATGAGGGTTGTGTTAGTCAAAATGTGGTGGGATAGATGTGAAATCCTTAAAGAATGTGAATTGTTGCTTATGTGTGAAAGAAATGTCTGAGAAGGTAAAAGTTGGAGATTAAAGAATGTGTAGTGACGTCGAACACTGGTCTTGTTTCAAGACGACTTGGTTGAATGCCTTAAGATAAGATCTTGGTGCAACTGTTTGGTTATGTGAGTAATGAGAAAGCGATACCAGCATGAGAAAAGGTCGGGAGAGAGGGGCAAGTAATGTTCGGTGGGCAATGCTCCACGCTAACGTGGGGAGGTGAAGATAGCATGTCGGAATAAGTGAGTAAATTGGAAGTAGTAAACTTGACAGTAATGCCGAAAGGTGAAGGGTTGTGCAGATGGTTATTGATAAGTGTGCAAACCGTTAGAAAGAATATTTAGGAAGGGAATTGTGTATGATTTTGTGCAGGAAGAGAGTGGATAAGACAGTTGAATGGGTTAAGTTAGTGACTTTGTGAGAAATGTTTAAACGATTTGGTCGTGAAGTGTTTAAACTAGTGAGATTAGTATGGCGTGACCATGGTTACTCCTCCCAGTGGAGTGAGGATAACCGGAGTTATGTTTCTTATGACTGAACGATCGTGGCAATCAGCGAGGAATTGATGTGTTTCAGGATAATTTTAATTTGAGTAAGTGAACACTTCAACGATGGGTTTGGGGGTTCCTACTCTTAGTTACGTATAAGGATGTGGTGGCGAAGTAGTGAGAATGTGAGAGAAGTTTGACGAAATGTGGTCAAGGTGGTCCGAGAAAAGGGAAATGTTATCTGAATAGACGATGGTTGGATGGCGCGAGGTTGTGAGTTGTGATACGATGTAGGAACTCGGGGTTGTGAGTTGTCAGGACGTACGGGTTTGGCCTTGTGCCAAGCTGTCAAGTGTGTGGTTGTCTCTTGGTAAGTGAATCCTATGTGTGATGGGGATTTAGCCAAGTTCCTCCTTAGAGGAAGTATAAATGCATGAGAAGCCTTATTTAATCTTCTATTGTTAAGCCCGATCGAATAGGAACAGTAGCCCACGCGTTAGAGTACCGTAAGAACTGAAGGAAATGCATCCAATGTTCCTTGTTCGAATATTAGTGGGTTGGTCAATTGAATCAGGAGTGGCATTACCTTGGGGAAGTGTCAGTTGTGGTGTGGGCATGAGACCCGCGTCTTTTCCAATAAGGAATTCCGGGGACGGAATTCTTTTAAGGGGGGAGTGTTGTAACAACCGGGTTTTCCTGACAACTACAAAAGCCTAGTGTCATTTGTTTAAAGAATGGAAGTATGTGGAAGGTCAAATTGGAAACTTTGAGAAAGTATTTAAGGGCGCAATTCCCTAGGGTTAATTGAGAAATCAGTATTACTCTTGGGGATTGGCGGCTCGAGGAAGAAAAGGAGAAGAGAGGAAGAAGCTTGGGAGAAATCGAATTTGGGAAGGAAACATTGAAGGTAAAAATCATCTAACTCTTCTCATTTGTTTCTTATGATCTCTTTCTTATAAGATTCTCGATGGCAACAGCTAGGTAAGTTAATTCCCGTTTAGTTCTCCTTGTCTAAGAACACTGTGAGCGATTTTGGGTTTAATAATGGGATTTAAATCAATTGATTCTAAGGATGATGTTAAGAAAGGATGTTTTGATAAAACCTCATTAACTGGAATGCTTAGAAAGGATTGAATGTTAATAAAGCCTGAAACCGATTTCTTGTCAAAACCTGCAAATGCGTCATACAAAAGAATCAGGTTTGGCGCATAATGCTGTTGGCGCAAAGGTCAGTTTGCGCCATGGGCAGCTGGCGCAAAGGCCAGTTTGCGCCACGTGCAGCTGGCGCAAACCTCACTTGGCGCAAGCCTGGGTTGTTCAGTGTTGGACCGATCTGTTAATTTTGAGTCGAATGTTTTAGCTAGGCCAAGTACTATATTAAGTCCCTTTGGGCTTAGGTTGATTTGGGTTAGAAGATTTAAGGCCTAGTATGAAGAGAATAATCCTAATTATCTATTTTAAGTTAGGATTAAGAGGAGAACTCAGAATCAGAAATTGAGTTAAACCTAATGATTTCATAAATTATTAATTAGGTTTACGGACGGTACGAGACTTGGAGTTAGGGAAGAAAGTGCAATCAGGTGAGTTCCCTAAACCCTTTTTACGACGCAAAGTGATAAATGTTTTACTGAGTATGGTTCCTTCTCAAGCAAGAAATGATTTATAAAGTTATGCATGCTTTCATGAATTGCATGTTTATTCGCAAATGATATGATGTTTAGGCCCCGATCGGAGTAGCTTATGCGACCCTGAACCCTGTGTTTAACCTTGGATGATGTTTATGAGAAAGATGTGAAAGTATGTTTTCTATGAAATGATTTTATATTGTGATGAATGTTGTACGGAGGGAATTCACTAGACCTTTTGGTCTAACCCTCGCTTTTCAAAAACTAAACCATTTTCAGGTAAGCAAGTAGAAAGAGGCTCAAGTAAGTGAGCAAGAGCAAGATAGTGTACATGTGCAGCTTGAGACAGTGCAAGTGCCTCTTGTAGAAGTTAGAATGTTCTCGGTTGTGTATAGGTTGTTTCCGCCAACCTTAGTTTTAAATGAATGTAATGATATATTGGGACCCAGAATTGTAAATGTTATGACTAAATGCTAAGATTGTTCTATTGTATTTTTGGGTTGTTACATTAAGACCCTATGCCTATTCCACGTTACAAACGGGGATGTTCATCCCACTCAAATTGACTCTTATGTCTATGGATCTATTGCATTACGGTCTAAAACATTACATGACTCCAAATGAATGACTAACGCACTCAAAACATGTAATTCTCAAATAAGATGAAATATATCATATCATAATCAAATCTTTACATTGAGCTATTAAAACCGAACAAACGTATTCAAAGCTCTTTTAATTCAAAACCGAGCCAAAATGCTCAAAACCCAATCGACCATCAAATAAAGGTCCTCAAATAATAAAACGCATCGGCGTTTACGTAAACACATATCTCAAAGATATGATTAGCCCAAAACTCTTTATTGGTTGAGACAAACCATTTTCCAAATGAACTCATAACCTTATGTTTCCAAAATGCCTCATAACACGATAACTTGCATTTTCCAAACGATATATAAAACCAAATACACCAAAAATACATAAATCATCAAATAGACCCCTTTGTAGAATAAATCACCCAAAAGAACACATTTATGAGATTTACTCGTCAAAATATCCAAAAGCCAAGTATAAGCATTTCATAAGATTTATCAACCCAAGTTTACCAAATATGAAAACTTTGACAAATACTCAACACATTAATAAATACCAATTAAACACATTATTACTTCAAAATACATATTTTGGCATGTACATAGTTTTCACAAAGCAACTTGAACTCACATTGCTAGATTTAGGTTAAATCTAGGGTTTTACCCAACTTGAGTTTTCAGGGTGAAAACTTGAATCTACAAGCAACACCTTCTAACCCTTAGATCCAACACTTGCAAAGTATTTCATTCACCTCCATAGATCCAAAACGTAAGGCAAAATGGAAAAAAGATAAGAGAAAATGAAGAACACATCAAACCCTAACTTAAAATCAAGAGAGATGAGGAGCTTACCACCACAAAATACTCTTAGATCTTCCAAAAAAACTTCAACACTCACAATCTATCCTTGAAGAGCTCTCAAAAACAAAACATAGCAACTTGAATCACCAAAAACGAAGTAGAAATGAAGGAGATATGAAGAAATGAAGGAATAGGGTTGGAAACCCGACTTTAAAGCAGTCTAGTACCACGTGGCTACATTGCCATGCGACTTTGCCATGTCATTGTCGCATGGCATAGTCGCACAAGGTGTACCGAAGGTGTTCCAAGTTGTGCGACTTTGCCAGTACAACTATGACACTGTCATAGTCGATGGGCATTGTCATCGAGCATGTACCAAGCCCGAAACTCGACTTTTCACACACGAAGCACCCCCGATACTCTTAGGAACTAAAGGAAATAAACTCCTAATTCCAAAACCACAACTTAGAACCCACAAAACGCACGGGGTGACTTTTACTTACCGAAAATCACGGGTGTTACATCAATTCTACTGCATGAATATAACAAGGACTGAGAATCTTACTCGATAAGAGGGAAGACAACACTACTAAATGCAGGTCGTTCCTAACATTTTATAGGCCTGAGCGAGATGTAAAAATGGGTCATCGATAACTATGAAATTGTTTTCAATATATTGTTTATATCATCAAAAATAATATTGAATTCAAGAAATACTAATAATTCATATAATGTTATATGTCATATCATTTTTTACATAACACCGTCAATCCACTCCACCGTCAAATGCATCTTATGGTATACATTTATATATAGATTGAAATCATTTGGGGTCACAATGTTGACCATTCAAAGCAACACTTTAAGTAAATCCAACATAAATGAGTTGAGTTTCCATCTGTTACGTGATGTTAATGTTTTTTTATCATCGTTTTAATCTTTTAGGGTTGAAACAAACTTTTTAAGAACTTTCAATCATAGAAAATCAAAAGTCCATGTTGGTTATTGTTTGAGATCTTATTCTCATTTTAGAGATAGGAGAGTAATTAAGATTCATGCATTCAATATTAGGTAGTTAATTAGGAGTCAATAATGTATGGAAAAAAAGTAGTTGTGAAATCTTAAATATAGATATAACTTAGATCGTCTCATATAGTTGGTATTTGTTTTCAAAAGGTGATAGTTTTCTTAGTTAATAACAAGAAAATATACTATATTCTAACGCAAAAATAAAATTCATGTGGATGGAATAATCAAAAGAGTATGTGAAAGATGAGTAATGGAGTATATAACGAGATTTCTAGGCAAAAATAGTTGTAGATATTACTACTAGATAAAAAAACTTAGAAAAACAATAAACAATACTATAAATAAAAAACCAATTAACTTTTTACAAATGTTCTTGTCCAATGTAATTAATTAATACATGTTTGGGTCGTTAATATAATGCTAAATTCTTTATGGGTCTTATTATATACTAAAAAAATTCTCTTTTTTTATTTACAAGTATTTTAAATTACTACTATATAGTATATACTAAAACTATTTGGGCCCTATTTCTTTGGGCCCTTGGCGTGCGCTTGGCCTGTCCTCCCCCAGGGACGACGCTGACTAAATGAAAGACTTTTGACTTTAAAGTTTTCTTGGGAAATCTGTCACTAAAGGATGATTCATCACAAAACTGTCACAAAAGTTGGTAGGTAATTCAAATCAATGACAGATACCTATGGATTCTCTGGGTGATCTAATGGTATTTTCTCGAAAAACATCGGTATTTTCTGGATGGTCCGTCGGTAATCACTGACGGAGATTTCATTGGGTGATTTTGTGGGTAAAGTCGTTTGTTTTTGTAGTGCCATGATCGAGAATATTATCCGACAAGTCTTTATCGGATTATAAACGCTGACCATCATTCCATTTTGATTGTTGAAAATGTTATCTTATAAGGTAAATCAAAAGTAATGATTTTTACCGATAAATAATTATAGGTAAACATTTAGTAACCATCCTTTACTATTTAAAAATTTGTTGTAAGATGAGCTATTTTGTTAATAATTTAATGAGATCCCTTCATATAAATTAAAATATTTGAGATTTTAAATCTTTAATATTGTTAATTCAAAAAAAAAATCTTTAATATTGTTTTTGAAATATGTTTGAAAAAATAATAGAGAGATTCTATGAGAATCTTATTTTAAGGTAATTATTGCTATTAACTTTATGTTTCTTAGAGCATCTCCAATGGAGCTTCTTATAAGAACCTTCATTTTGTATTTTTTGGTGTCATCTCATTTTCACCTCATTAATTTAAAAATTCATATAGAAGTCCACAATGGTAGTTTTTATAGGAACCTCATTTTTGTGGGTCCCATGTATTTGTCTACATCAATAATTATTTTATATTTATAAATAAATATCAAATATTAAATTTAAGTACCAATAGAAATGAAGACATTGACATTTTACACAAACTCCATGGTAAGAACCAATGTTCTTAAATAAGAACCTAAAGGATATGAGGTTTTTATAAGAACTCTCCACAATGCTAGTTCCTACAAAGCCACATTACCTTTTGCTTATAAGAACCTTGCATTGGAGATGCTCTTAGAGCATCCACAACAAGGATTTCATTTAGATTGCAAAAGTGTCATGTAGGATTGCTAAATTAGAAATTGTAGTGGTTTTGAGTATGATTGCTAAATTAGAAATTGGTTTTGGTAATTTGCAAATGTCAAATCAGTACTTTTTGCTGACGTGGCAGTGAATAGTATAAGAAATTGTAGGGAATAATTTCTAAATTAGAAATTGCTTTATGTCAAATCATGTTTTGTGATGTTTTGTAGAGAATATTTAATTGTAGTTTTGTAGAAAATATTTAATTATAGTTATTTAATTAATAAAATATTTCATATTAAATTATAGTAAAGAGTATTTAATTGTAGTTTTGTTATTATTTGATTAAAATATAGTTTTTTATGATGAGGTGTCACTTTAGAAAGTGGGTGAAATTTCATTGTTGTGGGGGATAATTTCAAGATAATTGCAAAGCTGATGTGGCGCTGATGTTGTCCATTTGCAATTGGAATAAAATTTCATTGTTGTGGATGCTCTTAATGATCATTAGTTTGTTTTGTCAGGATTATTGAAGATTAGAAGTGTATTTGGATAATGTATCGTGATACATCTTGGTTTTAATGTTTTATTTTATTTGTTGTTGTTTTAACTATATAACCTAGTTTTGTGTAGTTTTGAGAAAATGATAATGTTTTTTATAAAAAATTTTAGATTGATTTTTTTATTTTTATTTAATTTACGTTTAATAATGATGTGAATTATTTTATGTTTAATATTATAATATTTTTTATAAAAAGTAATTAAGTAATTTGTTAGAATTCAATATTTATCCTGATTATATTTTAGATTCTTTATATTTAAAGTGAAATGTTTATCTTGTATTTGATATATTTGTTAGTTAGTTATTAATTCAAATATACAGCTTTAAACAGTTATACTCATGCATCATTACTTGTAATCTTGAATCGTAAGTAATATGCATCAATAAATAGTACTTGATAAATAAAAACTTGTTTTTAAAAGTTTTTCTTAGGGAAAAGTCTAAAAAAACCAACAAACTATATGATGTTGAATGATTAAGTCCTTAAATTATGTTTTTGAACAATAAAATCCTCAAACTCTCTAAAACTTGTTAATACATCTTTGTAACATGCAAAAACAGGTTAATGTGATTAAAACTTGGGAAAATTCTAAAAAATCCAACAAACTATCTGATTTTGAATGATTAAGTCCTTGAGTTCTTTAAACAAATAAATCTCTAATTTTTTTCCTAAATCCTTTTATCAAATAAATTGTTGATTTTTGCCTGAACAAATAAATCTCAACTTTTTTTTTTGAAAGAAACAAGAATCATTAACTTAATTTTGAATAAATAAACCTGCAACATTTTTGAACAAATAATTATATACAAATTCTCTCACCATCAACAAAGTAAAATGAACCAATTAAATAGTGAAAAACTATACCATTGTCATTACTAATTTCGAAGTATTCAGGATTTATGGCTAAAACATAAATAAATACATACAAAAATTATACTAAATCCATCACAAAATATACCAAAAAACATTCATCCTTTCAAAAAATATACAAAAAGTAAACCAACTTATAAGATAAAAAATTATTAGCTTATGTTTATCAAACAATCACTACTAAACGAAAAACTTTTACCTACAAACTTTTTCCTGAGAAATCTGTCACTAAAGGGTGATTCGTCAAAAAAAGTTCACAAAAGTTGGTGGGTAAGTTTTTTGGGGATAACACAAATCAGTGACAGATTACCCAGGGATTCTCTGGGTGATTCATGAGTATTTTCTTGAAAAACATCGGATTCTACCAAACCATTGATATTTTTTGGGTGATCCCTGGTAATCGCCGATGAAAATTTTTCTGGATAATTTTTCTGAGTAAAAGTCATTTATTTTGTAGTGAATGTCTTACAATATGTTTTTTGTTCGTATTGTTTTAATATGTTCTCTTAATAATATAAAAAAACATAGGATATTTCACATATTGAAACTTTTAAAAGTCGGTTCTTCACGCATGGATTAAAACAAAATATGTTAAATTTTAATGCAATAATTTTCTAACACATGAAAGCCATGTATTAATCAATCAATCAATATATATATTAAAGAGAAAACCACCAAAAATGAGGTGGCACAATGACATTTGAGTTACATTGGTGAAAATATAAAAGTTTTGAAATACGAATGACTAGAAGAATCAATATCAATATATATATTAAAGAGAAAACTACAAAGAATGAGGTGACACAATGACATTTAAGTATTCATCAAATCTTGCAATTTGGTGCATTTTGGTTATCCCACATTGGTGAGGAGATGATAAAATGAAAGAATGATGTGGGTATTTATTTTAGTTGACCCTCAATATGTACTCATGTGGTTGACTAATTTTGGCTAACCATCTCAAGTTTTGGGTTGGTTGTTTTTTACTATCCCTTTTATATATATATATATATATATATATATATATATATATATATATACTAGATATGTACCCGCGCGCGATGCGGCGCGAAGTATCTCGAATCTAAAACCAAGAATTCAAGAAAATAAGTTTGTTTCATGTTCATATTTATTCGCTTTTAAATCGCATATTAAATGTATAAAATTAAATATCAATATGGTTAATTGGTCAAAAAATGAAAAATATACGTTCAATAGCGGAGTCTTTTGTGCTCATTTTGAAGGTTTTGATGAAAGGTTATAGTGGTATAATTTATAAAAAAAGAAAAACATATTTGTTTAATGTATTTTAGTTTATGTATGTTGATATGTTAAGGATGTAAAATGAAAAATGAAAGGAGAATGGATATAAAGTAAATTAAATAACTAATTATAATGGTATAAAGTGTAATTTAAAAATAAAAAATAAATTTATTTTTAATTATCATGTTGAACGTTTGAGGTTTTAAAGCTTTTAAACTCGTACATGATTGATTGAAATTTGTACTTCTTAAAAGTTCAAGAATAACCGTATCTGTAATTATTTTTAAAGAAGTATAATAGATAAATATAGATAAGAGCGTAAAATGTACAAGTTTAAAAAACATCTCGGTACGTCATTCTTGAAAAATATTGATACGTATTTATGATATTTCACAATATTATTAAGTTAAAAAATATTCAATAATAAACTTATTTTGAAATTATTGACGAAAATGTTGTAATAATATAATTTGTAAAAAATGCATTTATTAATATGTTTTAGTTAAAATATGATTATGTATTTTTAATATTATAAGGGTGTAAAATGAAAATGAATAATGTAAGGGATATAAAACAAATTAATTTGTACATGTTCATGATATTTAATAATATGATTAAATCAAAAAATATTCAATACTGGACTCATTTCGAAGGTATTGACGAGGCGATTACAATGGTGTAATTTGTAAAAAAAGAAATGTATTTTTTAATGAATTTTAGTTCATATACATTATTTATGTTTATATGATAAGAGTCTAAATTGAAAAATAAAAAAGTAAGAGATTAAAAGTTAACTACATACATAATTATAAGGGTAGTAAATATAATGTATAAATTAAAAAATTGAATTAAGGAGAGATTTAAGTAGAAGTGAATGTGGGTGTGCTAATTGAACTTATAATGTAAACTGCGTCCAGATACATGTTTAGGCGGGAAAATACTGAAGTCGGCTCACCAGAAGTAGACACGTGGCATTCTAGTTACTTATTTATTATATGTATAGATTAAAAGAACGTCCAAGGTGAATGAGGTGGCATGATGAGAGTTGAGTATTCAACAAACATTGAAATGTGATTGAGTTTTATCATCCTACATTGGTGAAAATATAAAAGTTTTGAAATAGGAATGACTATAAGAAAAAGAGGATGTATGCTTTCGTGTTAATTCATTTGGTCAGCTCAATTTAAGTTACCTTATTTTTGCATCGTCCCACATTATTGAGAAGATACAAGTTTTGAAGTATGATGTTTGTATAAGAAAGGAATGATAAATGATTTTGTGTCAACTACTACGGTTGACTCAATTTAGCGTACCTTACTTTTGCAAAAAAAAAAAATATATATATATATATATATATATATATATATATATATATATATATATATATTATATAAAAAATAAAGTTGACTAATTTTACAATACTCAATCAATCAATATATCAATATCGACATTAGTATATATAACCATGGTTGGATCAAAACTAACCAAATGAAAAAAATTATTAGACAAAATTAAAAGAGAAACCAAGGAGAACTCACTAAGAATGACATGGCATCATTAGAGTTGAGTATTCCACAAACATTGAAATGTGGTTGAGTTTTATCATCCCACATTGGTGAAAACATGAAAGTTTTAAAGTAGGAAGTGGTTATAAGAAAGGAGGGATGTATGCTTTTGTGTAAATTCATGTGGTTGGCTTAATTTAGCTTACCCTATTTTTGCATCATCCCACATTGGTGAGAAGATGCAAGTTTGAATTATGAGAATAGTTTAAAAAATGAGGGATGAATGTTTTTGTGTGGTTGAGTTTTATCATTCTACATTGGTGAAAACATGAAGGTTTTGAAGTAAGAAGTGCCTATAAGAAAAGAGGGATGAATGCTTTTGTGTTAATTCATGTGATTGGCTTAATTTAGTTTACCCTATTTTTGTATCATCCCACATTGGTGAAAAGATGCAAGTTTGAAGTATGAGATGAGTATAAAAAAGGAGGGATGAATGTTTTTGTGTGGTTGAGTTTCATCATCCCACATTGGTGAAAAGATAAAAGTTTTGAAGTAGGAATGGTTATAAGAAAAAGAAGATGTATGTTTTCGTGTTAATTCATGTGGTCAACTCAATTTAGCTTACCTTATTTTTGCATCATCCCACATTGGTGAGAAGATGCAAGTTTTGAAGTATGAAGTGAGTATAAGAAAGGAGGGATGAATGTTTTTGTGTCAGCTTCTACGATTGACTCAATTTAGCATACCTTATTTTTGCAAAAAAAATAATCTATATTTATACAACAAATAAAGTTGACTCGTTTTACAATACCAATCAATCAATATATCAATATCAATCAATATCGACATCAATATATATATAACCATGGTTGGATCAAAACTAACCTAATAGTAAAAATAATTAAGCAAAATTTAAAGAGAACCCAAGGAGAAACCACCAAGAATGACTTGACATCATCAGAGTTGAGTATTACACAAACATTGAAATGTGGTTGAGTTTTATCATCCAACATTGGTGAAAACATGAAAGTTTTGAAGTAGGAAGTGACTATAAGATATGAGGGATGAATGTTTTGTGTCAATTTATGTGGTTGACTTAATTTAGCTTATCCTATTTTTGCATCATCCCACGTTGTGAGAAGATGCAAGTTTGAAGTATGAGATGAGTATAAAAAAAGGAGGGATGAATGTTTTGTGTGATTGAGTTTCATCATCCTACATTGGTGAAAAGATAAAATTTTTGAAGTAGGAATGGCTATAAGAAAAAGATGTATGTTTTCGTGTTAATTCATGTGGTCAGCTCAATTTAGCTTACCTTACTTTTGCATTATCCCACATTGGTGAGAAGATGCAAGTTTTGAAGTATGAAGTGAGTATAAGAAATTGTTGGACAACCTAGGGGGGGTAAGGTTGTATTTAAAATCTTTTACTTTCAAAAAATTCTTTTATAAATAAATACAGTACTGAAACAGTATAAATAAATCAGAGTATAGAAATAATAAATATACAACAATTATATAAACAGATATAATTAAAATGCACAGCGGAATAAATAAAGAGATAAAGGTTAGAGATACTTGACACGGAGATTTACTGATTTACCACCAACTGTGATAAACCAGCAGCCGAGACACTTCCCGACACGATCCAATAAATGTATTCTTTACGGTAGAATACAAACCAAGTACAAAGGTAACGTAATTGATTCTCAAGCTTCTGCTATGAGATGTACAGGATCACACACCCGTTATTCAAATGCTTACAAGAGGAGTATAACTCACAATGGGTAATCACTCTTGTATAATATCTCACACTTGGATATTTTATAAAAAATGTTTTATAAAATATATATTATAAATAGATGAGAGAGCTGAGAGTTGCTGTTTGTTGTTGCTGTGTGGTCTGGTCTACTTTTTCTCTTCTCCAGCATGCATGTATATATATCAGGAAGCTCCAACGGCATTGTGCATCCGCGGTATACCGCCAAATGCACGCGGTATACCGCCGTCAGAAAAAGTAACTGACACACCAACGGCTACATGCAAAGTTGACTTCTGGAATTACGTACCCGCGGTATACCGGCTGGGACTCGCGGTATACCGCCGTCAGAAAAAGTATTATCAACCAATCAGAGAAGCACACGGAACCTGCCGCGGTATACCGGCTGAACACCCGCGGTATACCGCCAAATGTGTACCCGCGGTATACCGGGTATTCTCCACGGTATACCGGCGTCAGAAAAGACACCTTCCAGGACTGCAACCAAATCTTGCTGGATCTTCTTAAAACAAAAACTTATTTAGTTAAAATCAATTATGGTTTTTTAGAAATATCCAAGTGGTATATTATTTTAGGGTGTTTATCATTATTAGTTATAAACAATGATGACGACGTAAACACTTCCGTCTTGAACCCTTCAGTTTAAATCTTCGTGTTCTTCAACAACTGCACACTTGGATTAAATTGTTAGATAAACAATAATACGGTGTGTTTGTAATCATCAAAATAAATATATATAAATATATAGAGATGTGGTACACTTGCACCAACAATCTCCCCCTTTTTGATGATGACAAACACAACCGCTAAGCATGAGCATATGCGGTTTCTCTCCCCCGTTTGTCGAAACAAAAAGGGTCAAGAAAGACGGTATGCTTCCCTCGAGAGATGCTCCCCTTCAAAATATGCATATAATTGAGGTAGCATAAACTCATGGGTAAAAGAGCTAAAACGCTCCCCCTCAAATTAATAACGATATCAATTTGATTTTATAAAATTTGAGGGATAAAATAAAATGCAAAAAGCAATAGAGACAAAGATATACAAACCAATACGAAACACTTGCACCAAAACGGATCTTAAGGCTTCAATTTTCGGTTAATTTTATGTGATAAAAAAAAAATCACCACGTATTATGACCTCGTCAGGTAACCACGTATTATAACCTCGGCAGGTAACCACGTATTATAACCTCGGCAGGTAACCACGTATTATAACCTCGGCAGGTAACCACGTATTATAACCTCGGCAGGTAACCACGTATTATAACCTCGCCAGGAAACACGTATTATATCCTCGCCAGGAAACACGTATTATAACCTCGTCAGGAAACCACGTATTATAACCTCGTCAGGAACCACCTACAAAAGGCAAAGAAAATTTTTGTGGTACCCTTTTCTTATGGGTCCTTTTAACAGTTAGTATAAAACATAAACTGCAAAAAAATATGTTGTCGACATAAAACAAACACGACAAACATATAAAGCCATATAAATGGTTTAAAACCACAAACGCATCCCACCGGGATTATCAACATTAAACATTCCTTTCGGAATCCATTTTCTAACCATTTTAATTTTACGATCGTATTCATCATAGACGTAAAAAGAAGTATGCGGATTAACATTTTTCTTAGGATTCGCAAACTTATTATTATACATAAACGCATGTGATTTTCTCGACATATAATTCACATAATTCATTTTAGGAACATACGGAGGTTTTTGCGTTTTATTTTTAACAACAAATTTAGGTTTTTCAAAAACCTTTTTAATTTGCATACAATCACATTTTTCAATACACGTATTTGAACCAATGCCTTTTCGGCAATTTATACGATTAGGCATATTTAGCATTTTAAGCACTTTATCATTGCTACTATTAAAAGCATTTGCTAATAAGTCATTTTTCTCATGCGATTTACATTTAGCATTTAAACATGCAACTTCATTTTCAAGAGACTCGCATTTTGTACATGCAACACTTTCATTTTTATTTTCACTTAAGCATGCAATTTTATCATTTAAAATAACACAAGATTTACAAACATCTTTTTCACTTAATTTATTTTCTAATTTAGTGATAACATCTAAATCATGAGCAGATTTTTGTTTACCGTCATCTATTTCCTTTTTATATACAGATACGGTTTCTTTTAAATTAGAAATTTCATCTTTATATTTATTTGCGAGAGCAGCCATATCATGAAATGATTTATATAATTCGTCAAGATTATTTTCATCGTCACTATAATAATTATCACTATAATTATTATCATAATTATTTTTAGAAGAATATGATGAAGATACCTCATTATCATGGTCGGCCATGAAACAAAAATTTTTGGCCTCATTTATGCTTGCGCTCAACGCGCCTCCAACTAAAGCTTTTGGTGTGTTGATTTGTTTTGCTCGTTTCGGACACACACTTGCATAGTGATCCTTGTCACCACACACATAGCAAAAGCCTTTCTTTTTATTGGCTTTTTCATCGTCGCTAGATTCGTCATATTTGTCTTCACTTTTATGGACGTTGCGACTTTGGTTTTTACCACCACGACGGTAGTCTCCATTTTCTTGAAACCTATCATTTTTGGCAAACTTTTTGTTAGATAAAAGTTTAGAAAGTTTTCTTACCAACTTGACTAAATCGTCAAGATTTTCGGGTTCGTCATCGGATGAGCTAGCTTCTTCCTCCTCTTCCTTTTCCTCTTCTTTTGAGGCAACGACTTTGAGAGCGATGGATTTCTTTTTGACTTGCTCCCGGACTTGATTTCTTTTTAGTGCGATTTCGTGCACTTTAAGATTGCCGATGAGATCATCGAGCTTCATCGTTGCGAGATCTCGGGAGTCTTCTAAAGATGTAATTTTTGCCATCCACTCCGAAGGTAGTGCTCGAAGAATCTTCCTTACATAATCTTCATTAGGATAAGTACGACCTAATCCTTGTAAAGTAGTCATTATGAGGTTAAATCTTTTAAACATAGAATCGATAGACTCATCTTGAGTCATCTCGAACATTTCATAATCATGAACTAGAATATTTATTTTACTGCTTTTGACTTGCGTGTTTCCACGATGAGTGTCATTTAAACTTTGCCAGATTTCATTAGCAGTTTCATAAGTATAAACTCTTTCTATTTCATCAGAATTTAAAGCAGCATATAACATGTTTTTAGCTTCAAAATTTAAACAATACGAAGCTTCATCAGTGGGAGTCCACTCTTTAGAATCTTTTTCAACAATAAGATCATTTACGATTTTGGTTGGAATAAAATTTCCTTTTTCAATAATTTCCCACATCTTTCTATTTTTGCCACGCACGTGACATTCAAATAATTTTGCCCAAAGACCAAATTTTTCAGTATCAATAATAGGAGGTTTTGAAAACAAAACAGTTTGTTGAGCCATTATATAAAAGATATAACTTTAAAAATTTAAACAGATAATTTTTTTGAAAGCCCCGCTCTGATACCAAATGTTGGACAACCTAGGGGGGGGTAAGGTTGTATTTAAAATCTTTTACTTTCAAAAAATTCTTTTATAAATAAATACAGTACTGAAACAGTATAAATAAATCAGAGTATAGAAATAATAAATATACAACAATTATATAAACAGATATAATTAAAATGCACAGCGGAATAAATAAAGAGATAAAGGTTAGAGATACTTGACACGGAGATTTACTGATTTACCACCAACTGTGATAAACCAGCAGCCGAGACACTTCCCGACACGATCCAATAAATGTATTCTTTACGGTAGAATACAAACCAAGTACAAAGGTAACGTAATTGATTCTCAAGCTTCTGCTATGAGATGTACAGGATCACACACCCGTTATTCAAATGCTTACAAGAGGAGTATAACTCACAATGGGTAATCACTCTTGTATAATATCTCACACTTGGATATTTTATAAAAAATGTTTTATAAAATATATATTATAAATAGATGAGAGAGCTGAGAGTTGCTGTTTGTTGTTGCTGTGTGGTCTGGTCTACTTTTTCTCTTCTCCAGCATGCATGTATATATATCAGGAAGCTCCAACGGCATTGTGCATCCGCGGTATACCGCCAAATGCACGCGGTATACCGCCGTCAGAAAAAGTAACTGACACACCAACGGCTACATGCAAAGTTGACTTCTGGAATTACGTACCCGCGGTATACCGGCTGGGACTCGCGGTATACCGCCGTTAGAAAAAGTATTATCAACCAATCAGAGAAGCACACGGAACCTGCCGCGGTATACCGGCTGAACACCCGCGGTATACCGCCAAATGTGTACCCGCGGTATACCGGGTATTCTCCACGGTATACCGGCGTCAGAAAAGACACCTTCCAGGACTGCAACCAAATCTTGCTGGATCTTCTTAAAACAAAAACTTATTTAGTTAAAATCAATTATGGTTTTTTAGAAATATCCAAGTGGTATATTATTTTAGGGTGTTTATCATTATTAGTTATAAACAATGATGACGACGTAAACACTTCCGTCTTGAACCCTTCAGTTTAAATCTTCGTGTTCTTCAACAACTGCACACTTGGATTAAATTGTTAGATAAACAATAATACGGTGTGTTTGTAATCATCAAAATAAATATATATAAATATATAGAGATGTGGTACACTTGCACCAACAGAAATGAGGGATGAATGTTTTTGTGTCAACTCCTACGGTTGACTCAATTTAGCCTACCTTATTTTTGCAAAAAAATAATATTTATTTATATAACAAATAAAGTTGACTCATTTTACAATATCCATTCAATCAATATATCAAACCATTCAATATTGACATCAATCTATATATAACTATGGTTGGATCAAAACTAATCAAATGGTAAAAATTATTAGGCAAAATTAAAAGAGAAACCAATGATGATGACATTGGACCATTAGGTTTGAGTATTACTCAAATTTTAAAATAAGATTGAGTTTCATCATCCCACATTGGTGGTGATATAATAGTTTGAAAAAAAATGATAGGTATTAAAAGAGGTATGAATGGCTTGGAATCTATAACTATGGTTGTAATTAAAACCAACCAAATAGTAAAAATAATCGTAAAAAATTAAATAGAAACCAATGATGATTATTTGGGACCCTGAGGTTTGAGTAATCCTCAAATCTTAAAATAAGGTTAAGTTTCATCATCTCAAATTAGTGATAATATGATAGTTTGGAAGAAAAATTATGGGTATAAAAAGATGGATGAAAGGTTGTGAAATCTATAACCTTGGTTGAAATCAAATACAACTAAATGGTAAAAACTAGAGTGCAAGATTAGAGGAAGACCAATGATGATAATTTCACAACATGAGATTTGAGTATCCCTCAAATCTAAAAATAAGGTTGATTTTTATCATCCCACACTAGTGGGAATATGATAGTTTGAAAGAAGATGATAAATATAAAAAAGAGGAATGAAAGGTTTTGAAATTTATAAACATGATAGTAATCAAAATCAATCAAATAGTAAAAAGTGTGACGTAAATTTAAAAGAGAAACAAAAGATGATGACTTCAAACAATGAGGTTTGAGTATTCCTCAATCTTGAAATAAAGTTATGTTTAATTATCCAACATTAACGGTAATATGATAATTTGGAAGAAAAATGATGGGTATAAAAAAAGGGATGAATGGTTATCTATAGCGATGGTTGGAATCAAAACCAACTAAATAGTAAATATTATACTGCAAAAAAATAGTAATCAATGATAAAGATTTGGTTTATTTTTTGATATATATATATATATACATATATTAATTGATGAATTATTTTTTATTTTAATTCAACTCATTATCTATAAAAATACATTATCGCCACCGTGCAACTCACGGACCCAACACTAGTTAATTTAAATAGGTCGTACATCTTGGTGTTGTTGCGGCATTTTCTATAATATTTACGTTAGATTCATTATTCGTATACAATGCAAGGTCTTTATATATTAAACTAGTCTTTGGCTCGCCCGTTGCGCGACGATCAAATTTGTGTTTTAAGTTAATTATTTGATGTTTAATAATTTTGTGACACATACAATAATTGATAAAAAGAAAACAAAAATTCCACAAATAGAGAATATTATCTTGAAGTTAAAAATATGTCTATTAAGTTTGATACCTATTATAAATGTTGTTAATAAATGAATTTATCAAATGAATACACAATAATTGCATATTTATATTTTTTAAAAAGGTTCGAACTCATAATCCAAAAGTCAGTTGATAAGTGATATCTTCTTTTTTCCAAATAATTAAATCTCTTATGATAATTATAAGGGTGTTTCGTTGACAGAATAGAATTTGATAGAATCGTAATTCGTCAAATTAATTCGACTTTGAAGTAAAAATTGATATGAAATTGCAAAAAGAAAATCACGACAATTTAGTGATTATTTGTATCAAATCCCATACTAATTTCAACAAATTCCATACTAATCACGACACATTAATTAAATCCCATATACACATTAATTCGTATATATTTATGATATTTAATAATATAATAAATCCAAAAATAATCAATATTTGGCTCATTTCGAAGGTATTGACGAAGCGATTACAATGGTATAATTTGTAAAAAAAATAGAAATGTTTTTTAATGCATTTTAGTTCATATACATTATTTATGTTTATATGATAAGAGTATAAAATAAAAATAAAAAAGTAAGAGATTAAAAGTAACTACCTACATAGTTATAAGGGTACTAAATGTAATTTTATAAATTAAAAAAATTGAATTAATGAGAGATTTAAGGAGAAGTAAATGTGGGTGTGCTAATTGAACTTATAATGTAAATTGCGTCCAGATACATGTTTAGGCGGAAAAATACTGAAGTCGGCTCACCAGAAGACGACACGTGGCATGCTAGTTACTTATCTATTATATGTATCGATTATGGAGTAAACTCTAATTTTGGTCCTTGTGGTTTATTGATTTCTTTGAAAGTGGGACCTAAACTTTGATAAGTCTAGAAATCGTCCCCTGGTTCTCATTTTGCTTTGAAAATGGCCCCCATCATTAACACCGTTAATTTTCTCTGTTAATGGTAAGGGCATTTTTGTCTTTTCATTTATTTCTATAATTCTATTTAGAAAATTAAATATACAATAATATATATAGATGTATATGTATGTGTGTATACAACATCTATAGACTTCTTTCGCTTTTGCAAGAAGCGATCAAGGTGGTGACCTGTTTCTATGAAGATAAAACTGAATGGGGGAAACGGGTCGGGTGGATCTAAGGGTCAATAACCGAAGACGTTGTGACGGGTTATCGGATGCATAATCGAGTGTGGAGATCGGTTTACTGTGTGACTAAAAGGGATGCTTTCAGGGGAACGACTCCAATCAATTAAACGGACAGGTTGATTCAAGTTCTCCGGTGGGCCACCGGATCTTTGGAAATATTTTTCTCAAGGAATAATGCTCTTTTCTCTCGTCCACGAATGAAGTTTCTGCAACCAATCGCGTATTTCAATGTCGACTTGTATCCATTCACTTCGATTTTCCTTTTGGCGTACTGCGTTCTCCCGGCGCTTTCTCTCTTTTCCGCCAAGTTTATCGTTCAATCGCTAAACGTAACGTTTCTGATTTTACTATTGGCGATTACCGTAACCCTAAGTATGCTCGCCCTTTTGGAAATCCGGTGGCGGTGATTCAAGGTCTGTTGAAGGTGATTGCCGGAATTGATATATCGTTCACATTGACTTCAAAACCAGCGGCGGCGGATGACGGTGAAGATGAGTTTGCGGAGTTGTATGAGTTTCGATTCACGATGCTGATGATTCCTCCTCCGGTGACGATAATATTGTTGAATGTGGCGACGATTGCGGTGGGTTTTTAGGACGATGTATAGATGATAATATTGTATATGTATATGTATACACACATACATATACATCTATATATATTATTATATATTTAATTTTCTAAATAGAATTATAGAAATAAATGAAAAGACAAAAATGCCCTTACCATTAACAGAGAAAATTAACGGTGTTAATGATGGGGGACCATTTTCAAAGCAAAATGAGAACCACGGGGAGGATTTCTAGACTTATCAAAGTTTAGGTCTCACTTTCAAAGAAATCAGTAAACCACAGGACCAAAATTAGAGTTTACTCTAAATTATGGTTCACCCGATATGTCTTATGTGCTAGACGTATTGTAGAAAGATATGTACCAAATTAAAATGACGTTAACCGTATTATACAATCTTGAAATTGTGATTTCAAAGAATTTAATGATATCGATAACGTTTTGAGATATATTTATTATAGAATAAGCCTCCTCATGGACATCAGGGGTCATTACGTGACCAAGTAGCATCCGGCATGCTTTCTTGTAGGGATCTACGGTGGACCTACGTTCCTAATACATGCACATATATATATATATATATGGGTGGGTTCAAATGAAAACTCATTTTCAATTGTAAACATGAGGACAAGTCACAACCATTGATCAAGATTTGAAAAATTAATCAATGGTTAAAACTTAATGAAACCAATTGAGAAGTGATTAGGGACAAATCTGAAAATTTAAATTAGCACTTACCATCTTTGACTTTTTATTTTTTATTTTTTAATTAAAAAAATTTTACCCCCTTAAAGTTAAAAATAAATTATCTTAAAAATTACAAATATTTTAATCAAACAAATTACATCAAAAAAACGAGAATTTCGTGCTCTTCGATATGACATCCATCTCGATATAGTTTTTCCTTCATTTTAACTGTTTTTACGTGAAATGCTATGTATGTGTTATATTCAATATGAATATGTATGCACGTTTCCTGGTGTCCATATTCAGTATGAATAACAAAGGGGAACGTTCATTCACTATTTCATGACGAATAACACAATATTCAAAATGAATAATACAACATTCAGGATGAATAATACACGAATTCCTGATTCATGTATTATTAAACATGAATCGTGTATTATTCATCTTGAATGTTGTATTATTCATCCTGAATGGTACATTATTCATGATGAATAATATATGAATGACCCGTGAAGGTGTGAACACATGACGCACTCTCTTTTGTTTTTCGATTCACAATCGAAACTTGGTTTTATTCTTTATGAATATGTATGCACATCTCCAAGTGTCCACATTCAGTATGAATAACAAAGGTGAACGTTCATTCACTATTCATGATGAATAATACAATATTCAGGATGAATAATACAATATTCGGGATGAATTATATAACATTCAGGATGAATAATAAACGAATTCATAAATCGTGTATTATTCACCCTGAATGATGTATTATTCATATTGAATGATACATTATTCATGAAGAACAATACAAGAGTGACCGTGAAGGTGTGGAGACGTGACACACTTTCTTTTGTTCTTCGGTTCACAATCGAAACTTGATAGGTTCCCGATTCTTCTCGATGGGTGATGGGTTAAGGTAATGAAGAACACGATGCCTTAGGACGTTGAAGAAAGTGTTGTAGAAGGTGATGTCGAGTTACGAACTTACGGTGTCGAGATATTGTACACACTTGAACGTACATAAATATTCATAATGAATATAACACATATATGACATTTCACATAAAAACGGTTAAAACAACAAAAAAACTATATCGAGATGGATGTCATATCGAAGAGCACGGAATTCTCGTTTTTTTGATGTAATTTGTTTGATTAAAAGATTAGTAATTTTTAAGATAATTTGTTTTAAACTTTAAGGGGGGTAAAAGTTTTTAATTAAAAAAGAAAATAAAAAGTCAAACATGATACGCGTGTGTTTAAACTATCTTCCCATTTTACCCCTAATCACCTTAATTAATAATTTCAATTAAAAACTCTATTTAATATGGGTCATTAGATCAATAGAGATGAAATGGCTAAGATATGTCCTGATGTTCACAATTGAAAATGAGTTTTTATTTGAACTTTCCTCTATATATATATATATAATAAATGAGTAACTAGCATGTCACGTGTCGTCTTCTGATGAGTCGACTTCATTGTTTTTCCGCCTAAACATGTATCTGAACTCATTTACATTATATGTTCAATTATCACACCCACATTCATTTCTCCTTAAATATCTCATTAATTCAATTTTAATATTTATACCTTACATTTACTACCCTTAGAATTACCTATGTAGTTTACTTTTAATCCCTTATTTTTTTATTTTTCATTTTAGACTCTTATCATATAAACATAAATAATGTAAATGAACTAAAATGCATTAAATAAACATTTCTATTTTTACAAATTATACCATTGTAATCGTTTCGTCAATATCTAAGAAATGAGCCCAATGTTGAATATTTTTGGATTTAATTATATTATTAAATATCATAAATATATACGAATTAATGTATCGTGATTAGGGTTAACTTCATTTTGACTAATATTGAATATCTTTAGATACATACGTACATTATAATAAATTCAAAAAAAAAATCCGTAATCCAAAAAATACAGAATTTACTTCTAAGTTTAAATTCAAGTTATTGATATAGTTTAATTTTTTAAATTCAATTTTATTATAGAGTTAACTTCATTTTGACTAATTAATGTTAATTATTCAGTTCTAATTCAAAAAAAATTACCCTTATTTTATCCCAAAATAAACTTATTTTACCCATAATAAACGTATATGTAACGACCCAGACCTTTTTTCGAAGTGTTTTGTGGTTAGTGTGGAGTTGTAAATGAAAGTAGAAGTTGAGGGGCCTTTTTGGTAATTGTGAGAGGGAGTATAAAAGGGCACAAAACCCTAGGTATCTTTTCAATTCCCTGATTTGGTGTGTGTCGGCTGATAATTTAGAGAGAAAAGGGGGCATTTGAGTTTGAGGCTTTTTGTGCAAGAAGAGAAGAATCATCAAGTGGTAGAATCAGAAGGAGGATTGGATTTTGGAGTTTGTTCTCTGCAGCAATCAATCAGGTAATCCTTAATCCATAACCTCAGCTAAGATTCGTCTGGTGATTTGTGGTTTTGAGAGTTTTCTTGCAAAAAGTTGTTTAAGACCATTAAGGGAGATTTAAGCATCTTTGGGTTGTGTTTAGGCAGTAAAACTTTGTGGGATTTGATTTTGGGCTTGTATGTAGTTAATCGTCGCATTATCTTACTGTTTAATGGGTGTTTGGCATGATTTCGAGCATTAAACTCGAACAGCGCCTCGTCCGGAAACCTTCTTGCGAAGCAGGTGTCCGGAAGTTGTCCAGGTAGCTTCTTGTCGCAGGTTACCGGGTATAGTGTCCGGAAAGGTTAAGTGTCCGGAAAGGTTAAGTGTCTGGAATGTAGAGTTATCCGGAAAGTGGTGTTATCCGGAAAGTGGTGTTATCCGGAAAGCAGAGGTGCCCGGACATTGTGGTGTCCGGTAAGTAGAAATGTCCGGTAAAGTCTTGTATCCGGTAAGTTCGGTACCCGGAAAGGGGTATCGTCCGGAGAGTAGAAGTTACCCGGAAAAGGGGTGTTGTCCGGGTTAGTTGTCGTCCGGATTAGTGTGAGTGTCCGGATTCTTTGGGCGTCCGGAAAATCAGGGTTGTCCGGAGAGTTGTTATTATCCGGATACTTTTGCTGAGTAGTTTGTATTATGTCCTTTTATTCAGGAAAGTCGATTGGAAGTTGGGAACCGATTAGAAACGAGAAGTAAGAGCATCAGGTGAGTTTTCTAAACTAAAATGTGTGGCTTTTAAAGTGTTTTCAAAATGTGTTATGAATGTTGAGAATTGCCATGCTTTATTATTATGCTTTAATTGCATGAAAGTTGTTTAAAGTTTTATGTAGAATGTATGCATACATCAAGGAGACGTAAACTGGCAAAGACGGGAGAGTAGTTCCGCCAGCTCTCGTGCGGGAAGGGAGGTCCCTATATGCCAGGAGCGAGGCTCCGCAAGGCAGCATGAGGTTGACTCGTTGTCACCTTTGGGTGGCTTCAGGGTGTCAGATTACGAGGAGGAGGACTTTAGTCCGTATATGATTTTGACGTGTTGAGTATGAGCGTTTTATGCTGAAAAGATAAACTGTTTTAAATGCTTGATAACTGTTAGGAGGGACTCACTAGACCTCATGGTCTAACCCTCACATTTTCAAAATTAAAACCTTTTCAGGTAAGCAGGTTTCCAGGAGCTCGGGCAAATAGGCTGAGCTTAGCGTGAAGAGTCAAGAAGTGTAGGGACACTCTAGCATTTAGTTTTTCTCAGTTGTGTAGGTTGTTTCCGCAAACCTTTTTAGTATTTGTAATGAAATTTTGAGACCGTGATTTTGGGATGTTATGAATTTGACGTTTTGCATGATATTTTTGGTTGGGTCTTTACAGTATATCCTAAAAATAATCTTATTTTACCCCTAATAAAATTGAACTCGTATCCTTCCCACCTGCAAATTAATTGATCAATTTGCCTCTCCTCTCATCACCTGCTTCGTGCTCCTCTCACAGGTACAATCAAATTGAGTCCTCAAATTTTGTGAAGATTCCTAATTGGAAAGTTAAATCTTGATATATATCCACCTAAACCCATTTTCCATATTCTATTATCCAACAATCTTTTGTAGACCCCAAAAGATTCAAGGGTTTTTGTTTGTTTCTTTTGGTTGAGAAGAACCCTATTGGGGTTTCGCTGTACACAACAATCCAACCGAGGTGGGATACAATCAGAGCCTTAATGTTTTTTGCCAAGAAAAAAACTTTAAATTAAATGGGTTTCTTCTCAATGTTCATAACTGATTATTTTATGAATTTATGTTGTGTCGATTTCTTTCACGAAAAAACAATCAAAACTACTGTTTTTGGACCAATTTGGGGAATTTGGATTTGAGTGAAACTAATTTGGGTTTGTTTTATTTTTTGAAATCATATTTTCTTTTTTGGGTTGATTTTGAATTCTAAGAATCTTTTAGATTTTTACAATTTTACTATCTCTTTAGTAATCAAGCTCTGTTTTATTGTTAATATGAACAGGTTTCCATTTCTGTTGTTGGAGAATGTTGTTTTGATCCTTTTTTGCTACTAAACTATGAACAATTAAGATATGAGAGAAGAAGTCATATGACATCAAAATGAATTATGCAAATTAATTGATCAATTTACAGTAGATATTTACACCGTTGGGATTTGCACCAAGTTGCTGTTTAAATATGAGTTCGAACTTTTTTCAAAAATATAAATATGCAGATTTTTTAGTATAGTATATTTAATTATTTATACTTTCTTAATCATGATTGTATTATTTCCTCTATTAGTTTATCACGTTTTGGTACAACAATAAGCTAATCCAAACACTTTGTACTGTATATAACTTCTCAATTATAAATTTTTAATATTTATTCATATTTTTTTATTAATTTTTTGCAAAACATCCTTTGTGAAAACTGCCTAAAATAAGGACATTTTGTAACCAACTACAAAAAAAAACAACTCTAAAGAGAAAAAAGCTTGGAAAAGTAGCATCGTACTTTCAATGATTATTCATATATGTAAGATAAGTTTTCTCACATGTTTTAATTTTTTTAAATTACCCTGTGTAATACACGGGTTCAAACCTAGTGTGTGTGTGTATATATATATATATATATATATATATATATACATATATACATATAATAAATAAGTAACTGGCATGCCACGTGTCATCTTCGGGTGAGCCGACTTCAGTATTTTCCCGCCTAAACATGTATCTGGACGCAGTTTACATTATAAGTTCAATTAGCACACCCACATTAACTCCTCCTTAAATCTCTCTTTAATTCAATTTTTTTAATTTATACGTTACATTTACTACCCTTATAATTAGGTATGTATTTTACTTTTAATCCCTTACTTTTTTATTTTTCATTTTAGACTCTTATCATATTAACATAAATAATGTATATGAACTAAAATGCATTAAAAAACATTTCTATTTTTTTACAAATTATACCATTGTAATCGCTTCGTCAATACCTTCGAAATGAGCCCACTATTGAATATTTTTGAATTTAATTATATTATTAAATATCATAAATATATACGAATTAATGTGTCGTGATTAGTATGAGATTTGTTGAAATTAGTATGGGATTTGATACAAATAATCACTAAATTGTTGTGATTTTCTTTTTGCAATTTCATATCAAATTTTTCTTCAAAGTCGAATTCCTTCGACGAATTACAATTCTATCAAATTTCATTATGTCAACGAAACACCCTTAGAATTATCATAAGAGATTTAATTACTTGAAAAAAAAATATCACTTATCAACTGACTTTTGGATTATGAGTTCGAACTTTTTTCAAAAATATAAATATGCAAATGTTTTAGTATAGTATATTTAATTATTATGCTTTCTTAATCATGATTATATTATTACCTCTAATTTTAATTGAACTACATAATATCAGTTATCAACAGATGATTAGTTAATGATATTTTCAAAGTCAAATTGTTATGCTTCCCGTCAATTCACTTTAAATTAATCTTTCATAATAGTTGATAAGTTTTCTGGCATGATTTAAAATTACCCCGTGTAATACACGCTTCAAACCTAGTATATATATATATTGAGAGAGAGAAAGGTTCAAACGAGAACGCTAACAAAAATCACATGTACAAAATCACATGTGATTCACATACAAAATCATATGTGATTAGAATTCTGGACCCGCGCGGTTTGGGCCGCGGTTTGCAAGTCGCGTGACAAGCCACGCGGATCACATGTGATTTTGTACAAGGGCGGCCGTTCTCGTGCTTCTCGTAAATAGTTAGCGTTCTCGTTTGAACCCACCTCTCTCTCTCTCTCTCTATATATATATATATATATATATATATATATCATATCTTATTTCTTCTTATAGTTAAAAGAAAATTTGTAATAGTAGTGTATAGTGTATACCGAGTTTCAGAAGTTTGAGGGGAGTTTGGTTCATTTTAAGGAATAAGAATAGGAATGAAAACGAGAATGGGAATAGGAATGAGCATTACATTGCATTGATGTTGTTTGGTTAAACCAATATAATTAATAAAAAAATGTTTTATATAATATTTTTTAAGACAAAAATATGACGTCCAACATAAAATAAAAAATATTTTCCATTCAACATCGAGAGATGAAGGTAGACATGAGAAAAGATGACTGCTCGGGAATAAGATTTCCATTCCCCCCAGTTTGGTCAAGAATGAAAATTAATGGGTTTGAGGTAATGATTTTATTATATTATATTAAACCAAACAACTCATTCTCATTCTTTACCCTTCAATACCGTCAACCAAACACCCCCTTAGGCCATCCGCACCGCCTCGGGCTCGCCTGCGGGCTCCTGCGGGCAGCGGTGCGGGGTACGCGGGCTTGGGGCTCGGGCTCGGGGTGCGGGTTTGAAAACCCGAGGAACCCGATGGTGTTTTGTTTATTTTTTTTTTAATTTTTTATTCAAACGACTCTCTTTCAACGGCTACTTTTTATTTTTTTATTTTTTTTAATTTAATCACACTATATATATTAACCCTCAACCTCTTATTTTTTCACACCAACAATCTCTCAAACTCTCTCAAACTCTCTCAAATTCTCTCAAACTCTCTCAAATTTCATCATGAATCCAAACAAAACACCTACATCCCGTCGTAACCGACCGGATACACCACAACCGCAAGAAGACCCGGAGCTTGGTTTCCAAGCGTTTACACAACAAGGTTATCGTCCGCAATGGTCGCAACAAATTCCGCCACAATGGTCGCAACAAAATCCGCCACAATGGTCGCAACAAAACATCAACGAGTAATACGTCCGGGTCGAATACGAACGAAAGTGTTACTCAGTTGTTGACGACGTTCAACGACAAGATTGATGATACAATGGAATACAAAATGAAAAAACTCGATCTCGAAATCGAACGCTCAAAACTCGAACGAGATAGGTTGGAACAAGAACTCGAAATCGAACGCTCAAAACGATTTGAGAAAGACTTCGAGTTTTTCATGACCTCGCATGATCACCTTACGGGAGACGTTTTGAGGGTTACTTTAAAGAAAAAAGAGCAAATTAAAAAATTTCATAATTGGTAGTGTTTTGTATTTTGTAATTTTTATTTTTAATGAATGATATGAATTTTTATTTTTATTATTTATCTTATTTTTATTTATTCAAAAATATATAAATATTTTTATTTTGTTAAATAATTAAATGTATAAATAAAAGATATAAAAAAATGATGTGGCGCTGATGTGGCATTGAGGGCTTGAGGGCTTTTAGTTGTGCGTTGGGGGTGTTTAGGACTTGAAGGCTTAGCTGATGTGGCGCTGATGTGGCGTTGAGGGCTTTTATTAATGCGCTGCGGATAGCCTTAGATAATATATGAATCTAATGAAAATAGGTATAGTCAATAACTCCTTTGCCACCCTTTTTTGTAAGGCTTGGTAGTCCTATTTATAGATCGTAATAGTATATAGTAATTTATTTATAACTATTTATAGATCGTAATAGTATTTACTGTAATTTATAAATGACAATAGTATAGTCTAACAAAAATCTTGTATTTGTCTTTATTACTCTATTTTTTCCAAAATAAATATAAATGCACAAAGTTTTAAAAAATGTTTAATTATTATAATTTTAATGAATAAAAGGACAATTTTACTCCTAGTTATAGACAAAATTTTCTCAATACAATGGAAAACCGACTTTTACTTTTAAAAATTGACATTTATTTTACAAACTAAAATAGTTATATAGACACTTAGGTTGTGTTTGTTTTTTCAAAATAAGCTCTTAATTGTCATTTATGTCTGATTTGGTCAGACATAAGATAATTTAGACTGTTTGTTTTTTCTTCATTTTCAGAGCCTCTTAACCTTTAATGTTCTCTGAATAATTAAGTGATAACCCAGCCACTTAATTACCTATTATTTTTGTCCGACATCATTATTTTCCTTTCAACGTCGGTTTTAGCCTAGATGCACCATGAATTTGCAAAATGCAAAAGACAAATATTGTAGATTTGTGTGTTGGCTTTCCAAAACATCTTGAATCGCTTAAATCGGTGCTTCGATGTTTGAGATATGATTAAAAGTTTAAAACTCCCCAACCTCGCAAATCTGTCAACATCCTTCTTTTGTTTTTTTTTTCTGTTACGTCCTTCGATCATCGATGCTCACTTCAATTGACGTATTTAAGTTGAATTTTTTAGGGATAAAATAGACAATTATACATATTCAGATGTTTGTCAGTTTACAAAAAAACAAACACTCTTATTGATTCAGATTTCAGCATCACCTCTTAAAAATCAAAAGTGAAATCAGACTCCAGACTTCAGTACCTCTTGGAAAACAAAGGCCACCTTATTCTAGAACGATTATTGGTCAACCTGTATAGAACTGAGACTTGCAACTTGCAACTTGCAATTGGGACCTGCAAATTAGCCAAAACAACCAAAAACTGAGTTAACATTGGAACCACAATGGCATGGTGTCTTCTATCTATCATGAACCCAAATGGGCCTAGCTCTTGGACGAAACAACCCATGTATGTATCGTCCTCTCTCTTGTTACGTGAATTTAATAGTAAAAAATCTATGAAAACACAATAATAAAGCAGATAAACTGCTAAACAACCATTTAAAAAGCTTAATCTTAAGCATATAGAGGGGAAGTTGATAAATCACTGATCGAACTTTCACATTTATCGTTACAAAGAGAAATTAGGGGCCGTTTACAAAACGCTTATTCGAGTAAGTGCTTACCAAGTTACATTAGCTTACCGGATGAATATGGCAAGGACCAAGAATCTTACCCGGTAAGAGCGGAAGCAAGGACCGAGAGTCTTACCCGGTAAGTGAGTACGACGACTCTTACCACGGTTAGCACTAACCGGCTAAATTGTTGTATACGATGCCATTTTGGTGGACTAAAATCTTACTCGGGAAGTAAGTGATAGTGATGCATTTTACCGGTAAGCACTTACCCATGTAAGTGATTAGGTAAACGGCCCCTTACATAAACCAAATCAATGACAACTTTCTTATCACTTTCATAATAATAAATCCAATAATAAATGAAAAATCATTATAAAAATTACTGATTTTTTATAAAATTATTGTAAAAAAATATTTAACTTTGTTAACGTGTTAACTTCTTTAAAATGGAGATTTGGGGATTTTTTGTAACAACCCAAATTCAAGTAGGTTTTAGAGTTTGGTGGCCAAAGTGAAATAAATGAAAGTTAAGTTGAGGGACCATTTCTGTATTTTGTTGAAGGTATTTATATGCACAAACTTTTAGGGCAACCCCCATTTGCAAATCAGTATTTTTGGTCTTGTGTGTGTGTGGTGACGTGAAGCAAGGAAAGAAGGAAGAAGAAGAAGAAGAATAAGGCAATAGAGAGGAGAAATCAATCAGGTAATCCTTCTTAAGTTCGTATTCTGTGTAGTTTAGCATTCCCTTCTTCTTTAGCTTGGATTCTATGATTGAAACCAGTGATTTCTTAAGCTTTCCCCATTTTCCCTAAAAAGTGGGTTTTATGGGTTTTGGTCTTAATGAAACGATTTTAGAGGTTATAAATGGATTAAGTGAGTGTTTGGGGTTAGTGAATGAACCCTTGAGGTTATCTAATCAAACTAATGACTAAAATCGGGTTAGAAATCAGTTTTAGAACTATTAAACTCGAACAGCCGTGTTTTCCGGACACCAGCCTTCGATGGTGTCCGGGTAGGTTGCAAGTGTCCGGGTAAGGGCCCCGTTAGGGTGTCCGGGCATTTCTTAGTATCCGGGTAGCTGAAGTTTCCGGATAAGTTTAGTGTCCGGGTAGTCTTACCCGGATAAGTCCAGCGTCCGGATTGTCGTGTGTCCGGACAATGCTGCGTCCGGAAAAGGTGATTGTCCGGAAAAGGGGTTGTGTCCGGAAAAGGGTGTTGTGTCCGGAAAGGGCTATCCGGACAGTAGGTCTGAACTATTTATCTGATGTGGATCTATTGCCTTAGGTGTTCGGTTGGGTTAGCTTGGCAGTATTTAAGAGGTGCGGTGTACGTCAATCAAGGTGAGTTCCCTAAACCTCTTTTACGACGCAAATGTTAAATGATTCTTTTACTGATTATGGTTTTAACAAGCATGAAATATTTATGAAATGATATGCATGGAAGGAAAATGAATGTTTGATATGTTGAAATGATGCGCATGATTTATAAAGAGTCAAATGCTTTTATGAAACGTATGTGCATGCTATGTGATGTCGGTCTGTACTGTGGGATCAGTGAGCCTCGGGATCTGATGATCCCTTGGATATGTTTGACGAGACGGTAAGTTGGAATTCGTTTCCTCCTAGGCGGGTATCGGGGAGTCTGCTTGGGCCCCGATACGAGAGGGCGAAAGGGGAGTCTGCTTGGGCCCCGATCGCGAATGGTTAAGGGATCCATTACACAGTGCAGTACCATATGTGATGATTTATGATGCATTTTAACGAAAGGATTTTATATTGTTTATACATGTTCTTTTACGGAGGGAATTCACTAGACCTTTTGGTCTAACCCTCGCTTTCAAAACTAAACCATTTTCAGGTAATCATGTTAAGGGTTCTTCCAGTAAGAACTAGGAGGCGATAAGAAGTACTTGAAGCTTAGAGTAACTTCAAGTTTTGGCTATGATGACTATAGAATAGCTCTCGGCTGTGGATTTAGAGACTTCCGCTATCAATTTTGTTTAGTATGAATTATTGATGATGTAAAGACAAGGTTTATGTAATTCGAAGGCTTATTTGTGGTTGTTTGCCTGTTATGAAATCTGGGACGTTACATTTTTTTTCTCTAACAGATTTTTCAAAATCTTCTCTAAAATGAAGAAAGTATGATAAAAATGATGAAAATATCCAAATTTGGAAATATCTCAAAAAATGATTATTTAGCATAGAGAAATGGTTTTTTATTTGTTTTACCAATAAAATTGCTTTAAATTAAGTACTTAGAAGAAAGAAATAACATTTTATGAGCGAATATTTTAATCATATACTCTCTCCATTCTAAAATAAGTGTCTACATTACTATTTTTGTTTGTCCGAAAATAAGTGTCCACTCTTAAAATTAAATCTCCACTTTCCCGTTTTACTCTTTATTATGTGATGGAGAACACTTTTTCTCTCTATATTTAAGGGTAAAATCGTAGTTTGATTAATTAAAAAGTGTAATAATTATATACTCCTATAAACTATGTGTCTTTTTCAATGTGAACATTTATTTTGAGACGGAGAAAATAACTGTGTAATCTCTAAAATACAAAATCCATTACCATGAGTACCGCTACCCAATGAACCCACTGAACCCGAATGCCACTTCAGCGCCACATCAACTTTTCTCTTTCCTACCATTCTTACCCTAAAGTGGAGTACCGCCTACCCACCGAACCCACCCCTACCCGCTGAACCCAACCCTATGTATATATGTGGATAGAGAGAGAGAGAGAGAGATGCTCGGGTAAGGCCAGGTTCGTGAACCCGCACGCTGCTACCCGATGTGAAGCCCACGCCCCCCGTACCGCCTACCTCCTTACCCTCTTGCTACCCGAATGGAACCCGGCCCTGATACCCGAGAGCGGTACGCAGATTGAAAATAGTTTTTCATTCAGATTTTAACTTTTAACTTTTCTATTTTAAAAATTCTATTAAAAATACGTTTACAAGTTTTTGATTATTAAATTGGACCAAATATCCACAATTGGTTCTTTCATTTATCATATAATTATATTTGAAAACGAGATTATTTTGGTATATTTATTACCATTTTCTTGAATTAAATTAGTATTTTGCAGGAACATACCACGTGGCAGTCATGTCAGTGTGGCCCCACAGCCCATGGCTCTCGCTGTGGTTACATTTTCATATTCTCTCTCCTCTATCCTCCTATTTATTCCGGTCACCTGTGTCAGTCTCCGGCAGTCTCTGTCTGTCCCTCCGGCGACTTTCCCCCCCTTTATTTATACCCCACCTTCACCCCTTATCCTTCCACATTCTACACACATTTCACCTACAAAATTAAACAACGGATCTCAATCGCAATTTGGTTCTGAAACGACGTCGTTAAACACACTTCAAATTTTTTTTTATTGATTTCAGAATGAACGGAGCTTCACCGGAGATGCTAGAGTGTCACAACCATACCACCACCACCGTCTGCGGCGGCGCCGACGTGAGTGTGTTCGAAAGACAGCAAGCAAGAATGAAATGGCAACAACAACAACAAATGGTTTTTAATGGGAATGATCATCAAGTTCCTAACATGTTATCTTCTGCTATGCAACAACCAGCTGGTCAACATTCTGGTTTGACCGGAAACTTTGCCATTAAACCCGACCCGGGTATTGAAAACGGGTGGCCAGATTTCAGTTATGGGTCTGGGTTTGATCATATGAATCAAAACACACATTCAAGAATCACAAGCTTCCGGCCACCATTAATGGCGGATCAAACAATCTTGAAAAAAACCTCAAGTTCAGTCTCATTATCACCCAAGAAAAGAAAAGCCCACGAGAATCAAAAGCCAAAGGTTGAATCTTTATTCATTTTTTTTTCTTAAATTCTCTCTCAAAAAGTTGAGAAATTATAATCTCATTTGGGTGATCAAATTCAGGTGGTTTCTGAAGAAAATGGTGTCAAAGAGAAGGTGATAAAAGGGTGTTCAGAAGACGATTCTACAGAAACTTCATCAAAACAAAAACCAAAGATCACAGAAACTAAAAAACAAGATTATATTCATGTTCGAGCTCGTCGAGGCCAAGCCACCGATAGCCATAGCTTGGCTGAACGAGTACGTTCTTCGTTTACTGCATTTTGCTAACCACATTTTCTTGATCTGTAATAAGACTTCAGACTTCAACACCTTTTTAAAAGATAGGAAACTGTTGATACATAGTTTGATTCTGATATATTTATTATAGGTAAGAAGAGAGAAGATAAGTGAGAGAATGAAATATCTTCAAGATTTAGTTCCTGGATGCAACAAGATCACTGGAAAAGCTGGAATGCTTGATGAGATCATCAATTACGTCCAATCTCTCCAAAGACAAGTGGAGGTAATCAAATTCGATCATTAGACTCTCTTTTCAATTAATTCCGACTTTCTATTTTTAGAAACTCATCATATTTGTGATTTGGATTAATTGCAACAGTTCTTGTCCATGAAGCTTGCTACTGTTCATCCCAAATTAGACTTTGATATCGATAACCTAATCACAAAAGAGGTAACTAATTTACAAGATTCATTGAATCTGTAGATAGAACTGTTGGAGTCCCACATAGACTAAACTATATATATATATATATATATGATACAAATCAAATGCAAACCTTACATTTGTTGCATCCCTTTACAAACCAGTGTGCATATATGCATTATCTCATATGAATGTATGTCAATTATATGTATATTCTTGCACATATGCATATACATATGTATATGCACATTGTGCACATATGCACACTGGTTTGTGCATATATGCACAGCGGAAGGGTGTGCAACAAATGCAAGGTTTGTATTTTACGGAACCTCTATATATAATACAAATCAAATACAAAGCATGTATTTGTTGGACCCTCTTACAAATCAATGTACATATGTGAACAATGTGTGCATAATCTGAGATACATATATGTATTATCTCATATGATTGTATATCTCTTAATTTATATGAATACAAATCAAATAAAAACTATATATATATATATATATATATATATATATATATATATATATATATATATATATATATATATATAACGGAGCCTCATATATATATATAAAATATTGGAACCTTTCTTTTTCTTTTCAAGGGCTATTTTGAAATGTAATCTAATGGGGTTTTACATACCCTCACATAATATCTATCACTCTAAAGACTCGACACTTCAGGGCAATATGTGTCCGTCTTTGGAGAGGGTGTTATAGAATTCCACATCGGCTAGATTTGTATCATTTCTCCTGATGGGACAAACTGTGCCCATCTAGCCTCTGTTGGAGGGTCGAGTCACATTGGCTAGACTTAAACTTTCTCTTTAATATATATGTTGGAACCTCTTTCTTTCATCATAAGGCTCTTTTAGAGTGTAATCTAATGGGGTTCTGCATATTCTTTAAACTGTATCTGAACAATTCCTAACTCATGTTGTTACTACTATCTTCAGATGTTATTGTCGGCAACTGGCGAAGTTTCGGCGGTTGGGTATTCAATGGAGATGCTTAATTCAACATATTTGCAATTAAACTCGTTACTAGAAATGGGAACGAGCCCGATTGACATGGTGTTAAGAAGAAGCATCGGTTCTCCAGTTTCGATCCCCGAAACATTTGTCGTTTCATCGTGTTTCAATGTAATTTTTTCTTTCATTCTTTCAATTATATATATATATATATATAAATAGAGGAAAGATCATGCGAGAAATTAAAAATTTTACAAGAAGGCAAGAAATGTGATATCATATATGATTACACGGCCTGTGAGTGTTATTAATCATATATGATTAAACGTCTATGTATTGCCAATATAAAATGTGTTTAATCATATATGATTAAGCTTGTGTATCATATATGATATCACACTTCTCGTTTTCTCGCAAAATGTTTAGCTTCTCTTTTGAACCTGCCCCTATATATATATATATATATATGTATATATATATATATATATATATATAGCTTCCTATAAGTATCTAATAGCATCTCCAACAGCTTCTCTATAACTTCTCTAAAATAGAGAATGAAAAGTCAAAATCTCTAAAACAAAAATTTTCCAACTCCAACAGCTTCTCTATTTTAGAGAACCCATTATTACTTATATTATTAAAATATTCAATATATTTTAACAAACTTTTTAACAATCATTTTTTTTTTGTAGGAACCCATTAAAATAGTATTTCTCTCTCTTCTTTTCACTTCGTTTTAGACCTATAGAGAATTCTCTATATGTGGAGTTTTTCTCATGATTCTCTATTTTAGAGAATGTGATAGAGAATCTGTTGGAGCATTTTAGAGAACAAAATTGTGTTTTTCTTTATTTTAGAGAAGCTGTTGGAGATGCTCTAAAGATTCAACCTTTTTTCTTGCAGCAAATCCAGCCAACTACATGGGATGCTGATCTACAAAATCTATACAAAATGGAACTTCAACAAGAAACATCAACAATACCATTTCAAACCCAGAAATTTACAGGTAAAGAAAAAAGAGACCCCCAAAACTAAATGATAAATGGGTCCAATCTCCACATTTTTGGACCAAGAAAGTTGCTTGTTGGGTATCTTTCTTTATCACTGTCTTCCACCAAAAACGACCAATATTATTGCAGGGTTGTAAATAAGCCTTTGAAAAAAAGGCCAATTTGTGGGATAATGCTTTAATTTTTATAGCACCAAAAATTTCCCATTTTTATTCAAGAATTTAAAAACCCATTTTGAGGGATCACTTTCAGCCATTGAGCCCCAGTTGACCAAGATTTCTTGAATGGTTTTCAGGTTCATATGAAGGAAGCAATCTGAAGATGGAGATGTAAACAAGAAGATTCATAATCTGAGGAATTCTTTTTGCATGGATTAAATCTAAATCACTTAATGTTACCAATCTTGATTCATTAGTCATGGCTCATGTATATATTTTATATATGTATGCATATATATATATATATATATCACATATGTAAGCATTCTAGGAACAATAGTTAGAATTCGGAATTCGTTATTATGAAGAACATTTCCAACATTATGTTGTAAACTCTATGATACTGATTATAAGAGTTTATCCAAGAAAATTCAATAATGGCTGCCAACAAATCACAACTTGCAAGAACATAACGTAACGCAAGTTTGAATGTGAAATGTCGTCATTTTGATAGATTAGATTGAACCTAAATGCAGCGAGCGAGTGACAGCCTGAAAGTAACTCCTATGGGACCAAAATAGACATCTTCGACAAAGACATATAAATGGTGCGATAAATATGTTCTAATATTCTAATGTAACACCTTTATATAAGACACACAATTGTTTGGTTTTATAAACTTAAGTTATATAAAGCAGTCTATTAGAATATCTAGACATCTTTTACATGCTATAAAACTTACTTTGTTGTAGTGGTTATACCCACATAGGTCCAGTAACCTAGGTGAAAGTGCACTACAAAATAAATGACTTTTACCCACAAAATTTTTATCCAGGAAAATTTCCATCGGTGATTACCCAATAATCACCAGAAAAGCCCATTTTATAGAATTCGATGTTTTTCAAGAAAATACCCATGGATTGCCCAAAGAATCCCTAGGTAATCTGTTACTGATTTGCATTACCCACCAAAAATCTACCCACCAACTTTTCTGACGGTTTTGTGATAGAATCACCCTTTAGCGACAAATTTCCGAGAGAAAAATTTGTAGGTAAAAGTGTTTCGTTTAGTAGTGGTGATTTAGTTAGATTTATGTGGTTTTGGGCTAAATATCTATTCCAAAAATGCATATAAATTTTGATTGCTTTCAAGCCAATTGTTAAAAGGGGTGGAAGACATGAGCAAGATTTCCTTTCTTTCGTGATGGTGATTGACCATATAGCACCTTTTAATCCTAGCCCCACTTCAACAAGAACAGATTTGCTCCTAGCTTTCTTGAAACCTATAGATTCATTTGCTTTTCTTTCTAACAGTGGTAACTTGTACGCATCTCGACTAATTTCATGGGCTGTGAAGATTACAGTCTGTAAAATTTCCCGTGGTTCTAAATAGAGGACCTCTTTCATCTCTCCGGTTGGAAATGGTTTGTGTTATTTATCGACCACTTTCGTTATTGTTGTTTGGTTGATTGCAGTTACCAATGCATCAAAACATATCATATCATGCAAAAAGAATTGTTATATGTTCAAGTGAAGGTAGAGTACACCAAACCAAATCAACTCAGTATATCGCACACAAAAGTAGGGTTTAGGAAGGGACAAAGATTAGGAAAGGGCAGAGAGGTTGTTTCCATCACTCTATCTAACATATTTGACTTTGATAACTTAGGGGTCGTTTACCTAATCACTTACCCGGGTAAGTGCTTACCGGTAAAATTCAATACTATCACTTACTTCTCCGATAAGATTTTAGTCCACCAAAATGGTATCGTATGCAACAATTTAGCCGATAAGCGCTAACCGTGGTAAGCGCCGTCGCACTCACTTACCGGGTAAGACTCTCGGTTCTTGTTTCCGCTCTTACCGGGTAAGATTCTTAGTCCTTGCCATATTCATCCGGTAAGCTAATGTGACTTGGTAAACACTTACCCGGGTAAGCGTTTTGTAAACGGCCCCTTAATTTCCATCGTTCTATCCCCATCGACGGACCCCCCCTCTTTTTTTTTTTGAACGGCAAGTTAACACACACACGTTCCCGGGGTATCCGGGCTCCCACTTAAGGGTGCCACCCGACTAATCCCCGTCGCCCCCCCCCCCCCCCCCCCCCGATAGCACAAGATTATTTCTTTTTGTCTAGTCCTATGAGATTTTGCCCTCGTGTTTGAGTTCTTGGTTCCATGTCTACAATACCATTGTTTGAATGAAAAAGTACAAGGAATTGTTGTTTTGTGATTATTGTATATATACTAATGAATTACAGTAAGTATATGTGAAAACAACAAAGGTTAAGAAATATATTCATTGATGCATATATACTAATGAATTACAAGTAAGTATATGCATTTTGAGGGTGCGTTTGGTACACTGGACAGGACATCACAGAACAGAACAGAGATCACTGTCCCATGTTTGGTAGGACTTTTATGTGGAACAGAGTGGAACAAGCTGGAACATACCTGTTCCACCCCCACCCCATGGAACAAGCTGGAACAAGATGAAACAGACTTATATTTTACCAATAAAACCTCAAAATAAAATCTAATTCTCTTCTAAAACATCAAATACACGTTCTATTTTATATTTTATTCATTTTTTAAATTTTATTTATTGTATTTTATCTAATGTTATCTGTTCTGTCCTGTCCAGTTCTGTCTACCAAACGTTGAACAACTGTTCTGTCTTGTTTTGTTCTGTCCTGTCCCATCTTGTCATGTTCTATCATGTCTGTGTACCAAACGCACCCTGATAGATAATATGCTTATTCACAAAGTACATACTTTGATAATGAAGCAGTAGAAACTAGAAAATGCGCAAGGATCGACCAGGGCCGTTCCTGACATATTGTAGGCCCTGGACGAGATGTAAAATGGGCCCTCGATAAGTACGATTTTTTTTCAATTTGTTGTCTTTTATCATTAGAAATAACATTGAGTTCAAGAAATATTAATAATTCATATAAAACTGTTTTTCAGAATATTCCTAGACGCAAAATCAATCAATATTATTTCTAAATTAATATTATCTATCATATCATTTTAACCTAACATCATAAATTCGTTTCACCATCAAACACATCATATAATGTTGAACTACTACTATATACTAAAAAAGTTTGGGGCCCCTACTTCTTGTGAGTCATTAATATAATGTAAAATTCTTTTTGGGTCCTATTAGGTACTAACAAAATTTTGTCTCTTTTATTTACTATTTTTTTAACTAGTACTATATACTATATATAGTATATACTAAAAAAATTTGGGTCCCTACTTTTTTTGGGTCATTAATATAATGTTAAATTATTTTTGGGTGCTATCAGATACTAAAAAATTGTGTTCTTTTATTGACTATTTTTTTGAACTACTACTATATATTATACTAGGTTTGAACCGTGTATTACACGGGGTAATTTAAAAAAAATTAAATCATGCCAGAAAACTTATCAACTATTATGAAAGATTAATTTAAAGTGAATTGACGGTAAGCATAACAATTTGACTTTGAAAATATCATTAACTAACCATCTGTTGATAACTGATATTATGCCGTTCAATTAAAATTAGAGGAAATAATATAACCATGATTAAGAAAGTATAAATAATTAAATATATTATACTAAAATATTTGCATATTTATATTTTTGAAAAAAGTTCGAACTCATAATCCAAAAGTCAGTTGATAAGTGATATCTTTTTTTCCAAGTAATTAAATCTTTTAGGATAATTCTAAAGGTGTTTCATTGACAGAATGAAATTTGATAGAATTGTAATTCGTCGAAGGAATTCGACTTTGAAGTAAAAATTGATATGAAATTGCAAAAAGAAAATCACGACAATTTAGTTATTATTTGTATCAAATCTCATACTAATTTCAACAAATCACATACTAATCACGACACATTAATTCGTATATATTTATGATATTTAATAATATAATTAAATCCAAAAATATTCAATATTAGGCTCATTTCGAAGGTATTGGCAAAGCGATTACAATGATATAATTTGTAAAAAATAGAAATGTTTTTTTAATGCATTTTAGTTCATATACATTATTTATGTTTATATGATAAGAGTCTAAAATGAAAAATAAAAAAGTAAGGGATTAAAAGTTTACTACATACCAAATTATAAGGGTAGTAAATGTAACGTATAAATTAAAAAAATTGAATTAAGGAGAGATTTAAGGAGGAGTGAATGTGGATGTGCTAATTGAACTTATAATGTAAACTGCGTTCAGATACATGTTTAGGCGGGAAAATACTGAAGTCGGCTCACCAGAAGACGACACGTGGCATGCTAGTTACTTATTTATTATATGTATAGATAGTATATATACTAAAAAAGTTGGAGCCCCTACTTTTTGTGGGTCATGGGCGTGCGCCCGGCCCACCCTTCCCCTAGCATGGCCCTAGAATCGACAAACGTCTAAACCCGAGCCTTTTGATGATTCGAGAATTACGAATGTAAAACTCAAGAAAACTCGAGAGAATACTCTCAATAATTGATAATAAAAGATAACTATGAAAATACACCGATAAATACAATGAAAGCAATAAATCCTTATCTCGCGGGACTTTTTGTTTGTGCGTTTTCCAGTTTGATCTGGACTTGGATTTTGTTTGCTAACCTCTGTATATCAGATAGTGTATATACACCTATAACTACACATGTTCTCAATTTTTTTTTTTGGTTTTCACATGAACCTAAGCCTAATCTATTAATAATTACATATCTTGAAACAATCCTTACTTTTGCATGAGTTTGAATAAAGTAGATACACTAATTAATTACCAAACAAAGATAAAGAAACTTGATATATACATACAGATTTATCAATCATATGTTTAAATATAACTAAATTACATAAATAAACAACTTACAATTTCATCAAGCATGTATCTGGAGTTGATATTAGTGGTGAAAGAATTTGTTACTAGAGAAGAAATTTTTGAAATCGACACAACTAAAAACGTCGTCACTCCATGTGTTTTACATCCAATACGCATCAAACATTCAAATCTAACGACTCTGTTTTTTGATAAATACTATAATCATCAATCTGCTCGAGACCCATTGCTGCTACCGGCTGAAGATGATTTCTTACCACTGTATTTCTGTTATAACCACAAAATTAAACACTAGTTAAAATACAATAACTTCATTTATTTTAATAACCGTGGGTGTCCTCGTATGACCTTATTGAACTGGTGACCATTGGGGACAAAGGGTTAATATAGTAAATTCAGAATAGACGATTAAGGAAAATGGAATAATTTGGGATTTATATAAGTTATTTACTGACCTGTTTTCCGATGTTGAATGGGACATACTTGTATTTGATCATATGCATGATTTGGCGCTTCATCGTTAGAGTAAACAGCACAAACCAGTAACAAAGTAGTATTGGCCAAAACACAGGGACATCGAACATGGAGAAGAAAGTCATCAGAAACGATATGATGAAAGCTTTTGTGACGGCATACCTTAAAGTTCAACCATCAACACAGTATGAGATTAGGAACTCAACAGAAAAAGAAAAAAGATACACACACCACACACCACACACACACACACACATATATATATATATATATATATATGGTCAGGTTCAAGGGAAAACCTAAAAAAACGGAAAACCAAAGAACACACTGGTAGCCCTACATCTGGACGGTATGCACTTGTGCATACAAGTAATTTGTAACATGCACACGTGCATATGCACAAATGCATAATGCACAAATGCTGCACATGTGCATAAAAACCAAAAAACAACTTAATTTCACTTGTATGCACAAGAGCATACCGTCCAAATGAAGGGTTACCGGGGTGTTCCTTAGTTTCCATTTTTTTGAGGTTTACTCCTGAACCTCTCTCTCTCTCTCTCTCTCTCTCTTTCTATCTCTCTCTCTCTCTCTCTATATATATATATATATTGGGGGGAGAGGATATAGGGACAACAATAAGCAAACTAAATCGACCCAGTAAATCCAACTCGAAAAGGGGGAGCCCCGCGCAGGGAGGGGGGAGGGGGAGCAAGTGCAAACAGAAGTTACTGGAAAATGGATCAAAAGTTACCCAATCAACTAGAGTGGATATCAAGGTCTATACTAGAGTGGATATCAAGGTCTATACTAGCGAATGATCAGTGACCATAATAATCTCAAGATTTTCCAGGAATTTAACAAATAGTCAATGTAATGAAACTGAATCGTAATTGTCTAGTTACCACAAGTTGTAACTTAAGCTCATATCGATCTATACAATCATAGAGATTAGAGAGTCACTAAAGAACAGCAAGAAAGCACAATCGCTCAAGCAGATCAGTACCAAAAAAGCAGAAGAAAGAAAATGCTAGCAATCTCAGGTGAAAGCATGAAACAATTACCAGAATTTAAACTCAGGTAGACGTCGAATGAAAGGCTTGAACTCATCTGAGCCTTTTGTAGGTAGCAGGGGACCATCAGTCGGGTCCACTTCAGGGTCAACCAACGGTGACAAAAACCCAATCAATAAATTGAGTATGTAGATTCCAAGACCATAAGTAATAATGTAGAACCCTTGAATGTAATAAACACGCAGCATAAAGAGAAATGCTAAGATTGCTGTCCCAATCCATCTATAAACTGCATGTGGAGTAGTTTTATCTAGGTAAAACTGGAAAAGCCTTGAAAATTGCCTCCATTGATCCACAGTCGCTGCTGAGGCACCATTAGCACCTCCAGTACCCTCCATGGAAATTTAGCCACGCAACCCTAAATATACAAAACACAATCCAAATAAGCAGAATAACACTTGTTTACACTTTACATGAATGGAAGGTCTCTCAAACCCAATGCATCCACAAGTTTACATGAAATTCTACATAAGATAGGGGCTGTTTGGCAGTTGCTGAATGGTTTTGTGAAAGATGATTAAGTGGTCAGAATGAATAAGAGGCTCTTATGATATAGTGCAAAATGAAATATGGTTGTTTGGTAATTGTTGGAATGAAATTAGGGTGCTGAATGGCTAAGGAAGGCGCAAGATACAAAATCATTCGGGAGCTGTTTGGCAATTGCTGAATGGTTTGGTGCAGAATGATTAAGTGGTCAGAATGATTAAGAGGCTCTTATGATATAGTACAAAATGAAATATGGTTATTTGGTAATTGTTCAGAACGAAATTAGGGCGCTGAATGGTTAAGGGACATCCAAGATACAAAATCATTCATAGGGTTTTAGAACCATTAAGAGGCAAAAAAATTGCCAAACAAGATTGACCTCTTAGCGATTCAGAGGTTGCCTCTTAATGGAACTATTAAGTGGTAAACAAACAACCCCTCGGAGGGTTTTAGAACCATTAAGAGGCAAACTTTTTTCTGCCAAACAAGATTCACCTCTTAACGATTCAGAGGTTGCCTCTTATTGGAACTATTAAGTGGTAAACAAACAGCCCCATAGAAATGTAGCTTAAAGATTGGGGTTTCAAAAGCAGGTATCAGACTCTCCACTTGTTGTGGAATGTGGCTAATTTTGCCCTCTTTTCTAGGGCTTCGTTTGAGGTTAGAGCTGTATTAAAAAAAACAATGACTAACTTGTACTCTTAAACATATCAGAAGCACATTCAAACGATCTTCATTCTATTTATCAAAAAACACGTTATACTCTAGTATTATCTTTGCATTTCTAAAACAGGATTTCAAATATCGTATCCACATTTGGATCTCTTCAATAAAGATGATTCAGTAAGAATTGAATCAACAATCAAGCATCATAACATTAGGTAACTCCAGACATCATTGATCGAACAAAATGATTTAGCAACAGACGAGTTATATCATTCATTGCAAAATGCAAAAATCTAACCAAAGCAAAAATCGAGAAAAATTTCTATCGAAAAAAGCAAAATAAACGCAATTAAGAAGCAGATCTGAAGTGATAACATCTCGATTTACGAACATAAACTTGGAATCACGAGCACAAGTGACAATTCACCAAATAAAAGAAAAACTAGGGTTTAAACATAGATAAACACAATAAAAATTGCTGAAATTAGAGAGAAAAACGAGTTTACCTCTCGGATGAAGAGATGGATTAAGATTTGAGAAATGAGTTGAAATTGTGAAGAAAAGGAAGGAGTCGTCGATTATTCTGAGATGCGCATTGTGATCGTCTCCTATCTCCTTTGGGTTGTGACTGCTGGCTGCTGCGCTGCTATTTTGACCGTTTGTCTCTATTACAGTTGTACCCCTTGAGATTTTTGGACATTAGTCGAAAATTGTAGTAGTAAATTAAAAGTTTAGAGCATCTCCAAAGTCCAAACGAGGAAGCAAAAGTCAAAATCCTCAAAAAAAATTACATCCATCTCCAACAAATTTTCCATTTTAGAGAATTCAACATTAAATATATTATTAAAATATTCAAAACATTATTATCTTCAACAAATTTTTAAAAAGAAAATAATAAAATATTGTTTCTCTCTCTCTTGATAATGATTTTGGGAATTTTTTGGGTAATCTCCAAATTTGGAGAAAATGGCATTCTCTCTCCTACTTTCTCCAAAATGGGGATGGAGATGGGGAAGCTGTTGGAGCTGATTTTAGGGTCAAAATCCTCATATTCCCCATTTTCTTCAAAATGGGGAAGCTGTTGAAGATGCTCTAACATTTTACATGTTTTCATATTATATATTATATCTCTTGGCTTTGAGACAAGACGTAAAACTCGTTATGGTGCGTCATGGTGGGATGGCATGGCACGCTATAACCCGGCATGGTGCGTTATGACATTACAAATTTGTCTACTTCGATTTTTTGAATCTATGTACTTCAAAATTCGATTCGCATTTGCCCATTAGTATTGATTAGAATTTAGAAATTTCTTTTGTTTATCGTTTTATATGAATTAAAATTGTTAATAACTTAATTATTATTGTCGCCTTAAGCTACGCTTTAGAAAACGACATGGTCTTGCCGTAACTCGTAAAGCTTGAGGCTTGACCTCGCCGCCACGCCACGCCACGTCCTACTTCATTTAGAACCTTGACTATATTATAAAATATTTGAGACAAAAGCAAGAAGTTTTTATGCATTAATATTATTGGTGTACATTACTTATTATTGATTCATAAAGTATTTATTATAAAAAATATTATTTTATTAAACCTAAAATAATTTACATCATTATTAAACCTATATTAAATTAAAAGACAAAATTAAACTAAACAAATTTCTAAAAAAAACATTGTCGTTTTCTCAAAACCACACAAAACTATATTATAAGATCGAAAATAGAAGATAAAACGAAATATCAAATTAAGATGTACCGCGTTGCATTGCGCAAGTACACTTCTAGTTTCGTAAAATAAGATGGTTATCGTGGTTTGTAAAAGCGTATGGATTTATCTCGATTTTGCAGGTGGTGTTGATGGTGAATTGTAGCAAAATCCAGATCAATGTTGTTGGTGTTCGTTTAGTCTGTGGCAAACACAAAATCCATATTAGTGTGGGGGCTAATGCCTAATTGCTTCGATGGGCAATGGTGGGGATGGAAGGTGTAGGGAGCGTGTATATATTATGTGTGTGTATACAGGGACGGACCTAGACAATTTTTCATACGTTAGCACCATATTTTTTCATACGGTTTTATCGAAGTGTTTTTCATCTTTTTATCAACGTTCAATATCGTTTGATGTGTTTTTAGCCAAATTTCGGCGTTTTGAGAGATTTTAACGTTTTTTGCTTGATTTCGGGGGATTTTTAAGTTTTTTTTTATCAATTTCGAGAGATTTTTTCGGCATTTTTTGTTGATTTCAAGAGATTTTTTCGTTTTTTTAGTTTAATGGGTATAAGATTTGGGTCTTTTTTCCAGTTTAGGTGCACCCCTTGTAGTTTACAAATGAATACGGTAACACCTCCGAAATCGATACGGTGACACCTTCACAAAAACAATTTTTTTTACCCTTCGTCGGAAAATTCTTACGGTAGCACGTGCCACCACGTGCCCCTCATGGGGTCCGTCCATGTGTGTATATATATGTATCTAAATATAATATATTGCATAAGTAATATAATATTAATATATATTCATTAATTTTCATTTTTAAAACAAAATTGACAAAAGTAGTAAAAGTTATTAGAAAGAGAGACTAAATCCGAACACTTTTTACAAATCACGCCAACGATCTCGTATTTTTTAAACTAAAAGGATGAAAAGTGTGATATCCGACAAATCATATAGACCAAATTTGTAGTTTACCTTAATAGAAGGGTAAACTATATTTTTGGCACCCTTACTTTTGGGAATTCCTCTGTTTTTGTCTCTCATTTTTTAAACTACAATTTTGCTACTTTGGTTTGCAAAATTGCTAAGATTCGGTCCCTCTATCTAACACCGTTAAAAAGCAGTTAATAAGTCATTTTGATCTTTTATTTATTTATATCTCTATTTTTCATTTAAAAAAATTCATGTCTATATTAATATAATAAAAAAATATTATTTAATTTAGGTTTGTGTTTTCATAATATTTTAAATATATCTCTCGTTATAAATCAAAATACATCGTTGTATAATTGTATTTTTATTTATTTTACAATATAAAAGCGTTATAATATAACTTGTACATCTAAACGATATATTTTCCTATCTTTAACAATAAGTACTAAGTGAAATTACTATTAGATTGAGTCTTTCACGATATACATGGCAATAGATATTTTGGGTTTGGATGAGTATCTTATATGTTAGGTTGTGATCTTTATATGTTTGGCAGTTATCTTTATTTTGTATTATATATTGAAGTGAGGAAATAATAAGAAATTTAACCTTCAACTTATTACGTGATTGAAAACCCTTATGCAGGAGGAGCATAAGGGTATACATTAATTATTACACATATCTCGGCCAAGAAAATGCTCAATTGACCACACCATGCTTCGTTAAAGAAGCTAATAATGTGACAATTATCAAACACTTTCTACTTTTATTCATATTGTAATTATAACTTTCTATTATGGGAAAGTGATTCTTTCATGGGTGCTCAACATCTGGTACCGCTTTCTTGACATCTCTATCGAGCTTTTTAGCTTTTTCGAAGGCGAGCTTTCCAGCTTTAATTTGGTCGTGGGAAAGTTTTTCGGCTTGTGCACATGAATTGAAGTAGCAGAAGCACATGTGTTTATTGTTGCGCACATGACACGCTCCATGGGCTGCACCCTCCCAAGACTTGCACTGGTCGTCACAATGTCTTGTGTTGCCACAGTTTCCGGACCATGTCTTGCTAGCTTTCTCGCATAGTTCCCCTTTCACGGTCGGTGTTTCTGTGAGATTCACAACACGTTAGATGACTTAAAACCATCAAAAGTAGATTTAATAACTTAAGGAAGTCATAAAAAACTAGATCAGGGTTTTCCCTTAGGCATGCTACATGACCTCCTATATAGGTATCCTTAGAGACAAATGAATACGATAATGGATTATAGATTTAAGGTATATAAGGACATATAGCTAGCTTGCATAAAAACTAGGGAGTTTTTATAGATTTAAGGTATATTAGAGGGCTTGCATAACAGAGGTGGTTTCATTAATTCGCAAACCATAGTTTTTTTTTTTCATTTTTTCTTAATTATAAGGGTTTATTAGTTAAAAATATATGTGAAACAATTTCATAAAAAATATATCAGGGTTGATTAGTCAATAATATATGAATCAAATTTAATCCAAATGAGAAAATACATGAAACAATTTAATCAAAATGAGAAAATACATGAAACAATTTCATTTTCACATACAAAAACAAAATACATGAAACAATTTCATAAAGAATTTTTTTTATACAAAACAATTTAATTAAATTAAACAATTTCATTAAGTTAATTAATGAAATCGACGGTTTACACGGATTACATAAGTTAAAGTGATTTGCCTGTATATTTAGCGTTATTCTATAAGTTTTCTTCTTTTTTGTTGCTCGATATGTGCTATTCTATAGTCTTGCTTAACTTGTGTCATTTCCTTCGCACGAGTTGGGGCAAGGTCAGGATTGCATACATCCAATCTAACCAAACCCTGTTTTTCAGTGGAATTTACCATCATATAATCGTACTAAAGCATGGACTCAAAATACCATTAACATACTAATTAAAGCTTCGATAACAAGCAATTAATGGATAATGTTTTCGAGCAAAGAATGGACTCAAAATACCATTTGCATATATACTAATTAAACCTTCGATAACAAGCAATTAATGGATTGAGATTTGTCGATGGATCACCTGAGATAGCAAGAACAAAGATGGTCAAAACTAGTACGAAAACGGAGAACAATTTTTTCGCCATTTTTGAAGAGTAGAACAAGAAGATTATGAGAAGAAATGTTTAAGACAATGGAGGGTATTTATAGGAGAAGTTGGAAGGAGGTTCAAGATAGTGTTGAAAGACGAAGACAAATTAACTATGAGTAAATTACGTTTTTAGTCCCGGTGGTTTGTTGAAATTTTCTAATTTTGTCTTTATGGTTTTGAAATTACAATTTTCATCCCTGGTTTATAAATTGTTACTTTTTTGTTTCTATGATTTAAATTTAGATGCTTTTTTCATCCCTATGGTTTACAATTCATTTCTATTTTAGTCATTCATACTTACAAGTAGTGTTTTGGTCTCAAGGACGAAAATAGAAATGAATTACAAATCATAAGGACTAAAACCGAAATTTTGAAATCACAGGGACAAAATCTGCAATTTTTAACAAACCACAGGGATGAAAAACGTAATTTACTCATCTATATATATCTATTATAAAACAGAAACATTAGACGCTGACATGGCGCGTTCTGGATGCAGAGATCCTGCCTTCCCTTATTTCCAGATTTTTGATTTTTTTTTCTTTTAAATTTTACAAAGGCATTTAACTCCACAACCCTTCCTCTTCCCTTTGTATCCGTTTTTTTTTCATTTATGCTTTCTCCTTCTCCATTTCGATCTCCATGTGCGGGTTGTGAACTACTGGTACGCTTTCCAATCTTCTATTTCTATACTTTTAAACTTCTTTCATATTCTCCATCTCTAGATCAAACAAATATCTTCTTCATCTCTCGATCAAAAAACTGTGGATTGACATGGTACGCCTCTCTCTCATAGATATATAGATTCTCCATCTATCAATCAAACATCTTCTTCGTCTCTTGATCAAAAAATTCTAGATTGACATCAACCGTCGATTCACAGATTAGGGTTGTTGGCTTCTTGGGCAGATTTGAGGAGTGCCATTAGAGAGGCCATTGTTTCTTTTTCTTGGATAGTTTGTTGTGTTTATGGTGTGTTTTCTTTCTTTCTGAAGTTCCAAGAAAACCAGGTGCGCCAATATCTCCATGAGAATGGATACTCAAAACATAGAATGGTATGTTTGCAATTAATCAAGGCTATTCATTTATTTCGTGTAAATAACCAGAGCCCCCTGTTTATGTTTACTTCTATTCTTATGATCATAGAGCCCCCTTGTTCATGTTTACTTCTATTCTTATGATCATGGAGAAAGTGTAGGGGTCAAGCTGACCATGGAGAAAGTGGTTGTTGCGAAGCATTTCATATACAATAAATACAAAAGCCATACGAAGAACATTCAAGGACGCAAAGAAAGGTCACATTTTCCCACAAATTGTGTGAATTAAATTCGTGATTCTAAAACCCTTTCTATGGGATTCATGTCCCCTGCATTTGTTTTCTATTTTATGCTTTCGCCAATCTTGAGTCCCTTCACTCTCTAAGGTTAGGTTTAGTACCATATTGTGTCTTGCATTTACTTGCCCTAATATCTACGCTTGGTTGCCCAAAAACGTGATTTACATGGAAACATATGCTTACATACACGCAATAATAATCATAGGAAACGAGTTGGTCCCATTAATGTGTTTGCTTAAATGATTTGAAATAACTCATGGCAATGTGCAGCTTATGGTGTTTGATGATTTAGAGCTCCCAACTCACAAAACAAAGAGATATTGTGAGCTACATGAAGCAAATGGAAGAAACCAAGGGGTCCCATTGATGAAAAGCTAAAGCTTGCTATTCAAAATCGACATAGAAATCAGGTGAGTTTTTGTTTCCTTTACATTATAAATCGACATAGAAACTTGGCGAGTGATTTCTCTCAATTTGTGTTGATTTATAAGATTTACAAACGTTACCGGTACCTCCAATTTCTTTAAGATTCTTCATCGACTAAAGAAACCATATCACCAGGGAAGCATATTTGAGGACTGCGAGAAAGAGCGGTAGGTTTCGGTTCGATCGTATTTCAATCCTTAATTTCTTGATTTTATTTTTATTTTTTTGTCACAATTTATGTTTCAGCTTAGAACAAAGTATAATGTTTGGTTTGTTTTGCTCTAATATTTTCTTTACCAATTGACAAACCATTTCATGGAGAAGCAAACTGAGGCGATTAAGAAAGCATATCATGGTTAAGTAAATATTGGATTAAGGACAACAGGTGTTGGAAATAAAGAGATTCATACCGGTTCTGTTGAATAATAAGTTGATCTGATGTTCCTTTTTCAATTCCCCTTAACGGGTATGATTTGGGTATTTTGACTAAATGTCTTGAGTTGCAGATGAGATTTCCTTAATTTCTGAGAAATTGATATTCTCGAGATTCTTGAAGAACTTAAAGGAAACACGTTTTTTTCTCACGTGAATTTGTTATTTTTAAGTTAAAAAAATGAATAAGTCAAAATAGTATACATATACGAGATGAGTTTTGATGTAGCAGTTTGTTTGTGTATTAACTCATTCTTGCCAATGGAAGAGAGAACTTTAAAAGAAAAGTAGGTGTATTAACTCATTCTTGCCTTTCTTCTCCAAATATGCCCATTTTATTACTTCTATTTTACATATAATCTTTTTGTTATTTGTTTTTGATACACAAATTTTGCTTGTTTTTTGGTTGTCAAAATGGTACTACCTCCATTTCCAACAAAAGATGGACTTTGATTTTTGTAGGTGGATGTGGAGGTGACCTCGATGTGTTCTTCCTTTCGTAAATCTTGCAGGTAGGCCTTTCTTTTTTATACTTCTATTTGGAATTATAGGGATTTTTTAAATATTGTCCTCTTCGGTTTACATAGGTTTTAGCGTTCTTCTTTATAGATATGTTCTTCACCCAACCCCATCTCTCAATATGTTCTTCTTAGGTTCTATGTAGGTTATATGGTTTGTTTAATGCTCGGCATTGAATCCATGATGTTACAATATTCTAAATAGCTTTTGCTTTAAATTATTGCATTCCAAATTTCTTCGGTATATATGTTTCTATTCATATGTTAATACTATCCCAACAGGTACACTTGGCAGAAAATTTAATGAAGTTTTATTTAGCATACCACATTATTTGAGGTTCATAATAATACCACTATCACTAAGTAAAATTGGAAGTGATCCTTAGAAGCAACCTTCTTAGTTTGCATATCATTTGGGAATAAAGAAATTAGCATACCGGCTTGGTTTTGTTGATCCTTAGATACTATACGTTTGGTTTCTGTTGCATTTTGTTAAAAATCAAATTCTTATTTGGATGTTGAGGTTTTTATTTATCGAGAGCAAATCGATTACGATTACCACTATCAATCATATAAGATCGTCTTTTTCTTCTTACAAGAGAACAACAAATAATTTTATGCCAAACTAGATTTTTCTGTGCATTTTATTGACATGTTTGCAGATTCTTTAGGCAAAAACCATTGTTGAATGGGTAACAACCGACAACAACAAAACACATTAACAAAATCTCGAACCATCATTATTTCAGCTGTAAAAACCCACACAAAATAACAAAGAAACTGAAGTTTAAGTGACAGGCCATACATATGATAGATAAGATTGTGGTAGTTCAAATTTATAAATTGCATTTAGTTTTGTTCTAATGATTTGCAGGTAACTGTAATATCCCGGGTAAGTTCGTTAGTTAAAATCCCTTTTTCCGTTAAGAAAAGTTAACTTTAAAGTTGGATTTTAGGGTAAGATTGGGTTAAATTATAAGTTAAGGGTGTTTGGGTCATTATTGAGAAGTTCAAGGACCAAAGTGGTAATTAAGTTTGATATTATCTCTTAAGCATATCAGATATTTCATAACTCAGACATTATCCAGATTTCAGTTTAGTGTGTGTGTGTGTGTTGAGAGAGCAAGAAGGAGAAAAGAAGAAAAGCTAGGTTAAGGCTTCAATTGGTATGCTTGGAAGTGAATCTGAGGTATGTCTCTTTGTATTTTATGTTTGTAATTGCTTTGAGATAGTTCCTATCGGAGTAGAATAGTCAAAATCACATCTGTTAATGATTCAGTCGATTTCTGGGTGAAAATGGGATAAACCGACAGAGGTGTCCGGATGATATGAATGTGTTCGGATACTTTTGTTGGTAGTGTCCGGGTAGCTTTATTGTTAGTGTCCGGACGATTTGATTGATGGTTTCCGGATGATTTAGATATCGGATGGCATCCGGATTCCTTTGGTGTCCGGATTCCTCATGTTGTCCGGATTCTTTGTGTTGTCCGGAAAGTTGTCCGGATACTTTGTGGTTTCCGGGTATTTTGGCTGTTAGGTCAATTTTTGAGGATAAGAGTTATGTAGATGTATCTAGAGTTCATAGCCTGCTAGTAAGTTTTATATATAAGTTGGTGAGGAGATATTTGTATGTAAATGGTTTCAGATTCTGAGAATTTTGGGTAAAGGATCGGATAGCTCGGAGAAAGGCTTGGAAGCGTATTTTAAGCATTCAAAGTGAGTTTTACTTTTAAAACGTTTTCAACTGGGATACATATATATGTGATATATATATATGAGATAGATATGTGTGGAATGGATATATGATTAAGGTGTGAATATTTTGTGTTTATAATATAGTAAGATATTATATTCCTATGTGCATTACATTACACAAGTGTTGAGTAGTCGGGTTCCGGTGTGCGGACCGACGGGTAGCCGGGTTCCGGTGTGCGGACCGGTGAATTAGTTGGCTTGCTACCAATTAATATGGCCAGTTGTGGAGGAATAAGGTGGGATGAGATGCATGAGTCTTACTGTGGTGTTTATACGTGTGGTATATGTGGTGTTTGTATACTTACGGTATATGTGTGATTTGACACGAAGGTTGTATATAAACTATTTTGAAACATGGTTTTATATAAATTGGTTTTATAACGAATTTGAAAGGACAGGGATTATCTCACTAGACCATTAGGTCTAACCCTCATTTTCCTTTCAAAAATATGTATTCCAGGTCAAGGATCTTTGGCTAACAAAGGGAAGAATAAAGCATAAGAGGCGATTGCTAGCTGATGAAGATTAGGATATGTTTACATTTCTGTATTGTATAGTTTTGAGACTTTGAGACCGAATGTGAATTATCATGTATTTTGTTATGAAAGTAACGACGTTGTGTATGAAATGTTAATTGATATATATTATGTATGTTATGGGATATCGGGTCGTTACAGATGGTATCAGAGCCCTAGTTTAAGGGATTTAGGTATTAGTACATGTACCTAGACTTAAACTGCATGTGAAGTAGGATGTCCTTGATATATTAGAACCTTGGGATGCTAAGTATAAAAGGTAGAAGGAACATCATGTAAGGTAATTTCAGATTACACCTGACCAGTGTAATTATGATCTTACAGGTGCATGTTTGGACTGGAATACCTTATTATATGGGGTATGTGTAACAACCCAAATCCCATAACATACATCATAATACATAACATGCATACATATCATTGATTTACAACAAAAGTTACATAGCAAACCAAGTACGGTCTCTTTTAGTCTCGAAACTACAAATTACATAAAACTTCCTAATCAACATCGATCCACGAAGGCAGTCTACACCTTATTCTTTCCTTTGCCGCTATCAATTCCTCGACCTGGAAAACATATTTTTGAAAACAAAATGAGGGTTAGACCAAACGGGTCTAGTGAGTTAATCCTGGTCTTTTCCAAAATCAATATCAAACTCTTTTCACATAATACTTTGTATCAAAATAATTTACATGAAACCTTTCGTAATAGCACGCATATACCACACGTATATAAATACCACATTTAGACTTGTACACCGTGTATCTCTCCTCATCTCATCTTCTTTCCCCTGGCCACATTAGTCGGTAGCAAGCCAACTAATTATCGTCATTGTACAATACAGTCGACTCCACTGTAATTACATACAACCCCGCTGCAATTACCTACAGCTCCACTGCAATTTCATGCAGCCCCGCCGAATAATAATTCGGCTCACCTATACTCGTTTCGTGCAATATAAATATAATATATATATTTCACACATACTCACATACACATATAAACACATATATGTATTCCAGTTGAAAACGTTTTAAAGTAAAACTCACCTGTTTGTTTAACAAAATGCTTCCAAGCCTTTTCCACAGATTCAGTCTTTCAATTTGAATTCACAGTATCTGAAATAATTCAAATAGAATAACTCTTATTCTCAATTGTTCCCATACAGCGACTTAACACGGGGGTTCCGCTACCCGGTTAGCGGATGGGGTCAAGGGGCAACGTCCTTGCGGGGTTTGGGGGCCGCCCCCCAAGAAATTTTCGGAGCAACTTAATCCAAATATACAATCAGAAACTAAAATCGGACACTACCACCAGTACCGGGACTTACCAGTACCGGGACTCACCAGTACCGGGACTCACAAGTACCGGGACTCACAAGTACCGGGAGTTGACATCACCGGAAGTAGAATATACCGGGACTCCATGGTACCGGAAGTTCACAATACCGGGAGTTCACGTTACCGGGAGTTCACAATACCGGGAGTCGATAATACCGGGACTCCACCGGGAGTCTCAAGAACACAGTCGGTTTCCTCTCACCTAGATTCGATTGAAATCGATACCAATCACTGAAATCATAACTTCTAAACCGATAGATATCTCCTACTACTGATTACAAACACAAAATGTAAAAGAGCTTACCTCAAAATCAACTTCAACCAAATCAATTGATGCTCTAGCCGTAGGTTTCTTCGTCTTCTTCCTTTCGCTCAGAACACACACACACACACAGTTTCTAAAGAGGAAAAAGTGAGGATATCTGAAGTGTTTGAGATATTTATATCTCAAATTTACACTTTTGGCTCAAACTACTCAATAAGGACTAAAACATCCCTAACCTTATAACTTATCTCAAACTTACCCTAAACATTAAATATCATCGTTACATAAACTTAACGGATAGGGAATTTGTCTAACGGACTTACCCGGGGTATTACAGTATGTGCTTACGTGTATATTAACTCTATAAAAAAATCAACAGAGTGGCAAATCGAACTCGACGTATGGATGGATATGAAGACAGGTATATTCCTATAAACTCTATACGTGCTAAAGTGCTATATGACTTCGGTGCAAACTGATAATCTGTATTTCCGTGCTTTTGGTTGCTTATCTGTGTTAGAGGTATATATAGGTGTGGGATGTCTATTTAGTTATTTCCAATGGTTTTGATTGAGTTCGAGGTAGTAGTGGAAACTAAGTATTCATACCTTTTCGCTTAACCGAATTTCGGGACGAAATTCTTTTAAGGGGGAGATAATGTAATACCCCGGGTAAGTTCGTTAGTTAAAATCCCTTTTTCCGTTAATGATAGGAGGGTTTCACCCCCCCCCCCCTAAATCTAACCGCAAGTGTACGGTGTCGAATCAAGTAATAACGTATGGAAGTACGAGTATCGAACCAAGGGAACTAGGAACTAAGTATCACAATTACTATAAGAACTATTAATTGAACTGTCGAATTTTGGAAGATGGTTGGTTTAAAACTAAACAATTGCAAGAACTAAAGAAAACGCAAACGAAACAGTAAACAGCTTCGGAGACTTCAGATAGAGAAAATAGCTGAGGGTTGGAAATCCTCAGGTTTTCACATGCAAACATCTAACTCACGACAATTACCAGTTATTTCCCATTAATGAATCCAATCTTTAAAATCACCGTTGTTCTCTTTCGAGCAACAACGGGTTTTATTTTGAAAAGGACAAGTTTAATCTCCCGATCTCAACCTATGGATTTCAAAATACATTAAGCGCAAGATTATGTTGAACGGATAGGTTTTATCTCTCGATTTCAACCTACCGGTTCAATTAAGGACTAAGATTTACTCGGTATATCTCTATCACCGATTTATCATCTAGGTATGCAATTCCTAATTCTAAGCAATAATTAATTCTCTCGAACTTAATTACTACAAACAGATCAAATGTAAATTGGCCAAATTCACACTAGCATTAAACACAAAATTTGCATACTTCATTAATTAAGGAAAAACTGATAAAAGTCAAGAATCATCTATTTACATGCTTACAAACCGAATTTATTCCAACCCCCAACACGAACCGGTTAGTTCATGTCGGTGGTGGATTCAAACACAAGAGAAATAGATGCGAAAGTGTATGTAAACATGATTAAGCGTAAAAGATGCAATCGTAAACAGTAAGATGATGAACTCCCTTCTCTCGTGCTCGTCTCTACTTCGCGTGTTGAACGTCTCCTTGATCGGCTCTCGATCGTGACTCCGAAAGCTCCGAAAAGTCTCCAGAAATCGCCCCAAAATCGCCCCTGGACGTCGTGTGAAAGTTGTGTTCTCAAAGAATGACCTAAACCCGAAAATTAAAGCTGAAATCGACCAAACAGAGGCATACGCGACTTCTGGCGCGACTTGCAAGTCGCGCAGAAGGTCACGCGCCTTTCTGATGCCTTTCTGGGTCGGGTTTGGTTCGCGGATCGGGTCCTGGTTCGGGCGCGGGTCTCGGGCTTGACTTTTGGGCTTCCGTTAGGCTTCGTTTTGACTCGTTTTGGGCTCTTTTTAGTTTCTTTTCTCAAGGAATGCCGCCTTTTAGCTAACCTGCATAATTCACTAGATAAACCATAAAATACACGCCTTTTTACTTAAACACAAGCCAATCTCATTGGTTTGAGAACCGAAAATAACGCCAAAAAGTGGCGTTATCAACAACCCCAAACCGAGCGTTGCTTGTCCCCAAGCAAATTAGCGATAAAAACAGAATAAAAGCATATATCTGTGAAATAATAATAACTGCACAATTCCCAATCGGTACCAAGTGATGCATCGGTGATTTCCCATACTCGTGAATATCTATCTCACTCTAGCCTCATCCTTATTTTGTCCGATCTATGACCTTCTATTGAGAGTTGAACTCGTGACCGTTCCGATTACATTAAGGTTAGACTAGGTCCAAACATACTAGGGAAAACATTTCGCCTCGACCCTACCTCACGGGATACTCTCGTTTCGCTCGAACCTAGGTTATCGCTCGTGTTGTCATGTTTAAGGAAGTTATGTACAAGAATACGCAATAATTACATGACAACTCTAAAGAAAGACGCACAAATGTCCAAAAATTTGATCTCAGAAAGGAATCAAGTAGCAAGACAGGGAATATCAGTAAAGGTATTCATAGACTCTAATCACGTTTTCCAGAAGATCATCCAGGTCTTTACACGGGTTGTAACAGAGCTAAGGTTATGGCTAAGAAATGAAGGGTAAACGGGAACAACGATCCTCGGTGTGTCAAAATGAACAGTTCTGAACTTCACCACGTTCTAACTTATCACTTGGACCTTTTTTTCACTATTGGAGTCACTTTGACTCTCTTATTTTCTGCTGTAAGTAAAATCTAACTAACTGTTTTTTTGGGACTTCATTGGTCCTCTTTATTTGATTGGGGCTGCATTGGCCCTCTTTTCTATTTGGTTTCATGACTGGCCTGATTTCCTTCTTTTCTGCTATATCTTCCCTATTCATTACCGCCTCTGTTTGACACACTTTCGGATAGGGTTGGCTAAGGCTTTCGGCTCGGGTTTAAAGGTGGGTTTAGAAATGAACAAGGTGAGTGTTTGGCTACAAAACGGTTATGGTTACACACAAATGGGTGGAAGGGGTACGATAGCTAAAAACAGGGTTAAACATACACACAATGCATGGAATCATCTCTTAAGGTCCACACGATATGGTCTACTACACCTTTACCTAATATCCCGATGGGCGTCTTTGCTACTCAATGCAATAATATAGCGAGATCATTCTATATTCACGACAAGGAATTCGAAAAAGTGTATACGATTTTCGTGTATGAATCCCTCAGAATGAAAGAACGTCTTTTAGGCTCCAATCTCACTAATGGGTGGTCTCCACTAATGTCCCTAGTCATGTCCTTTCCCGGTCCTTCCCTAATGGTCACGTCACTATCACAAGATTCTTCCTACAATGGTTGGTCTTAATCATTCAAAAACAAAAATTTTAGCTAAAGTGGTTTAGGTACTCAGAAATGCAGGAAATCTACGTGCATAACGTGGGCCCGATTGGGAAACCCCAAACCTTACCCACACATTGTCCCCAATGTGTAGGTGTCGGCGTAGGCGATACTAAAACAAGTATCGTTGTGCGGTTATTACATGTAACATACATGCAGACATAACATTAAGCACAAGCATGAAAGAGCTATTCTAGCATTTTCAAGACATGGCCACCCCAAACCTAGGCCTTGGCCTAGGTTTGTCAAACAAAGCCAACCCCAAACCTCGGTGAAACCGAGGTTTGCACAGGATTAAAAGTGAGTGTGTAAATGTTAAAAGTGAGGCACCCCAAACCTAAGTGAACTTAGGTTTGTTGCATCTCATTGAACTAATAAAATGCACACATCATACACCCATCGTTACATGCAAGTTTGGACCATACCTGGTTGTCCGGATGAACGGAAATCTTGAACAGTCGAAGCAGCCAATCGAGAGACACCGGAGAAGATGGAGAGGGCATGCAGAACAAAGGAAATCAAAGCAAAAGACAAAAATGCAGGAAATTGAAACACACAAAGCAAGAAAGGAACAAAAATTGCACGAACAACGAACGAGACACAATAGGGGACTCATGCGGTTTTGGCTGCGGGATGTAAGTCGCGGGATAACCCGCGTATGTCCCTGTTTCAGAAAACCAACAGGGTACCCCGCGGCTTGCTGCGCGGTATGCAAACCGCGTGGCAAGTCGCGTATGTCTCTGTTTGTTTTTCGCTTTTTATGGTTTTTTTTCGGGAATAGAAACACACTCAAAATAAAACTAATAAAAGAAAACAAACCTTGGTGGGTTGCCTCCTACCCAGCGCCGTATTTAGAGTCGTGGCACGACTATGTGGATCTCAGCTTGGCTCGGTATTCGCGGACTTGAATCGCCCACACTTGCGATTTCCCGTGGATTCTTCCTCATTTGGCCTTCCATGACCAGCTCCGAATTCCTCTTCACTCCGACCTCTCGCCTTCTCGAACATCTTGAAAATCACCTTCTCGCCACCAACTCTCAAGGTCACCTCTCCTTCCTCCACATTTATCAGTGCTCGGCTCGTGGCTAGGAAGGATCTTCCCAATATCAATGGGACTTCTATATCTTCGTCGATGTCCATCACCACGAAATCCACTGGAAAATAGAACTTTCCGACTTTGATCAGCACGTCTTCAATCACTCCATACGGGTATACAATCGATCTATCCGCGAGCTTCAGCGTCATGTACGTTGGGCTCACTTCCCCCAATCCGAGTTTCCTGAAAATAGAGAGAGGCATTAAGTTAATACTCGCCCCTAAATCACATAACACTTTATTAAAAGAAAACTTCCCAATTTGAATAGGGATAGAAAAACTCCCTGGATCTTTAAGCTTCGGGGGAAGCTTGTTCCGAATGATCGCGCTGCACTCCTCAGTAAGTGCAACTGTAGACTGGTGGTCGATTGCCCTCTTCTTGGATAAGATCTCTTTCATGAACTTCATGTAAGAGGGCATTTGTGCTAAGGCATCTGCAAAAGGGATGTTAATAGTTAGTTTTTTAAATACATCAATAAATTTCGAGAAATTAACATCATCCTTATTCGCTTTCAGTCTATTCAGGTATGGCACTCTTGGAATTTCCGGCTTGACCAGTGGTTGCTCATGCTTCTTCGCTTCCCCCTTCTCGCTCTCTTCATCCTCCGGGTTATCCATGTCAATGATCTCGACCTCTTTCTCCTTGGGCTCGGTTCCTTTTGATGACGGTTCTCGTGTAGGTTCCACTATCAGCTCTTTGCCACTTCTCAGGTAAATGGCATTACATTCCTCCCGGTTTTTCTTTTCAGTCATGCTCGGGAATGTTCCGGGAGGTCGGGTTTGTAGGGCTTCCGAAATTTTCCCCACTTGCCTTTCCAAGATCTTGATGGAGGCGGTGTTTTGATCAGTAGCCGCCTTGACTGTACTCACCGTGCTTGCCAAACCTTAAACTGTGTTGTCCATCTTTGCCATGAACTTCATCATCATGTATTCTAACCCCGGCTTCTTCTCCCCGGATTGTCCTTCGTTCCTTTGGTTAAAACCTGGGGGACGGTACACATTGTTAGTATGAGAAGAATTAAAAGCGTTAGACGAATTACCTGGTTGTTGTTGAGGTTGACCCCATGAAAGATTAGGGTGCTTTTTCCACCCCTCGTTATAAGTATTCGAGAAAGGATCGTTCCTCGGTTGATGGTTCCGGTTTTGCATAAACTGGACTTGTTCAGGCTCTTGAGGACTGCCTCCTTTCAGATGGCTCGTAATCGCTGCTAGTTGGGCTTTTATCTCCTTAAGTTCATCCGACTCTTGGACACTAACGACTATTCTAACAGCTGATCTTGGAGTAGAGAAGCTATGTTCGGCTAGATTCTCGATTAATGCGACGACTTCTTCATATGTCTTTTCCATTAACGCTCCACCCGCCGCAGCCGTGATATCATTCTTGAATTGTGGGTGGAGGCCTCCAAAGAACGTTTGGATTATCACCCAGCCATGTAACCCGTGATGTGGACACTTCTTCAACATGTCTTTGTATCGCTCCCATGCCTCGTAGAGTGTTTCCTGGTCCCATTGGGCAAAGTGTGTGATGTCCGCCATTAGCTGGGCGGTTCTTCCCGGTGGAAAGAACTTTTGAAGGAATGCGGCTTTCAAGTCTACCCATGTAGTAATCTGATCCGACGGTAGGCTCTCTATCCATATTTCAGCTCTTCCTTTGAGTAAAAAGCTGAATAACCGCAGCTTGATCGCATCTTCATTCACCCCATTGATTTTGAAGGTGTTGCAGATTCGTTCGAATGCTCGTAGATGCGCATGGGGATCTTCAGTCGGTGATCCCCCAAATTGGTTCTGTTGTACCATGACTATGGTACTTGGCTTTATCTCGAAGTAATTGGCCCCGGTAGTGGGAGGTTGGATCCCTATACGTGCGGCTGCCACATTTGGATTGGCAAAAGACCGCATAGGTACCCTTTCCGGAGGTGGTGGTGGATTGTTGCGAGGTGGTCTCTCGTCACCCATATTTAACAGTTTCTTGGCTTTTGATTCTCTTCGTAGGCGACGTGCAGTTCTCTCTATTTCCGGATCGATCGGCTTAATTCCTTTCCCTCGGGTTTCCTTTGGCATAAACCACTAGCACCTGAAGAGAAAATAAACACGCTTAGCAATCCAGAAATTGAAAGGGATAAAATAAAATAACGAAAATAAAAATTGTCCAATCTAATAACGCTTATAGATGGTAGTGCTATTAGCTACAACTAGTTCCCCGGCAACGGCGCCAAAAACTTGATAGGCGGGTTTCACCCCCCCTAAATCTAACCGCAAGTGTACGGTGTCGAATCAAGTAATAACGTACGGAAGTACGAGTATCGAACCAAGGGAACTAGGAACTAAGTATCACAATTACTATAAGAACTATTAATTGAACTGTCGAATTTTGGAAGATGGTTGGTTTAAAACTAAACAATTGCAAGAACTAAAGAAAACGCAAACGAAACAGTAAACAGCTTCGGAGACTTCAGATAGAGAAAATAGCTGAGGGTTGGAAATCCTCAGGTTTTCACATGCAAACATCTAACTCACGACAATTACCAGTTATTTCCCATTAATGAATCCAATCTTTAAAATCACCGTCGTTCTCTTTCGAGCAACAACGGGTTTTATTTTGAAAAGGACAAGTTTAATCTCCCGATCTCAACCTATGGATTTCAAAATACATTAAGAGCAAGATTATGTTGAACGGATAGGTTTTATCTCTCGACTTCAACCTACCGGTTCAATTAAGGACTAAGATTTACTCGGTATATCTCTATCACCGATTTATCATCTAGGTATGCAATTCCTAATTCTAAGCAATAATTAATTCTCTCGAACTTAATTACTACAAACAGATCAAATGTAAATTGGCCAAATTCACACTAGCATTAAACACAAAATTTGCATACTTCATTAATTAAGGAAAAACTGATAAAAGTCAAGAATCATCTATTTACATGCTTACAAACCGAATTTATTCCAACCCCCAACACGAACCGGTTAGTTCATGTCGGTGGTGGATTCAAACACAAGAGAAATAGATGCGAAAGTGTATGTAAACATGATTAAGCGTAAAAGATGCAATCGTAAACAGTAAGATGATGAACTCCCTTCTCTCGTGCTCATCTCTACTTCGCGTGTTGAACGTCTCCTTGATCGGCTCTCGATCGTGACTCCGAAAGCTCCGAAAAGTCTCCAGAAATCGCCCCAAAATCGCCCCTGGCCGTCGTGTGAAAGTTGCGTTCTCAAAGAATGACCTAAACCCGAAAATTAAAGCTGAAATCGACCAAATAGAGGCATACGCGACTTCTGGCGCGACTTGCAAGTCGCGCAGAAGGTCGCGCGCCTTTCTGATGCCATTCTGGGTCGGGTTTGGTTCGCGGATCGGGTCCTAGTTCAGGCGCGGGTCTCGGGCTTGACTTTTGGGCTTCCGTTAGGCTTTGTTTTGACTCGTTTTGGGCTCTTTTTAGCTTCTTTTCTCGAGGAATGCCGCCTTTTAGCTAACCTGCATAATTCACTAGATAAACCGTAAAATACACGCCTTTTTACTTGAACACAAGCCAATCTCATTGGTTTGAGAACCGAAAATAACGCCAAAAAGTGGCGTTATCAGTTAAGAAAAGTTAACTTTAAAGTTGGATTTTAGGGTAAGATTGGGTTAAATTATAAGTTAAGGGTGTTTGGGTCATTATTGAGAAGTTCAAGGACCAAAATGGTAATTAAGTTTTATATTATCTCTTAAGCATATCAGATATTTCATAACTCAGACATTATCCAGATTTCAGTTTAGTGTGTGTGTGTGTGTGTGTGTGTTGAGAGAGCAAGAAGGAGAAAAGAAGAAAAGCTAGGTTAAGGCTTCAATTGGTATGCTTGGAAGTAAATCTGAGGTATGTCTCTTTGTATTTTATGTTTGTAATTGCTTTGAGATAGTTCCTATCGGAGTAGAATAGTCAAAATCACATATGTTAATGATTCAGTCGATTTCTGGGTGAAAATGGGATAAACCGACAGAGGTGTCCGGATGATATGAATGTGTCCGGATACTTTTGTTGGTAGTGTCCGGGTAGCTTTATTGTTAGTGTCCGGACGATTTGATTGATGGTTTCCGGATGATTTAGATACCGGATGGCATCCGGATTCCTTTGGTGTCCGGATTCCTCATGTTGTCCGGATTCTTTGTGTTGTCCGGAAAGTTGTCCGGATACTTTGTGGTTTCCGGGTATTTTGGCTGTTAGGTCAATTTTTGAGGATAAGAGTTATGTAGATGTATCTAGAGTTCATAGTCTGCTAGTAAGTTTTATATATAAGTTGGTGAGGAGATATTTGTATGTAAATGGTTTCAGATTCTGAGAATTTTGGGTAAAGGATCGGATAGCTCGGAGAAAGGCTTGGAAGCGTATTTTAAGCATTCAAAGTGAGTTTTACTTTTAAAACGTTTTCAACTGGGATACATATATATGTGATATATATATGAGATAGATATGTGTGGAATGGATATATGATTAAGGTGTGAATATTTTGTGTTTATAATATAGTAAGATATTATATTCCTATGTGCATTACATTACACAAGTGCTGAGTAGTCGGGTTTCGGTGTGCGGACCGACGGGTAGCCGGGTTCCGGTGTGCGGACCGGTGAATTAGTTGGCTTGCTACCAATTAATATGGCCAGTTGTGGAGGAATAAGGTGGGATGAGATGCATGAGTCTTAATGTGGTGTTTATACGTGTGGTATATGTGGTGTTTGTATACTTACGGTATATGTGTGATTTGACACGAAGGTTGTATATAAACTATTTTGAAACATGGTTTTATATAAATTGGTTTTATAACGAATTTGAAACGACAGGGATTATCTCACTAGACCATTAGGTCTAACCCTCATTTTCCTTTCAAAAATATGTATTCCAGGTCAAGGATCTTTGGCTAACAAAGGGAAGAATAAAGCATAAGAGACGATTGCTAGCTGATGAAGATTAGGATATGTTTACATTTCTGTATTGTATAGTTTTGAGACTTTGAGACCGAATGTGAATTATCATGTATTTCGTTATGAAAGTAACGACGTTGTGTATGAAATGTTAATTGATATATATTATGTATGTTATGGGATACCGGGTCGTTACAATAACCGTCTTAGTTTTGCAGAGAAATTAAAGGTTTGGAGTTCTTGAGGATGCGATTATTGGTGGCTGAAGGCGAACTTTCATTTGCATATGATTAGAATGAAAATTGTTAACTAAGGGTACTAAATACTTTGTTATCCAGTTTTGTACTAAATTTTATATTTAATGGGATGTTGGTACCAAAATGATGGAAAACACATGATGCAAGTTTTTCCTTGAACATTTCATTAGTTTTGTTATCTTAGTTCTTGGATTAACAATTTTTCAAGTTAAGGGATAGGTGAGGAAACATAGTTTATAATAGGATATAGTCTTTGTTTTATAAGATGGATTATGCAATGACATTTATTGCCATAAAATTGTACATATGAGTTGTAGAAGTCGTGCATTGCATTGCTAATAAGTAATCCCACAATATTCTAGAACTATAACTTCTACCACGTGGGTGATTTTGATTTGTTTTTATACTTATGTCATTTTATGTGTGAGTTTATTTTATAAAATTGTATTAAATTGTCGTCCTCAATCTACGATGATTGTTCATAATATTTTTTAAGGAACTTCGTTACAATCAAACGAAATTCAGTTGTGTTAAAAAAATAAAACTACGGGTAGGATAATGATTTTTATGTAATTTAGATATCTTTTTTATACTATATTTTTCTATATCCTTATTTCTTGGTTTATTCCTATCTATTTGTCAATGTTTTGTTAAAATCTTTCATTATTCGATTGATACTCACAAAATCAAATATTCTGCCATTACCTGCAATTGGTTTTGAACTCTAATACCAATTACGAAATAAGGAATTGAAGTTCTTTTTTCCGACTTATATTGATTCAAATACACTCCATAACTTTTATTTCTATGATTCTATTTATACTCCATCTGAACTGAAAATTTTATTATACATGTAGTGTCGAATCACTGTAAGTTAAACTAGAAATAATAACTTTTACGTACATCAGGTTTCATGAATATATAAAAACAATCATTTAACTTTTTACAAATCTTTTTTTTAAATCACCGCACGCAACGCGCGGTATAAAATACTAGTTAATTAATAATCTTGAAGCTAGAATAACAAATTTCAAATAGTAGTGATGATTTTGATGCATTCAAAATTTCTAAGTCCAACTTTTCTGCACCTACTTTTACTTATATATAGAAATCTAAATTAGGGTTTTTCTTGAATTGCGGTCTCATACTCCGCTCGGTTTACATACATTGTTCAAATAAACGTATGCATCTTTTGAAGATGTTGAACGATTTAGTTTACGTGTAGCTCAGTTGGCAAATGAATGAGGTGATTTTGCCTAAATACATAACATGTCATAGATAACCACAAGGTTTATGGCATACTGGTTAAGGCCTTGGGGGATGTGTCTCAGAAACTCATCTACCCCGGGTTCGAATCCAGGCATTGGCAACTTGTGGCCACTGAGGAATTATCTCAGGGCTGCATGCTTAGCAGTCAATCAGTGCCAGGGATTAGTCTAGGCAAAGTCTACGATACCCTTTCAAAAAAAACATGTCATAGATTAGATTATAGACCCCTCCACTAGACCACTAGTCTCAGTTGCCGAGTGAGTCAAAAAATGTCCTCTCATATTGGTATCCTTGGAGTCAGGTTCTGTATAGGACCGGTTAGAATTGTTGGTAATCAAATTTTGTCCAAGTCTTTAACTATAATGATTTAAGAGTTTTTATATGATTAGTGAAGGATATCATGAAAAATAGTTGTTAGATAAAGGGTTATGTCAAATATATACGTTATTTATTTTATAGTGAATTATAATTGATGGATAGGTGTGTAATTTTATAATTGTTATAAATTATTCTATAATTTTCCTCCACATTTGGGACCAAATTACGGCCGGAAAATCAACTTTGTTTCCTTTGTTTTCTTTTCTTTTCCATCCTGAAAAAGACTCGAAAGTACAACATTAGGTTAAAGTTTGAGATATTATCTTGTTGTGTTAAAGATAAGAGAATAATTAAGATTTATGCCCTCAATATTAGCTAATAAATGTCAATAACGTACGATAAATTAACTTTTTACATATTTTCTCTCCACATCAATTAATAATACATGTTTGGGCCTTAATAACTTAATATAATGCTAAACCATTTTGGGTCCTATTTGATATTAAAAAAAAGTATGTCTCTTTCATTTACTACTTTTTTAACTACTACTATATAATAAAATAATTTAGGTCCGTCTATTTCTTTGAAATCTAGGCGTGCACCAGACACATCCTCCTAGGAACAACGCTGATCATATGAATTTCGACCATTGCATTGTACAACCCGAATGCATTAAGAATAAGAAATTTTATTATACTTTTGAAACACTTCAATTACAAATACAACCAACATTATACCATATATAGAGATAGAATTCCCAATATGTTTAATTAGTATACATTTTCTCTTTTATTCTTAATAAAATAAGGGCTTGTTATATATATATATATTTATATATATATATTGATTGATAATGGATATTTTCACAAGCTTAGACGAGCTTCAACAGATTTCGGAGGCGACGTAGGGCAATCTGGAGGGACTGGTGGCCTCTTGTCTGTAGGGAGACAACTAAAGTAACAATAACACATGTATTTTGCTTCACGTTGATGACAAGCTCCATGCTTTGCTCCTTCCCATTCTATACACTGTTTGTCGCACATGTTTGTGTCGACGCATTTTCCAAACCACGTCTTGCTCGGTTCTTCACATATTTTTGCAATTCTAATCGATTCTGTTCATCGATCGTGTCAAATAAAAAAGTATTTATTGATATATTGATTGGTTGACGAGATAGAAAAAATATATTTATTTGTAACAAGTTTTAATAATAATTAAGTGAAACATTTAAGTTTTGGTGTGTTTACCGTTAAAGTTGTTGCTAATGTCATGTACGAGCTTTTCGGCTGCCAACTTGCCTTTAGGCGGAATCTTGCATTCGGGAGGATTAGGTTTGCCACCTCCTGGAGGCGTCGGTTGCCCTCCCGGTGGAGAAGGAGCCGGTTGACCCCCTCCCCCTCCGCCTCCGCTTCCGCCTCCCGCACCGTTTCCGCCTCCCGCACCGCTTCCGCTTCCGCCTCCCCCACCGCTTCCCCCTCCCCCTCCGCTTCCGCCACCCCCACCGCTTCCGCCTCCGCTTCCGCCTCCCCCTCCGTTTCCGCCTCCGCTTCCGCCTCCCCATCCGCCACCGCCTCCCCATCCGCCTCCGCCTCCGCCTCCGCCTCCCCCTCCGCCTCCGCCTCCGCCTCCCCCTCCGCCTCCGCCTCCGGGAGGTGTCGGTTGCCCTCCTTTGGGTGGAGAAGGAGTTGGTTGACCGCCTCCACCTCCGCCTCCGGGTGGAGAAGGAGTTGGTTGACCGCCACCGCCTCCCCCTCCACCTCCGCCTCCGCCTCCGCCTCCGGGAGGTGTCGGTTTCCCTCCTTTGGGTGGAGAAGGAGTTGGTTTACTGCCTCCCCCTCCCCCTCCGCCTCCGCCTCCGCCTCCGCCTTCGGGAGGTGTCGGTTTCCCTCCTTTGGGTGGAGGAGTTGGTTGACCGCCTCCCCCTCCGCCTCCGGGAGGTGCCGATTTCCCTCCTTTGGGTGGAGAAGGAGTTGGTTGACCGCCTCCCCCTCCCCCTCCGCCTCCGCCCCCGCCCCCACCCCCACCCCCACCTCCACCTCCACCTCCACCCCCGGGAGGTGTCGGTTGCCCTCCTTTGGGTGGAGAAGGAGTTGGTTTACCGCCTCCGCCTCCCCCTCCCCCTCCGCCTCCGCCTCCGGGTGGTGTCGGCTGCCCTCCTTTGGGTGGAGAAGGAGTTGGTTGACCGCCTCCACTTCCACCTCCGCCTCCTCCTCCACCCCCGGGAGGTGTCGGTTTCCCTCCTTTAGGTGGAGAAGGAGTTGGTTGACCTCCTCCCCCTCCCCCTCCCCCTCCACCTCCGGGAGGTGTCGGTTTCCCACCTTTGGGTGGTGAAGGAGTTGGTTTACTGCCTCCGCCTCCGCCTCCGCCTCCGCCTCCGGGAGGTGTCGGTTTCCCTCCTTTGGGTGGAGAAGGAGTTGGTTTACTGCCTCCCCCTCCGCCTCCGCCTCCGCCTCCACCTCCGCCTCCGGGTGGAGAAGGAGTTGGTTGACCGTCTCCTCCTCCGCCTCCCCCTCCCCCTCCCCCTCCGCCTCCAGGAGGTGTCGGTTTCCCTCCTTTGGGTGGAGAAGGAGTTGGTTTACTGCCTCCCCCTCCGCCTCCCCCTCCCCCTCCGCCCCTGCCTCCACCTTCGGGAGGTGTCGGTTGCCCACCTTTCGGTGGAGAAGGAGTTGGTTTATTGCCTCCGCTTCCGCCTCCTCCTCCTCCTCCTCCCCCTCCCCCTCCGCCTCCGGGAGGTGTCGGTTTCCCTCCTTTGGGTGGAGAAGGAGTTGGTTTACTGCCTCCCCCTCCCCCTCCGCCTCCCCCTCCGCCTCCGCTTCCGGGTGGAGAAGGAGTTGGTTGACCGTCTCCTCCTCCCCCTCCCCCTCCCCCTCCGCCTCCGGGAGGTGTCGGTTTCCCTCCTTTGGGTGGAGAAGGAGTTGGTTTACTGCCTCCCCCTCCCCCTTCGCCTCCGCCTCCCCCTCCGCCTCCTCCTCCCCCTCCGCCTCCGCCTCCCCCTCCACCTCCGCCTCCGGGTGGAGAAGGAGTTGGTTGACTGCCTCCCCCTCCGCCTCTGCCTCCCCCTCCGCCTCCCCCTCCCCCTCCCCCTCCGCCTCCGCCTCCCCCTCCGCCTCCCCCTCCCCCTCCCCCTCCCCCTCCCCCTCCGCCTCCGCCTCCCCCTCCCCCTCCGCCTCCGCCTCCCCCTCCACCTCCGCCTCCGGGTGGAGAAGGAGTTGGTTGACCGCCTCCCCCTCCGCCTCTGCCTCCCCCTCCGCCTCCCCCTCCCCCTCCGCCTCCGCCTCCCCCTCCCCCTCCGCCTCCGGGTGGAGAAGGAGTTGGTTGACCCCCTCCGCCTCCGCCTCCGCCTCCGCCTCCGCCTCCCCCTCCCCCTCCGCCTCCGGGTGGAGAAGGAGTTGGTTGACCCCCTCCGCCTCCGCCTCCGCCTCCCCCTCCGCCTCCGGGTGGGGAAGGAGTTGGTTGCCCCCCTCCGCCTCCCCCTCCCCCTCCCCCTCCCCCTCCCCCTCCCCCTCCGGGTGGAGAAGGTAAGAATTTACCTTTTGAATCACACACAAAGTAGCAATAACACATGTATTTATTTTCACGTTCGTGACAAGCTCCATGCTTTGCATACTCCCATTCTATGCATTGTTTATCGCAGAATTCTGTCTCAGCGCATTTTCCAAACCATGTTTGGCTTGGCTTTTCACATACTTCTCCCTTCACAATCGTTATTTCTGTTCACATCATAATCAAAAATCAAATTAAATTAAATCAAACCTATTTAATTGTACATATTTATGACCACGACACAAATTAAATATTTATTAATTTCTTATATTTATTATTTAGTTAGCATCAAACTCATTCTTTTTAATAAGGACAGACAAAATAACCATTCTCAATCGTAACATAATGTTTTTAATATTTTTATATTTCATAAGTTTAATATCATTACTTGCAATAAACCAATTTCTATATATAAAAATAGTAAAACTAAACTAAAAAACACTACAAGAAAAACCCTATCTTGCCAAGAAAAAAGATAGTTTCGATTTTTGTATAAATTTATAAGAGCATGTTTCGTGATTGACTAATTTACGAGGCCATGATTGAATTTCCGGTCAGGATAGTAAACTTTTTAATATACATGAACATGATTAGCATCATATTAAACCGATGTCTGACAAGAATCATCTTGTGTATGGATAAAATGAAAGTGTTCTTGTTTGAACCTATACACACGCATATATATACACATATATTTATATGCAGTTGGTTCAAACGAGAACAATACTTATTTAAGGGGAAAAAACGGTTGAATCAGATTCGATTTTACACTAACATTACTTACAAAAGCACATGTGATTAATGCAACCTGAAGATGCGGCCTGAAGTCGCATGCACACATAGTTAGCGTTTTCGTTTGATATTTACATTATATGCTATATATATATATATGCTATATATATATATAGGGTTGAGTTCACGTGAGACCAACCTGTTTTCGTGAGACCCGTGAGACTACAAAATAACACTAAAACTTCATGGTGTTTCCGTGAGACCATAAAATTAACCCCAAGCATTCACAACAAAAAACGGTGAATGTAAACCTTCATAGTGTTTTTGCTGTGAAGGTTCACTATTTTTTACATTCACAATGAATCACTATGAAGTTTTAGTGTTATTTTGTGGTCTCACGGGTCTCACGAAAACAGGTTGGTCTCCGTGAACCCAACTCTCTCTCTCTCTCTCTATATATATATATAGAGAGAGAGAGAGAGAAATTAAAAGTAGAGATTGAGTTTGAGTGAAGACCTGAGATAGCAAGAAGAGAGAGGAGGATAATTAGGAATGCAAAGGGATTTTTTGGCATTTTTAGTACGTAATTAGGAAGTGCAATTAAGAAATATGGTTACGAGTTGGGTTTAAAAAGGTGGAGACGATTTGGGGTATTTATAGGTGAAGGAGCTTCAAGAATTAAAATACGCACCCAAATATATATAAACACGTGAAATCTTGAAGAAAATAAATTCTTCTTTTTCTTTTTTTAATAAAAGATTGAATGGTATTTGAAAATTTTGGCCATCTTCTAAAATTTCTTATCGTTCATATTAAAAAAATAACGTCATAAATCATATTTTAAATTAAAATTGGTGTTTTTAAGCAAAACTTCAACCATTTCTGTTTTACACTAGATACATACCCGCACGCGATACGACACGAAGTATCTCGAATCTAAGCCGAGAATTCGAAAAAATAATTTTGTTTCATGTTCTTATTTATTCGCTTTTAAATCGCATATTAGATGTATAAACTAAAGGTCAATATGGTTAATTGGTCAAAAGAATTGAAAAATATCCGTTCGATAGTGGGGATCTTCAAACACATAACATTTGTGCTCATTTTGAAGGTTTTGATGAACGGTTATAATGGTATAATTTATAAAAAAAGAAAAACATATATTTTTAATGTATTTTAGTTTATGTATGTTGATATGATAAAGATGTAAAATGAAAAATGAAAGAAAAAGAGATATAAAGTAAATTAAATAACTAATTATAATGATATAAAATGTAATTTAAAAATAAAAAATAATTTTATTTTTAAGTATCATGTTGAACGTTAAAGGTTTTCAAGCTTTTAAACTTGTACATGATGTATTGAGGTTTGTACTTCTTAAAAGTTCAAGAATAACCGTAAATGGAATTGTTTTAAAAAAAAGTATAATATATAAATATAGATAAGAGCATAAAATGTACAAGTTTAAAAAAAAATCTCGGTACGTAATTCTTGAAAAATATTGATACGTATTTATGATATTTCACAATATTATTAAGTTAAAAAAATATTTAATAATAAACTTATTTTGAAATTATTGACGAGAATATTGTAATAATATAATTTGTAAAAAATGCATTTATTAATATATTTTAGTTAAATATGATTATGTATTTTTAATATTATAAGAGTGTAAAATGAAAATGAATAATGTAAGGGATATAAAACAAATTAATTCGTACATGTTCATGATATTTAATAATATGATTAAATCCCAAAATATTCAATATTAGGCTCATTTCGAAGGTATTGACGAGACGATTACAATGGTATAATTTGTAAAAAAAAATAAATGTATTTTTTTAATTCATTTTTGTTCATATACGATTATTTATGTTAATATGATAAGAGTGTAAAATAAAAAATGAAAAAGTAAGAAATTAAAAGTAAATTGGATAACTAATTCTAAGGGTATAAAGTGTAACATAATATTATAAGGATATAAAATGAAAATGAATGATGTAAGGGATATAAAACAAATTAATTCGAACATATTCATGATATTTAATAACATAATTAAATCCAAAAATATTCAATATTGGGCTCATTTCGAAGGTATTGACGAGACGATTACAATGGTGTAATTTGTAAAAAAGAAATGTATTTTTTTAATGCATTCTAATTCATATACGATTATTTATGTTAAAACGATAAGGGTGTAAAATAAAAATTGAAAAAGAAAAGGATATGTTTGATTTTTGAGAGACGTCTTAAAAGGTTGTACATTATGCTTAATAAATGATAATCATGAAATACCAACTCTTAGAAAAAAACCGTTTTACAATTTTCATAAAGTAGTATAGATATGTTGTAACATTATTTCTCTTCCAGTAGGTTTTTCTCCACAGCAATGTAATGGGTTTTACGACCACTAAAGCAGAGGTTTTTATCGACGAAAAGATCTATCAAGAACATGTAAAAAGATAATTTCTAGTGGATGTCATGATTAGAGAAAACCCCACTGAAAAACAAGATCACTAGTTGTAATACCATTGGATTGAATTTTTATTTTTATTTTTATTTCTAAATAAAAAATTCAGATTTATTCGAAAGTAGATTAGCGACGGATCCTCCAATCAACCACAAAACCATTTTCTTGAATTTTTATTGGGGTTTTCTTAATTTCTAGGTTTTTAGTAAAAACCTGGCGGCAATGTGAGTTCATTCTACGTTTTTACAAACTATATGCATTGCATGTTAAAATGTTATCTTCATGTTTCTCAAAGCTTGTATTCCATATATTTCATGATTGGGGGATTTTGGACCATTTAGGTCAAACTTGAGATTATGGGGATTTCTTGTCTTTGGTAATATATGTATGGGAATGACTATCTATATAAGGGATGATTATCTTAATGTTTTGGATGAGTCTTGGACATAAACTTATAACGTTTCCATTTTGGACTGTGTTGATGAAACATAGATTTTACCGCTTTGTGACTTTTATACATGTTATTTATAAGCTGTATATGAATTAGCATATCTAGAAGATTTTATGTATTAGACTATAATGTAATGGATCTATAGATATAGAAGTCGTTTTATTTGATATGTATGAGATGATATTCCCTAGTTATAACTTGAAATAGGCATTGGGTCTTTATAGGCAATAAGGTGTGGTGTGGGCTCTTGGAGTCAGGCATCGGCCATTGACCAATAAAATGTAATTTCATAGTGAACAAGATTAACTAGGATTTTGGAGTTTCCCGGGGTATAGATCTAGTGTGGTTGAACTTGGTGACTCCACAAGTGACAGACGTGGAGTAGTTGAGTTTTCTAACTCAGTAAACTACAGCCCTGGAGTGGTTGATCTTAATGATTGTAAATCCGTAAGTGATGCTTATATAACAAGGATATGTAAGTTACTTTTGTGTTCCATCACTGTCAATGATAAATCGGGTATCCCTCATCATCGTAAGATGTCCCTCCCACGAGATCATTGTTTCATTAGGAATATGCTGTCAAACAATATATAATAATGCTCGATTACAAGTCTTAAATTAATCTTGATAAAAGATATAAATCTTAATTCACATTATTAATTAGACTCTAATTGGAAACCTCGATACTCTTTCCATCTACAAAAAAACACTTGTTTCCATATGCACTAACTATGGTAAGGGATGGACGTACTAAGGTAGCGTTTGGTACGCAGACTGAATGGGACGGGACGGAACTGGATGGGACTGGACTGGATGGGACGGGACTGGACTGGAGGAGATAATTTTAATCTAGGTTACGTTGGAAAAAAGAGGTATTTTAGTAATCTTATGTTTTAGTCCAATGTTGTTCCACCTATTTTGGTGGAACAAAAAATCTTAAGTTTTGTCCCATGAAAACCCATGTTGTCCCATCTGATTTTTGTCCCATCTGATTTTTGTCCCATGGCATACCAAACATGGGACTATTTTTTTTGTCCTGTCCCGTCCCATCCAGTCTGCGTACCAAACGCACCCTAAGGGCCGAATGGGGTATTGTGCTACCACTCATTCCATTAATTCTAATAGAATAATTTTTTTAGATATTAAAGTGCATTTACTTAACTTTGAGGGGTGCTCTTAAATTTTTAAAAAATGCAAGGTTGTGTTTGGCCATTTAAGAAGTTAAAGGGCTAGCAAGCTTATAAAACAATTTAAAGAGCCATATGGAAACAATTTAAATAGCTCATTTATATTTGGGCAAAAAAACTGTTTGTGGCTATCTGAGTCGACTATATAAGAAACATGCCTCCAATGACACTAATATAAGGGGCATTTTTTAACTCACTCATTTGGTTGAGACTAATCTCACGATGGGGTTAGATACGAAATCTATTTTGTATTTGAACAGAGTCCTCCATCGTTTTGACAATTGAGCTACACTCTTCTGAAAAATAAAATTATTATTAATTATTTTTAACCAAAAAATTGTTATTTTCTTTATTGGAAATAAAAATCTAATTGTAATTTTATAATCATTTTAGGCGATTATATTTTCTTTAACATTAATTATGTACAAGATTATAATGGTAATTTTTTTTATCATTAAACATTTACTACAAAACACTTGGTAAATATAATTTTTTGTTATTGACCAAAACTCATACCCTAAATTATACATTTACCCTTTTAGTTGCCTTAAACTGATTTGGTTTCATGATTGGTTTTCTCAAATTTCTAGATGTGCCATACATATGTTGATTTGATGTTAATTTTAGTTTTTTTCAAACCCTACTTTTTTTTATGTTAATTTATATGGACACTTTTCATTTTATCAAACCCTAATATTATTTTCATTTGGTTAGTTAATTTAAGGAAACAAAATTAGGAATATAAAAAAGGATAACAAAAATTAAACCTAAAAAATTGTTAAAAAACCCCGGTCATACAAATTAATCAACCTGTTGGGACAACATTTTAAAACGAGGGAAATTTTCGACGTCAATCAAAACCCGAAAATGTCACCTGAAACGATAGTATTTGGCTAAAAACACGTTAGACAGAAGACGTAATATTGCGTCTTGCTTCAAAGGTAAATTACATTTGAAAAATATATTTTATTTCATGTGTCATAATTGGCTTTCCCTCATATCAAATTTATTGACTTTCCTTAATATTAAAACGCTATTAACCATTGATCCGCCGTAATGTAGTATTTGCTGAGAGAAATCCAAGATCCACCTCTGCTATAGCATATAAAAAGAGAGAACGTTATTGGTCTCTTTACAAGCAATTCACATAGTAAACAACTTAACTAAAAAATAATATTATTTATACTAGACAAAGTCTTAAAAACTATTTTTTATGCATTAAATATTGTTTAATGATGTATATTACTTAACATCCAAGATTACACGTAAATGATGCATGAGTACGATTTTTTAAAGACGAATTTTTGAATTTATATAACTAACTAATAAATATGATCAAGATAAACATCCAATTTTAAATATCAATAATCTAAAATATAATTAGAATAATCGTTGAATTATACTAGAATACTTAATTATTATCTTTATAAAAGAAACATTACATCATTAAAATGACAACAAATTACATCATTATTAAACCAAAATTGAATTATAAAAGAAATTGAATTAAACAAATTATATTTAAAAGTGAGAACTTTTAAATTGAAATTTGATACTGATATCGATATATTTCTGAAACTTCTTATGAGGTTTTCAAATTTATATTTTATTTAAATATAAAAATATTATCATTTTCCCAAAATTACGCACACAAAACTTTATTATAAAATCAACAGGGATAAAAACTAATACTAAACATTAAAATCAAGATGTATCACGTTGTATTTCACAAATACACTTCTAGTAATCTTATAAATGAATTAATTTGTAAGCTTTGTATAAACAAAGCTTATATATATAATTTAATGACAATAAGAATGCATGTTGTAAAACTATATTTGTTTTTGGAAAAAGAAGGTATGAAAACTCAAAACCAAAAAAGTTAAGTTATGTTTTATTATATTTCAAAATTCAACCTTATTGAAGTTAAATAATAAATGCTTTTAGTAAACCAGAAAACCATTAAACTTAAGTTACAATTTTTGCTTACAAAACTTTGTAAATTAAAGGGTTGAGTTTCGGTGAGAAATTGAGTTAACATGAGAATTGGGTATCAACCGTTGGATGCAATAGGATGAGATACACCAAGATACAACGGATCAATTCCCGTATCAAACATGATTCATGGGTGAACTTAAGATTACAAGTGATCACATGGTTCATATCAACTTCTCACACAATCCTTCGCTGTTAATTAAATTTCTAAAAGAAAACTTTTTTAAACTAATCCAACTTTCCTTTTCATAAAATTTGGAAACCTCTAAAAAGTGTCGTGGACCAATGGCATAATTGTCACGTAAAAGTAATTCAAAATAAGTCAGTTAGGATAAATACCCAACAAATATAAATTTGACTGGTGTAAAATATTCGATAAGTAGTCTAAAACTCAACGCTATCCCAAAATTCGGCGAAACAAAGTTCCGAGAGAACAAGCTATACACAAACCCCAGCACCACCTGATAGCTACGTCCTAAGACAACCAATCTCATGTTCACGTAATAGCTTTTATATGACAGTTTAAAACTCTTTTTTTTATTTTATTGAAAGAGTATCTTAGGTTTTGCCTAGACTAATCCCTGATACTGATTGACTGCTAAAGCATGCAGCCCTGAGATAATTCCTCAGTGGCCACAAGTTGCCAACGTCTGGATTCGAACCCGGGGTAGATGAGTTTCTGAGCCACATCCCCCCAAAGCCTTAACCAGTACGCCACAAGCCTTGTAGTTAAACTCTTTAAATTTGATCTTAACTATCTTTCAAAATAAACCTTTAGAGAAATAATACTTTATTTCAATCTATAAGTAAGTAATGTATATAAGTGTAATTATTTTGTTACATTCGTGTATAGTTTTCTTTCTTAGAAACGACTCTATCTAGCTACTTGGTGGTTATTTTTTTGCCAGAAAGAATTTGAAAAAAAAAGACAACAGTAAAAGAAACCAATTAAACGGCTATGTACCCCTCAAATGTTTAGCTTTGAATTCGACCCCATTTAATAAAATTGGGTTTATTAAGGTACAGTGACGGATTCATGAGTTTTTTTTATGGGGACGCCTTTAAGATAGATTAAAGACTTGTAAAATCATCCAATATATTTTTAGTTTAATTCCATCGTTTCAAGGGATGTTTAAAGTATTTTTGGTTGATTTCAAGAGATTTCGGAGTTTTTTGGCAACTTCGAGGGACTATATTCGGGTTTTTTTTATTGATTTTTTTGGTTAGTTTTGAGATACCTTTTTGGTTGATGGGGTACCATTCGAAAAATTAATGGGGATACCATAGTAGAAAAATTAGGGCCAATCCCCCCTAATTTCTATTGTGAATTGGATAGGCTAATTGCACTCCTACTTAGTAATATATTTTTCATCTATCACTACAAAAAAAACGATCTTCAGAAAAGGTTTTTTTTGTACTTGAAAGTCTTAAAAGCTTGTTTAAAGCATTTAAAGAAGTTTTTCAATTCCATCAAAAAGTTTCCGTATATAAGAGCATCTCCAATAGTGTTAAAGAATGACTTGATCAAACACTTTTTGGCATTTTTTCCCATTGGACCAATAACTTGGTCAAAGACTTTTTGGAGAATGACTTGGTATATACCAAGTCTTTGAGGAAACGCTTGAAAAGAATAGAAATTTTCATATTTGGTCCCTTAACAATCAATAGTTTACATTTTTAATTTTACACTTTTATTTAATAATAATTCATTTATTAAATATATAATATATTATTATAATAATTATTATTATTAACAAAATACATTATTGGAACGTTTTCGTAAATATCGAAAATTAAAAAACACAAAAATTAAATACTTTTGTTTTTAGAAATCATAGTTTTAAGTATATATAGTTTATATTTATAAAAAAACTACATATTATTTTTAGAAACTTTTGTTTTATAAAACGTATTTGTGCTTTAAATAACGACAAATAATGGAAGGAGTTTTATAAAACATTTCAAATAGATGAGGGTAGTTTATGTATATATATTAAAAATGAATTAAAAATGCAAAAAAAAGCTTTTGCAAGACTTGACCATTGGAGTGTGTATTTGAAGATGACTTTTTGGTGACATGGCAAATTGATCAAGTCTTTGAATAGGTCGACCATTGCGGATGCCCTAAGGATAACTAAAGATTTTAGGAAATGATGTGATAGGATGTGGATGAGAGTGAAATAGTTGTTAGAGTAAATTACATTTTTAGTCCCTATGGTTTGTTGAAAACTTCTATTTTCATCTTTATGGTTTTGAAATTGCGATTTTCATCCCCATGGTTTATAATTCATCACATCTTTCGTCCTTATAATTTAAATGTTATTGCTATTTTCATCCCTATGGTTTACAATTCATTTCTATTTTAGTCATTCATGCTTAAAATTAGGGTTTTAGTCTTACAGACGAAAATAGAAATGAATTGCAAACCCTAGGGACGAAAACCGAAATTTCAAAACCATAAGGACGAAATACGTAATTTTTACCAAACCACAGGGACGAAAAACGCAATTTACTTTAGTTGTTAAGTTGGCCATGGTGGATGGTGTAGTGGTGCCATGGATGGGGTTTGTTTCATCTGTGTTTCTTTGTGGAGATGGGGTGGAGAGAGCCACTCGTTTGTAGGATGGCATATTGGGTTGCTCCATAAATCCATATTCATTACAATTTCGGGTCATTGGGCTAATCTAGGAATATATTTTTGTGGCCCAAATATTACCAAACCATTTGAAACCAATGATGTTAAAATTCTTGTGTGTAATCATTTTACCCATCTGATAGAGATTGTCATAAATTGGAGTCAAACCGGACCCTTTAAAATGGGGTCTGTTAGTCATGGTTCGGACCAAAAATCTCCGGACCATTAGTCTCGGTCTTCATTTTATCGGGCCGGTTCCATCCTTGGATTTGGTTGAAGGAAGATCAAATTCTGTTGAGGCAAATCTAGCAGACATCTCAGTGTGTCTTGATTGACCAGAGGAGCCGGTGCTATGTCGTGAATTTGTAGAGTCGGTCCTAGTGCTCAGGACCCTAGAACATCCCCTAATATATGTTGACCGTCTGCTTAGAACTTGTTGCATAATATCTAGATCAACGTGTGCGGGGGGTGGGGGTTGTGTTGATTCGATCTGCGGCTTAATCTCTAACATATTCTCCTACAAACAAGAAAAATGAGTATATATATATATATATAGAGAGAGAGAGAGGTGGGTTCAAACGAGAACGCTAACTATTTACGAGAACTACGATAACGGCCGCCCATGTACAAAATCACTAGTGATTCGCGTACAAAATCACTAGTGGTTCGCGTACAAAATCACTGGTGATTCGCGCGACTTGCCACGCGACTTGCAAGTCGCGGCCCAAAGTGCGCGTGTCCAGAATTTTAATCACCAGTGATTTTGTACGCGAATCACTAGTGATTTTGTACATGGTCGGCCGTTCTCGTAAATAGTTATCGTTCTCGTTTGAACCTTCTTCTATATATATATATGCATCTTACTAATTTACAAAACGATGAAGGCATGCAAAAGAATTAGTAACTTACATATGAAGTACAAGCATAGTCATTAACCCAACCATCTTTTTCTTCATAGTGGCTGACTTTCCTTTATGTGTTTGGGTTAAGGTTTCCAATTTGCATGGGCCATTTCATACATAAAAACACCTTCGTTTTCTAGCCAAGTTTTCTGAATTCCATTCATCATCGAAATCGGTCCATTCACACATCGGATTAAGGTCCATTCACACACCTGCCGGCTGCCGATTAAGGATATAAGTTTTTTTTTTTTGTCACCGGAGAGTCTTGTTGGAACATAGTTTTCGTTTTCAATACCCCATAACTTATGACTATTACCACGATCGTGACTTCTCAGGTTTCATTACTTTTATTCCATTCCGTCCTCAAACATTGTGCCCAAAACACGATTTTTCTGTTTTCCGAGAGTCTTGTTGGAGCATTTTAATTTTGAATACTTTTTAGCAAGGGCAAGCCAAAGAATACCTCGTCATTATGTTTTTACGGCACATTCTTGATCGGAGGTATAACAATTTAGGCACAATATATCAAGTATAATGACTAAAAAACCAACCAAAGAACACGTTTAAAAATGGATGGTACCGGCGAATTCAAGAAAGTTTCTCTTTAGCCGGATTTGTTGATTATCAGAGGGTTACCAGTGAGTTTTTTTGTGACAACACGTTTCTAGAAATAAACCGCCACTAAGATCATCTGCAAGATCAAATGTAAAAAAATGTCATATCAGTTTTGCAATAACATCTCCTACATCAATGCAAGACCAAACTTATTTTCTAAAGTCGTCCCCACTGCCAATCTATACATATAATAAATAAGTAACTAGCATGCCACGTGTCGACTTCTGGTGAGCCGACTTCAGTATTTTCCCGCCTAAACATGTATCTGGACGCAATTTATATTATAAGTTCAATTATCACACTCAAATGCACTCCTCCTTAAATCTCTCATTAATTCAATTTTTTTTAATTTATACGTTACATTTACTACCCTTATAATTAGGCATGTAGTTTACTTTTAATCCCTTACTTTTTTATTTTTCATTTTAGACTCTTATCATATAAACATAAATAATGTATATGAACTAAAATGCATTAAAAAATACATTTCTTTTTTTACAAATTACACCATTGTAATCGTCTCGTTAATACCTTCGAAATGAGCCTAATATTGAATATTTTTGGATTTAATCATATTATTAAGAGTAAACTTCACTTTTGGTCCCTGTGTTTTATTGTTTATAACACATTTGGTCCCTACAATTTAAAAAATACACTTTAGCTACTGCAATTAGCCATTTGGTCCGGATTTGGTCCCTCTGACCAACGGTCGTCAGCTGTCAAACGTTAAGGGAGTTAAACATGAGGGTAAATCCGTCTTTTTACCTCACAAGGACCAAATGTGGACGTTTACTCAAACCTATAGGGACCAAATGTGGACGTTTACTCAAACCCACCCCAACACACCCCTAGTCTCTTTCTCTCTCCTATCTTCTTCTTCCCCAACTCACTCCCTAAACCCTAAACCCACTTAATAAACACACACAAACCCACTTAAAAACACTTAATACACACACACACACACACACACACACATATATATATATATATATATAGATAAATTAGAAAAATCTTTAGAAATAGTTAAACAGATAGTAGAAGGTTAAACCTGGCGGCATTTACCAAAGAATACACAAAGGCCTTAGAAGACGCAAATAGATACAAATCCGAACAAAATAAAGAAGAAGTTACAGGTTTTACAAACTATCTAGGACAAAGTAAAAGTGATAAACAATTTACAAACATATTCAATTTTATAATTAGTTTATTAATACAACTTATTGAAAAAGTCAATAAAGTCATAAACATTTTGGAAGATAAAAAAGAAACAAATACAACAACAGCCAGTGATATAGATAAAATCACAGAGGCAATTAACAAATTAAATATCGAAGATATTAAAATTAACAGAAAACCTAAACCTTATACACACTGGTTATCCAGAAAATGAATAATAACAATAGAAGCTTCTTAGGGAGAAGTAGAACTATACAGGAAGCAAGAAGTTCTACAAGTAATATACAGGATACAATAACATCCGAATCTTTTCTAAACAGAATAACCAGAAGAGGATCAGGTTCAAATTCCACACAACATGTTATACAATTAGAAGAAGAAATAGATTTGGACAGAAATATAAATCTCTACAATCAACATCAATTGGATATATTAAATCCAAGAGTCTTGTATCAAACAGGTTTATTAAACATAAACACAGTATTAATTCAAAGTAGCCGAGAAGAAAGCCTAAGAGTTGTAGGCAATTCAGTAACAGTAGACTTATTCTCACCTGACACGATACAAAAAATTAAACAATCAGGTAAACAATTTGCACACATAGGATTAGTAATCATAGGAATAAAAGCTTTAGGCAGGAAAAACTTAGGAACAAAATTATTAGCCTTATTATTAGATAAAAGTTGGAAAGTAGAGCTAAAAAAAACAATAATTTCAGGGATGGAAATAGATCTAAGCCAAAATACAGCTTTATTTTATTGTACACCAGGCATCCTAAAAGATATAAAAGATCTACAAAATATAAAAATCGCATTACAAACCAAGGGATACGAAAACTATGAAGGAAACAACATAGTCATAAGTATAGGAGTACTAGGAAAAGCTAGTAACAGATCAGGAATGAAATATAAAGTTAACATTGAAGGAATTGTGAATACAATAGCTTCAAAATCTATACAGATGATAGATCCAGTCAACATAGATCCTGAAGAATTAGCAGGATTAGAATGGCAATTAAATGACTTAAAAGAACAAGAAAACGAAGTCTTAGTCCCAAAAAGAAGTTAATATGGGAACAGACAGTCGTAAGGATGTGGGAAACAAACAAAAAAGACAGTATGGATATGTTTTCTTATTTAGAAACCACATTAGGCCCAATATCTCTGGGAATTTGGCAAAGTAAAAAGGCCCAAGATCCAGATGGAATCAATAGGCTAAAAGCCCTAGGAGATAACCCATATAATTTTACATCACAGATAAGGACTCTTATTTTAGGAGTCGACCCAGCAAAAAACAATAGCCACATACAAGATACAGCAATAAGGAATTTAGAACAATTGAGTATCGCCGATATGAAATACATAAATGAATTCACATTAGATTTTTCAAGGCTATTATCACAAACAGGACAAGCAATGGATGATGATCTATGCGACAAATACTTCATAAAATTACCAGGAGATTTAGGAAAAAATATACATGAAACATGGAAACAAAATTATGAGAATACAAAAAATCTAGGAATAGGACCGAGAATAACATACACGTTTGGAATATTAGAAGACAAATGCAAAGAAGTTGCCCTGCAAGAACAGTTGAAAAAGAATGCATATGCATTCTGCAAAACAGCTATTTATACACCACAGGCATATGGTCATTATAATAAAAATACGAAGAAATTAAGAAAAAGTACAACATTTCAAAAAGGAAATCAACCTTATAATAAAAACAAATATGTTAGAAAACCACAAACAAGAAAATGTAAATGTTTTATCTGCGGAGATGAAAAACATTTAGCTAACAAATGTCCGAATAAAAATAAAAATATAGAAAAAAGTAACCTTATAGAACAAATAGGAGAATATGATATAGAATCATTAAAATCCGATAATTCTGATAATGAGTCAATATACAGCATATATAGTGATAAAGAAGATGACTCATTAACAAAAATAACATATACATATGTTAATACAGAACAAGATTGTGAACATAATTGGATAAGCAAAAGAGGAAACAATTACATAAAGTGCTTTAATTGCGGATATTATCCAAGTATTGAAAAAAGATCACAATGTAACATATGTTTTTAAGAAATTTGTTATTTATGTCTAAAAAAGATCTTTGATCAAGAAATAATAATTACAAAAGAAGCAAATACATCACTCAATAATAAAATATGTTATGAACGAATAGAAAAATTAGAATTAATAACAGAATTACATAATCTAAAAATCAAAAATTTAGAAGAAAAAATAAAACATATGGAGGACATATTGGAAAAGAAAAAACAGAAAATCGAAATCGAAGAAGTTAAGATGTCCGAAGAATGTACCTACATTCAAACAAAAGGGTTTATAAATATGATTCATATACAATGTCGCTTATGGTTAGATAACAATAAATTTGTGGACCTAACAGCATTAGTAGACACAGGAGCAACAAAAAGTGTAGCATCATACACTCTTATACCCAAACAATATCATAAAGAGTTACCTTATAAATTAGTCACTAGAACGATTGAAAGTAGACTAATCTCGATCACACACTATGTAGAACCAACAGGAATACAATTCTTAGACTTTTCAGGAAATTACAGTATTAAATATGAAATACCACAGGTAAACATCAACCCAGAATATATAAAATCCTCGGATTTTATTCTAGGATTAAACTTCTTATTTGGTCTAAATGGGGCGATCACCCTTACACGAAATTTTGTTACATTAAGTAAACATATCTACAATTTTCCTACGGTACGATATACAAATACATCAGAGATCGCTCGAAAGCGTGGTGGACAAGGCCACTTAGAATTTTTTAAAATTAAAAATAACCATGACCAAAGTAAAAACTCTGTTGAAAATGAATCAGTTAAATTACTTACAAATTTCCTTACAAAAGAGTTAGAAAAGGGAAAAGATGTTACAAAAAGTATAAATTATCCTATTATCCTACATCTAGAAAAGATAGGACTTATAGGAGAAGACATAACAAATTCAAAAGTAAGACATACATGTAAATTCAAAATCAAAAACCCTGATATAACAATTCGAACAACTAACATAGCATATAGCCCTTTAGATAAAGAGGAATTTAAAAAGCAAATACCGGAAATGCTAGAACAAAAATTAATTAGAAAATCTGAAAGTCCTCATAGATCCGCCGCATTCATGGTAAGAAATCACGGTGAGATAAAACGAGGGAAAGCGAGGATAGTATACAATTATAAACGTCTCAATGATAATACTGAAGATGACGGATATAATATACCTAATAAAGACAGTTTGATAAATCTTATACAAAAGAAAAACATATTCTCAAAATTCGACCTAAAATCAGGATATAATCAATTACAACTAGAAGAAAGTTTCAAACCCTGGACAGCCTTTACATGTTCAGAAGGACAATATGAATGGAATGTTCTTAGTTTTGGACTAAAGAACGCACCATCCATATTCCAAAGATATATGGACAACATTTTTCTTAAATATAATTTCTGCCTTGTTTACATTGATGATATTTTAGTAGCAAGTGAAACAATACAGGAACATGAAAAACACTTACAGAAAATATTTGAAGAAATCAAAACAAACGGTATAGTTGTCTCTAAAAGAAAAATGGAATTATTTAAAAGAAAAATCTCTTTTCTTGGCCTAGAAATAGGTAATGGAAAGATAGAACTACAAACACATATTTCTACAAAGATATTAGAGTTCCCAGAAAAAATTGAAGGTCTTAAACAAATACAAGCCTTTTTAGGACTAATAAACTACGCACGAAAGTTCATACCAGATCTTTCAAAACTTGTAGGACCGTTATACAGCAAAACAACAAAGAATGGCCAAAGACATTTTAACATAGAAGATATAAAATTGGTCAGGACAATTAAGGAAAAGGTTAGACATATCAAACCCTTAGAATTACCATTAGTTACGGATTATATAATCATAGAAGTTGATGGTTGTAAAGAAGGATGGGGAGCTGTCCTTCTTTCTAAAACTAATAAATACAGTCCAAAAGAAACAGAAAAGATCTGTTCTTATACCAGTGGGAATTTCAACAAGACCGGTATGAATTGGACAAGTTTAGACTTTGAAATCCAAGCATTGATAAATGCACTGGAAAAATTCAAAATCTTTTTAAATAGAGAATTCACAATTAGAACAGATTGTGAACCCATAGTACGCTTCATAAAAAATGATCAAAGTAAAAAGGTAAATAAAACCCGATGGATTAACCTCCAAAATATTATACAAGGATGCGGATACAAGATAAATTTTGAACACATTAAAGGAAAAGATAATGGGATAGCAGATATGCTATCCAGAAATCTTAACAAATTATTTATTGCAGATGGAGAAAAAAGATAAAGGCAAACGAAAGGTTATACAGCCGGTCAGATATTCATCCTCGATGAGTATCTCTTCAGATGAAGAAAAGATTAGCACACAAACAGCAGAAACACAGTTTCTAGATACTAACAAGATGTTACATGCAGCCATGAGCGCACAGATCTTACAAACCGAAAGCCTTTACAATCCCACACAGATACCACAAAGTTATCAAAATTTTGATAACATAACACAGTCTGGTCCCTCAAAGATTATACAAAATACGGGTATAATTATACCATCTACTCCTGCAAAAACCTCAACCAGAGGATATGCACAGTCAAGTAGATCAAAAGATACACATCCTGCACAGACAGAGTCAACAATATCATTTGGAAGTCATGTACTACAAAAAAGTTTTGATCTAAAGAAAAAATTTAGACCCATGATTGGGAATGTTTTGACAGAAAAACAACAATGTTTGCTTGATAACATTTGGCATATCCAGACCATGCCGCAAGCAACTTTATTCATGGTACAAGTTTTGAATGCTCTGAGTGTTTACTTCTCAGAACAAAGTCAGATTGTCCCCGAAAAACCACCTAAAAAATTTTCTCACCACATCATTTTCAGGGGAACAAAAACGGGAATTTTTAACAAATGGGAAACGGTTGTACAACATATAAATTGTCTTAAACCTCTTTACAAAGGATACCACAGCTTTTCCGAAGCCATGAAAATGGCAAGAGAAAGTTTTGGTGTTAATGACTTCTTCATTGAACCTGAAGAAGTAAAAACATTTGCAGAAATGGCAAAAACAAATCCCGAGCAATTTGTAAAAGCTCAGGAAAGTGTTATTGCACAATTACAGGAACAACTCCTAAGATCTGAAAAAAATACACATAGTACACAAACCCAGATTGAAAACAGTTTTCTTAAACAGAAAAATGAGTTTCTCGAAACAAAAAATATACAGCTCATCCAAAAACTCGAGAAAAAGGGATCAAACACAGCGGTACACATAAATTTTGACAGTTTCAAAGCAAGAATTTTGGACATGCCACTAAGACAAACGATGCAACCACTCTTCGAAAACTTCCCAGAATTCGAACAAATGGTTTCAGACAAAGTATGCACAGAATTCCCTCTTCTTCTATATAAGCTTCAACAAAACATCATCGACATGGCATTCGGACCACAAGAAAAAGCTTACAAAGGGGTTACAGTCGTGCAAAGGTTACATCAAGGCGGATCAATCCCGACCAACATGTTCTCACTACAAATCGACTTAAAGAAAACCAACATGCCAGATGATCAAGTCCTTGGTTACTACCATAATGGAATGATCGACTACATAAACTTTAGCCTAAACCCAAAAATAGAAGCCCTTCTAAACAAGTTTGGAGAAAAGTTTATTTTAACAGCCGGGAATATGGCGTCCCACTCATTAAGTTCACAAATAGGATGCAAGATCATCGCATCCTTTCCAGAAGCAGGAAGTCACACATACAGACCTGCAAGAAAGCGTATTTTCATCAGCCATCTTGAAGACGAACAAGAAGCCCTGAAGAAGTACGCATGCACTCAACAATTCACATGGTGGAATGACACTGACAGCAAAGAACCACTTCAACAGCTGATAGGAAAAATGATCTTACAAGGACAACAAACACCAAAGATATCAGTAAATCTTTTTCATAGACCATGGGGAAGAAGATACAGATTAGTTGCAGAAGGACATTATACACAGATATTCGCTCAAGATAATTGGCTCATGGTCTTTCCATTCATCGGAGAAGATGGAGATGAAGATTTCAGCCATGTTATCATCGAAAACCTTGATGACAAAGACGAATACGACGGTACTGACCCCGGTTCGCCACAGTCAATCGACAGTACACACAGGGATTTCTAGAATTTACCAGAGTACCCTTTCTAGAAGACCTCGTCATCAATGACGTTACAGAAACAGCCAAAAAGTCTGTCGACTACAAAGCAATAATTCAAAAAGCAGAAAGATGGCCGACAATGCCTTCTCCACTAAAGACTTTTTTACAAATATTCGTTTACCGTCTTTACTTTTCTGATTCTTTTTCAGTGGGTGTAATAATTCAGTAGGGCATTAATTAGGTACGTGTCATTTCTAGCTTAGCTTTTTTCGCCTATATATTGTAGTTTCCACTTCATTTGTAAACACACCGAAATATATAGAAAACGAGAGCTTTTCTCACCATATGGCTGGCTAAACCCTTCTCTCCCTATCCTCTTATGTATTCTCTCTAGTTCCTTAATTCTCCTTCCAGTTCTTCATAATATATCCCATAGTAAAAAAAAGGACCACCGCTGCATATACCACTCTGGTGCTTCCGCTCGTCACCTCCAATCTCTACTCTGGTTCTTCTACGTCCACTGTAAGTACGTTTTTCTAGTATTCTCTTTATTTAGTGGTTTAACGGAAACCCAAAAAATCCGCCATACCCCCCTTTTTGGTATCAGAGCATGGTACGATTCGAAAGATTTAACAGACTTAGTCAGGCTCGTCGGTGGCAGTTAGTCCACAATATACGAGAACTCACTAAGGTGAAAATCCAGGGATCATATTCTGTTATGATATAAATTTGAAGGTTATGATGAATTTTAGGGTCAAGATAAACACTACTATGTTAGATGTTTTAGTCTTCATTTGTTTTAATCTTCATTTGTTATCTATAAAAATTTTATGGGATATATGAAAATATTATAAAAAGGAGAGTAAAGAATTAGGGTAATACTAAGAGATAGGATTTCACCCAACCATTGATTCAAACACCTCGTCTGCAACAATAAAACGCTTAGATAATCTAACTGAAAATCTAGGATATATTAAAGAACAAAATAATCAGATTATAAAAGAGCTAAAAGAAATTAAAAAATCGATTCCTACAAAAAGAGAAATTCAACAGTTAATTTATTTTTTACAAATAAATAAACCAAAACAGATTGAGACAGAAAATAAAGGGTTAATGTAGAACTTCTTGCTTCCTGTATAGTTCTACTTCTCCCTAAGAAGCTTCTATTGTTATTATTCATTTTCTGGGTAACCAGTGTGTATAAGGTTTAGGTTTTCTGTTAATTTTAATATCTTCGATATTTAATTTGTTAATTGCCTCTGTGATTTTATCTATATCACTGGCTGTTGTTGTATTTGTTTCTTTTTTATCTTCCAAAATGTTTATGACTTTATTGACTTTTTCAATAAGTTGTATTAATAAACTAATTATAAAATTGAATATGTTTGTAAATTGTTTATCACTTTTACTTTGTCCTAGATAGTTTGTAAAACCTGTAACTTCTTCTTTATTTTGTTCGGATTTGTATCTATTTGCGTCTTCTAAGGCCTTTGTGTATTCTTTGGTAAATGCCGCCAGGTTTAACCTTCTACTATCTGTTTAACTATTTCTAAAGATTTACTTATTCTCACCTGACACGATACAAAAATTAAACAATCAGGTAAACAATTTGCACACATAGGATTAGTAATCATAGGAATAAAAGCTTTAGGCAGGAAAAACTTAGGAACAAAATTATTAGCCTTATTATTAGATAAAAGTTGGAAAGTAGAGCTAAAAAAAGCAATAATTTCAGGGATGGAAATAGATCTAAGCCAAAATACAGCTTTATTTTATTGTACACCAGGCATCCTAAAAGATATAAAAGATCTACAAAATATAAAAATCGCATTACAAACCAAGGGATACGAAAACTATGAAGGAAACAACATAGTCATAAGTATAGGAGTACTAGGAAAAGCTAGTAACAGGTCAGGAATGAAATATAAAGTTAACATTGAAGGAATTGTGAATACAATAGCTTCAAAATCTATACAGATGATAGATCCAGTCAACATAGATCCTGAAGAATTAGCAGGATTAGAATGGCAATTAAATGACTTAAAAGAACAAGAAAACGAAGTCTTATATATATATATATATATATATATAAACAAACACACACACACACACACACACACACATATATATATATATATATATAGAGGAGAGATCATGAGAAAACCATTACTAATTTGAAAACTTTACAAACCTCAACTAACCAATCAGATTTTTTCTAGCATTTTAATTTTAATTTAATGATAAAGGGTAATACAGTCTTTTTCCTGTAACCGGTTTAATTATAGAAAGTGAATTAATTATAATTAACTATTATATTACTCCCTACTTTTGTGGGAAAGGTAGCTTTATGTTATTCTGATTGGTTCCTTCATAATGATATAAACAAACCAAGCAGCCCTTTTATACCTTTCTCCGAACCTTTTATTGCTTTAATTGCTTGGTAGCTGGACTAGTGGATTTCAATTCTCAAATCACTCACCATGATTATGGCTGTGTTAATATCGTTTCTCATTTTTGTGTTTTGCCTATTGTGCTTATGTGGGCATCTGTTATGTTAGTATTGTGCTAAAATATCACCCAATTTCAGCATGGCTGAAGATGCAGTTAATGCAGCTATCAAGTCTGGAAAGCTGAACCCGGCAAACAGCAGTTTGACGTCCAACATTCGTCTAGTGGGTGGAGATGGATGGGATCCAGCATTTTTCACCGTGCTTGCTCAAGAATATGTGCGAATGAAGGTGGGACATAGTGGTAAAATTGTTCCTGGAGTTATGGATAAACAGCTTCATTACGGTGATTTCACCAAAAACAGTTTCATTACGGTGCTTTCACCATAAACAACTTGTTTCATTGTATAACAGCTTCATCAAGTCCACTATGTAATCGAACGTTTCATCGTCGTTCATCTCCATTTCATCGCATTTTTATCTCCCTTCATCTCCATTTCATCGACGTTCATCACTGTTTCATCGCATTTTCATCTCCTTTCTTCTTCGTTTCATCGACGTTCGGATCAACAGTGTTTCAACATGAAAGCTACTTTACACAATTTGTATCAAACAGTAATGGGATTCGTCAACTGATTTCACCATTATTACGCATTACTCATCACACAGTTTCACCATCATTTTGACTGATTCGTTTTGACGATCATAACAGGTTTCATCATGCTGTGTTTGTGAAACTGGAGAAATGGATGAAACTGGAGAAATGGATGAAACACAAAAACCCAGGAAAAATGGATGAAACACAAAAACCCAAGTTTCATTTTGCTGTGTTTGTGAAACTGGAGAAATGGATGAAACACAAAAACCCAGGAAAAATGGATGAAACACAAAAACACAAACTTGGTTCATTCAAGAATGAAGCGTCGATCACGTCGGCTGATTAATAGGGATTTCATTGTTTTCCTAATTTAAATTGGAAGTGAAATGTACTAATATGCCCTTCTCCGGTATTTTCCATTGGAATATTAAAATACAATTAATTATTATTAACAAAAATAGCCTAATTGCATCTACACCTTTTATTATTGTAATCTATGGTTAATATGTGGGTTGTAAAGTTTGCACTATAAACAAGGTTTGCAAATGAAACCACCTCTATATATATATATATATATAAACACACCCTCCAAATAAACCCACTTAATAAACACACACACATATATATATATAAACACACAAAAACTACAGTTATACATACACTTATATATGAATACTGAAATCAATAAGCCTAGCTGTTTATATATATACAGAGAAAAATTAAGAGAGATGGAGTTTACTTTTGGCAAGAAAACCAGTGGCACCAGTGACTAATATGACTTTGTTCTCAAGAAAATCAAGAATGCTACCCAACTCCATTGTATATATAACAAGCAGCTACCTAGCGATATGATCGATATATGGGCTCACATATATATATATATACAGACACACACACACACACACACACACATATATATATATATATATATATATATATATATATAAACACACAAACACACACACACACACATGTATAATCAGCCTAGCGCAACATCAAGACTCAATTGGTGTATACTTTACCAAAATGAAGTCACTCTCAAAAGAATTGGCTCATTTCCGTCCTCATTGTTCATGTGGGGAGCGTGAATGTGGTGGAGTTAAGAAGATTAATGAAAAATTTAAACATAACAGATCATGATCCTTTTGACGTGATTATGCCACTCCTTTTCCCAAGTTCATGGCCAAATCTTGTTGATGGAACCTTGCAAATTTGCAGAGGAATCTACATCAAATTTGCGTTAGAAAGTTATCAGGTATAACATCAAAAATCAAAGGAAAATACTCGATTTGGAAGACGGGGATCACTACTTTTATAGCCAGAATAGATAGAGGGATTACTAGACTTTCATGGTCTTTTTCACTTGTGTTGCATGTCCGAACCAAAATTTATAAGTCACATACTCAAATTCTCATAAATATATGATTTATAAGTCACATTCTCAAATTCTCATAAGTGGGTTTGTTTGGAGGGTGTGTATTTATATATATATATATACATGTGTGTGTGTGTTTGTGTGTTTATATATATATATGTGTGTGTGTGTGTCTGTATATATATAGGTGTGTGTGTTTATTAAGTGGGTTTATTTGGAGGGTGTTTATATATATATATATATATATATATATATGTGTGTGTGTGTGTGTGTGTGTGTATTAAGTGTTTTTAAGTGGGTTTGTGTGTGTTTATTAAGTGGGTTTAGGGTTTAGGGAGTAAGTTGGAGAAGAAGAATATAGGAGAGAGAAAGAGAGTAGGGGTGGGGTGGGGTGTGGGTTTGAGTAAACGTCCACATTTGGTCCCTGTGGGTTTGAGCAAAACGTCCACATTTGATCCCTGTGAGGTAAAAAGACGGATTTACCCTCATGTTTAACTCCTTTAACGTCTGACAGCTGACGGCCGTTGGTCAGAGGGACCAAATCCGGACCAAATGGCTAATTGCAGTGGCTAAAGTTTAATTTTTAAATTGTAGGGACCAAATGTGTTATAAACAATAAAACACAGGGACCAAAAGTGAAGTTTACTCTATTATTAAATATCATGAACATGTACGAATTAATTTGTTTTATATCTCTTACATTATTCATTTTTATTTTACACTCTTATAATATTAAAAATACATAATCATAGTTTAACTAAAACATATTAATACATGCATTTTACAAATTATATTATTACAATATTCTCGTCAATAATTTCAAAAATAAGTTTATTATTGAATATTTTTTTAACTTAATAATATCGTGAAATATCATAAATACGTATCAAGATTTTTCAAGAATGACGTACCGAGATTTTTTTTTTAAACTTGTACATTTACGCCTTTATCTATATTTATCTATTATACTTCTTTAAAAATAATTCAGTTACAGTTATTCTTGAATTTTTAAGAAGTACAAATTTCAATACATCATGTACGAGTTTAAAAGTTTTAAAACCTCCAACGTTTAACGTGATAATTAAAAATAAAATTAATTTTTATTTTTAAATTACACTTTATACCATTATAATTAGTTATTTAATTTACTTTATATTTATTCTCCTTTCATTTTTCATTTTACATCCTTATCATATCAACATACATAAACTAAAATACATTAAACAAATATGTTTTTCTTTTTTTATAAATTATACCATTATAACCGTTCATCAAAACCTTCAAAATGAGCACAAATGTTATGGGTTTGAAGAGCCCACTATCGAACGAATATTTTTCTTTTTTTGACCAATTAACCATATTGACCTTTAATTTTATACATTTAATATGCGATTTAAAAGCGAATAAATATGAACATGAAACAAACTTATTTTTTCGAATTCTCGGTTTTAGATTCAAGATATTTCACGCCGCATCGCGCGCGGGTACATATCTAGTATTATAATATAATGTAATAAACTAATGAAACGAAAATATATAATTAACCGTTATTATAAAAATAATAGTATTAATTTATTAAATTTAGTGGGTCAAACATCTTGCAAGACCTGCTAGGCTGCTATCCATATGAAAAGCCATATCATCTTGTAGATTGCGTTTGGTACATGAGACAGTACGAGACATGACAAAACTCATTGTCCCCCGTCTGGCTTGACATGGGACTGGACAAAATTTAACTATCCCACGTTTGACGTGTCATGGGACAAGGATAAGGACTGGACATGGTGAGACAAGATGAGACAAAAAGGGGTATTTTTTTTGTTCCACCAAAATAGGTGGAACAACATGGGACAAAACGACAAAAGTGACAGAAACTAAAAAAACTACTTATCTACCCCATTTGATATATAATCCTAATATAGTATTAGTATTAAGGGTCACCACCACCCATCGTCGTCGCTACGACCATCGATCGTCATCGGTAGCCACCGCCAACCACTGTCGGCCAACACTGTAACATCCCAAATTTCATAACAAGAATTTATCTAGAATATAGCATTCAGATTACATTATTATCTTGTTCGTAAACATTCATTTCACTATACTAAGCAACATTTACAGCGGAAGTCTCTATTCCACAGCCGAGCACTCTATAGTTATCAGTCAAAACTTGGAGTTGCTATACGCTCCAAATCCTCCTTGCCAACTCTTAGTTCTTGCTAGAAGAACCCATAGAACGCTTACCTGAAAATGGTTTAGTTTTTGAAAAGCGAGGGTTAGACCAAAAGGTCTAGTGAATTCCCTCCATAAAACATTCAACACAGTAGGGAATCATTTCATAGAAAACGTACGTTCACATCTTTCTCATAAACATCATCCAAGGTTAAACACAGGGTTCAGGGTCGCATAAGCTACTCCGATCGGGGCCTAACAGACACCCTCTCGTCTACGCCGAAATCCAAGTGGACTCCTCGTTCCTTCATGTAGGAGGAAACGAGGAGTCCACTTGGATTTCGGCGTAGACGAGAGGGTGTCCGTTAGGCCCCGATCGGAGTAGCTTATGCGACCCTGAACCCTGTGTTTAACCTTGGATGATGTTTATGAGAAAGATGTGAACGTACGTTTTCTATGAAATGATTCCCTACTGTGTTGAATTTTTTATGGAGGGAATTCACTAGACCTTTTGGTCTAACCCTCGCTTTTCAAAAACTAAACCATTTTCAGGTAAGCGTTCTATGGGTTCTTCTAGCAAGAACTAAGAGTTGGCAAGGAGGATTTGGAGCGTATAGAAACTCCAAGTTTTGACTGATAACTATAGATATAGTGCTCGGCTATGGAATAGAGACTTCCGCTGTAAATGTTGCTTAGTATAGTGAAATGAATGTTTACGAACAAGATAATAATGTAATCTGAATGCTATATTCTAGATAAATTCTTGTTATGAAATTTGGGATGTTATAAACACTACTTATTCCTGGCCAGTGTGATTACGAACTTACAGGTACATGTGCGTGCTTACAATACCTTACTTATAGCAAATTTGTTGTGTCACGTCTAGCAAGGATTAACTATCGGTTTCTTTCAGTTTAGCGCTATGGCTGGGAGAACGTTGAGGAATAGGTCAGCAAGATCCCTGAGGGATAGACCGAGCTCCATTGCTTGGGGAAGTGTCGTGTAAGAGTCATTATGATGTGATGTATGTAGACATCGTAGAGAAGAAACGTTGTGAAGAATGTTATGAGTCATCTAGAGGTAGCTCTTCGTGGATTCGGAGAGGATGAATGTTTGAGTTTGAGTAAGACTCCAGTTTCGGGAGAGTCCTAGTTATGGAAATTATGGGATAGATCAGTTGGGATGGTAAGATAGAACAGTGTCAAAACCTTGAAAGTATCAATGGAGCCCTAACTTTTAGCCGAGCTTTTCATTGGCAGAATAAATGGAATAAGATACTTATAGTGAATTGAAAGCATGTAGAAGTAGAAAGTGAGATAGTCGATCAAAGCGAAAATAGTGTGAAATGGTTGAGTAAGTGAGATGTGGAACGCATGTACATCAAGTTAGTGCTTGATCGAGGGGGCGACCCTTGGTCGTAAGTGGAGTATCAAGGATAAGCTGCGTGAGTAAGCGGTTGACCTTGTTGAGTGAGTAGCCTTCTATTGCAAATAGAGTCTCATGCATAGCGTTCTTTTATGTAACATGAAATTTTCACGATTTAAAAATAAAAACATAACTGTCAACTTTGAACAAAATGAGTCAGCTTGTACGAGTACACGTTTAAAAAAAAAGCGATTTCAGTTACGTCGCATATTGAAATTTTGGGCTTAACGATTTGAAAAGTATTCCACACTTTTAATGATAAGTTAAATTGTTACAAAAATGGTCAAGAAAATGGTTACCTGCAATTCACTTATACCAAAATGCTTATTGACCTTTTGATATCATACAATTGAGTGTGAGAACCGACTGGTTTACTTTGTGTCGGTAATTCTTTCAGAATGGTCTCATACGAAAAGATTTTCATGCAATATATTACTATCGTAATAACATTGTTCGGATTGAGCAAGATTGAGGTTCACGGGAAGATGCATGCCAACGATTCTCGAATCGTTGTGCAGGGTTTTGAAGTTATAAGAGTGATGGGGTCACGGGTACCCGAGTGTTTCTAAATGTTGTTTATTTAAAATGATAAAATGTGTAAAAGGATTTATTTACTGTATTGTCATGCATGAAGGCTATGAACCCACTAGGTCGTAGAGTATTACGTCTTAAGCTAAGGAAGAACTCCGAGAGCGGAGAGGCGTTGGTCAAGTCAGGGGAGAACATATGTAGCTTTGGTATATGTGTTTAAGATGAGAGTTGGACCTTGGAAGAGTCGGGAATGGATTTTAGTGTCAGGTGTATGAGGGTCTGTACCTTTGCTCGATGACTGAGAACACAGTTGCCGAGGGGCGATGGTGCCCGGAGGAAGGACTAGGAGTCATCAAGGTATTGGTTTTAGCAACTCTTTATGAGTAGTGCGGTGAGGCAGGAATGAAAGGTCCACGATGTGGCTCATGAGATTCGAAGGGAGCTTGTAATATTGATGTTACATGAGTAAGTTTCGAAATGGGGGCGACAGATTATAAAGTTAACTATGATGTGTAGGGAGGAATAGGTCCCGTAAGGAACTCATGTTAAATGATAGGTTAAGGAAGTAGTTAAGAGTTGTCTTTTGTTGTTGAAGTCGGCAACGGTGTAACACCCCGCTTACCACGACACAATGTTGTCCGCTTTGCCCCACTGGCTCACGGCTTTGTTCTTGACGACCTGGCAAGGACTTCGCAAGGACTTCCCAGGAGGTCAACCATCCTGGTACTACTCCCACCCAAGCACGCTTAACCACAGAGTTCCCAAGGAACCCACATGCTTGTGGCCCCAAAACGCGTTGTGTCTGGTAAGGCCAAGGTTTACTAATATACCCAGCATCTCTCCTGTCCACGGCCGATGTGGGATATGCCTAAGGTGTTACACACACCCCCCCTTAGGGACTCATCGTCCTCGATGAGGTTTGCCCCACCATCCCGAACGGCACAGGAGTGACTCTGATACCATATTGTAACACCCCGCTTACCACGACACAATATTGTCCGCTTTGCCCCACTGGCTCACGGATTTGTTCTTGGCGACCTGGCAAGGACTTCGCAAGGACTTCCCAGGAGGTCACCCATCCTGGTACTACTCCCATCCAAGCACGCTTAACCACAGAGTTCCCAAGGAACCCGCATGCTTGTGGCCCCAAAACGCGTTGTGTCTGGTAAGGCCAAGGTTTACTAATATACCCAACATCTCTCCTGTCCACGGCCGATGTGGGATATGCCTAAGGTGTTACACGAGGACTCAAACCAGATGAGTGTAAGTTGATAGAATATCTTGTAAAGGTGTTAAATTAATAAGAGACTGTGGTTGTTGAATAGGCGTTCTATTTTCGAGGGGAGGAGGGTCCGTAGAAGGACAAAGCGTGTAACACAAGCGGAGTGAGTGTAGACTATACCAGTCAGTAAGAAAATGTGCCGTGTCTAAGAAAGGACTCGGATCATAAAGAACTAGTTAGGATGTTTGTGTTTGAGCTAAGTGTGAACTCGTGAGTCATAGTTCAACAAGTTGGGAGAGAACTAAGTAGCGGGACAAACTCGATTGTAGTATACGTGAGAATATGAAGGAAAGTGTGAATTATGTACGAATGACCATGAGAGACTTGGTCGGTAGTGTGATGATAGGAGTGGTGAATGTACGAATGAATAGTAGCTTCAATTGCCAAGATATATGTGTCAGCCGGTGATGTAGTAAGGCGATGTTAGAAAGATGAAGGATTAGAAGGAAACCCTTATGGGATTTCGGGTAGAGTGTACGTTTTGCAATCTCAGTTGTTGAAGTACGTGGTTTGTAAGTTGGTGTTTATTTTGACTGTTATCGGAATGGAATGTCGGGACAGAATTGGGTGATTGCCCAGTTGTGAGACCAAGCTTTGTGGTCATGTATGTTGTTAAGTATTTTCTTGAAGGCAGAGTAAGTTTAAAGAGGATGATGAATAGATTAGTCAAGCTATAGTATAGAAGATGAAAATTGTTCCTTATGCGTGAGGAAATGATCCTAGAAGGAAATAGTTGGGAATTTTGGTTATGTTTAAGGAATGACATGATGATGATTGTGGGTCAGAGTGGTAGCATGATCATTAGTTGATTTGGAATGTCATGATAGAGGTATAAGCCTTTGGTTGGCTGATTAAAATTTTATAGATTTGTTAAGTAACGACATTCTTTTGTTATTACAGGATGTGTTACAATCCTCGGGGAAGTGTTATTGGGATTAACACACTGATTGTTAAAGAATTATTTAAGGTAAATCTAAGTAAGAAAGCCGGGATGACGGTATTTATACATCTGTCTGATTTTATGATCATGGTGGTTAATCGAAAGAATTGTGGAACCCGAATTTTGGGGTGTTCCTGAGTTAATAGATCCGTTTGTAATAGGGAATCCAAAGGGGGTGGATTATTAGAGTGAATAGGGGACGTTACTAAGCATCATACTTTGGGGTCATTGGAAGTTTAAAGAAGATGAGGGTTGTGTTAGTCCAAATGTGGTGGGATAGATGAGAAATCCTTAAAGAATGTGAATTGTTGCTTATGTGTGAGAGATATGTCTGAGAAGGTAAAAGTTGGAGATTAAAGAATGTGTAGTGACGTCGAACACTGGTCTTGTTTCAAGACGGCTTGGTTGAATGCCCTAAGATAAGATCTTGGTGCAACTGTTTGGTTATGTAAGTAATGAGAAAGCGATATCAACATGTGGAAAGGTCGGGAGAGGGGGGCAAGTAATGTGTGGTGAGCAGTGCTCCACGCTAACGTGGGGAAGGTGTAGATAGTATGTAGGAACAAGTAAGTAAATTGGAAGTAGTAAACTTGACAGTTTTTCCGAAAGGTACAGTATTGTGTAGGTTGTCTTTGATTAGTGTGCGAACCGTTGGAAAGAATATTGAGGAAGGAAATTGTGTAAGTTTTTGTGCAGGGAAGAAGTGGATGAGACAACTAAATGAGTTAAGTTAGTGACTTTGTGAGAAATGTGTAAACGATTTGGTCGTGCAGTGTTTAAGCTAGTCAGAATAGTATGGTGTGACCATGGTTATTCCTCCCAGTTGGGCGAGGATAACCGGAGTTATGTTTTTTTATGATTGAACGAACATGGCAATTAGCGAGGAATGGTTGTGTTTCAGGATAAGTTTAATTCGAGTAGGTGGACACTTCAGCAATGGGTTGGAGGTTCCTACTCTTAGTTACATATAAGTATGGAGTGGTGAAGTGGTGAGGATATGAGAGATGGTTGACGAACTATGGTCTAGGTGGTCCGAGAGAGGGAAATGTTATCCGCATAGTCGATTGTTGATTAGGAGAAGTAATCTAGGATTGCTTGTATTTCGATGAAGGAACTCTGGGTTGTGAGTTGTCGGGACGTTCAGGTTTGGATTTGTGTCAAGCGGTCAAGTGTGTGTCTGTCTCTTAGTAAATGAATCTCGTGTTGTGGCAGAGGATTTAGCCAAGTTCCTCCTTAAAGAAAGTGTTGATGCATGAGAAGCCTTAGTAAATCTTCTGTAGTCAAGATCGACCGAGTAGGAACAGTAGCCTACGAGTTAGAGTACCGTAAGAACTGAAGGAAATGCACCCAAGGTTCCATGTTTCGAGTTTAATGAGGTGGTTGACTGAGTCAGATATAGCTTTACTTTGGGAAGTGTCGGTTTTGATGTGGGCAAGATACCCGCATCTTTTCCAATGAGGAATTCCGGGAACATAATTCTTTTAAGGGGGGAGTGTTGTAACAACCCAAATTCTAGTGAGTTTTAGAGTTAGTGGTCGAAGTGGAATAAACGAAAGTTAAGTTGAGGGGCCATTTCTGTATTTTGGTGAAGATATATAAATGCACAAACTTCTAAGGCAGCCTCCATTTGCAAAATCAGTATTTTGGTCTTGAGTGTGTGTTGGTGGCGTGAAGCAAGAAAAGAAAGGGAAGAAGAAGAAGGAAACATAAGAGAGGAGAAATCAATCAGGTAACCCCTCTTAAATTCGTATTCTGTGTGATTTAGTATTCCCTTCTTCAGTAGTTGGATTCTATGATTGAAATCAGTGATTACTTAAGTTTTCAACATTTTTCCTAAAAAGTGGGTTTTATGGGTTTTGTCTTAATGAATCGATTTTAAGAGATTAAGGTGGGATTATTTGGGTATTTGAGGTTGGTGGATGAACCCTTGAGGTTATCTATTCAAGCTAATGGCTAAAATCAGGTTAGAAATCACTTTTAAGGAATTATTTTTCGAACAGCAGTCGTATCCGGATACCTTCAGTTCCTGATGATATGGTGATTTCCGGATACGGATGCTGTTTTCCGGGTGAACCTTTATGGTAGTTTCCGGGTGGGTGTTTTCCGGGTAGATATCCGGACAAGTAGTTATCCGGACAAGTTGGTCTCCGGACAAGTAGTTATCCGGACAAGTTGGTCTCCGGACAAGTAGGTATCCGGACAAGTTGGTCTCCGGACAAGCAGGCATCCGGACGAGTTAGTATCCGGACAAGTAGGTGTATCCGGAAAATCTGTGTTGGGCAGTGGGTTGAGCCGTTTAATCTGATCCGAATCTAATGCCCTTAGGTGTTCGACTGGTTTAGCTGGGAAGAGTTTAAGAAGTGCGTTCTACGATAATCAAAGATGAGTTCTCCCACTCCTTTTTACGACGTACTATTTTTACTGAATATGGTTCCTTTATCGAGCATGAACTGATTTATAAAAGTCATGCATGTTTTCATGATTTACATGTTTACTTGCAAATGAAAGATGTTTAAGGTTTTCATGAGTATGATTTCAAATGTATGTGTATGCTATGTGGAGTCGGTTGCACAGTGGGGCCAGGGTACCTTGGGATTTCTAATCCCTAGGGCATATGGAGGATAGCTTGTAGGTTGGAATTCGTTTCCTCCTACATGAAGGAACGAGGAGTCCACTTGGATTTCGGCGTAGACGAGAGGGTGTCCGTTAGGCCCCGATCGGAGTAGCTTATGCGACCCTGAACCCTGTGTTTAACCTTGGATGATGTTTATGAGAAAGATGTGAACGTACGTTTTCTATGAAATGATTCCCTACTGTGTTGAATGTTTTATGGAGGGAATTCACTAGACCTTTTGGTCTAACCCTCGCTTTTCAAAAACTAAACCATTTTCAGGTAAGCGTTCTATGGGTTCTTCTAGCAAGAACTAAGAGTTGGCAAAGAGGATTTGGAGCGTATAGCAACTCCAAGTTTTGACTGATAACTATAGATATAGTGCTCGGCTGTGGAATAGAGACTTCCGCTGTAAATGTTGCTTAGTATAGTGAAATGAATGTTTACGAACAAGATAATAATGTAATCTGAATGCTATATTCTAGATAAATTCTTGTTATGAAATTTAGGATGTTACAAACACTACTTATTCCTGCACTATAACAACCTCCTCCACCACCTACACAACCATCACTCATCACCCAACCACTACCATCGCCAACCACCTCCACTAACACCGATCACCACCACATCCACAACCACCACCCATTGTCACCACTACCACCGATGGTCACCGTTAAGCATCGTCGGCCACCTTCACCTCTTCATCCACTACTACAACATCTTTTACCATTTTTCATGGTCTTCATATTTATTTGTCGCTAGAACCGTGCCTCCGTCAATTCATAAAGATCTTCCAAATTGAATCAAATATAATATTTTTTGTATGAATAGGATTTTTTCGAACTACCATTAGTTACTTCAAAATTTACCCTCAAATTTCGTACTATTATTTATGGATGCATTTATGTGTATGAAAATCATGTAAAAAATTAAAAACGTTTTTTTAATTAAATTATCTAAATATATACTTTATTTGTGTCATTTATAAATATTATATAACATATAAAATCATCGGGAACTTGTCTAGTTCTGTCCTATCATGTTCTAGTCGTACCAAACATATGATGTTGGTTAAATCAGCATGTAAATCTTTTCCAAATTTTCACACCTTTTAGGGGTCGTGAATTTAAAGCAATTTGTTACCAACTTATTTTTAAGCATGCAGAAATTGGCTAAATCTCCACGTAATTTTTTTCTTCAATATTTCTACACGTTTTAAATTAAAAACTTTTCTCTAAGTTTTCTTTTTTTCTTGCTACAATGAATATTTTAAACAAAAAAAAATATATATATATATATATATATATATATAGAGAGAGAGAGAGAAGGGGAGGATCAAACGTAAATATAGTCAAAATAAGATAATATAAAAACAAACATTGAATCATATATATGTGATTACGGAAAACCGACAACGTAAGGGAGAGCGCGCGACTTGATCCCTCGAATTATGGCTAAAGTCGCGTGAATCATATATGACTTTACACATGATTCTAGTAGCGTAAAGTCAGATATTCTCGTGTTCTCTTATTTGATTATTATTCTCGTTTAAACCACTTATATGCGTTTATATAGTCAAAATAGGATTCTACGATACTCGAACTTTGTTTAAATGAACAAAAATATATGCAAACACTCAAATGTTGACTTTTTTTTAATCCATGATCACTTTGGTCATGAATTTCAACATTTACCGTTAGTTAAATTTCATTAATTATTAAAAATTCAGAAAAGATTTGTACAAAATGTTTCTCAAGGCTTATTTGAATTTCAAAGATGAATCAAAATACAAAAATCTTAAGATTATTGTTAAGATTGTTTATTTTAAACAAATAAAAACAAAGTTCAAACGATTAATCTGGTGAATTTTAAGTCGTTCTATTTTAACACTAAGATGACATTATAAAACGAAATTTATTATATTATTGAAACACTTTTACATTAGATTCATAAGCTATTGATTATTGATGCAACGGACATTACACATTGAAAAATGCTCAATATGTTAGTAACTACGAAGCATTTTTCTCTTTATTCATAATCATATAATGCTTGGTATTCAATGACTCTTGTTTTAAGCAGGAGGTGGTGGTGCTCCGCCGTCAGCTGGTGGAGGTGGTGCTCCACCGTCAGCTGGTGGTGGTGGTGCACCGCCGTCAGCTGGTGGTGGTGGTGATCCGCCATCAGCTGGTGGTGGAGTTCCTGGAGGTGCCGGTGATTTAGAACCACAATCGAAGTAGCAAAAACACATGTACTTATTTTCACGTTCGTGACAAGCTCCATGCTTTCCGTCCTCCCATTCTATGCATTGTTTGTCACACTTATTTGTGTCTTGACATGCTCCAAACCAAGTCTTGCTAGGCTTTTCACAAATTTTTCCCTTCACCGTTGTGAATTCTATTCATATAAAATAAAGAAATAATGTTCAGTTAAAAGAAAGTTAGTTGATCAAGATAAGAAGTAGACGACAAGATAGAGATAACAGTTGTTTATCATCAAATAAGTTTTAGTTTTTTTTTTTTTTTTTAACGGCAAAGTTTATTAACGCAAAACTAGCAAGACGCTAGACGCAAAAGAAAGCATTACAGAGCAGAAGCAAGATTACAAATCCAATCTGTCCAATTAATGTCATGCTTTTTGAATCCACTTTTGACCCAATAACAAGAATGACATTTGAATATATTAGTAAATTAAAGTTATTAATTGAACTGTTTTATTGGTTATCTTATACTACTCTTAATTAAAAACTGACATTTTTTGGACAATCTTTTAGCAATCATTCACTCACGAATTAAATTGTTTAACAAGACAAACCAGATAAATTATTCTTATGTAACGAGTCTCTTTCGTGTATTTTCACGAGAGATTAATACGAGGATTTTGAACGATAGAATTTCTCATCACTAAATACCAAAATAAACTATTGAAAATTTTCGGACATGGATAACATCATCTGTGTTAATTAAATCGTCGTTGTTATAACTTCAAAATCTCGATTATTTAAAGAAAAAAAATTTAAAAAGCAAAACATTGTAAATAAGTTTAATTAAAGTACCTGAGATAGCAAGAATGAAGAGGAGTAGAAGAAATGCAAGTGAAGCTTTTGCCATTTTGAGTTGGATGAAGAGAAGATGATGACAATGGAGGGTATTTATAGGACAAGGAATTGAAGGAGTTTCAAGAATATATGTGTCCCAAAAATCTTTAAGAATATAAATAAGAAAAATATATCATAATTTCCCCCACGTCGTCTTATATTAATTTTGTTCTATAAAACGTTCTAAAATTTATTATCGTAAGGGCATCTCCAATGTATTTCTCTATTTTACTCTCTATTATAGAGAGTAAAATAAAGAATGTATTAAATCTTCTCCAATTTATTACTCTATTTTATTATTTAAAAGAGAATATTCCAAGTATATTCTCTTTTATTTTGATTACATATATTTTCAATAATACCCTTATATTTATTAACTTTATCATATTATTTTAACGACATTATAATTTGTATTTAATTTTGCATTAAATTATCAAAAACCAAATTTCATTAAAATTGGTATTAGACAACAAATAAAATAAAAATACAAGAATCTAAAAAATAGAAATCATTTTGTAATTATCAAAAAGTTAGAGAAAAATAGAGAGTATGAATAGTAACTCTCTATATATAGAGAGTTACTATTCATTTCTCTATTTTAGAGAGTAAAATAGAGAGTTCATTGGAAAAGATATAGATAGTAAAATAGAGATATAGATTAAAATAGAGAGTTCATTGGAGATGGTATAAAAGTTAATCATATTTTTAATTTATTAATTAATTTTCTTGTTGTAGATTTTTAAAATGTAACAAACAATGAGTTATTCATAAAATAGTATAAATGTTTTAAAAATAATAATTAAGTAAAACAAAAACTACGGATTCGTGTATAGTTTTTTCTTCGTGTCCCTTGGTACTAAGATAGCGTTTGGTACGCAGACAGTACTGGACAGGACAGGATAGGCATAACTGGGCAGGACAGAACAAGACATGATAGGAATAGGACAGAACTGACTCACTGAGCATGACAAAACTAGACTGGACAGGACAAGAGGGCAGGACAGGGCGGGACAAAACAAGTGTTTGTCTTTTGTTTGGTACGACTAGGACTTGATTAGGACAGGATTATACAAGTTTCCCTAAAACTTGTTCGATGATTATATATATATATAATAGTTATAAATGACAAATAAAGTATATATTTAAGTAATTTAATCTAAAAGCATTTTTAGTTTTTACACAATTTTCAAACACATAAATACATACATAAATGATAGTACAAAAGGTGGAGGTGGCCGACGGTGGTTGGCGATGAACGTCGGTGGTGGCGGCAATGGGTGGTGGTGATCGGTGGAGGAGGTTGACGATGGTAGTGGTGGATAAGGTAGACAATGGTAAAAGAGGTTGTAGTAGTGGAGGAAGAGGTGGAGGTGGCCAACGGTAGTCGGTGGTGATCGTCGATGTTGGTGGCACAATGGGTAACGGTGATCGGTGGAGGTGGCAATGGTGGTGGAGGAAGTTGTTGTAGTGGAAGAAGAGGTGGAAGTGGTCAACCATGGTCGGTGGTGGCTACCGGTGGTCGCCGATGGTGGCGACAGCTACGGTGGTGGTGATCGGTGTTAGTGTAGGTGGAGGTGGTCAATGATGGTTATGGTGGTGGTGATGGACGAATGGTAGTGGAGAAGGTTGTTATAGTGGTGGCCTAGGGTGATTGGCGGTGGCTACCGGTGCCGGCCGAAGGTGGTGGCGGCGGTGATCGGTGGTGGTGACCTTTAAGGCTAATATCATATTAGTTATATGTCAAATGAGGGTAGGTCAGTGTTTTTTTTGTCTCACTTTTGTCCCATGTTGTTACACCTATTTTGGTGGAACAAGAAAATGACTTTTTTCTCACTTTGTCCAGTCCTTGTCCCTGTCCCATGTCGTGCAAGACATGCGACAGTGATTTTATGTCCTATCCCTTGTCACATTATTCGTGGGACAGTGAGTTTTGTCCCGTCCTGTCTTGTCCTGTCACAAATTAGGGTTATTACAAATAACCCTCACTTAAAATACCAGTTTAACGGAGTTAGTGACCAGGGACGATTTTCAAAGCATAATGAAAATAGTTGGGACAATAACTATATTTATTGAAGCCTAAAATCACTTTTGGAGATTGGTGTAAACCATAGAGACCAAAATTGTAGTTTACTCTATAAAAAAAGCTAAAAGCTTAAAACCAAAACCAAAATCTATATCTTGTTTATTTTAGAGTAAATTGCAATTTTAATCCTTTTGGTTTGTTGTTCTTCTTGGTTTTGGTTTTTACAAAGGTCTTATTGCAAAAAGACTCCATGGTATGCAAACATGTTTAGTTTTGGCCCCTTCAACTAACAAAAGTTAAATTCCAATCGTTAACTCCCTCATGTGCAAGTGTGCTCATTTTATCTCTAAAATATGGAAATGGAAACGGCATATACTGAAATAGTTTTTTTGTTAATTTATTTTTAACCCTATAAATTATACCCCGTCTCTTTCACTCACTCACTCACTCACTCACTCTCTCTCTCTCTCTCTCTCTCTCTCTCACTCACACACACACATACACACACTCTCTCTCTCCACAGTCCACACTACAACCAAAACCGTGACACCTCATCCCATTCCCTTTCATGTCTCCAACACCCCCCCCACACACACACCGTCTTCGACACCTCATCTTCCTCAAAGCCAAAAGTTTATTCTGTCTATCAGATATGGATAATCAACACGATTGTTGTTCATATTAACCAATATTGTTGATCTCTCTCTCTCTCTCTCTCTCTCTCTCACACACACACACACACACACACAAATTGGATCATTGTTGCCCAAAACTATTGTTTTTATGTGTTTTGGTTGATGTAGTTCTCGTTTTAGATTGATGTTCATTTGGACTAAGGGTGGAATAGAGTGATTGAGCTGAAATTATCTAAGGTTATAATCCGTTCTTCTTCGTCACTTTCTTATCCATCTATTTTATTGAAGGTTTGATCTTAGTTTAGAGTCTGACATAATTTTAGGATTGGGTTCAATTTACGGTTTTATTTAGATTTAGGGGTTTTTATTTAAAGTTAGAGATTTTGAAAAATCATCTTTGATCTCTTAAATAAATTTGATTTATTTGTGCTACTATGTTCTTGCGCTATCTATTTGTGTTTGATTTGGTAGTGTTATAATTGTTGTTGATTGTGTTATGGGTGGATGGTGGTAGTGGTGGTTGTAAAAGAAATACTCAGTATATGTCATTGCCATATCAACTGTCGGAGATAAAATGACTAATTTACCCTCGTATGCAAGGCACATGAGGGAGTTAACAAATGAATTTAACTTTTGCTAATTGGAGGGATCAAAATCAAGCATTTTTGCATAGAATATTTTTCTGCAATATAAATTTGTAAGGAGCAAAACCAAGAAAAATAACAACAAGAGGGACGAAAATTGCAATTTACTCTTTATTTTATAAAAAATCCTAATGAACAATAAATACATTTGTAATGACATATTGTTTTTTATTTAATAGTGTATGGAAATTGAATAAAAAATGATAGAAGATGAAAGTCAATAAAAGGAATATAAGAGGTAGGTTAATCAATAAGAGGAAGATAAGAGATTTTTGAGCTCTAATTGCAGTAAATAACAAATAATTTATAACTATATAACATCGTATCCGGTAAAATATAAGTCAATAAAGCGGTCTATTATGATACTTAGACTTTTTTATTTGTTTTATAAACACAATTTTATTGTACTAAGTTACTCTGAAAAGGAATTACCATGATGGTTAATGTTAGGATAGATGCCGAACTAATATATATGAATTAGACGGATGAAATTCGAAAACCTCAAAAAGTAGGCAAACCGTCGTTGCCATGCATCCCAAAATTTGGCACAACAAAATCGAAGCGGAAAGTTTACAAACAAAACCAATCTCATGTTCACCTAATAGCTTTTCGATCTATAACAACTTCCAACTACTTCAATTAGTTTTTATAAATAACTACATCGAGATCGACTAAAAAGAAATAATATTTCAAATAAACGTTTAAATAAGGTTTCAAAAACATTTTTCTATTGCATAATATATATGTATTCGAGAGTATTAGAAAAATATTAATTTGATGTAAATCAGTTCTCGATGGTTGATCAAAATAATTCAAAAAAAGATCACGTTCAGTAAGTTTAAGATTGTTTTCAAAAGCAACGTATATCATACAAAAATAACCACCGAAAGGTTAGTCATGCGTATAAATGTCAACAGATGTATAAATTATAATTTATTTGTGAAATTACGTACAATTGAGCAAACTGGATTGGATTGGATTGGATCGGAATTGGATGGGTGTATTATTATTTGATAACAATTTAAAATCCATTAAAATAAAACTAATCCAATACACATATGAATACAATTGAATACGCATTTAAGATGAATACATTGTGAATATTTTTTCTTAGCAATAATATTATAGTTTATGAATAAACTGTGAACATTTTTTAAGCAATAATTAAAGGTGAGCAAAATCGGGTACTCGGCCGAATTTCATGGAACCGGAACCGGCGGTTCCTAGAATCAAGGAACCGGACCGGAACCGCTTACATCGGTTCTCTATATTTTGGAACCGCCGGTTGTGGTTCCGGGTACCCGTGTCAATTTGTGTTTTTATAAATTTTAATATATTATATAATAAAAATGTAATTTTAAGTCTATTGCAAAAAATTATTGAATTGGTAAATTTATTAATACAATTTTAGTTTTATTAAATATTTACATCTAATAAATTTATAAATATTTTTTATTAAAAATAGCGGGTACCCGTCGGTTCCGGTTCTAGGTACCTAGCGGGACTGGTACCCGGTTCCGGAACCGGTCCCGGTGGGTTACAGTTCCAAAAAAATGAGAACCAGAATCAGAACCAGTCTTAATCGGTTTCGTGTTTTAGGAACCGGAGCCAGAACCAATCACATCGGTTCCGGTTTCGGAACCGGCAGTTCCGAAACGATTCCGATTTCAAAGGCGAGTACCTAGTTCTGATGCTCACACCTAGCAATAATACTATAGTTTGTGAATATGCTCTAAATCTATAAGATCTGGTATAGCTTGTAAACACATTGTGAACACCAGCTAAACTAAAAAACCTTACCACTTTAGAACACCATGTAAATATTGTGAACACATCATAAGAAACTTCTTAAGGATGTTTACATTGTGTTCACAATATGTTCATCATATGTGTAAATTCAATTGTGTGTGCATGTATGTCACAGAGATAAAAGAGAGGAGAGGGAGAGAAAGACACAAAGTTAATTATTGGAAGTTGATTTTCCTAAAAAATGCATTAATGTTTATTTAACAAATAAAATTAATTATCTTAAATTAGTGGCTTAAATAGATCTCACGAATCTCACAAATTTCGATGTTCTCAAATGACCAAGCCCATATATCGTTCTATTTAAATGTATATTTGTTCATAAGTAATGGTTTTTAGTGAAAAGTAGGAATAATTGGCTCAACATATAGGATAAATCTATCAGATATCCAATATTGTATAGAATTGATCCATTCGTATTGGATTTTATTATAATGGTTGTGCAAAGTTGATTGAATTGGATCTATTGTGCACAATGCACAATTAGCTCGACTGGTAATTGCATTGCATCTGTTTACCAACGTTAAACATATATCCAATGGATGACTTAACTGGAACAACTTGACCTAAATCCATTGTATGTGAATCGATATATACCTCTAAAACATATTACACCATACACAATGTTGAATATGTCAAGTAGAACACGTTTTATTTTTATTTATAATAATATAATTAAATCTTGCTATATATACGCAAGGACGATGGATGCGACTAGGGGCTATGGATGTATCGTTTTCTCGTATTCAACATTGTCCCTAGCAAGTGCTTTAGCTTTCAACTTATCTTAATTCGAAGTCTCGTATGTGGGAGGAGCCGACTTCTTGACTTTGGGATATTTATTGAAATGGGAAAATCACAAGTGGTTCCTATAAGGTTATGATGTAGGGATTTGATCACAAAGTTAGGGGTGCACATGGGTTCGATTTGGACGGTTCGAAATCGTTTGAGCAACTCAGCTCAACCCAACTGTAACAACCGGGTTTTTATAGAAAAGGTGAATGTTTGGTGGCCAAATTATAATCTTTGAAAGTTAGACTTGAGGGACCTTTTGGAAATTCTGAAGAGTTATATATAGCTACAAATCCCTAGGGCTGATTTTAGAAATCAGTATTGTGTTGAGTCTTGTGTGGTTCGCGGCTAAGAAGAGAAAGGAAGAAGGAGCAAAATTTGGGAAGAACTCTTAATCAAGAAAGGGACTAGCAAGGTAATCTTCCTTTATGTTTTCTGCTGTAAATCTTAGTTCCTTACTCTCTTGTGTCTAGTAATTGGGGCTGGAATAAGTAGGGTTTAGTGGGTTCTTCACCCATTTAACCCTTATGTTGAACATCTTGGGTTTTGTTTATAATGTGTCGATTTAATGGTTTAAAAATGAAACTAATGGGTGTTTATGACTAGTGGTTGAACCCTTATACCTGCCTAATCGAGCGGTGGCCAGAAATCAAGTTTTAATCACTTTTGGATTAGTGTTCTTCGTCCAGCCCGTAGATTTCCGGACGTCGCCCCGTCCGGACAGTAGTGTCCGGACAGTGGGGGTGTCCTGGTGGTTTCTTAGTGTCCGGATGTAAGGAGATACCGGATAGGTTCAGTGTCCGGAGGGTTGTGTCCGGAAAGGACTAGCGTCCGGGTAGTTGCGTCCGAGAAGACTAAGCGTCCGGAAAGGCTGAGTGTCCGGAAAGTGTCGGGTGTCCGGAAAGCAGCTGTGTCCGGAAAGAGTTATCCGGACAGTAGGGTCGAACTGTTTATCTGATGCGAATCTAATGCCATTAGGTGTTCGATTGGTTTAGCTTGGAGACATTTAAGGGATGCGTGCAGAGCTAGCGAAAGGTGAGTTCCCTAAACCCTTTTTACGGCGCAAAAATGTTAAATGTTTTCTTACTGATCATGGTACTTAACAAGTATAAAATGTTTGTAAACTAAGGTGCATATTTCTCATGAATGTATTTATCTATAGCTAAAAGAAAGTTTGTCATGATGGAATGTAAGGCATGCTTAGTAAGAGTTTATTTTACATGCTTTTATGTAACGTATGTGCATGCTACGTGATGTCGGTCTGCACTGTGGGATCAGAGATAGATCCTCGGGTTCTGATGATCCCTTGGATATGTATGAAGAGCCTATGGGTTGGAATTTGTTTCCCTCCTAGGCGGGTAGTCTGCTTGGGCCCCGATACCTTCAAGGGCGAAAGGGGAGTCTGCTTGGGCCCCGATCGCGGATGGTTATGTGATCCATTACATAGTGCAGTACCTTATGTGATGATTTACGATGTTTTCAATGAAAGGATTTTTCACTGTCTATATATGTTATTTTACGAGGGAATTCACTAGACCCTTTTGGTCTAACCCTCGCTTTTCTAAAACTAAACCATTTTCAGGTAAACATGTTACGGGTTCTTCTAATAAGAACTAAGAGATGGCATGGAGGATTTGGAGCTTAGAGCGACTCCAAGTTTGTCTATGATGACTATAGATATAGTGCTCGGCTGTGGAATTAGAGTCTTCCGCTGTCAATTTTGTGTAGTATTATGAATCAAAGGATTAAGGACAAGTTTATTATGTAATTCGAATGCTCATTCTATTTTAATGCACGTTAAGATTTTTGGGACGTTACAAATGGTATCAGAGCCTTAGTTTAAGGGATTTAGGTGACCAGTCGGGCCTAAACTTAAACTGTAAGATGAGGAACACAACCGAGACATAGGATTGCCTCTAGGAACGATCACTATAAATTCGCTTAAGAATAAGGTGCCAAGGACAAACGTGTAAGGTAAGTTTGGGATTACACCTGGCCAGTGTAAATACGAACTTACAGGTACATGTGCGTGCTTACAATACCTTACTTATAGCAAATTGGTCGTGTCATGTCTAGCAAGGATTAATTTTCGGTTTCTTTCAGTCTAGCGCTATGGCTGGGAGAACGTTGAGGAATAGGTCAGCAAGATCCCTGAGGGATAGACCGAGCTCCATTGTTTGGGGAGGGTCGGGTAAGATCATATATGATGTGATGTATGTATACGTCGTAGAGGAGAAATCCTGTAAAGAATGTTATGAGTCGTCTAGAGGTAGCTCTTCGTGGATTCGGAAAGGATGAATGTTTGAGTTTGAGTAAGACTCCAGTTTCAGGAGAGTCCTAGTTATGGAAATCATGGGGTAGATCAGTTGGGATGGTAAGGAAGGACTGTGTAGAAATCTTGAAAGTGTCAATGGAGCCCTGACTTCTTAGTCGAGCTTTTCAGTGGCAGAATAAATGAAATAAGATACCTATATTGAATTGAAAGCATGTAGAAGTAGAAAGTGAGATAGTTGATCAAAACAAAAGTAGTATGAAATGATTGAGTAAGTGAGATGTAGAACGCATGTGCAGCGAGTTGTTGCATGACCGAGAGGATGACCATTGGTCGTAGGTAAAGTGTCAAGGATAAGCTGCGTGAGTAAAGCGGTTGACCTTGTTTGAGTGAGTAGGCTTCAATAGCAAGTAGAGTCTCATGCATGGCGTTCTTTATGTAACATGAAGTTTTCAAGATTTAAGTTAAATGTGTAAATATAAATTTGATCGAAAATGAGTCAGGATGTGCACGTGTATGTTCAAAGAAAAGGTGATTTTATTCACATTGCACATTGAAATTTTGAGCTTAACGATTTGCAAAGTATTTCACGCTTTTAATGATAAGTTAAATTGTTACAAAAAGGTCAAGAAAATGGTTACCTGCAATTCATTCATAACCAAAATGCTTTTTGATCTATTGATAACATACAAATGAGTGCGAGAACCGACTGGCTTACTTTGGGTCGGTAATTCTGTCGAAATTGTGTCATATGAAAAGATTTTCACTCAATATATCACTGTCGTAATAACATCGTTCGGAATTGAGTAAGATTAAGGTTCACGGAAAGATGCATGCAAACGATTCTCGAATCGTTGTGCAGGGCGTTGAAGTTATAAGAGTGATGGGGTCATGTGTACCCAAGTGTTTTCCCAAACGTTGTTTATGTAAAATGGTGAAATGTGCGAAAAGATTTATTTACTGTATTGTCATGCATGAAGGCTATGAACCCACTAGGTCGTAGAGTGTTACATTGTTAAGCTAAGGAATAACTCCAAGAGTGGAAAAGTGTCGGACAAATCAGGAAAGAATGTTGTAGCTTTAGTATTTGTGTTCAAGAGGAAAGATGAACAGTGTTAGAGTCAGAAGTGGATTATAGTATCGGTTGTATGAGGGTTTGCACCCTTGTTCGGTAACTGGAAGTACGGTTGTTGAGGGACGGATTGGGCCCAGGGGAGGGAGTAGAAGTCATCGAGGTGTTGGTGTTAGCAACTCGTTGAGTAGTGTTGAGAGGCAAAAGCGAAATGTCCACGGTGTTGGATATGAGTTTTGAGGTGAGCTTGTAATATTGATGTTACAGGAGTAAGTTCAGAAAAGAGGGAGACGTATTATGAAGTGATTATGATATGTTGGTAGGATTAGGTTCCGTAAGGAACCCTTATTAAAGAATAAGTTAAGAAAGTAGTTACAGGTTATCTGTAGTTGTAGAAGTCGACAGTTGTGTCAGGTGGCCGAGGCCGAAGTCTTGAACCAGAAGGTTGGGAGTAGATAGAACACCTTGTAGGGGTGTTAAGAGGATGAGAAGTTATTGTTTTGAATAAGCGTTCTATTTATGAAGTATGGAGGGTTCGTAGAATAATGAGGTAAGTAGCACGAGCGAAGCGAGTGTGTAGACTTCAACGTTTAGTGAGGGACTGTGTCCAGCTTACGTAAGAGCTCGGATCGTAAAGAGCTAGCTAAAATGTCTGTGTCTGAGCTATTTGAGAACTCGTGAGTTATAGTTCAGCAAGTTGAGAAAGGACTAAGCAGCGAGATAGGCTCGATTTTACGCGGGTAATTTTGAAGGCGAGTTTAAATTGTGTATGGATGATCATGAGAGATCTGGTCTGCAGTGTGATGTTATGGGCAAAGAGTGTAAGGATGTGTAGTGACAGTATTTGTCAAGCTAAATGTGTCGGCTAGTGTCGTAGTAATGTGGTGTTAGAGAGAGAGGAAGCATCAGATAGAAGCCTTTTGGGGGTTTCGGATGAGGTGTGCGACTTGTTAACCAGGTTGTTGGAACACGTAGGGTGTAAGTTGACGTTGTAATATGATTAAGTTTGGGATAAAATGACGGAGTGATGGTAGGTAGTTACTCAAATAAGAAACCAATTGTTCTGTGGTTGTAAGCGTCGCTAAGTAAGCATGTTTTGGGATCATTGGAAGTTTAAAGAAGATGATGGGTATGTTAGTCAAGATGAGGTGGAATAGGTGCGAACTCCTTAAAGAATGTGAGCTGCTGCTTATGGGTGAAAGATTTGTCTGAGAAAGTAAAAGCAGGAGATTAAAGAATGTATAGTGACGTCGAACACTGGTGTCGTTTCGAGACAACTTAGTTGAATGCCTTAAGTTAGGATTTTGGTGCAACTGTTTGGTTATGTAAGTATTGTGAATGTGGTATCAGCATGTGGAAAGGTCAGGAGAGAGGGGCAGGTAATGTTTGGTGGGCGGTGCTCCACGCTAACGTGGGGAGGTGAAGACCGTATGTCGAAATAAGTGGGTAAGTTGGAAGTAGTAAGCTTGACAGTAATGCCGAGAGGTGCAGTGGTGTGTAGATTGTCACTGATAAGTGTGCGAACTTTTGGAAAGAGTATTGAGGAAGAGAGTTGTGTATGATTTTGTGCAGGGAAGAAGTGGATGAGGCCACTGAATGAGTTAAGTTAGTGACTTTGTGAGAAATGTTTAAACGAATTGGTCGCTCAGTGATTAAGCTAGTGAGAATAGTATGGTGTGACCGTGATTACTCCTCCCAGTTGTGTGAGGATAACCGAAGTTATGTTTCAGGATAAGTTTAATTCGAATAGGTGGACACTTCAACAATGAGTATGGAGTAGTGAAGTGGTAGGGATATGAGAGATGGTTGACGAACTATGGTCTGGGTGGTCCGAGAAAAGGGGAATGTTATCTGCATAGACGAGTGTTGGGTGGTGCAAGGTTGTGAGCTGTGATACGATGAAGGAACTCGGGATCGTGAGTTGTCGGGATGTACAGGGTTGGCCTTGTGCCAAGCTGTCATGAGTGATTGATTCTTAGTAAGTGAATCTCGTGTTGTAGCGGGGGATTCCGCCAAGTTCCTCCCTAAAGGAAGTATAGATGCATGAGAAGCCTTAGTAATCTTCTATTGTTGAGACCGATCGAATAGGAACGGTAGCCTGCGAGTTAGAGTACCGTAAGAACTGAAGGGAATGCATCCAATGTTCCATGTTTCGAATTTAATGAGGTGGTTAACTGAGTCAGAAGTGGCATTTCATTGGGGAAGTATCGGTTGAGGTGTGGGCATGATACCCGCGTCTTTTCCAATAAGGAATTCCGGGGACGAAATTCTTTTAAGGGGGGAGTGTTGTAACAACCGGGTTTTTATAGAAAAGGTGAATGTTTGGTGGCCAAATTCTAATCTTTGAAAGTTAGACTTGAGGGACCTTTTGGAAATCTTGAAGAGTTATATATAGCTACAAATCCCTAGGGCTGATTTTAGAAATCAGTATTGTGTTGGGTCTTGTGTGGTTGGCGGCTAAGAAGAGAAAGGAAGAAGGAGCAAAATTTGGGAAGAACTCTTAATCAAGAAAGGGACTAGCAAGGTAAACTTCCTTTGTGTTTTCTGCTGTAAATCTTAGTTCCTTACTCTCTTGTGTCTAGTAATTGGGGCTGGAATCAGTAGGGTTTAGTGGGTTCTTCACCCATTTAACCCTTATGTTGAACATCTTGGGTTTTGTTTATAATGTGTCGATTTAATGGTTTAAAAATGAAACTAATGGGTGTTTATGACAAGTGGTTGAACCCTTATACTTGCCTAATCGAGCGGTGGCCAGAAATCAAGTTTTAATCACTTTTGGATTAGTGTTCTTCGTCCAGCCCGTAGGTTTCCGGACGTCGCCCCGTCCGGACAGTAGTGTCCGGACAGTGGGGGTGTCCGGGTGGTTTCTTAGTGTCCGGATGTAAGGAGATACTGGATAGGTTTAGTGTCCGGAGGGTTGTGTCCGGAAAGGACTAGCGTCCGGGTAGTTGTGTCCGAGAAGACTAAGCGTCCAGAAAGGCTGAGTGTCCGGAAAGTGTCGGGTGTCCGGAAAGCAGCTGTGTCCGGAAAGAGTTATCCGGACAGTAGGGTCGAACTGTTTATCTGATGCGAATCTAATGCCCTTAGGTGTTCGATTGGTTTAGCTTGGAGACATTTAAGGGATGCGTGCAGAGCTAGCGAAAGGTGAGTTCCCTAAACCCTTTTTACGGCGCAAAAATGTTAAATGTTTTCTTACTGATCATGGTACTTAACAAGTATAAAATGTTTGTAAACTAAGGTGCATATTTCTCATGAATGTATTTATCTATAGCTAAAAGAAAGTTTGTCATGATGGAATGTAAGGCATGCTTAGTAAGAGTTTATTTTACATGCTTTTATGTAACGTATGTGCATGCTACGTGATGTCGGTCTGCACTGTGGGATCAGAGATAGATCCTCGGGTTCTGATGATCCCTTGGATATGTATGAAGAGCCTATGGGTTGGAATTTGTTTCCCTCCTAGGCGGGTAGAGGGGAGTCTGCTTGGTACCCGATACCTTCAAGGGCGAAAGGGGAGTCTGCTTGGGCCCCGATACCTTCAAGGGCGAAAGGGGAGTCTGCTTGGGCCCCGATCGCGGATGGTTATGTGATCCATTACACAGTGCAGTACCTTATGTGATGATTTACGATGTTTTCAATGAAAGGATTTTTCACTGTCTATATATGTTATTTTACGGAGGGAATTCACTAGACCCTTTTGGTCTAACCCTCGCTTTTCAAAAAACTAAACCATTTTCAGGTAAGCATGTTACGGGTTCTTCTAATAAGAACTAAGAGATGGCATGGAGGATTTGGAGCTTAGAACGACTCCAAGTTTGTCTATGATGACTATAGATATAGTGCTCGACTGTGGAATTAGAGTCTTTCGCTGTCAATTTTGTGTAGTATTATGAATCAAAGGATTAAGGACAAGTTTATTATGTAATTCGAATGCTCATTCTATTTTAATGCACGTTAAGATTTTTGGGACGTTACACCAACCCAACTATTTTGGTTTGAAAAATGATATCTCATTCAACCTTATTTAAATTTATAACTTAACTCGTTAGATGTCATTTTAGGCTAGTCATGCGGTTTGGGTTGTGTGTTTTGATTTTTTTAAAAGATGATTATATTACAATTTCAAACAAAAAAAATCAACTATTAGTGGTTGACATTTAACCATTCAAAAATATCTCATTCATTCAAGTTTATGTCTAATTGTCTAAACATAAATGTGAAGATACATAAATCCTTGTTATGATAAGAATAATGAATTAAAATACCAAGGGCTTTTGGATTAACAGTATCTGGGTCTACGGTCTCCAACGAAGTTATGGTTTAAACCTCATCAAAGGTGGAGTGGTTGTGAGAGTTATTTGGTTGCCTTTTGCATATATAATACTAGATACTTAAATAAACGGATTAAAATAATACTATTAATCATCAACGACGATTTTCAACTTTTCCAACTATGATGTTGTGTTAACTTTGAGCTTGTTCATGTTGTCTACAATTAAAAAAAAAATTAGACTCTTTGGAGTATTGAATTAGTAGAAGTCTAGACTACTAAATGAGCTAGAATGTTAAATTGTTAATAGATTATCATTTAATGGACTATGTATATGTGTTTGTTTGTAGACATAATTAACAACATGATTTTTTTATTATCATAATTTTATCGGGTTTGGCAGGTTGGAAAATTTAATCCAAAGGCCATAATCAACCCTATTTTTACCTATTTGTATATATTTTATGAACTAATTAAACCTCTGGTTATATTGGGTTAGGTTGGATGGATTATCGGTTTGATCAATTTTTTGTGCACCTCTACACATAGTCACACATAATAGATATAAAGTATGATCGTTAACCAATAACCTAATGTGAGACAAACCAAATCAAAAAAATAATAGATATGAATTAACACCATAAAAGAAACAAAACAAACAAACAAACAAACATTCACGAATTAACATGTTTCCATTGTTTGAAGGTGTGTGTATGTCCACAAATGAATAGAGGATCTAGATTCGCCAAAGAAAATCGAATTCAAAAAATATGAATCAAACTCTCAAAGCTATTAAAAATAATTGTAATAACCGGGTTTGTTTTGTAAATAAAGTATAATGGTGTGTAAGTTGTGAGAGTTGCAAAGTTTGGTGGCCTTGGTGTAAATATGGAAATAGGGTTAAAACCCCAAAACCCTCATTTCTATTTTCTCATTTTTTAGAGCGGCTGAGTGTGTAAAATTGGGGCAAGACTAGGGGTGAGCAATACCGGGTACCCGCCTTATTTTCATGGAACCGGAACCGGAACCGGCGGTTCCTAGAAAGAAAGAACCGGAACCGGAACCGTTCCCGTCAGTTATCTTTTTTTTGGAACCGGTCCCGAAACCGCTGGGAACCGGTTCCGGTTCCGGGTACCCGCTGACAGAACCCTAAACTTTATTCACCTCCTTGAATATTTTTGTGTCCTGTATCCAACTTTCTAGTAAGAAGATATTGAGTTTATTGATCTCCATTAAACAAAAAAACCAAATAGCTAACTGGATATAATCTAGAGGTTAGACCTCTTACAATTAACTCTAGAGGTTAGACCTCTTACAATTAACCAATGCCAGCTTACAAGTTCTGAAAAGTACTTATGTCTTACCTTCAAAATCTCAGTGGACAATTTTCATACAGTTCAAAGAACCAATTGAATTAAGTATAATTTCACACTAGAAAAAACAGCATAGAAAAACCAATTTCAGAAACTAGATTTATACTTTTATAGTACACGATAGAATCAAAATCAATATATGAACACAAAACCAATTTCAGAAACTAGATTTATAGTACACGATAGAATCAAAACCAATTTCAGAAACTAGATTTATAGTACACGATAGAATCAAAATCAATATTAACTCACCAGAACGGCAAGCTCTGCCGACAAGGAGGAAGCAGGTCGGCGGACGGCGGACGGCGGCTGTGGCGTCGCTGAGCTGCCTGACCAGACCTTCGTGAGTTCGTAAGGCCGGTGAAGAAATGTGTGTGTGGCGGCTGTGAAGAAATGGAATGCAAGAGCAAACTAAATTCAGTAACCCTAAAAAGTAATACTTATTACTTATTAATTGTTTTACTTAAATTAAATATTTATATGTAATAATTATTAAATATGTAGATATTTAAATATATTAAAATATACCGGGTACCCAGCGGTTCCGGCTCTAGGTACCCAGCGGGACCGGGTACCCGGTCCCGACGGGTACCCAGCGGGTAGCGGTTCTAAAAAAATGAGAACCGGAACCGGACCCAGTCTTAATCGGTTCCGTATTTTAGGAACCGGAACCGGAACCAGTCACATCGGTTCCGGTTCCGGAACCGGCAGTTCCGAAGCGGTTTCGGTTCCAAAGGCGGGTACCCAATTCAACTGCTCACCCCTAGGCAAGACGACATTTCTATTTGTGGAGGGAAGGGCTTGAATTGGGAGCCTTAGAGTGTGAATCTCCATCATCAAGGTAAATTCTCCTTTCTTAATTCCTTAAGTTCCTGAGAAAAACTTAAGTAAGTTGTTGTTAAGTTTGGGTGTGAAGTTGATTTAGAAATGGGATCTGCTCTGTATGTTTCATCCATTTTAATCAGTGTGGGAATCAACTAGAATTGTTGGCTTAATCATTTATAAACTTGGATTTTTGTCTCTAATGGTTAATGATAGGATTAGAGGAGTTTTTGGTTGAGTTGTGATGTAACTATGCGTGTTCGATAAGTCGCCAGAAGGGTCCCAAATCGGGAAGTTTTTCGGGAGTGTCGGAATCTGGTAGTTGTTCGGATGGATCTGGAAGTCGAGTTACCGGATATTATATCCAGAAGTCCTTGAGAAATCCGGATGGATCCGTGAATCTATACCGGAGAAGTGGACATCAGGGTAAGTCCGAAATCCGGAAGGTGTGTCCGGAAATTATTACCGGAAACAGGAAATTCGGATACGTCCGGAAATTAAATGATTGGTTGAGATTGGTTCTTACAGTTCTCACAAACTAATTAGTTCTCATTTGATTAAGCCCCATATTCTCAATTGTGTATAGGTTTTTTCGCAAACCTAATATTGAGACAGTTGTATTTGATCAAATTTTAGGGCCATTCTGGCTGGTTGATTTATATTTAATGTTATGCTTTATTTTAGTTTTTGGGTTGTTACATTAAGACTTTGTTTTGTGTGGCTATTGTGGGGCCATTTTGGCATTTATTTTAATTAAGTTTTTGATTTTTAGCTTGTTAGTTAGTACGCGTTGTTACACTAATTCTCACATTGTCTCTCTCTTCAAATTAATGATACAAAGATGGGGATGGAATCATGGAAGGGTCGTCTTTATACTAGAAAAAAAACATACACAAATCCTATGTCGATTTGAATGTTTAAATAAGAAATTTCGAATTTACCATTTGGTAAAATCGAGCTTAATTACAAGGAAAAGTTGTGCTTGAATTCTCAAATCATAAAATTTTTACCCTATCAAGACACACAATCATGCTTGATTGTAGGGCATGGTCATGCTTAGTGTTGTTAGGTTTTCTTATTTTGTTGTTTTTTTATCACATTTATCAATATTAGTGTTGGTCACCCCGCGTTGTGCGGTGGCGATAATTGTTTTTAAAGGAATGCATTGTAAAAGTGATTAGTTTGCGTATCTCAACAATAATTTTGTTACGAATTGTATAAGACACACACACACACACACACATATATATATATATATATATAGAGAGAGAGAGAGAGAGAGAGGCTCCTTCAATTGTAAACTTTTTTTTTCGTGTAAACCGTGTAAACTCTTGATTTCATAGGTTTTTTTCATGAATTTTTTTATGGAATTGTTTATTTTGATGAAATTGTTTCATATCATTCATTTCTTGACGAATTTTTTTAATGAAATTTGTAGTTTCATAGGGTTTTTTTCATTTTTATGAACTGTTTCATACATTTTTCGTTTTCACCTATGAAACTACAAATTTCGCAAAAAAAATTCGTCAAGAAATGAATGATATGAAACAATTTCATCAAAATAAACAATTTCATAAAAAAATTCATGAAAAACACCTATGAAATCGAGAGTTTACACGAAAAAAAGTTTACATTTGAAGCTCCCTATATATATATATATAAGTAAAAGAATAAAAAAATTAATAATTTTTATTTTTCAAACTTATTACGGATTTGGTCCCTGGGGTTTGTGTCATTACGGAATTAGTCCCTCATGTAAAGACAAAAAAAGAAAGAAGGACGAAAATGCCATTCAGTTTAACGGAGATGTTGGACGGCAGTTAGAGGGAGGGACCAACTCGTTATAAAATGTCATACGTCGAGTCCTAATCCGTAATAAATGAAGTTTAGGGACAATTTTCGTAAAAACCACCAAACCACAGGGACCAAATCCGTAATTTACTCTAAAATTAATATCAAGTGGGGTTGATGACTCACATATCAAATATTAAACAGATAAAAACAAATACTACACGCTTAACAAAAATGTTGAGATTCAAGAAAATGTATGCTTATCCCATTGTTGGCTCTTTATTTTTGTACTCATCTCCCTCTTGCAACTTTCATTTTATCATCCGATGTGGGATCCAAAGAATAATTTGAGAAAACAAATGGAAATTTTTTTTGTATCCACCTTCCTCATGCCTTTTTCATTATCTTATCCAAAACCCAAAACCCAAAACCCTAAACCCTAGCAATATGGGATACTCAAAATTTAACTACAAACCACAATTTGAGAATACTCAATTCTCATGGTGCCACCTCAACTCTTCTTGGTTGTCTCTTTTATATATATAAAGATAAAGATTGATATAGCACCTTTCTTAGCAATGTGGGATACTTAAAATTTAACTACAATCCACCATTTGAGAATAGTGCCACCCTAACTCTTCTTGGTTGTCTCTTTTATATATATAAAGATAAAGATATTGATGATTGATGATAAATAAAAGAGATAGTGAAAAGCAACCAATCTAAAACTTGAGATGGTTAGCCAAAAATTAGCCAAGCACATGAGTACATATAGAGGGTCAACTAAAATAAGCTAACCCATGACTTTTTACAAAGATTTTCCCTCCTCCTAATAAATACTCACATCATTCTTTCATTCTATCATCTCACCACCAATGTGGGATAACCAAAATGTACCAAATTACAAGATTTGATGAATACTCAAATGTCATTGTGCCACCTCATTCTTGGTGGTTTTCTCTTTAATATATATTGATGATTGATATTTTTGTACTCATCTCCCTCTTGCAACTTTCATTTTATCATCCGATGTGGGATCCAAAGAATAATTTGAGAAAACAAATGGCATTTTTTTGTATCCACCTTCCTTATGCCCTTTTCATTATCTTATCCAATGTGGGATGCAAATAATAATGTGAGAGAATAGACGATATGAAGATATTTTCAAAAATTAAAGTTCACCTTTATGAACAACCATTCTACAATATTTGAATTGTAAATTAGAGGGTTGCGCCAAGCATTGGTAGTAGTTTAAGACCAAGACGACACATAAATAATCATTTCATCAAGCTAGTATAATGGGTATACCTCATAAATAAAATACCAAGTATGACGATGACCAGGACATTGGATATTAAACTAAACATATATTATACTTTATCTTAACCAAAAGATCGAGATTCGGGAAATATATGTTTTTTCTATTGTTAACCTCCCTTTTGCCACTTTCATTCCATCATCCGATCTAGGATGCAAACAATATTGAGAAAAAACTTGGCCTCTTTTTTTGTATTCACATCCCTCATGCCTCTTTCATTCTTTCATCCAATTTAGGATGCAAACAATGATATGAGAAACTAAAAACAATATATAAGATACTTGATCTTAACTAAAAGGCCAAAAACCGGGAAATGTATGTTAAACTATGAAAAACATATACTATACTTGATCTTGACCAAAACGTTGAGAATAGAAAAAGATAGGTTTGTTCTAGCTTCCATGTTAGCCATTTCTTTTGAACTTGCCTCCCTCTTGCCACTTTCATTTCATCATCCGATATGGATGCAAACAATATTGAGATAAAAGAGTTGACCCTATTATTTATGTATCCACCCTCCTCATGCCTATTTCACTATTTCATTCAATGTGGGATGCAAACATAAGAAAAAATAAAATATGATTTCTATTTTTTAAAGTTTCGGAGTTGCTACTTTATTCTCTATGATTATTTTATCAATGGTTTCTCCTCATCCTTTATATACCCAACTCTTCTATTGATATATCATATATCAATATGGGATGCAAAAAACTCAACTACAACACTTCTATTGATATATTATTTTTTACCATTGTATATTGATATATTGATCTTTCAACATGTACGCTAAAAATAACTATTTTTATTAAAAATGTTGGGGGGGGGGGGGTTAAAAATGACATAATTAGCCAAATGACCCTTTTAGTTTTCAAATGTTTCTCCTCATCCTTTATATACCAACTCTTCTATTGATATAACATCTGTTAGGAGTAATCAATCACATATTGATATTGTGTAAATAAATGAACAAAAATTGAAGGAGTAGAAGACAATTTCTTGTATAAACTTTGTTTTACATCATAAAACAAACAACAAACGAAGAACAACAATTAAATCTTACTTGAAACGAAGATTCTTTGAAGACATCAGAATCGATTGAGGCCTGCAATTACGCAGTGTCCTAAGACAAAATTTCGCCGGTGGTACGGGCGTTGTCTAGAGGATACAACAATCAAATTCAAGTTTGTAACTTGAATCTAGCGAATCGTCATACGTTTGGCGAAGAACGAGAAGGAGAGAAAACACAGAAATATGCAGGAAATTCGTGTATCAAGTCTGCCAAAACGAAAGGAAGAAGTGTGTTTATATACGTATGCCACAATAACCGAAATTAACTGTCAGGAAGTCCGCGCTACTTGCGGCGCTAGTAAACTTGCGCGGAGATGCGCGCGGTGTACTGCCCATCGAACCCAACAGAGACCCGCGCGCCTTGTGGCGCGGTCTTGGTCGCGCCGTAGTGCGCGCCGTGCACTGGTTCCAGAGTCCCGCGCCAGATCCTGCAAGCATACCACACTCGTTCTTCAATCGTGGATTCTCGACCCCATCGAGACCCCAAGGCCCAAGGCCCAATCTTTGACTTTAAATATGTATATTCAAGTCAAAGAGAGCCCACCAAGAACACCACACACCAAGCCCAAGCAATTAAATGATTCATTTAATGCTCTCAAGTTTGGGTTTATTAAGTGGTGTAAACTTTGCCTTGGCTCCTATGTGGGATTAGTTTTCTCATTTCTCAACTAAGTTCCAACAATACCCCACATTTTCTATTCAAACCCAAATAATACCCCACATTTGAATAGAAAATAAGCAATAGCATGGAACTTATGTTTCTATCACCAAGCTAGTTATAATATGCATCGGAAAACGGTGTCTTTTGGACTTGAACCTTTCCTATGAATGCCTATCGGATCTACTTCATGGATAGTGAGCTAAAGTCTTGAACTAGCCACTTTTTGTAGTAAATCGAGACAATAGGCATCACACATATTATATCTATACATAATTTGATTCTTACCGTTGTGTTCATTTCGGTCGTGAACATATCCTTTCTTCATGAGAGTTTTAGAAGACGTAGCCATCTCCGTCTTCAAAGATGCGACCACACATCAGTCTCACATAGGTAATGTCGATCAAGAATATTCCGTTGTATTCCACTAAGAAGCTATCAGCATTATTAAGAATATAAAATTCAACCCTCAATCGTCAACGGAAATATACACATAAAAGTCATCATAGGAGTAGGCATACCTGTGTATAAGCGTCTCTTGAGTGTTCCTCAACTAGTTTTCCTATTGAACCTAGACCATGGGATCTCCAATTTCGCTAGGTTAGGTTTCCGCCGAGGAAACTCATTGTATTGGCTTTAAGCCCATTCCCCTCGATGAAAAGGACACTTGCTCTCTACTTAGGCCTTTTGTCAAAGGATCAGCGATATTTTCCTTTGACTTTACGTAGTCTATGGAAATAATTCCATTTTTCAGCAAGTCCTTAATTGTATTATGGCGACGTCTTATATGTAGAGACCTGCCATTATATATTTGATTCTTTGCTCTCGTGAGAGCAGCCATACTGTCACAATGGATACAAATGGCAGTCACGGGTTTTGGCCACAACGGAATACCTTCTAGGAAGCTCTTTAGCCATTCGGCTTCTTCAGCGGCTTTATCTAAAGCTACAAATTCTGCTTCCATAGTTGATCTTGTATTCACCGTTTGTTTGGATGATTTCCATGAGACCGATGCTCCACCAAGTGTAAACACATATCCACTTGTGGACTTACTCTCCGAATGGTTGGAAATCCAATTGGCATCACAATACCCTTCTAGAACGGGATGGTATTTCGTATAGTGTAACCCGTAATTCATTGTATACTTCAAATATCTAAGCACTCTCACTAGTGCATACCAATGATCCTTTCCGGGATTATGTGAGTACCGAATTAGTCTACACATACTATATGCTATATCCGGTCGTGTGCAATTCATGATATACATCAAGCTTCCAAGAACTTGTATGTATTCTAATTGAGCCACACTATCTCCTTGATTCTTCTTCAATTGACTAGATTGATCCATCGCTCCTTAACAAGAAATTTTGTCTTAGATTGTTAGGAGTAATCAATCACATATTGATATTGTGTAAATAAATGAACAAAAATTGAAGGAGTAGAAGACAATTTATTGTATAAACTTTGTTTTACATCATAAAACAAACAACAAACGAAGAACAACAATTAAATCTTACTTGAAACGAAGATTCTTTGAAGATATCGGAATCGATTGAGGCCTGCAATTACGCAGTGTCCTAAGACAAAATTTCGCCGGTGGTACGGGCGTTGTCTAGAGGATACAACAATCAAATTCAAGTTTGTAACTTGAATCTAGCGAATCGTCATACGTTTGGCGAAGAACGAGAAGGAGAGAAAACCCAGAAATATGCAGGAATTCGTGTATCAAGTCTGCCAAAACGAAAGGAAGAAGTGTGTTTATATACGTATGCCACAGTAACCGAAATTAACTGTAAGGAAGTCCGCGCTACTTGCGGCGCTAGTAAACTCGCGCGGAGATGCGCGCGGTGTACTGCCCATCGACCAACAGAGACCCGCGCGCCTTGTGGCGCGGTCTTGGTCGCGTCGTGCACTGGTTCCAGAGTCCCGCGCCAGATCCTGCAAGCATACCACACTCGTTCTTCAATCGTGGATTCTCGACCCCATCGAGACCCCAAGGCCCAAGGCCCAATCTTTGACTTTAAATATGTATATTCAAGTCAAAGAGAGCCCACCAAGAACACCACACACCAAGCCCAAGCAATTAAATGATTCATTTAATGCTCTCAAGTTTGGGTTTATTAAGTGGTGTAAACTTTGCCTTGGCTCCTATGTGGGATTAGTTTTCTCACTTCTCAACTAAGTTCAACAATACCCCACATTTTCTATTCAAACCCAAATAATACCCCACATTTGAATAGAAAATAAGCAATATCATGGAACTTATGTTTCTATCACCAAGCTAGTTATAATATGCATCGGAAAACGGTGTCTTTTGGACTTGAACCTTTCCTAGTGAATGCCTATCGGATCTACTTCGTGGATAGTGAACTAAAGTCTTGAACTAGCCAATTTTTTTAGTAAATCGAGACAATAGGCATCACACATATTATATCTATACATAATTTGATTCTTACCGTTGTGTTCATTTCGGTCGTGAACATATCCTTTCTTCATGAGAGTTTTAGAAGACGTAGCCATCTCCGTCTTCAAAGATGCGATCAGTCTCACATAGGTAATGCCGATCAAGAATATTCCGTTGTATTCCACTAAAAAGCTATCAGCATTATTAAGAATATAAAATTCAACCCTCAATCGTCAACGGAAATATACACATAAAAGTCATCATAGGAGTAGGCATACCTGTGTATAAGCGTCTCTTGAATGTTCCTCAACTAGTTTTCCTATTGAACCTAGACCATGGGATCTCCAACTTCGCTAGGTTAGGTTTCCGCCGAGGAAACTCATTGTATTGGCTTTAAGCCCATTCCCCTCGATGAAAAGGACACTTGCTCTCTACTTAGGCCTTTTGTCAAAGGATCAACGATATTTTCCTTTGACTTTACGTAGTCAATGGAAATAATTCCATTTTTCAGCAAGTCCTTAATTGTATTATGGCGTCGTCTTATATGTCGAGACTTCCCATTATATATTTGATTCTTTGCTCTCGTGAGAGCAGCCATACTGTCACAATGGATACAAATGGCAGTCACGGGTTTTGGCCACAACGGAATACCTTCTAGGAAGCTCTTTAGCCATTCGGCTTCTTTAGCGGCTTTATCTAAAGCTACAAATTCTGCTTCCATAGTGATCTTGTATTCACCGTTTGTTTGGATGATTTCCATGAGACCGATGCTCCACCAAGTGTAAACACATATCCACTTGTGGACTTACTCTCCGAATGGTTGGAAATCCAATTGGCATCACAATACCCTTCTAGAACGAGAGGGTATTTCGTATAGTGTAACCCGTAATCCATTGTATACTTCAAATATCTAAGCACTCTCACTAGTGCATACCAATGATCCTTTCCGGGATTATGTGAGTACTGACTTAGTCTACTCACACTATATGCTATATCCGGTCGTGTGCAATTCATGATATACATCAAGCTTCCAAGAACTTGTGTGTATTCTAATTGAGCCACACTATCTCCTTGATTCTTCTTCAATTGACTAGATTGATCCATCGCTCCTTAACAAGAAATTTTGTCTTAGATTGTTAGGAGTAATCAATCACATATTGATATTGTGTAAATAAATGAACAAAAATTGAAGGAGTAGAAGACAATTTCTTGTATAAACTTTGTTTTACATCATAAAACAAACAACAAACAAAGAACAACAATTAAATCTTACTTGAAACGAAGATTCTTTGAAGATATCGGAATCGATTGAGGCCTGCAATTACGCAGTGTCCTAAGACAAAATTTCGCCGGTGGTACGGGCGTTGTCTAGAGGATACAACAATCAAATTCAAGTTTGTAACTTGAATCTAGCGAATCGTCATACGTTTGGCAAAGAACGAGAAGGAGAGAAAACCCAGAAATATGCAGGAATTCGTGTATCAAGTCTGCCAAAACGAAAGGAAGAAGTGTGTTTATATACGTATGCCACAGTAACCGAAATTAACTGTAAGGAAGTCCGCGCTACTTGCGTCGCTAGTAAACTCGCGTGGAGATGCGCACGGTGTACTGCCCATCGACCAACAGAGACCCGCACGCCTTGTGGCGCGGTCTTGGTCGCGCCGTAGTGCGCGCCGTGCACTGGTTCCAGAGTCCCGCGCCAGATCCTGCAAGCATACCACACTCGTTCTTCAATCGTGGATTCTCGACCCCATCGAGACCCCAAGGCCCAAGGCCCAATCTTTGACTTTAAATATGTATATTCAAGTCAAAGAGAGCCCACCAAGAACACCACACACCAAGCCCAAGCAATTAAATGATTCATTTAATGCTCTCAAGTTTGGGTTTATTAAGTGGTGTAAACTTTGCCTTGGCTCCTATGTGGGATTAGTTTTCTCACTTCTCAACTAAGTTCCAAAAATACCCCACATTTTCTATTCAAACCCAAATAATACCCCACATTTGAATAGAAAATAAGCAATATCATGGAACTTATGTTTCTATCACCAAGCTAGTTATAATATGCATCGGAAAACGGTGTCTTTTGGACTTGAACCTTTCCTAGTGAATGCCTATCTGATCTACTTCGTGGATAGTTAACTAAAGTCTTGAACTAGCCACTTATTGTAGTAAATCGAGACAATAGGCATCACACATATTATATCTATACATAATTTGATTCTTACCGTTGTGTTCATTTCGGTCGTGAACATATCCTTTCTTCATGAGAGTTTTAGAAGACGTAGCCATCTCCGTCTTCAAAGATGCGACCACACACCAGTCTCACATAGGTAATGCCGATCAAGAATATTCCGTTGTATTCCACTAAAAAGCTATCAGCATTATTAAGAATATAAAATTCAACCCTCAATCGTCAACGGAAATGTACACATAAAAGTCATCATAGGAGTAGGCATACCTGTGTATAAGCGTCTCTTGAGTGTTCCTCAACTAGTTTTCCTATTGAACCTAGACCATGGGATCTCCAATTTTGCTAGGTTAGGTTTCCGTCGAGGAAACTCATTGTATTGGCTTTAAGCCCATTCCCCTCGATGAAAAGGACACTTGCTCTCTACTTAGGCATTTTGTCAAAGGATCAGCGATATTTTCCTTTGACTTTACGTAGTCTATGGAAATAACTCCATTTTTCAGTAAGTCCTTAATTGTATTATGGCGTCGTCTTATATGTCGAGACTTGCCATTATATATTTGATTATTTGCTCTCGTGAGAGCAGCCATACTGTCACAATGGATACAAATGGCAGTTACGGGTTTTGGCCACAACGGAATACCTTCTAGGAAGCTCTTTAGCCATTCGGCTTCTTCAGCGGCTTTATCTAAAGCTACAAATTCTGCTTCCATAGTTGATCTTGTATTCACCGTTTGTTTGGATGATTTCCATGAGACCGATGCTCCACCAAGTGTAAACACATATCCACTTGTGGACTTACTCTCCGAATGGTTGGAAATCCAATTGGCATCACAATACCCTTCTAGAACGGGAGCGTATTTCGTATAGTGTAACCCGTAATTCATTGTATACTTCAAATATCTAAGCACTCTCACTAGTGCATACCAATGATCCTTTCCGGGATTATGTGAGTACCGACTTAGTCTACTCACACTATATGCTATATCCGGTCGTGTGCAATTCATGATATATATCAAGCTTCCAAGAACTTGTGTGTATTCTAATTGAGCCACACTATCTCCTTGATTCTTCTTCAATTGACTAGATTGATCCATCGCTCCTTAACAAGAAATTTTGTCTTAGATTGTTAGGAGTAATCAATCACATATTGATATTGTGTAAATAAATGAACAAAAATTGAAGGAGTAGAAGACAATTTCTTGTATAAACTTTGTTTTACATCATAAAACAAACAACAAACGAAGAACAACAATTAAATCTTACTTCAAACGAAGATTCTTTGAAGATATCGGAATCGATTGAGGCCTGCAATTACGCAGTGTCCTAAGACAAAATTTCGCCGGTGGTACGGGCGTTGTCTAGAGGATACAACAATCAAATTCAAGTTTGTAACTTGAATCTAGCGAATCGTCATACGTTTGGCGAAGAACGAGAAGGAGAGAAAACCCAGAAATATGCAGGAATTCGTGTACAGTCTGCCAAAACGAAAGGAAGAAGTGTGTTTATATACGTATGCCACAGTAACCGAAATTAACTGTAAGGAAGTCCGCGCTACTTGCTGCGCTAGTAAACTCGCGCGGAGATGCGCGCGGTGTACTGCCCATCGACCAACAAAGACCCGCGCGCCTTGTGGCGCGGTCTTGGTCGCGCCAGATCCTGCAAGCATACCACACTCGTTCTTCAATCGTGGATTCTCGACCCCAAGGCCCAAGGCCCAATCTTTGACTTTAAATATGTATATTCAAGTCAAAGAGAGCCCACCAAGAACACCACACACCAAGCCCAAACAATTAAATGATTCATTTAATGCTCTCAAGTTTGGGTTTATTAAGTGGTGTAAACTTTGCCTTGGCTCCTATGTGGGATTAGTTTTCTCACTTCTCAACTAAGTGGTGTAAACCCATGACTTTTTACAAAGATTTTCCCTCCTCCTAATAAATACTCACATCATTCTTTCATTCTATCATCTCCCCACCAACGTGGGATAACCAAAATGCACCAAATTACAAGATTTGATGAATACTCAAATGTCATTGTGCCACCTCATTCTTGGTGGTTTTTTCTTTAATATATATATTGATGATTGATATTGATGATTCCACTTTGATACTAAACAACTTCAAAATAGAGATAGTTGATGAAACTCCACCTTGAATGGAAAATTTATGTGTTTATATCAAAATGAAACCGAATTCAAACTCCACCTTGAACAAATATCCTAGATGGATATGAACCTAAACGATCTAAAGTCAAAATCTGTAATCCAAGATCCAAAATTTTGCCGTATATAAATATTATATAATTCAAAAAAAATCCAAAATCTTGCAACCCAAGCAAAACACTCCAAATTCTTTAAATGCTCTAAATGGTAACCATTGTCTCCAAAACAATTGTCGGTTTCTTCAAAACCCCCAAACGAGAAGCTTTCTCCAAACGTTGTGTCAATTCTTCAAAATGCACCCAAACGAGATTTTATTTTGACGAGTGTTATACTCTTAAAAGACATGTCGTTGCTATAGGTAAACAACTAATTTTTTTTTTCTTTTTACCTACTGCAACGACATGTCGTTGTTGTAGGTAAAAGCTGATTTTTTTACCTAATGCGACGACATGTCGTCGCTGTAGGTAAATCAATTATTTTTAATTTTTATCTTAGCGACAACATGTTGTCGCAATAAGTGAAAAATCATTTTTTTTTATTTTTACCTACCGTTAAGACATGTTGTTGCTATAGGGAGCTACAACTACGAACTTACAGTGAGAAACTCTACAGCGACGACTGTCGTCATCTATACCGACGATATTTTTAACATTGACGACATAAGATTTGTTGTAGTGTGTATACGTCCCCATATGAATGGAGGATATTCATTCTTCAAATAATAAATTGTAACCAAAAAAGGATTAAAAACCGAAATCGCAAATTGTAAAACTCTCAAAACTATTATAATTAAACCTTACAGTATTGTTTCTCACCTTAAATATATGTGACAATGATGGAGATGGATAGAAGAAGTGTATTTATACATAGCACTTGTTAATTGTAATGTGATATATCTTATCGTTTATAAAATTTTGTAAACTAACTTTAACTATGTGAAAATGTAAACCACGACAACCAAAAATGAAAAGATCATCTAAGCGTTTTAGTTTGTCTCATCATATCCATCGATCGAAGTTCTCGTTCTGTACATGCTAGATCATGAATTAGTAACTGCATCCAATTTTTCATATCCATCGATCGAAGTTCTCATTCTGTACATGCTAGATCATGAATTAGTAACTGCATCCGATTTCTAAAAAAAATCCAAATGTTTCTATTTTTGGAAGAACAACCTATTTAAATCAAATAAAACCCAACATCAAAAGCCAGTCGTTGGAATTGCAATCGTTCGTTTAATCATTTGGAGTTTTGGACCAAAATATTTACAGAAGAAAAACAAATTATATTATTTAATCACGTATGCATGGGAATCATAATCCATCTATTAATCATGCATGCAACACACGTCAAACCCTAGAAAATGCTCCATTTGTTAAGCAGTGGGCATTTTATCTTTATTCATAATAATCATAGAAGTCTTGGTATATATTTATGAATGTGGCCCTTTCTAGGCTATGACCTTTATTTTGGATTTTCTTAGCATGGCAGGAGGTGGCTGTGATCCTCCATCGGCTGGAGGAGGCGGCAATCCTCCATCGGCGGGAGGAGGGGGCGATCCGCCCTCGGCCGGAGGTGGGGGCGATCCTCCCTCGGCCGGAGGTGGGGGCGATCCTCCCTCGGCCGGAGGTGGGGGCGATCCACCCTCGGCCGGAGGTGGGGGCGATCCACCATCGGCAGGAGGAGGTGGTGGTGACTTAGAACACTCGTAGTAGCAGAAGCAAGCGCTGGCTTTGCCATCGCGCACTAGACAAGCTCCACGGATTGCACGTTCCCAAAATTTGCACCTGCCGTCGCAATTTTTATCCTCGCATTTTCCGAACCATATTGTTTTGCCTGGCTTTTCACATAATTTTGGCCCCTCCTCCGCCTCTATTTCTGTTCATACAAATTCATTATGAATTTAATTAAAAGAAACTAGACAAGTAAGATTTTTCATCTAAATCGTCAAATCATATAAACCGTTAACATCATACTAAAACATATTGTTTAGAAACTTCAACCACTACTAAACAAAAGACTATCACCTACTGATTTTTCCCTGGAAATCAGTCGCTAAAGATGGATTTGTCACAAAGCCATCACAAAAGATGGTGGGTATATTTTTGGTGGGTAATGCAAATCAGTGACAGATTATCCATGGATTCTCTAGGTGATCCATGAGTATTTTCTCGAAAAACATTGGATTCTACCGAACCATGATATTTCCTGGGTGATCCCTGAGTAATCACCGACTGAAACTTCCATGGGAAAATTTTGTGGGTAAAAGTCATTTGTTTTGTAGTGCACGGTATATTTGGATTAGTTATAGAACTCTTTAATTTATTTAAAACTGTTTTTAATTACACATTTAATATGTTTGTGGTTTTGAATCATCAAGTTATAGTTCAAACTACATCACACGACACACTTTTATATATTTAGGGGTGTTTGGGATTGCTTATTTAAGACAACTTATGTTTTATTGTAAAAGTGTTTATCAACTTATATGGTGTTAAACCGGGGTTTTATAAAAAAATATTTGAATTATCTTATGGCGGTAGCAAAGCGTACGTAATAAGCTGAAAGGGGGTGTTTGGAATTGTTTATACATATAAAATGACCAAAAAAGTAATAAGTTATTTCAAATAAGTTAATAAGTTAAAATGGAATAGCTTATCAAAAACTTCTTATTACCGGTGCCAAACCGGTATAAGTAGTTTTTTTTTCATATTCAAACACTAAAAATCCTTATTATCGGTACCACACCAAATTAATCGCACCAATTTGCAGTTTTATTTTAAACACTAAATTTGCAGTTTTATTTTAAACCGCACCAAATTAATCGCACCGTAAACATCCCTATATATAAACAAAGGGAAAAAACTCAATTTTACAGGAAACCAATTGATCCCAATTGAAATATTTTCTTCTTCTTGCTATGTTATGCAAAAATTAGTTGTTAGGTGAAAACACTACAACAAAATCAGGTTTATAGAGCGCCTCAATTGTGTAAGTGTCCTTAGAGTGTTTTATAAGACTTAAGTTTATAGAACCAAAAAATAAAATGTTCTATCTAAAAGTGTTACAAACTTAAGTTTAGGCAAAATATTTATGTTATAGTCCTATAAACTTAAGTCTTATACGACTCATTGTTGGATACTTGAACAATTTAGACTTCCTATTAACTCAATTTTGTTGTAGTAAATTAGCTTAAAGCGAAAGAATATTCCTAAAAACCAACACTTAAGCTACTTTTCATAAAGATAGCATACAACTTACTTACTAAACGAATCTTTTTCATTAAACTTTGAAAATAAACTAATTTATGGTTGTTAAACATGACTTATATTTTAATTCATGACATCTCGTTTCGAGAATGAATAGATGATGAAGCTTTTGATTGAGCAATAGAATCTCGGTTACAAGCAACAAAAGTAGACTATTTCCTAATCCCGAATATTGTTATTTATATAACTTCAAAATTTTAAATTGTTCTTTACTATTGAAGGAAATTAAACATAGGAATGAAAAGCGATATATTCTAAGAAACAAAGGTTTAATAAGTTTGATTGAGCACCTGGGACAACAAGAACGAAGAGGAGTAAAAGAAATACAATGAAAGATACCGATATTTTTGTCATTTTTGAGGCTATGATGAAGCCAAAGAACAATAGCTACGAGATGAACGATGAAAAGGTGGAGAGGTTCGCATGTATTTATAGATAAATTGAAGAAGCTTTAAAAATATGTGTCAAAAATGAAGCATATATATCTTGAAAAGTATATATTAATTAATAAGCAAAGTATATATCATAAATTCCCCACACGTTGTGTTATGTTGATGTTGATGCATACATGTTATTAAAACAAAAAAGCATACACGATTAATATATATTTAGTTAGGCTCAAATATTCGATGAGAAAAAAAGAGTTATGTTTAAAAAAAATCTCACTAAAAATAGCCATGTTGATATTTTAATTTATGTAAACATGTAAAAAAGTCATAATTTCAAGAGTGAAAGAATTATGATAGATGAAAAAATTAAAATCACGCATACAGAATCATGTTGTTTTTAAGGCGTAAAGCTTTGACATAGAGTTAAATATAAGCACTCCCAAACACCCCTTAAAGTGCGAATGTACATGCTTGAGATGGGATACAAGTGACCCCCATAAACCTTCAAAAAAATTTAATTTTAAGAAATATATAATATACTTTGACTCCCAAAAATGCAAGCTTTGACCCCTTTAATTCCTCAACCCAATTCATGTAATCACCTTGGCCTATGGTTCAATAGAAATAAACCGACCCACTAATTTAGACCACTTGATTTTCACTAATATAAACAAATTAGTCTACTAATATAACCTAATCTTTATTTGTAACACCCCGAATTTCCATGATCAAAATTATGTTATATTTTGATATGGAAGGATTCAAAGTGTAATTGACCAAAGTTTAAGCTATTTGTAAAAATTGAAACTTTGGGGGTTGGTTTTGTTATTTGTTGATAGTTTTGGATATTTAAAGGGAGAGTCGGTTGAATTGAGATTTTTATCTCAATTGCCGATTCCTGAAGTCGGTTTCCAAAGAAAATCGAGAGAGAAACAGAAAGAGAAGTCTGGATTTGATCAGGTATTGTTCGATGGTGTGAAAGATTGGAGTTATGAATCGATTGAGCTTGGCAGACTCTAAGTACGAACTATTAATCAGTTGAGTTCATCTGCTTATTTTGTTAAATAAGACATGTATGTGTATTGATATGGATAAATAAGCCTATTGATATCTGTATGAATGGATACAAAACCAATTTTTAGAGTAATGGATGGGAAATAATTGAACAGGGTAAAACTGATGAAATCCGGAAGATGTAATAACCCGAATTTCTAGTACGTAATGAAAGTTTAGTGGCTAAAGTCTAAGAAATTAAAGATAAGTTAAGGGGGCCTTTGTGCAAATTGTGAAAGGTATAAAAGGTTGCCAAAACCCTAGAAACCTCTTGTGTGTGTGTGTTTTGGTGGCTAGAGGAAGAAGAAGGAAGAGAAGAGAAATCAAGTGGAGAATCAGTTTTTGGGAAGTAATCATCGCAGGTAAATTCATCTAGAACTCTTCTCCTTTGCTAATTCGTGATCTCTCTTCTGTGTGTCTAAGATTTGGGGGTGAAATCATAAGGGTTATGGTATTTCTTCTTCAAAACAACCCTTAAATGATTATTTTGGGTTTTGTTGATAATGGGTCGATTTGGTGGTTTAAAAATGGAACTAATGAGTGTTTATGACTGGTGAATGAACCCTTATGATTGTCTAATCGAGCCGTTATCAGAAAATAAGTTTTTAATCACTTTTGGATTTGGGTTTTTCGTCCAGTCCGTAGTTTTCGGACGTCGCCCCGTCCGGACAGTAGTGTCCGGACAATGGGGGGTTTTCGGGTAGTGTTCTTGGTGTCCGGGTGATAGGGTTTCCGGGTGTTGTCTATAGTATTCGGGTGGTAGTTTCCGGATAAGCTTTAGTGTCCGGACAGTTGTGTCCGGAAAGGACTAGTGTCCGGGTGTTAGTATCCGGAAAGTCCAAGGTGTCCGGAAAGTGGTAAATGTCCGGAAAGAGTAAGTGTGTCCGGAAAGTGTGTGTATCCGGTAAGAGTTATCCGGTAAGAGTTGTCCGGAAAGTAAGTGTATCCGATAAGTTGAGTCTGGATAGTGTCCGGAAGGTTGGTATTAGGGTCTGAGCAGTTGATATTTCATCTATTTCTCAGGTAACCCGATTGTAAGTCAGAAGTAAAGTAAAGAAAGATGTTAAACGCACCAGGTGTAACAACCCAACATTTTTAAACAATTCGTTTCATATAAATTAAATATCCCAAAATCGCGATCTACAATTTCTTACATAATATCCAAAAATGGTTGGCGGAAACAACCTACACAACTGAGAAGTAAACTAAGATAAACTATAGTGTCACTACACTATCCATCTTTCTCTTGCTAACGCCCTGCTTACTTGCTAGAGCCTTTCTGAACCTGCTTACCTGAAAAAGGTTTTATTTGAAAATGCGAGGGTTAGACCATGAGGTCTAGTGAGTCCCTCCTAACAGTTATCAAAGCATATAAAACAGTTTATCTTTTCAGCATAAATCTTTCATAAAACTGATCTCATAACATCATTCACGAAATAAGGTCCACCCCTCGTAATCTGACACCCTGAAGCCACCCTAAGGTGACAACGAGTCAGTCTCATGCTGCCTTATATTGGGGCCACTTCCCCTGGCATAAAGGGTCTACTCTCCCGCACGAGCACTGGCGGGTCTACTCTCCCGTCTTGGCCAGTTTACGTCTATCACAATGTATGCATACATTCCACATTCCACATAAAACTTTAAACATCTTTCATGCAATTAAAGCATAATAATAAAGCATGGCAATTCTCATCATTCCAACACATTTTGAAAACACTTTAAAAGCCACACAATTCAGTTCAGAAAACTCACCTGATATGCTTACTTCCTTCCTACCTTGCTCTGTACTCCCCAAACGATCTACCTGGGTCAAAGGATAAACACATAAGCTAACTAACCGAACCGTACGGACATCACTTACCGGACACTCTTACTTCCCGGACATTTCTACTTACCGGACACCACAATGTCCGGACACCTCTGCTTTCCGGATAACACCACTTTCCGGATAATACCACTTTCCGGATAACTCTATATTCCGGACACTTAACCTTTCCGGACACTTAACCTTTCCGGACACTTAACCTTTCCGGACACTATACCCGGTAACCTGCGACAAGAAGCTACCCGGACAACTTCCGGACACCTGCTTCGCCAGAAGGTTTCCGGACGAGGCGCTGTTCGAGTTTAATGCTCGAAATCATGCCAAACACCCATTAATCAGTAAGATAATGCGACGATTAACTACATACAGGCCCAATATTAAATCCCACAAAGTTTTACTGCCTAAACACAACCCAAGATGCTTAAATCTCCCTTAATGGTCTTAAACAACTTTTTGCAAGAAAACTCTCAAAACCACAAATCACCAGACGAATCTTAGATGGAGTTATGGATTAAGGGTTGCCTGCTAGATTACTACAAGAAACGAATTCCAATCCAGTTCCTTCTTCTGATTCCAAGACTTGATGATTCTTCTCTTCAAATGCACCAAAACCCTCAAAACTCTAGTATTCTTTTTTCTCTCCAAAATCTCAGCCGACAACACAAAGAAATCAGGAAATGGAAAGGTTGTCTAGGGTTTTGTGCCCTTTTATACTCCCTCTCTTATTTATCAATTGGCCCCTCAACTTCTACTTTTATTTAAAACTCCACACCAACCGCAAAACTCTTCGAAAAAGGTCTAGGTCGTTACAACACTCCCCCCTCAAAAGAATTCCGTCCCCGGAATTCCATTTTCGAAAGGGAGAGGGTACCTAGACTTCGTATCGGATTCTACCTCCCACGCTGCCTCTCGCCCCCTTATGATACCTACACTGAACTTTTACTGGCCGAATTTCTCTATTCATGATTTCCGGACCTTGCTGTCCACAATCTCTATTGGTTCTTCTTCGTACGACAGTCTCTCATCGATGCTAACATTTTCAAATGGAATGGCTACATCGGTCTCAGCCAAACATCTCTTCAGATTTGACACAAGAAAAGTTGGATGCACTCCTCTTACTTCTTCTGGCAAGTCTAACTTATATGCCGCTGCTCTAACTTACTCACTAAAGACAGAAGTCAACTTCTTATCGCCTGTAATTCTCGCAAGGTCGACATTACTACTGCTTCCCTCATCTGTTCCTCATAACAGAGGCGCACATCACACCACGAATTCCCCTAAAATTTCATCTAGTACCTCAAGATCGCGCACTATCTATTCATCTTTCATAACTCCGACGGACCCACCGACGTAGTCCACTTTACCTATCTCTCAATTCTCGAGGTTCCACAGTCTTATGCTCTCAAATCAACCACTCAGTTCTACTCGGTTGCCCCAAATCGTTCAGATGGGAAACATAACCGCACTTCATACATGAAACCGCCCTCGGCGAGTCATCACTTGCTAAAACGTGCCATCTTGCACTATTTACTTGTACCCCCTTCGATCACTATACTCGCTTAAAACTACCTGATAAAACCAAGGCCAACCGCGCCTCCGTCCCCACATCGGGACTCACAGTTTTAAACACGTCTAATTAAGGTCTCTTATACATTTACACTTCCTTAAGAAAAAGGACTTGGCAGAAATTCCCGCCACGACAACGAGAATCTTCTACCAAGAAAACTCGCTCACTGACAACTTGGCACCAGGCCAACCTTGTACATCCCGACAATCTCACACCCATGAGCCTCTCCTTGGTATACCTGAAATTTTAGATTACTTTTTCCAACCGACATACGTCTAAGCAGATCATAACCCCTTCCCGAATCACATTGGTTACAACACGTCAACTAATTCGTACGTTCTCACAACTTCATCATTTCACACTTAACGTGTCTAATAGTAGGAAACCTCTATACTTCCCCATTTGAGTACTCACCTATCCGAATTGAACTTATCCTGAAGGCTCATCGATTTCTCACTGCTTGCCACATGCGTCCAGCCATATAACATAACTTCGGTTACTCCCACTCAACTAGGAGGGGTAACCACGATCACACCCTACTGTTCTCAATAGCTTACACTGAACGATCAGTTCGCTTGAACGTGTCTCACAAAGCCACTAACTTAACTCATTCAGTCGTCTTACCCACTTCTTTCCTGCACAAAAACATACACAATTTCCTCCCTCAATACTCTTTCCAAAAGTTCGCACACTTACCAAGGACAGTCTACACAACACTACACCCATCGGCATTACTGTCAAGTTTACTACTTCCGATTTACTTACTTAATCCGACATACTGTCTTCACCTCCCCACATTAGCGTGGAGCATTATCCACTATCATTACTCGTCCCTCTCTTCCGACAATTCCCAAGCTGCAAAATCTTTCTCCTCACTACGTAACCAAACGGTTGCACTAACATTCTAACTTAAGGCTTCCGACCAAATCACCTCGAATTGACACCAGAGTTCGACGTCACTATACATTCTTTAAACTCCAACTTTTACTTTCTCAGGCAATTCGATCACACATAAGCAACAACTCACATTCTTTAAGGATTTCACATCTATTCCACCACATTCTGACTAATACATCCATCGTTTTCTTTAAACTTCCATTTATCCCAAAATATGCTTACTTAGCGACTCCTACAGCTAAAGACACTTGGTTTCTCCTTTGGGTATCTACCCACCACCACTCCGTGATGCTATCCCGAACATAATCATGTCACAACGTCAACTCACACCCTACGTGTTCCAACAACCTGGTTAACAACACGAACACCCCAATCGAAACCTCCAAAAGGTTCCTATCTGAAGTTTCCTCTTTCTCTAGTCTCACATCACTACGACGCTAGCTGGCACATTCAATTTGGCAATTATTGCCACTACATAACAGTACATTACTTACTCACAACATCACACTGCAGACCAAGACTCTCATGGCCAATGGTACACAACTCAAACTCATCTTCAAGACCTCATTCATAACTAACCGAGTCTATCTCGCTACATTGCCTCTCTCCTAGTTCTAGTTGAACCACAACACACGAATTTCTGAATAACTCTAACATACTCGTTTCCTGCTAGCTCTTGCGATCCCAAACCAATATATAGACAGGGCGCACTCCCTCACAGATCGACATAATCTATACCCTCACTTCGTTTGTGCTAATTACTTCATTCTTTACGAACCATCCATCTCGTAAGTAAAACGCTTATCTAAAACAGCAGTCTTTCACTATCTTAACACCCCTACAAAGTGGTCCTTCAACTTTCAACCTTCTGATTCAAGTCTTCGGTCTCATACACCTTACTCAACTGCCGACTTTAACGTCAATAGTTGACCTGTTGATACTTCCTTAACCTATTCTTCAACAAGGGTCCCTTACTGAACCTAATCCTCCCAACATATCATAATCAAATTCACATCCCGTCGTCCTCATTTCAAACTCACTCGTGAAACGTTAATATTACAAGATCACTTTAAAACTCTTATTCAACGTCGCAGATATTTCATCTCTACTTCACCACACTACTCATAACGAGTTGCTAATACCAATACCTTGCGGACTTCTAGTCCATCCCCTGAACACAACCGTCCCTCGGCAACTGCATTTCCAGTCATCGCACGAGGGTACAGACCCTCATACAACCGACACTAAAGTCCACTTCTGACTCCTCCACTGCTCATCTCTCCTCTTGAACATAAGTACCAAAACTACGAACATTCTCCCCTGATCTGTCTAACACCTCTCCACTCTAAAAGTTCTTCCTTAGCTTAAAATGTAGTACTCTACGACCTAGTGAGTTTATAGCCTTCATGCATGACAACGCGATAAATAAATCATCACACTTTTGATTATTTTAAAGAAACAACACTTGGAAACAACTTGGGTACACACGACCCCTTCAATACCCTGCACTACGATCTCGAGAATCGTTTGCATGCATCTTTCCGTAAAACTTAATCTTACTCAACCAAAATATATTGTTACGACAGAAATAAATATTGGATGAAAATCTTTTCATACGACAAAATTTTGAAAGGACATACCGACACGAAGTAAACCAGTCGGTTCTCACATTTACTTATATAACTTCAACATGTCAATACTTATCTTGGTCATAAAAGTTTTGCATTCAAACGTCTTCTTGACTTTTGCAACAATTTAACTTATAATGAAAAGAGTGGAATATTTTGTAAATCGTAGTCCTCAAGACTTCATTGTGCGAGGTAAATGGATTTGCATTTTTCTTTAAACATACGCTTGCACACACCGACTCATATCCTATCAAATTTGATATTTACACATTTACTTTACTTATGAAAAATCTCATATGCACATATACGATCTTAATGCATGAAACTCTACTTGAAATTGAAGGCTACTCACTCAAACAAGGTCAATCGCTTTACTCACGCAACTTATCATTGACACTTCACTTTCGACCAGCGGTCGCCCCCTCGGTCTTGCAACAACTTGCTATACATACGTTCAACGGTCCACTTACTCAACTATTTCATATTACTTTCATCTTGACCAATTTATCTCATATTATACTTCTACACGCTTTCAGTATTCTACAAAAATCTCTCTTCAATGATCCTGCCACTGAACAACGCGACTAAAGAGTCAGGACTCTAATCCCCTGCTCGCTCTTGGATTGACACCTTCAAGATCTCGACACTGTCCCTCCTTACTATCCGAACAGATCTATCCCACGATTCCTAGAATCGAGACTCTCCTGATCCAGAAGACTTACTCAAAAGTAATCACTCATCTTCTTCGAACCACGAAGGTCTACCTCTAGACGGCTCATAACATTCCAAACAACAATCCGTCTCCACGATGTATTCATACATCACATCATTCATGACTTCTCAAGAAACTTCCCCAACAAAGGTCTCAGTCTACCCCTCAGGGATCTTGCTGACATTCTAAAGTACTGGCACACGACATAAACACTAGTTTCTTACTACCACTTCGGAATAATAAGGCAGGTTAAGCACATACATGTACCTGTAAGTTCGCAATTACACTGGCCAGGTGAAATTTCAAACTTACCTTACATGACAGTCCTCAGTACCCTATCAGTCCTATCTCTATAATAGTGACCTCCTAACGCATTTTCCTGATTCTCATTTGTGATTTCTACTCCCAAGTTTAAGTTTAGGACCGTCCGGTCACCTAAATCCCTTAAACTATGGCTCTGATACCAACTGTAACAACCCAACATTTTTAAACAATTCGTTTCATATAAATTAAATATCCCAAAATCGCGATCTACAATTTCTTACATAATATCCGAAAATGGTTGGCGGAAACAACCTACACAACTGAGAAGTAAACTAAGATAAACTATAGTGTCACTACACTATCCATCTTTCTCTTGCTAACGCCATGCTTACTTGCTAGAGCCTTTCTGAACCTGCTTACCTGAAAAAGGTTTTATTTGAAAATGCGAGGGTTAGACCATGAGGTCTAGTGAGTCCCTCCTAACATTTATCAAAGCATATAAAACAGTTTATCTTTTCAGCATAAATCTTTCATAAAACTGATCTCATAACATCATTCACGGAATAAGGTCCGCCCCTCGTAATCTGACACCCTGAAGCCACCCTAAGGTGACAACGAGTCAGTCTCATGCTGCCTTATATTGGTGCCACTTCCCCTGGCATAAAGGGTCTACTCTCCCGCACGAGCACTGGCGGGTCTACTCTCCCGTCTTGGCCAGTTTACGTCTATCACAATGTATGCATACATTCCACATAAAACTTTAAACATCTTTCATGCAATTAAAGCATAATAATAAAGCATGGCAATTCTCATCATTCCAACACATTTTGAAAACACTTTAAAAGCCACACAATTCAGTTCAGAAAACTCACCTGATATGCTTACTTCATTCCTACCTTGCTCTGTACTCCCCAAGCGATATACTTGAGTCAAAGGATAAACACATAAGCTAACTAACCGAACCGTCCGGACATCACTTACCAGACACTCTTACTTCCCGGACATTTCTACTTACCGGACACCACAATGTCCGGACACCTCTGCTTTCCGGATAACACCACTTTCCGGATAATACAACTTTCCGGATAACTCTATATTCCGGACACTTAACCTTTCCGGACACTTAACCTTTCCGGACACTTAACCTTTCCGGACACTTAACCTTTCCGGACACTATACCCGGTAACCTGCGACAAGAAGCTACCCGGACAACTTCCGGACACCTGCTTCGCAAGAAGGTTTCCGGACGAGGCGCTGTTCGAGTTTAATGCTCGAAATCATGCCAAACACCCATTAATCCGTAAGATAATGCGACAATTAACTACATACAGGCCCAATATCAAATCCCACAAAGTTTTACTGCCTAAACACAACCCAAATATGCTTAAATCTCCCTTAATGGTCTTAAACAACTTTTTGCAAGAAAACTCTCAAAACCACAAATCACCAGACGAATCTTAGATGGAGTTATGGATTAAGGGTTACCTGCTAGATTACTACAAGAAACGAATTCCAATCCAGTTCCTTCTTCTGATTCCAAGACTTGATGATTCTTCTCTTCAAATGCACCAAAACCCTCAAAACTCTAGTATTCTTTTTTTCTCTCCAAAATCTCAGCCGACAACACAAAGAAATCAGGAAATGGAAAGGTTGTGTAGGGTTTTGTGCCCTTTTATACTCCCTCTCTTATTTATCAATTGGCCCCTCAACTTCTACTTTTATTTAAAACTCCACACCAACCGCAAAACTCTTCGAAAAAGGTCTGGGTCGTTACAACAGGTGAGTTTTTCTAACTAAAATACGCGATTTTACGTGTTTTCCAAAGAAAGTTCTTATGTGGAAATGCCATGTTATTTTACATGATTTTTACGTGAATGAAAGTTAATATTTTACTGATCAGGGCATGTTTATGAGCATGCTTTATTTCCAAGCTTTTACGAACATTTTCCCATGAAAAGTATGTTCTACTGAAAAGATTATTTAGCAAGATTAAATGAATTGTAAAGTGTTATACGGATTTCATGTTTTATGATTATGATGAGCTATGTGTATGTTATGTGGAGTCGGTCTTCACAGTGGGATCTGAAGACCTCGGGATCTGATGATCCCTTGGGCTGTTATGAGTAAGCTTGTAGGAGGGAATTCATTTCCTTCCTACTCGGATAAATGAGTAAGCTTGTAGGAGGGAATTCATTTCCTTCCTACTCGGATAGGTGAGTAGCTTGTAGGAGGGAATTCGTTTCCTTCCTACTCGGATATGTGACTGCCTATGTGATCCTTAAACACTGTGCAGTACCATGATTGAATGATTATGTGAAGGATGTTAATGTGTTTTATAAAATGATTTTTTATAACGTTGATGTACACTGATTATGGAGGGAACTCACTAGACCTCATGGTCTAACCCTCGCTTTTCAAAACTAAAACCTTTTCAGGTAAGCAAATAGTAGAAGGCTAAGGTAAGTGAGCAAGAGCAAGATAGAGTGCAGATGCAGCTAGAGACAGTGCAAGTGCCACTTGTAGAAGCTAGATTATTCTCAGTTGTGTATAGGTTGTTTCCGCCAACCTCAGTTTCAGATTAATGTAATGAAATTTTGGGACCTAGATGTGTAAATGTTTTGACTTAATGCTACGTATGTCCTGTTGTGTTTTTGGGATGTTACAGAAGATGAATAATCCGGATAGTATCGGATTCTGGATGTTTTTCGGAATTGGTTCCGGATAGGTTGTCCGAATGTTTTACCGGATTCCGGATGTTTATCAGAATTGTTTCCGGATTTCGGGTGTTTATCGGACTTGGTTCCGGATTCCGGATAGGTGTCCGGATGATTTTATCAGATGCCGGATGGTTTTCCGGATAGATGTTCCGGATTTGATTTCCGGATATGATGTTGGACTGTTTTCTTGGATATTTTCTGTGTATGTGTAAAGTTATACTGTTTAAGCGTTTTTCGGAATATGGAATATATTCTGATATTAACAGTACGAATGTGATTATAATTCAACTCCGAGTAGGATATGAGTTTTTATGTGTTTTGAAGTGATGTACACTCGTGATAAGTAAGTGTAATGGATCCATAGGCACTAGTATATTGTGAACACGTGGAATAGACGTGGCGCTAATCGTAATTTCCGTGGATTGATAAATGAGGAATAGGTCGGGCGCTTAATGGTAATTCCCATTTGGTATTGTGATTGATAAACGTGGAATAGGTCGGGCTCTTAATGGTAATTCACGTTGATTTGAAATGAGGAATAGGCCGGGCACTTAATGGTAATTCCCATTTAGTATTGTGATTGATAAACGTGGAATAGGTCGGGCTCTTAATGGTAATTCCCATTGATTTGAAATGAGGAATAGGTCGGGCGCTTAATGGTAATTCCCATTTAGTATTGTGATTGATAAACGTGGAATAGGCCGGGCTCTTAATGGTAATTCCCGTTGATTTGAAATTAGGAATAGGTCAGACTCTTAATGGTAATTCCCATTTAGTATTGTGATTGATAAACGTGGAATAGGTCGGGCTCTTAATGGTAATTCCCGTTGATTTGAAATGAGGAATAGGTTGGGCTCTTAATGGTAATTCCAGTTGATTTGAAATGAGGAATAGGTCGGGCGCTTAATGGAAATTCCTATTTCGTATTGTGATGTGAAATCGTGGAATAGGCGGGGCGCTAATCGTAATTCCCGATTTCTGTTGGAAGGTAAGGCATAGGTCAGGCACTTAATGGTAATTCCTACTTCCACTTCAAGAAATAGGCATGACGCTAATTGTAATTTCTTGACATGAGCAATGATCTAGAATCTATGATGATTCGTAGTAGGCTCTCGAACGTAATGATATGACTTACTTAGTGTTAGTCATTCATGGAATCGGGTATATTCCCGTCATCAAAAAATGTTTTGTGTACGGTAAGAATGGTGGTAAACCAGGTTTGTTTATATGCTTTGCTTACAGTTGGTTTTCAAAGCTTATAAGGTTTGAATTTGAAAATAGATGTTCTCACTAGGCGTAAGCCTAATCGTTTCAAATTAAATTTTCTTACCAGGTATTAGCTCGGGAAGGGATTCAAAAGGGTGAGTGTCTAGGAATGACAGAGGTATGCTTTTGGATTTGTGTGTTGACCAGGGATTAGATTAGCTGGTAATTATGATAAATTTGTATAGGTTTGAAACTCGTCGTGAATTCTTCGGTGTAAATGAAAGTTTGAAATTATAGTGGTGAACTACGATAAATTTAAAGTTTAAATTTATTGTGAATTTCAAGGTGTTTCATTATTAATTGTTAAAATTAGAGCATGGTAGATGATGATGAATCGTTAACTTATATGTTAATTATTAATTGGAGTAAATTACATAAATCGTCCCTGATGTTTGGTCCCTTTTTGGATATGGTCCCTATTTCGAAAAAATTACACGGATCGTCCCTGAGGTTAGACAAACCGCACGAAATTGGTCCCTCCCTCTAACAGAATCTGTTAACCCCGTTAAGTCAAGGGGTATTTTGGTCTTTTTACATTTATTTTTGTCTTTATTCTAAAAGAAAAGTAAAAAACAAATAATTAAATTAAAAAATAACCCCCCTACACCCACTACCCCCCCCCCCCCCACCCTCCTTCTTCTTCCTCACGACACCCCCCACCTTCGGCCACCACCAACAACCGCCCCTTCCTCACCTTTCTTCTTCCTCACTCTATACATGTAAACCCCATGTATATATACATGTATATACCAAGGCAAATTTGGAGGCGCTCCAACCATGTGAGCTTTGCACTGCTCAAATATTTGTCAAGGCTACCATATGTCACAAACTCCTCAACAAGGATCTTCTCATTATTCTAATCACAGAAGCCAATAAAAGAGACAATATTTGCATGTCTATACGAAGAAAGCACTCCGATCTCATTTAGGAAAAGTTTTTCTGCACGCCGAATTCGATATCCTTGATCAAGATTCTGAACTCCATGGTCAAGAAAGGGTGTGATCCGAACGCAAGTAGTTTCAACCCCATTTTTAAAGAAATCTTGAAAGCCCGCGATGTGAATGGTGCTCATAGATTGTTTGGGAGGATGAAGGAGATGAAATGTAAGCCGAATACAGTAACTTCTAACGTGTTGATGAGAGGTTGACTCTGGTCAAATTCGCCATCTTGCTTAGCTCTCTTGGAAGATTGCCTTGTAGAGAGTTGTTGTAAATCATGAGCTGTTCTAGTGATATCAGGTACCCAAAAGTCTCCGGAATTCCACCGGTGAGACTGTTATCTGCAAGGTCTATGATGGTGAGCTGATGACAATTACCAAAAGTGGCTGAAATCTCGCCGGAGAACAGTTTCCGATCTCCAACGGAATCCTTCCGGATAGCTGATTCTCATACAGATACAAAATCTGAAAGTAAAAGAGAAGATTTAGAAGAAAATGGTTTTTGCAGCGGGTAAAAACAAAAGCTTATTACCCCAATCAGTTTCTTCTTCGCTTAATCTCCTAAAATCCCATGTGATCCTACCTGCAACAAGAAAATGCCCGTTTCCGCCCATTAAGCTCCATTCAGGCCGCTTCTGTAGCCAATCAACGAGATCAAGAGACGCAGCATCCCTTGTGGAGATATTATACCCCCAAAGATATCTTGCGATATCGAACCCTGCGTAAAAAGGCACAAAGATTGCTGCAGCAAGTGACGAATAGTTGGTTAAGCACTCGTATTGTTTCATCCGGTTACTGAAGATAACATCCACTGCAAACTGGTTTGTAGCGTACCATCCTTTTTCCAAAAATACCCCTTCGGTATTCTCCAATGGAGGTCCAAGTCCAGCATTCGTAGTGAACTTACACATGTTGGTCCATTTGCTAAGACTCCTACACTGCTTAAGCATATCCTCATTGAACCTGGAAGGAAGATCATGAACGTAAACAGGTCTTTTTGGGTAAGAAGAAGAAACCGATTGGAGGTGGCCAGAGGTGGTGGCCGGAAGTGGGGAAGAAGAGAGGTGAGGAAGGGGGGTGGGCGGTTTGTCAAAACATGCACACACAGGTATATATACAGGTATATATACATGGGGTTTACATGTATAGAGTGAGGAAGAAGAAAGGTGAGGAAGGGGCGGTTGCAGGTGGTGGCCGGAGGTGGTGGGTGGAGGTGGGGGGTCGTGAGGAAGAAGAAGGAGGGTGGGTGGGTGGGGGGGTAGTGGGTGTAGGGGGGGTTAATTTTAATTTAATTATTTGTTTTTTACTTTTCTTTTAGAATAAAGACAAAAATAAATGTAAAAAGACCAAAATACCCCTTGACTTAACGGGGTTAACAGATTCTGTTAGAGGGAGGGACCAATTTCGTGCGGTTTGTCTAACCTCAGGGACGATCCGTGTAATTTTTTCGAAATAGGGACCATATCCAAAAAGGGACCAAACATCAGGGACGATTTATGTAATTTACTCTATTAATTGTTTGGTAGTTTATTTATTTTGCGTTTAGGAATCAAAATAAATTATTTTGTGTGGATTATTAATATTTTTTGTATTCAATTTTGATTTTTCGATAATAAAATCATTTATTAAATAATTTTTTCGTATTCATTGAGGACCCTATTTTATATACATCTCAGAACTAGAAAATATTATGACATCTAAAACCATGGTGGTGGTAATGTGCAATATTTCTCAACCTAGCTCTACTCCTTGGTTATAGTATAGTGTAAAAGCATATAATACGTAACATACGCTTTTTTATCATTGAAATTATATATATATATATATATATACGGTTACTTAAATTTTGACACCCATTATTAAAATTTCTGGATCCGCAACTGAGTCAAATCTTGTGGATACATCATGTACATAACATTATTAATGCTATCAAAATCATACACATACATATGAGGTGTCTTTTTATGTCAAGAAATTTTTAAATGAAGCAAACTAAATTTTTTGAAACCTTTTAATAAGGTTCAAGTGAATGGAGACTCGATCAAGCCTAGCTGAGTTCGGTCCCATACTTCAAATTATATACAAGGTTTACAACCTGATTTTCAACAAAAAATTTATGATATTATGATGAAGAGTTTAGAGAGAGAAAGCCAGATAATGGTGTGGAGTTCACTCTAGCAAAACCTTATTTGCCTAGGTTATCAGTTGATTTATGTTGGTAACTATAATACTTGTAAAGTTGTAAGTAAAAATAAAACCAATAAATCTCAAGTAGGAGGTGGGAGTGGAGATGTACACATTTTTTCTACCTCAAAAGAGAAGTAATTAATTTTGAAAGTCTTTTTTATAATATTTATTGAACTTTATATTTTAATTTAAAATATAGGTTGTTTATACTAATTAGGCGTTAAAATTAATTTTTTTTATCAAGTATAAAATTATGGTCTCACAGATCTTATGAAAACATGTTGGTCTCACTTGAACCCAACCCTATATATATAAGGTCAGGTTCACGAAAAAATCTAAAAAAAAACAGAAAACTGAGGAACATTGTCGTAGCCTTCCATCTTGTTGCGTCATCATGATCGATTGTTTTAATTTATATGCTCGTGGAGTGCTTTCTTTCCCGAATCTTTCCTCGTGATCTGCCCAAATTTATGTCGCTGCTTCTGATGTTCTTTTCCATTGCTATAGTTAGTCATCCCTTTATCATGGGATCACAGCGCATCCAGGTCATGTAGTTTTACGATTTTTCTTCGGGTTTCTCGATTGTGCCATCGATGAATCCTATCTTGTTTTGGAGAACAAGAAGTTCTTCATCTCTTCGGCCCAATCGTCGTAGTTGTTGTCGGTTAGAACATAATTTACGTGCATCTGCCTCGGGTAATTGGAGGCATGGATGTAATAGGGAGAGTTGGGGTCGGGATGACCTCCATTGTCCTTTGGTTCAACCGGTTTGTCTCCGACCATGATTCCGTCGTCGGCTTGGTTTTGGTTGCAGGTTTATGAAACCTGCTCTGATACCATAAAGAATTATGAAGTTGAAAACTTATTTCATTGATACAATGAACGAGAGTATGGGTGTAAACAATGCGAGTCGAGATCGAGTATCATTATACTCGACTCAAACTCGAAACCCAATTACTAAGCTCAAACTCGACTAGAAAACTCACGAGTAGTAAAAATACAAACTCGACTCAAACTCGATAACCAATTCCCAAGCTCGAACTTCAACTCGTTTCAAGCTTGAATCTGTAATAACCGAGATCCTTATTTAAGCAGAATAAGTTATGCGAAAAGCCTAGGGGTCAAATTGTAATTTAAAAAGAGGGTATAAGAACCCAAATGTGGGCTCAAAACCCTAGAAATCATTCACTGTTGGCGGCTAAGAGAGATAGCAGAGAAAGAAAATCTTCATTTGGAGAAGGATAGAATTCAAGCGATCCACCTTGGTGAAGAAGAGGAACGATTCTCCAATCAAACGAAAATAAGGTATCAATCTAAATCCATAATCTAGTCTGCTACCAATGAACATGTAACACCCTAAAATCAGGGCTAATTTAAACCTTAAGTTTATCAAGGCTAACTATAGAATCGTCCATCTTTCATATATGTTTAGAGAATTAACTATGAGGTTTAATACATACAATTCAAATTCTCCAAAACAACTTATTAATCCAATCTTGTTCACTATAAAAAGATTAAACGGATTGTCTAAGTCATTCATCAAAACATCCTCATATCAGCCAACTTCTCTTCTTAACATCAACAGGTTGAATACCCATAAGCACCTGTCCCTCTGCCCTTTACTTTCTCTGAGCTAGTACCTGGTAAAAAAAGTTGATTTGAAATGATTAGGCGTACGCCTAGTGAGAACATCCAATTTAAATTAACACATTAACAGCATTGGAATCTTAGATAATCCACGCATATATTCAAACTCGCTTTATCACCATTCTTGCCATGCTCATACTTGCCTCATAATGACATAACCATACTCAAACCCACGAGTATAACTACCATTCATAAAGTCGTATCACCATATCCAATACCCTACTACGAATCCTTACGGATTCTAGTTTATCAATCAATCTTACAGACTTACATTCAAACATCATACTTTCTCTTTGAAATGGAATACATAAATAGCACTTATATATATACATTGCCTATTTCAAATCCGTCAAACAACACTTACACTTCATCTAATTCACACTCCCACATCTCAATTATCAATAGCAACTCTCTTTGCCCATTAACTCATTCAACCTGAATAGCAACTATATTATGCCTATTCAAACATTCAACCTGAATAGCAATTATACTATGCCTATTCCAACATTCCGTATGAATAACAATTTTACCTTGTCTATTCAAGCCTACACATGAATAACAATTCTACCTTGTCTATTCAATCATACACATGAATAACAATTCTACCTTGTCTATTCAATCATACACATGAATAACAATTCTACTTTGTCTATTCATCAATCAATGTGATACACGGGAATAGCAATTATACCTCGCCTATTCCTCCTTTTCAACAAGAATATCAACTATACTTTGCATATTCTATTATTGTAATATGAATAGTAATTCTACTTAACCTATTCAATCATTTCAACGTGGATAGCAATTCTACTTTGCCTATTCCATCATTTCAACATGAATAGCAATTCTACTTTGCCTATCCATTACATTCCTCTATAAACAGGAATATCAATTATACTTTGCCTATCCTACGTTATCCAATATAACTAGTGTTTACAAATCCGTTACACCTTATTAACGTATATACATAACAACATATCATGCCACTCTCGTATCATATTCTCAATTCTAAGAATATTAAATAACCTATCGTGTCCTCATCCTCAATTGTTTCCCCTTCGGCGACTTGACACGGGGGTTCCGCTAACTGTATCCGGACATCAGAATTATCGGGACAACAAAGGTTACCAGATACACACAACTTTTCTGGATACACACAACTTTTCCGGATACACACAACTTTTTCGGATACCCATAACTTTTCCGGATACATTATCTTACCGGGTATTTCACTAATCCGGATGACATCCGGAAACTAAGGTAATCCGGATACCATCCGGTAACTCGATTTATCCGGAAACTATAAGAAACTTAAGACTTACCGGATACCTTGTCTTGTCCGTAGACATTCATCATCAGGGTTTCCGGATACGACGTTTCATCCGGAAACATTCGAACTGCAGCCTAAAATCCAATCTACTTCGATGTCTGTTTGATTCAGCTCATTCCAGACCATCCCATACAGTTCATAACTAGTTTATACATGTGTCTTAACATTTAATTTGACAGCAAGCATGTATTTAATCAAAAGTAAATTAACTCACCTTTTTGAAGAAAACCCACTTCTCTTCACAATCTGATTCCAAGCTGTTGTTAATGATTCTGGAAATCAGGTTCAACCAACAGATTCGTTCACAACCAAGCATTTTCAACAGATTTTATCTAAATCCAAGATGAATTTCTTACCCAATTTGAAGACCAAAACTTGATTTCCTTCTCTTCTTTCTCTTTTCTTTCTCTCTACCTTTCTCTCTGCTTTTGCCGACTTCAACAACTGGGATTGAGATAAAATCTCAATCCAGCTAACCCACTCCTTAAGTCTCTCTAACTTTCCACAATAACAAACCACCCCCTCAAGTTTCATCTTTCCAAACTAATCATCAACCTTTGGTCACTAACTTTTTAACCCCAAAAGTTTATATAATTACTAGGTAGCACAAAACTTAAACCCAATTACAAAACAACTTCAATTATATTAAAACATAATTGTAACGAAAATTCGGGATGTTACAGAACATTTAGATCATGTCAGATATTGGGAGAATTTTGGGAAGTTCTGAGAAGTGGTGTAAAAAGAAGAATAGTTCACTGGGGATAAGATGTCGTGGTAAATTCCACCTTAAAATAATAATCCCGTGTTAAGGTTTGCTTATTGAGAATGTATGTGTGTGTGTGTGTGTTTTCTGGTAATCGATGCCGTTTAATCGACACCCGAATTTGAGAATGGTAGTGCCGAATCCAATGACCATCTAGAGAACCGGAACCGACATCCGGAACCGGTGATCCGGAATGGACTTTGGAGTCCGGAAACTGAAAGAACCGGAATTTTCTATGGGATCCGGAACCCATCATGTTGGATCCGGAATTAAGTTGTTTAGGATCCGGAATCAGTGTTTATTAGATGATCCGGAATTTGGACCATAGGTGACACCCGGAACCTAGCTAAGGCAGATCCGGAATAGTGTTTTTCTCGTGGGCCGATCCGGAACCCAAGTGGGGATCCGGAATTGCTTATTTTTTTCTTTTGGGCCTGAATTGTTATAAGAAAAAGGAATCCGGAAGTCTCTTGACTTGGGCCAAAATTTAAATGAAGCTTGGGCTTTAGTCTAAAAATTGAGATCCGGTTTTGTTATCTAGTTTGGGATCCGGAAATTTAGTTAAGTGGGCTGTAAGTCCGGTATTGGGTTAAATTACGGAATTTATTTGTTGGACCGAATTTGAAAGGAAACCCGGTGTTGGGCACGAAACCGGAAGTTATTTAATGGATCCGAAATTTAATTATTTTGAGTCCGAGACTTAGGATTCGGCATCTTTCCAGCTGAGACTTTTTAAGTAGTAAAAATTTGAGTGTGTCATGTCTTACCGGTATTATGTGTTGGGTTTGAATATAGGTACGAGTAAAGGCTTTTAGTTGCGAGTAAGGATTTCCTAATCAGGACTTCAGGTGAGTTTCCTTAATCCTTTTTACACGTGGAATGAAAGTTAAATATTTTCCTGATTATGGTGTATCTACGAGCATGACTTGTTTACATGATTTTACGAAACAATCCATGGAAAGTATGTTTTGTTTGAAAGATTATTTAGTATGAAAGTAGAGTGTGAATGATAAGTGCGTGAGTAAAGCGGTTGACCTTGTTTGAGTAAGTAGCCTTCAAATTGCAAGTAGAGTTTCATGCATTGCGTTCTTATATGTAACACGAAAATTTTCACGATTTAAGGTAAATGTGTAAATACCAACTTTGATCGGAAATGAGTCAGCGTGTACAAGCGTATGTTTAAAGAAAAGGTGATTTCGTCTACGTCGCACAACGAAATTTTGAGCTTAACGATGTGCAAAATATTTCACACTTTCCACGATAAGTTAAATTGTTGCAAAAAGTCAAGAAAATGTTTGCTAACAAACTTTTATAACCAAAATGAGTGTTGACATATTGATGTCATAGAAATGAACATGAGAGTCTACTGGTTTATTCTGTGTCGGTAAATTCTTTCAAAATTTTGTTGTATAGAAGATTTTCATTCAATGTCTTACTGTCGTAACGACGTCGTTTTTGTTGAGTAAGATTGAATTTTACTGAAAGGGTGTGTGTGAACGATTCTCGAGATCGCTGTGCAGGGCATTGGAGTTATGAGAATGTTGGTGTCATGTGTCCCCAAGTCGTTTCCAAGTGTTGTTCTTTAAATTAATAAAAAGTGCGAAATGATTTATTTAACGCGTTGTCATACATGAAGGCTACGAACTCACTAGGTCGTAGAGTATTACATTTTAAGCTAAGGAAGAACTCCGAGAGTGGAGAGGTGTTGGACAAATCAGGGGAGAATGTTTGTGGTTTTGGTAATTGTGTTCAAGAGAAGAGGTGGACAATGGAAGAGTCGGAAGTGGACCTTGGTGTCGGTTGTATGAGGGTCTGTACCATGTTTAGTAACTGGAAATACGATTGTCAAGGAACGGTTGCATCCGGAGGAAGGACTTGAAGCCTTCAAGGTGTTGGTATTAGCAACTAGTTATGAGTAGTGTGGTGAGGCATTAATGAGATATCCTCGACGTCGAATAAGAGTCTTAAGGTGATCTTGGAATATTGATGTTACATGAGTAATTTTTAAAATGAGGGCGACAATATATGAAGTTGATTATGATATGTTGGAAGGATAAGGTTCAGTAAGGAACCCAGGTTAAAGAATAGGTTAAGAAAGTATCAGCAGGTTGACTATTGATGTTGAATTCGGCAGCTGTGTAAGGTGGCTGAGACCGAAGACTTGAACCAGAAGGTTGATAGTTGATGGAGCACCTTGTAGGGGTGTTAAGATGATGAGAGATTATTGTTTTGGATAAGCGTTCTACTTACGAGGTATGGAGGGTCCGTAGAAGGATAAGGTACGTAGCACAAACGAAGTGAGTGTGTAGATTATATCAATCAGTGAGGGAATGTGCCCTGTCTATGTAAGGGCTCGGATCGTAAAGAGCTAGCAAGAATGTTTATGTTTGAGTTAATTGGTAACTCGTGAGTTGTAGTTCAACTAGAGTTGGGGAAGGACAAAGCAGCGAGATAGACTCGATTATGTATACGGGAGGATATGAAAGAAAAGTTTGAATTGTGTATGAATGACCATGAGAGACCTGGTCTGCAGTGTGATGTTAGGGGTAGAGGATGTACGAATGAGTAGTGGCTTCAATTGCCAAGATAAATGTGCCAGCCGGTGTTGTAGTAAAGTGATGTTAGAAAGATGAAGCATTAGATGGAAGCCTTTTCGGGATTTTGGATGAGGTGTGCGATTTGTTAATCAAGTGGTTGGAACACGTAGTTGTAAGTTGGCGTTGTGATATGTCTATTATCGGAGTAGAATGTCGGAGCGGTAATGGGTGGTTGCCCAAATGAGAGACCAATCGTTTTTGGTTATGTGAGTCGCTAAGTAAGTATATTCTTGGAATCATTGGAAGTTTAAATAAGATGATAGATGAATTAGTCAAAATGTGGTGTAGTAGAGGCGAAATCTTTAAAGAATGCGAATTGTTTCTTACGTGTGAAAGAATTATCAGAGAAGGTAATTATTGGAGATCAAAGAATGTGCAGTAACATCGAGCACTGGTGTCATTCTGAGATGGTTTGGTTGAATGCCTTAAGTTAGAAATTTTGGTGCAAATGTTTGGTTATGTATAGTAATGGGAAAGTATTTTCAGCATGTGGAAATGTCGGAAGAGAGGGGCAAGTAATGTTTGGTGGGCGGTGCTCCACGCTAACGTGGGGAGATGAAGATCGTATATCGGGATAAGTGAGTAGGTTGGAAGTAGTGAGCTTGATAGAAACACCGAAAACGTGGAGTAGTGGGTGCAGATTGACATCGGTAAGTGTGCGAACTCCTGGAAAGAGTATAGAGGAAGGGGGTTTGTGTATGTTTTAAGCGCGGGAAAGAAGTGGAAGAAGACAGTCGAATGGGTTTGAGTTGGTGATGTCGTGAGAGATGTTCAAATGAACTGGTCGTTCGGGGATAAGCGATTGAGAATAGTTTTGTGAGGGATTATGGAAGTTTCTTACTTTCAGTTGCGTATAAGTGTGGAGTGATGAAGTGGTGAGAACGTATGAAATGGTTGATGAGCTGTAGCCGATGTGTTTCGAGGAAGAGAGGTGTTATCCGCATAGACGAATGTTGGTTGGAATAAGTAATTTAGAATTTCATGTAATCCAATGAAGGAACTCTTGGGTGCGAGTTGTTGGGATGTGCAAGGTTGGCCTCGCGCCAAATTGTCAAGTGCACGATTGTTTTTGGAAAGAGATTCCCGTTGATGTGGCAGGAAATTCCCCAAGGTTCCCTCTTTTAAGGAAGTAAAGATGTATGAGAGAACTTAATTAGACGTGTTTTAAAACCGGGTGTCCCGGTGTGTTTGGTAGAAGCGGATGTGGCTGTTCCCTTGGTGGATATCAGCGTTGATCAGAAGTTGACTTATGTCAAAGAACCGATAGAAATTGTGAACGGTAAGATTCACAAGCGAGGAACAAAGAGGTCCGGCTGGTAAAGGCCCAGTGGGGGCATCCTAAGGGACCGGAGGCAACTTGAGAAGTAGAAGAGGACATGAGGTCAAGTTATCCTCAACTCTTCGATAATGGAATTCCGGGGACGGAATTCTTTTGAGGGGGGGGGGGGGTGTTGTAATAAACGAGATCCTTATTTAAGCCGAATAAGCTATGCGAAGGAAGTGTCATAATTCTTATAGCCTAGGGGTCAAATTGTAGTTTAGCAAGAGGGTATAAGAACCCAAATGTGGGCTCAAAACCCTAGAAATCATTCATTGTTGGCGGCTAAGAGAGATAGCAGAGAAAGAAAATCTTCATTTGGAGAAGGATAGAATTCAAGCGATCCACCTTGGTGAAGAAGAGGAACGATTCTCCAATCAAACGAAAACAACGTATCAATCTAAATCCATAATCTAGTCTGCTTCCAATGAACATTTAGATCATGTCAGATATTGGGAGAATTTTGGGAAGTTCTGAGAAGTGGTGTAAAAAGAAGAATAGTTCACTGGGGTTAAGATGTCGTGGTAAATTCCACCTTAAAATAATAATCCCGTGTTAAGGTTTGCTTATTGAGAATGTGTGTGTGTGTGTGTGTGCGTGTTTTCTGGTAATCGATGCCGTTTAATTGACACCCGAATTTGAGAATGGTAGTGCCGACTCCAATGACCAGTTAGAGAACCGGAACCGACATCCGGAACCGGTGATCCGGAATGGACTTTGGAGTCCGGAAACTGAAAGAACCGGAATTTGCAATGGGATCCGGAACCCATCATGTTGGATCCGGAATTAAGTTGTTTAGGATCCGGAATCAGTATTTATTAGATGATCCGGAATTTGGACCATAAGTGAGATCCGGAATAGTGTTTTTCTCGTGGGCCGATCCGGAACCCAAGTGGGGATCCGGAATTGCTTATTTTTTCTTTTGGGCCTGAATTGTTATAAGAAAAAGGAATCCAGAAGTCTCTTGACTTGGGCCGAAATTTAAATGAAGCTTGGGCTTTAGTCTAAAAATTGAAATCCGGTTTTGTTAACTAGTTTGGGATCCGGAAATTTAGTTAAGTGGGCTGTAAGTCCGATATTGGGTTAAATTACGGAATTTATTTGTTGGACCAAATTTGAAAGGAAACCCGGTGTTGGGCACGAAACTGGAAGTTATTTAATGGATCCAAAATTTAATTATTTTGAGTCCGAGACTTAGGATTCGTCATCTTTCCAGTTGAGACTTTTTAAGTAGTAAAACTTTGAGTGTGTCAAGTCTTACTCGGTATTATGTGCTGGGTTTGAATATAGGTACAAGTAAAGGCTTTCAGTTGCGAGTAAGGATTTCCTAATCAGGACTTCAGGTGAGTTTTCTTAATCCTTTTTACACGTGGAATGAAAGTTAAATGTTTTACTGATTATGGTGTATCTACGAGCATGACTTGTTTACAAGCTTTTACGAAACAATCCATGGAAAGTATGTTTTGTTTGAAAGATTATTTAGTATGAAAGAAATGAGTTTTAAAGTTTTCACATTCCGTGATTTAATATGAACTATGTGTATGCTACGTGGAGTCGGTTTGCATAGTGGGATCTGAGTACCTCGGGATTCGATGATCCCTTGGGCATTTGTGACGAGCTTGTAGGAGGGAATTCGTTTCCTTCCTACTCGGATAGAAGGGAGTCTGCTTGGGCCCCGATATGAGGCGAGAGGGGAGTCTTCTTGGGCCCCGATCGTGGTTAGCTTATGTGATCCTTAAACATTGTGCAGTACCATGATTGACGCTTATGTGGAGAATGTTGATGAGTTTTATAAAAATGATTTTATACTTTTGATATATGCTGTTTACGGAGGGAATTCACTAGACCTTTTGGTCTAACCTTTCTTTTCAAAACTAAACCATTTTCAGGTAAGCAAATAGTAGGAGGCTCAGGTAAGTGAGCAAGAGCAGGATAGAGTACAGATGCAGATAGAGACAGTGCCTGTGCCACTTATAGAAGCTAGTATGTTCTCAGTTGTGTATAGGTTATTTCCGCCAAACTAAGTTTTGAGACAGTGCCTGTGCCACTTATGATTTAATGTTATGTATGTCCTGTTTTAGTTATGGGTTGTTACAGAATCAAAGCTCGAACTCGAGCTCAAAAACTCGAATCAAGCTCGAACTCGAAAACTCAAATTAGGCTCGAACTCAATCAAACTCGAACTCGTTTAATGCATAAAAGAACTCAAGACGAACAAAAAGCTTAAAAGAGCTCAAGGTAAACTTGTTTTCATGAGTTACTCCTATAGTCCTATTAAAACAATCACATAGGCTCAAGCCTTAGCCTTAAGTCATTGAGCAAAGGCAAAAGAGGTAAAAACAAGGGAGGAAAAAGGTCTATATATGGTGGTGTTAAAAGCAATGAGTTCTATATCCCACCAACGTGGGATGGATTAGACACACACCCTCAAGAATTCAGCCATGTCTTTTATACCATCAGTTTCCAATTATTTTTTTCAAAAAATTTGAGTTTCATATTATTATTATTATCAATTAAATTAAAATAATATTACTAATTATTATTATTATTTTGTTGTTTATTCATTATATTAGTAAACGAACATAAATGGACGAAAAAGAGAAATTTGTTCGTGTTCGTTTCTTTAGAACGAACGAACGAAAATACGTGTTCATGTTCGTTCGTTTATTAAAAACGCGAACTTCCTGCCGAAAGGTTAACTGAACGTTCGGTTCATTTACAGCCCTAGGTTCAATTCCTATTCTTTCGACTATCTCGCAAGCTTATCAAGTCGAGTATCAGGTCGCTCGACTCGACTCGTTAGTATGTCGAGTCGACCTCGAGTTCGAGTCGAGTCTATTCGAGTCGATTGTTGACCGAGTTTTAACCGAGTCGATCTCGAGTAGCTCACGAATTTTCTCTTCTCATTCACACCCCTAAACAAGATGGTAATGGTATAAATACAAAGGTTATACAACAACCTACCTAAAAATACAGGAAGAGATAAAGGAAAACAATTAAGGCTAAGCCTAAAAATTAGAAGATAATATGTATAGAGAAGACAACTAAGGAAAGCAAAAACCAAAAGATCGTCAAATGTCTTAGCCACCTCATTGATTTTGAAGTTGTTTTTTTGGAACAACTTGTTTAAATCATATAGTACTAATATCAAAGCCGTTTGAATTTTCAATAGTTCTATATATTTAATCATTTGGAGTTTTGGACCATTGAGAATATTATTTAAAGAAGAAAAAAATATTTAATAGTATTGAATCACGTATGCAACACACATCAAACCCTAGAAAATGCTCAAATTTCTTAAAGTAGTAAGCATTTTATCCTTATTCGTAATCATAAAAGTCTGCCTATTATGTATTCATGGATGTGGCCCTTTACCACCGTCAACAGGAGGTAGGGGCGACCAGTCTTTAGGAGGTGGCGATGAACCACCGTCAGAAGGAGGTGGGGGCGACCCGTCGTTTGGTGGTGGTGATTTGTCTTTGGGTGGGGGCGACTTGTCTTTTGGAGGGTGCTTCTTCTTGTGTTTGGAACAGTGAAAGTAGCAATAGCAACTGGATTTGCCTTCGCGCATGTGACAAGCTCCATGGAGAGCACCCTCCCAAGATATGCACTTGTTGTCGCACTTTTTGTCGTTGCATTTCCCGGACCATGTTAAGCTTTGCTTTTCACATAACTTTGGACCCGTTGACTCCGGCACCAACTCTATTCCTGTTCATGGAAATTATTGAACTCTAATTAAAACCAAATAGATAAAAAGAAATACCTCTACTTGTTTGTCACATTTTTTTATTAAGTGAAAGAAATAAAATCCACGTTTTACAATAAACCCATTGGTCGCCATTTAAAATCTTGTTTTTTATTTGTTATGTTTAGCAACTAGCTATAGATTAAATGTTAGTTGAAAAACTAGGTGAGGAGTCTAATAAAAATTAAAAATAACATGAAAATATATGTTTAAAAAATTAATTAGACAAAATATAAGAAGCATAATTTAGAAAAAAATTGAAAAGATTTTTTTTTTACGTTATTGAAACACTACTTGAAGTGTAGTTTTTTAAAAGGTTGGGTCAGATCTTACTAACCTAAAGTTTTTCTATGAACTCGGAAAATAAATGAACTTATCGTTGTCAAACATGACCTATGTTTTAAACTTTTAATTTATGAAATCTTGTAATTAATGTGAAGGAACAAATGACGAGGCTTTTGATTGCGTACTAGAATTTCCGGTTACACAATACAAATGTAGACTATCCATCATTCCAGAACAATTTGTGCAAAAAAGTTGATTACCAGCAACTCTAACTGGCCCCATACGGAACCTGCCTCCAAGGACACCGATGTAAGGGGGCCTTTTTTGGCTCACTCAGCGGCTGAGCCTAGTGGGGGGCCTGGGTTTGAACCCAGGACCTGTAACATTCCGGAACAATGTTATTTATTTAACTTTAAAATTAAAAAAAATCTTTACTACCGAAGAAAATTAAACATATAAATGAAAAGCGATCTATTTTAAGAAATGATGATTGAATAAGTTTGATTAAGCACCTGAGGTGGCAAGAATGAAGAGGAGCAAAAGGAATGCAAAGAATAAAACCGATCTTTTTGTCATTTTTAAAGTTAGTAAGAACAATAACAACGAGTTGGGTGATGAAAAGATGAAGAGGTACGAGGGTATTTATAGGAGAATTGAACGAATACACGATACGTATTTAGTCGGGTTTTAAAATTCTTTATGAGAAAAAAGGGTTATATAAAAAAATTAGTTTATGACGATATTGATATTTTACTTTATGTTGAGTTTTTAAAATGTAAAAATAGAAAATGCGTATTCAAAATAAAATTAGGTTAATAAAAATATAAAGTAAACAAAAAATAAGAAAATGAATAAAAAAATATTAACTAAACGAAAGTAATAATTTCAAGAGCAGAAGAATTAGATGGAAAACGTGTAGCAAATCATGTTGTTTTCAAGATTGTATTGAAGGTGTAAAGTTTCGGCGTATCACCAAAGTGACAGTTTGACCTTGTTCACATATCCATGCTTAGGCCATCCGTAGCCCGGCGGGATGGAGCGGGGTGGGCTATGGGGCTTGCGGGTTCGGCGGGAAGGGATGGGATGTGGGTTCCCCATCCCGTTTCATCCCGAAGAAAATGTGAGGAGGAGAGGTGGGTCCCAGGTGAGAAATGAGAGGGAGTGGGTTAGGGAATGGGGTAAGGGTGTTTAGGGATTGTTAGGGATCGAGTGAGGGATGGAAGAAAAGCTGATGTGGAGCTGGAATATTTGAAAGATGCTCTCATGGGGTACTGATGGCCTTATAACGTATGTTATCAAAATCAAATATGTATAAAATATATTTTTATGATAAGATTCATATGTCAAAAAATGACATTTTTAATGAAGCAAACCAAATTTTTTGAACTCTTTATATATTAAGATTCAAGTGAAGGTTAAATGAGACTCAATTAGTTGAGTTTGGCCCCATAAGCCAAAACATGTATAAGGAGGCTTTCAACCCTATTTTCAATATTACGATAGGGGAGTTCAACTCTTTCAACCAAAACCTCATTTGCCTAGAAGATCATTGGATTTATGTTAGTAGCTATAAAATAAGCAAATAAAACCAGTAAATCTCATACAACGTAAAGTCTTGAAGTAACACGTACACATATACTTTTTCTCTGCCTCAAAAGTCAGAGAGATTGTTTCAATGAATACATTCGATTTGTAAAACAAAAATTAGAAGAAACAAGAGAGCAAAACTATATGCTAGGAAGAGACAAATGTGACGATAATACTTGCCCCCCTCCCCTCCCCCTTTTAAACCCTTCAATGAATCGAAAGGGAAGTGACAACAACAAGGTCGAAACTCAAATACCATTGTCATTCAGAAAGCAATCTTAGGTATTATAATTGGTTGGGTGTTGCTAAATAAACTCTTTTTGAAAAATAGACTTGGAAACACATTGTTATCATAGTAATATTATTGTTGAGCCGATTATTCAATATTTGTAAGTAGATCAATTTACACCTTGTAAAACGTTCAATATATCAAGTAATAAGTAAGCATTTTCAAATGATATCTCATAGAAACAAAAGTTGCACGTAAATGTAACCCAAGATATATCGTTGCTACTTCTCAACATTGTCCCGCTATGTTTGTTAAATAATTCGGTCAGACTTCTTTAGGTTAGCATATGACGTTAATGATTGCCAAAAAAATTGAATCACCATGATACATCAATGGACCAAGTTAGGATAAATACCAACCAATACAAGTTAACTAGAAGGGTGAAATTTAGAAACCTTGAAGAGTAAGATAACAATCATTGTCAAACCAAAATTTGGGACAACAAAGTCCTAAAGAAAGGTGTTACAACCGATTCGAGATGGTCAGTCTCCGAGAGAAGAAATAACAGACTAAGAAGAGAGATTGGGGCAATTTTCTGCATATTTCATTCCAACATACCATTACAATACTTATAGGAAGAAAATAACCAATTAACTAGTGGACTCATGACTCCTACTTTTAAGCAAAAAGACTCCTAAAAACACACCCACGATCTCCTTAAGGGAGGATCTGATGGTTTATTGATGCTCCTAAATGAAAGCAAAATTAAAGATAATGCATAAGACTAAGTCTTTGGTTCCAACTGTCAATCTCTCAAACGTGCAGGTAAAGTTCTCTTTCTAACGGGCCTGGCATAGATGGCATGTTCAGCTGTTGTAGGCTTGTCTTGGTGGGTTGTGTCCATGGCTGTATCAGTACCCTCCCCTGGAAAATCGGCCTTGTCCTCAAGGCCAATAGGCGTATCATCAGTAGGGATGGCAGATGGTTGCTGGAAAGCTGGAAAACTCTTGAAGAAGTTGGCTTGATCTTCCCAGGTTGCTTCTGTAATGTCACATGTGGACCAGTGAAGAAGGAGTTGAGGTACCTGTTTTCCATGCCGTATGACCATGCGATGATTCAAAATTGCCTACGGTAGAAGGACCGGAATATCGTCCCTGGATGTTGTGGGTAATGGGGACTGACCGGATGTGTGATCACCATGACAAGGTTTTAGTAACGACACATGGAAGACGGGGTGAATGCGGCTGCCGCTTGGCAACTCCAGACGATATGCGACCTCGCCAATGCGTTCAAGGATTTTATAAGGGCCGAAAAACCGTTTGGCTAATTTGGCGGAGTCTCGAGAGTGGACAGAAGTTTGGCGGTAAACCTGCAGCCGAAGGTAAACATAATCACCAACCTCAAAGTGCCTTTCCTGTCGATGTTTGTTTGCTTGATCTGCCATGCGTTGGCGTGTGCGGCGGAGGGTGTCCTTGAGTTGGGCCAATAGATGTTGATGTTGGGCAAGGGTGGAGTCAATGGAAGCAACAGAAGAAGATCCAAGAGTGTATGATGGCAAGGTAGGGGGTTCTCGACCATATAATGCTTGAAAAGGGGACATCTGTATGGCGCTATGGAATGAAGAATTGTACCAAAATTCTGCTAAGTAAAGATAACGAGACCAACGTTTGGGTTCATCACTAGCAAAACATCGGAGATACGATTCGAGGCAGCGGTTGACAACCTCTGTTTGCCCATCTGTTTGAGGGTGATAAGCACTTGAATGGTGTAAGGTAGTGCCAAGTTGTGAGAATAACTCCTTCCAAAACCTGCTAAAAAACAGAGGGTCACGATCCGAGACAATGGATTTAGGGAGGCCATGGAGTCGGTAAACGGTCGTCAAGAACGTGTTTGCGAGGGTGGCAGCCGTGTAATTACAGGCGAGGGCAATGAAGTGGGAGAATTTGGACAAGCGATCAATGATAACCCAGATTGTCGATTTTCCTTGAGAGGGGGTAAATGGGTAATGAAATCCATAGAGATGTCTTCCCAGACGTGATTGGGAATGGGAAGAGGTTGTAATAGGCCAAATGGTTTATGGGTAGGGTATTTAACCTGTTGGCACACGGAGCATTGTCGAATGAAATCGGCAACAGATTTGCGCATATTTGGCCAATGAAATGAGGCGGTCAAGCGGCGCAATGTAGGTTGGACTCCCGAGTGGCCCCCGGATGGGGTGGAATGAAATTCATGGATAAGTTGTTGTTGGATATCACCAAGGGGCGGAACGACAATGCGTCCCTGGTAATACACAAGGCCATCATGGACGCGGTAATCAGGATGGTCTGTTGGATTGGCGGCAAGCTGCTGGAGTCGATCTAAACCCGCAACATCAGTAGAGTAGTAAGTCCGAATGGGTGCTAGCCAAGGAAAGGTAGGAGTGGAGACCCCAAGATAGATCGGTTCCTCTGCACGGCTAAGAGCATCAGCCATAGTATTGTCACGTCCCGGCTTATAAAAGATTTCAAAATCATAACCCATAAGTTTGGCGGCCCATTTGTGTTGGTCCGGTGTTTGGATAACTTGAGTCAGCAAGTGGCGTAGGCTACGATGATCTGTAAAAATACGAAAACGACATCCCAGTAAGTATTGACGCCACTTACGAACCGATTCGGTTATGGCAAAGAGTTCCCGAGTATAAGTCGAAGAAGCTTGCATCATAGGGCTCATCTTTTTACTGAAGAAGGCAATAGGATGATCATCATGCAAAAGCACCGCTCCAATACCGATGCCGGAAGCGTCGGTAGTGACATCAAAAGGTTTGCTGAAACCAGGTAAATGGAGGATAGGCAGACGAGTCATGTCACGTTTGAGAACAGCAAAGGCAGCAACAACTTCTGGTGTCCAGTGAAAGTTCGAACCTGTAAGGAGGTTAGTGAGAGGTGCGGCGAGACGGGCATAATGATGCACGAAGCGACGATAATAACCGGTAAGCCCCAGAAATCCTTGTAAGTCCGTGAGGGATTGAGGAGCCGGCCAATCGAGGATGGCACGAATCTTGTCGTGGTCCACTAAAACCCCTTGAGTAGAAATAACATGTCCGAGATAATGGACTTCTTCAACGAGAAAGACACACTTGGACAGTTTAGTGAAGTAGCGATTTGTGGCCAATGTGTGGAGAACAGTCGCAAGGTGTTGGAGGTGCAACTCGCGAGAGGGGCTGTAAACGAGAATATCGTCGAAGAAGACGAGGACATAACGGCGCAAAACATCACGAAACAGATCATTCATTGCCGCTTGGAAAGTAGATGGAGCATTCGTCAAGCCAAAAGGCATGACAAGAAATTCGTAGTGGCCATCCATAGTCCAGAAGGCCGTTTTGTGGGTGTCGGAGGCCGCAACTCGAATTTGGTGGTACCCGGAGCGTAAATCGATTTTGGAGAAGAAACGGGAACCATGGAGTTAGTCGAGAAGTTCATCGACGGTGGGTATGGGAAAACGGTCACGAATACTTATGGCGTTAAGGGCGCGATAATCCACGCAAAAACGCCATGAGTCATCTTTTTTGCGAACGAGTAATACTGGAGAAGAAAACGGGCTGGTGGTAGGTTTGATAATGCCATCGCGAAGCATGTCGTTGATAAGGGTCGTCATGATGGACTTTTGGTAATGTGGGTACCGATAGGGACGGACGTTAACCGGAAGTGAGTTGGGAAGCAATGGGATGTGGTGGTCATGGGGCCGTGAAGGCGGTAAGCCCGTAGGAGGGTGAAAAAGTTCACTGTATTGGAAAAGTAGGGAAGCCAGATCAGGGTCGGTGGGTGTATCACAAGTTTGAGAGGGGGAAGATGGGGCAGTGGGCATTGAGACAAGAAAGTAAAAGAAAGCAACTGCTTGTTTTTGGATGAGGTTGTAAACCGCAGGGGTAGAGACGGAGCTGGAACTAGATTCACCCTTAATAGTGACAGACGAACCGAGTTGAGAAAAACTAATTTTGGGAACGGAGAAGTCGGCCAAAATTGGACCGAGAGAGCTAAGCCAAGACATGCCGAGGACAATGTCGGCGCCCTCGATGGGAACGACATAAAGGGAAAGGGAGAACTGAGTGTTTGCGAGGCGGAGAGGAACATCAGAACATTGACCCGTACATTGGAGAAGGTGGCCGTTGCCAACCATGACGGAAAATGAGGGTGTGGTGTCTAACGGAAGATTAAGAAAAGAGGCGACTCGAGGATGGATGATGTTGTGGGTGCTCCCGTTGTCTATAAGGACGGTAACTGGGGTGCCCGATATGTAACCGGTAAGTCGTAGTGAACTGGGGGATGAAGTGCCATGTAAGGCGGCAGGGGAGAGAGCGAGGAATTGAGGGTCAGGAGAGGAACCAGATAATTCCGGGGAGCCAGTAAGAGTAGGTGGGTCATCGACAGGAGAGAGGGTGTCACTCGGTGGGTCGATGGAAAGAGAATCTGGGATAGCCTCGTTAGGCTCAAGGAGAAGAAATTGAGGGGGGGTTACATCGGTGTCCAGGATGATATTTTTCTGGGCATCGAAAACAGAGGCCTTGAGATCGGCGCGATTGAACTTCCTCGGGTGAAAGGCGGCGAAGAGGTAAACTGGATGGTTGTTTAGGCAGAGTGGGAAGGAGGGGGGGAGCAGCAGAGGGAGCAGGTGGCCGGTTGGCCGAATAGGATGTGGCGGGAGGAGGTGGAGGGGGGCGGACCGGAGGGATAGACGAGAAGGATGGAGAGCGGGAAGCTGATGTGTAACGGGGAATTTTATCAACAAGTTTTTCCTCAATTAACTTGGCCAAACCCGTGGCATCATGAATAGTGCGTGGGTGATGAAGGGAGAGCTCATTTTGGATGTCTCGGCGGAGACCCGAGATGAAACAATTTAGGAGTGCCTCCGAAGAGAGACCGACAACGCAATTGATAATGCGTTCAAATTCAGTTTGATAGGCAGAAACCGAGGTGGTTTGTCGGAGTTTGAAGAGGGTAGCTTGGTGATTTTCAAACGACGATGGTCCGAAACGTATCTCGAGGGCACGAGTAAAAGTATCCCATGTGCCGAGGAGACGGTTGTTGTGCAGATACTTATACCAACTAAGGGCGTCACCATGGAGGTAAAAGACGCGATGGAAAGGCGGCGGTCGGCAGGAACATTGTAGAAACTAAAATATTGATCAGCTTGAAACAACCAATCTAAGGGGTTTGTGCCATCGAAGAAGGGAAGGTGGATTTTTGGGGGTTTGTAGGGAATGTCGTGAAAGGGCGGAGGAGGAGGGTTTTTCTGGCCGGTGTTGGCAACGGTAGAGATCAGAGTAGAGGTTTGTTCGAACTGAGTGGTGAGTTGTTTGGCGATGGTGTCGAGTTGGGAATGGGACGCTGATTGGCTAGTGAGAATGTTGTCGGTGTTGACGGAAGTGGAGGAGATGAGTTTGGCTATGTTCTCAACCATGGCTGCCATGGATTCTTCGAGGGACGGCGGGTCACGTTTTGGAGGCATGGGAACGAGTCAATGAAAGCACCAATTGTTACAACCGATTCGAGATGGTCAGTCTCCGAGAGAAGAAATAACAGACTAAGAAGAGAGATTGGGGCAATTTTCTGCATATTTCATTCCAACATACCATTACAATACTTATAGGAAGAAAATAACCAATTAACTAGTGGACTCATGACTCCTACTTTTAAGCAAAAAGACTCCTAAAAACACACCCACGATCTCCTTAAGGGAGGATCTGATGGTTTATTGATGCTCCTAAATGCAAGCAAAAATAAAGATAATGCATAAGACTAAGTCTTTGGTTCCAACTGTCAATCTCTCAAACGTGCAGGTAAAGTTCTCTTTCTAACGGGCCTGGCATAGATGGCATGTTCAGCTGTTGTGGGCTTGTCTTGGTGGGCTGTGTCCATGGCTGTATCAAAAGGCCTATAAACAAAAAACACAACTCCCTAATTACGTCTTGATTCAACCAATCTCAAATTAATTCACATGATTGCTTTTCTACAACAATTGAAACTAATCTCCCTTATAAAAATAAGTATAAAAACAAGTATCCAAATAAAAGCAAATTTATCATACTATCAAAACACACATTACATACTTTGGAAAATGTTGATTATTTTAAGTAAGATGGAGGTTTTTATAAGACATTTCATAAACAACAATTTATGGGTATGATTTCAAATGTATAAATCTATTTTTTATTAAACTTTAATAGATTTGAGTTTTTTTGGAAACAACAGATCGCATTAAAAGATAGTCAGGGGTTAACAAACGAGAATAATTACATGGTTCCGAGACAGGAAAAAGGAGAAGTACACCACTTGCCAGAGTTTTTCCTACTCCCCTTACATATAAAACACGCCCATTTAAAAGAATTATCAACTATAAAGTCGAATAATTCACTAAATCTAGGCACGGTTCTATCACAAAGCAATTTGTTGTGAAAATGCCATAGGGAGCAGGGGTGGACCGCCATAGGGCTATTAGGGTGCGTTTGGTACGCTGACATGGTAGAACAGGACAGAACGAAACAAGACAGAACAGAACAGGACAGAACAGTTGTTCAGCGTTTGGTAGACAGGACAGAACATAACAGATAACATTAGATGAAATAAAATAAATAAAATTTAAAGAATGAGTGAAATATAAAATATAACATGTATTTGATGTTTTAGGATAGAATTAGATTTTATTTTGAGGTTATATTGGTAAAACATAAGCCTGTTCCACCTTGTTCCATGGGGTATGGGTGGAAGAGGCATGTTCCACTTTGTTGCACTCTGTTCCTGTCTGTTCCACATAAAAGTCCTGCCAAACATGGAACAGTGATCTCTGTTCTGTTCTGTCATGTCCTGTCCTGTCCAGTGTACCAAACGCACCCTTAGGAACCAGGGTGTTTTTTTTTCCAAATTGATATAGGGTTGTCCAAATCTTCAGTGTTAAGTCCAATAATATCAGACATTTGGTCCATTAGGAAGTCCAACTTGGAACTTTCCAAAGTACAAATCAATTCCAAAACTCGTTCCTCTGCGCTCAACCTAATCCTGAGTGAAGACACGAACGGGTAACAACGACCTTGGACTCCATATCGACGAACTCAGCGTCTCAGACCATGGACGACGGTCGCCGACTAGTCAGGTGTTCTTCGTCCTTCGATTTTCTGTGGCTTTCTTCAAAGTCCTCTCGATTTTATGCTACTCTCCACAATCCACAGTCGAATAGAAGATTTTATGTTGCTCTCCACAGTCCACAGTCCTCTCAATTTTCTGCTACTCAAATCTTTCTCAATTTTCCACTTTGACATCGACTTCTTTTTGTCTCTTCTACTCTTTTCTTTCATTCTTCATCGCGACATGTTTAATTTTCTCATTGATGTCTTTCTTTCTATATATTTTCCCCTCAAGAACTGTTCATTTCATAAGTCACCTAAAAAATGGACCAAAATCAACAACTCAAAGTCACCCAGATGAAAACTTATGTTCAAAAGCTCGGTTCTTCGTCAAAGGTAAGTGATCAAACTTCATCTCTATATCATCATAATCATCAGTATAAATCTTCTTTTAACGCAATGCTATTCGATTTCTTAATTCGTTTTGAAATCTGTTTGATGAATATGAAACTAATAAGAGTAATATTTTAATGTGTTATAAAATATACAATCAAGAAGTATAGTTTATGCATCACTTTACGCTCTTCATACATGAGGAAGAATTGATAGAAGATTAGAATTTAGAGGTAGATGTTTTTTGGAATGAAGTTTAATTGTTTCATTGATAGAAGATTAGAATTTAGAGGTGAGTTTGTTTTTTGATCGAAATTAGCTAGGCTTAAATTTATTTGAAATAATGAAAATTTTTTATTACTTTGACTAGATTTGAAATTGTTTGATTAGCTAAGTTTGAATTTTGATAGAACATGGAAGATTTGGGACTAGGACCGGAACCGGGAAATTGTTTGATTAGCTAGCAAAAAAAAGTTAAAATGGAAAGTAACCTGTTACGGAATCACTATTTGGACCGGGGCCGATTTAGGCCATCTCTAGGCCATCGGTTACGGAGTCACTATTTGGGACGGGACCAATTTAGGCCCGACCCGAGACCTAATTTTGTCTATCTCTAGGTTCGGCCCCTGCGGTCGGAAAGCTTGTGTTCCGCCCCTGATAGGTCCAACATAGCAACATCAAGAGCATCTACTACCGACGAGCCGGCTACATACCCCAATAGAGGAGGGGGTGGTCGACCATAAACCACCTGAAATGGAGAAAATCCCGTTGATTTATGTACTGTGGTGTTATACCACAATTCAGCCCAAGGAAGTATTGGTTGCCATTTCTTAGGGAAATCACATGTATATGCTCGTAAATAAGTCTTCAGACATCGATTAACAACCTCTGCCTGCCCATTGGTTTGGGGGTGGTAGGCACTACTCATTCTTAATTCCGTCCCGTGAAGACGAAACAACTCCTTCCAAAATCGACTAATGAACAGGGGGTCACGATCAGACACAATGGACCGTGGAAATCCATGGAGCCAGACAAATTCCCTAACAAATTGATGAGCTAACTGAGGAGCGTCAACTGTTTCAGCCTTTCAGGGAGGGCTATGAAATGGCAGTATTTGGACAATCTGTCCACAATGACCCAGATTACATTTTTACCCGCAGACAGAGGTAATCCTGTTATAAAATCCATTGAAATGTCTTCCCATACACGAGCAGGAATGGGCAATGGTTGTAGCAGCCCTTGTGGTTTAGCTAACTCCGGTTTAACCATGTGACACACCGAACAAAGGCGCACGAACTGATCCACATCCTTTCGCATTCCCGGCCAATACCATGTGACAGCTAAACGAGCCATTGTCTTCTGCACACCCGAGTGGCCACCGAGTATGGACCCATGAAAAAGCTGAAGGAACTGCTCACGCAATTTACACTCAGCCGGAATGTAGATTCGTCCATTGTAATATAGAAACCCATCCTTGGAAGTGAACACTTTTTGCACATCGCCTGTTGTTTTCAACGTTCCCAAAAGAGTTTGTGCATAGGGATCACTTTCCACGTCCTGTATAATTTCGCCTAAGAGACTGCTGCCCACTTCAGTTAGGCCGTGGAATTCCCCGGTTTCTTGTTGAGTATGGCTTCTGGATAAGGCATCAGGACCACGATTATTCACCCCTGCCTTATGGATTATAGTAAATTCAAATCCCAACAGCTTTGTCAACCAACGATGTTGTTCTGGAGTCTGAATTACTTGTGTCGTGAGGTGTTTAAGACTACTATGATCAGTGACGATTGTGAAGGGTCACCCTAATAAGTAGTGGCGCCACTTCTTTACCGCCGATGTGATAGCGTACATTTCACGACTGTAAGTAGAGGATGCTTGGAGACGTGGGCAGAGACGTTTACTAAAATAAGCAATTGGATGCTTATGTTGGGTAAGAATGGCTCCCACGGCTTGTAAGGAAGCATCAGTTTCCACTGTGAATGGGGAAGAGAAATTGGGAAGAGCTAGCACGGGTGCACTAGTCAGTGCAGTCTTGAGAGTGTTGAAAGCCTCGGTTGCCGAATCTGTCCACCGAAAGGACCCCTTCTTTAACAGATCAGTTAATGGGGCTGCAATGGCAGCGTAATTTCTTATAAAGCGCCTGTAATATCCCGTTAAGCCTAGAAATCCACGAACAGTACTGACATTCATGGGTGTAGGCCAAGTGAGGACAGCTGCAACCTTCTCTGGATCCATTTCCACGCCTTCACCAGATATAACATGACCCAAATATTCTAGCTTTTGTTGGCCAAAGCAACATTTATTAGGCTTTGCGAATAGTTGGTGTTGTACCAAGGCCTGTAGGACAGATCTGAGATGCACGAGATGATCAGTCCAAGTACGACTGTAAACTAAAATGTCATCAAAAAAGACTAAGACAAAACGGCGTAGGAACCCATGGAATACAGAGTTCATAGTAGCTTGAAACGTAGATGGTGCATTGGAGAGTCCGAAGGGCATTACGAGGAATTCGTAATGTCCCTCGTGTGTACGGAAAGCCGTTTTAGGGATATCAGGAGGGTGAATGCGAATTTGGAAATACCCACTTCGCAAATCCAATTTTGAGAATATGGTGGCACCATGGAGCTCATCCAACAACTCGTCCACTGTTGGAATTGGAAATCTGTCTTTGATGGTGATTGCGTTGAGCGCACGGTAGTCTACGCAGAAACGCCATGTTTCGTCTTTCTTCCGTACTAGGAGTACCGGGGATGAAAAGGGGCTCGTAGAGGGCCGAATAATCTTCTGGGCCAATATTTCCCTGACTTGCTTTTCGATTTCGTTTTTTTGGAAGTGGGGATATCGATATGGTCTCGTATTGACCAGAGAGGAAGAAGGGTTGAGCGTTATTTTGTGGTCATGGGCGCGATGAGGGGGTAAAGTAACAGGGGCAGAGAACACTGTGTGAAATTGGTTGAGTATGGACTGCAGATCAGGTGGGGTGTTAGAAAAGGGTTCCATGTTTCCTGCTGCATTATTCGGTTGTAGTTCGACGTGGTAGCACTGAGCCATTGAAGAGGTGGAGTGAAGTCGACGCAATTGGTGAAATGTGATGGGTTCGACTCCACTTTTGTGCAAGAGACCCTTAATGATTACTGGTTGTTGATTATAGACGAATTCCATGGTGAGCGCCTTGTGATCAGTTGTGACCCTTCCTAATTGCTCAAGCCATTGGACCCCCAACACAGCATCAGCTCCAGAAAACTTAAGTAAGTGGAAATCCACACTGAAGGTTACCCCATGTATAGTTATTTTTACCCCTATACACTTTCCTTCACTAGTCAACTTTTCTCCATTTCCCACAACAACTTGAAAGGACTGTGCTCGATCAATGGGTAAGTGTAGGAAACGAGCTATCTGAGGATGTATGTAGTTATGTGTACTCCCGTTGTCAATGAGTACGGAAATAGAGTGGTGGTGTACGTGGGCTACGACCCTAAAGGTTTTAGGTCCTACCGACCCGATTAAAGCGTGGAATGAAATTTCATGCACAGGTGGTAGTAACTCATGAGGTGTACCTTCTTTTTCTTCTTCGAGACACTCGGTTTCTTCTATTTCCTCCAACACTAGTAAGGATTGTCGTGGATTACAGTGGTGCCCAGGACGTGAGTCGCCGGCCTCAAGTCGGATTGGGACTCCTGGGAGGTGCTGGGATCGGTGGAAGAGCTAGGAGGGGGGTTTTAGTTGGTGTAGATGGGGTTGGAATAACAAAACTGGACCTGGCAGGTTGATATTTAGGCAAAACGTTGGTGTTTGTCTTAGACTCGATATGCTTGGCAAGGGCAATAGCAGTGGCAAGGCCTGCTGGCTGGAATGGTGCCAAGTCGGTTTGGATGGATTGCTTAAGTCCTGAAACAAAGCAGGCTAGGACAGATGAAGGGGGAAGTTCATCAATCCGGTTTGAGATCCACTCAAATTCAGATTGGTAATCAGCAACCGTTCCCGTTTGGGATAACTTGAACAAAGCTGCCTGGTGGTTTGTATACGCCGAGGGTCCGAAACGTACCTCGATAGCCCGTACGAGTGTGCTCCACGAAGACAGTTGCTTATTCCGGTACATCCACTGGAACCAATGTGTCGCCTGCCCTTCCATCCGAAAACTTGCTCTATCCACCATCTGTTCATCAGGAATGGAGTAAAAAGAAAAATATCTTTCTGCATTGAACACCCACGCAAAAGGGTCTTCACCGTTGAAATTATTCAACTCACACTTTGCTGGCTTGGTGACGTAGAGGTGTTGTGGTGGTGTTTGTGGAGGTGGGGTTGTTAGGATTGGGGGTGTTCTTTGTTGAGACAGGCGGGTGAGCAGCTCAGTGATGGATTGTTGAAGAGTACCTACCGTGGATTGAAGGCCAGTCATGGAGGATTGAATATTTTTGACAGAGCTAGTGAGGTTAGTGATATTTGACTGATGAGTGGAGGATGTGAGTTCCAATGCTTGCAGCTGCTCAGCTATCGCTTTCAATCGGGTATTTTCTGCCATAGGTGTGCTCTCTCTCAATGAAAGCACCAATTGATAGATGCTTTGGGATTAGCAGAAACCCAGGGGATAAAAGAGAGAAGGAGAGAGAGAAAGAGGGAGAGAAAGATTTGATAGAAATTCAGCCTACCCACTTTTCATGTATTCTCCCGTTATATAATATTCTCATCCACTATTACAGAGCATAGCAATCGTAACAGAAAGATGCTTATTCTAGAAGCAACGTAACAAAAAGGCAATTATCCCAAACTATAATCTTTCAGGTAGGCAGGTTTCCTGATGCGTGGTTGCTGTGAAATGGGCTTGGGTTCAATGACCTTGGGCTGGATCTCAGTAGTTGGGCTATCAGAAACACGAGAAGTATCGTTGCCATCTAAAACAGATTCCCTTGAGTTGAAAGATGAGAAAGGAAAATTCCACCATCTTTGAACCTTGACCCAAATCTCTATCACTCTACCAGTGACTTTTATGGTCGGGGGCATACTTAAGGGTGTCGAAAACATTTCAAAACTGAATAATTAATATAGACCAAAACCAGGGATGGAGCCAAAATTAAGGATCAAGAGGAGCACCAATAGCATACAATCCATCAACTCTAAAGTACTTCAATTCTAACATATGGTTTTAACCTCATTAACGGTTAGCTTACCAAATGTTAACCGAGCAAGCGTTTACTGGATCTTTTACCTTATCGAATGAGCATGATAAAAAATGATTTTTTTACTCGGTAAACAAATGATAAAGACTAAGAATCTTACCCAGTAAATGGTGGTGACTCATACCCAGTTAATGCTTATTAAGTAAAAGGCGCTAACCAACAACCTTATTATGTCATTTTGTTGACCGAAAATTTTACTAAATAATATAAAGGAGGATGGTAACTTTTACCCAATAATGAAAAAAGGTTAAATCTCAAGGGGAGCACGTGCACCTTTAGTGCTAACGTGGCTCCGCCACTGACTAAATGGTTTCGGGTTTTTGTTTTTGGCTTAAACGATGGTTTGGTTATCGAAATAAAGATAACTTATTCAGTGTGGTTTTAGTTGATATTTTTTACTAACAAAGATAATTTAACCAACAGTAGATTTTTTGAGCTAGGCTCAAGCTCGACTATTTTTTCATTTACCAAGCTTGATGTTTGTTTACAGGATCGTACTCACGATCAATTAACACGTTTATTGGCTCAAGATTTATAATTTTCATATTTTATATTTCGATCGAGTCGTGTCCAGTCGAGCATCGGGGCGGGGCCTTGCTTCCTTCTTATTGGGGCCCAATAAAAATCTTCATTAAAAAATTAATTTTTAAACATTTGGTGGGTTTTGTTGGGGGCTAAGACCCCTACCAAGAAAGAGTGGATCTGCCCCTGCACTCTACCGCATCTAAAGAAAATGTGTTGTACCGTCTCAATCTCACATCTAGAGTGTTGTCAAGATCCACTCCCAACATCTCCAATCTATCTTTTGTTGGGATACGATTAAGATACATTCTCCAAAAGAATGTATTGATATTTGTGGGAACAAATTTATTCCATCGGGTCTTATAAGCTCCTAGCCGAGCTGCAGCTTCTCGGTTTCTATTCTCAAAGAGTGGGTCGAGAAGACCCCATCTGGTGTAAGAGACCACATCCACTTGTTTTCCGATTCTAGCAATTACAGGTGCAGGATGACTCTGAAACCGTCGGCGACTATCAGTTGCATCAACCAGAGCAAGCCTCACCAACTAGTGTTTGTGGTGGAGTCGTTGAACCCCGTCATGAAGAATCGATTGAGTTCTTGAAAGACAATGTCAACTATAAATAATACCAACGTATGAATTTTCAATAGTTCAATTTAATCATTTGGATTTTTGGATAATCGAAATTATTTAAAAATCAAAATCATTATATTAATTAATCACGTATGCATGGAGATCATAATCCACGGATTAATAAATCAACACACATCAAACCCTAGAAAATTCCCGAATTTGTTAAGTAGTAAGCATTTTATCTTTATTTATAATCTTATAAGGGGGTGTTTGGTTCACAGGATTCCAACGGAATTCAAAGGAATTGAAATGATCAATTCTATTGACCAAATTTAATTAAGGCGTTTGGTTACAATGGAATGGATTATAATTCCACACATTCCACCGTTCATAGCTTTGGTCATTCCTTCAAAATTGAAAAGGAATTCAATTCCATTTTCTCAAAAAGACAAAATTATCCTCATCTTCCTACTTGATTTACCCTGAGCACCACCAACACCATCGATCTAAACCACGGCCGACAATCAATCTAAACCACCGGCGACCACCTCTCTGAACCATCGTCGCTAACCACCGATCTGAGTCACCATCGACCACCACCAACCTGAACCACATAAACCACCACTAAGCTGAACCACCGCCGACCACTACCGATCTTAACCACCACCAACTTGAACCTCCGTCGACCACCACCATTCTGAACCACAATAGTTGGATTTCTGTTTTAAAATTTTCATAATACGTATTTTGGTCATTTACCAATATTTCATTTCAATTACAAAGCTACATTAAGTGACCTAAACTAACATATTCCAATTCTTTTAACATGTTCCACTCCAATGTCTGTCAACCAAACATGTCGTCAAACCTAATAACACTTTATTCCAACTCCTTTAAAGTCAAATTTCTTTCACATATTTCATTTCATCCAAAAATATTTTGCGAACCAAACGCACCTAAGATTTTGTATATATATAGTATCAATCAAATACAAACCACGGAAATGTTACAAATCATAAAAGTCAATCTCAACCGTTCATCTGGTCTAACAAATAAATGGTTTCAAAATATATTTATTTTTCCTAATATAAATCGTAAATCATAAATCATAAATCATGAACTCTCATCATCTTTCATAAATATTCAAATCATAATAAATGATCTTTTATGATTTTTCATAAATAATGGTTTGTGGGTTTGTAACATTTAAAATGTTTGCATTTGATTTGTCGTATATATATTCATGGGTGTGGAACTTTCTAGGCTTTCACCTTTATTTTGGATTTTCTTGACAATGCTTTTTGTTTTCGGAAAGAGGTGGCGATCCTCCATCGGTCGAAGAAGGTGGCGACAACCCGTCTTCTGGCGGCAGCGATGAACCTATCAGCAGGCGTTGACGATCCATCTTGGGGAGGAGGCGATGAACCACCATCAGCAGAAGGTGGGGAAGACGCGTCTTGTGGAGGTGGTGATGAACCACCGTCAGGGGGAAGTGGCGATGAACCACCAACAGGGGGAGGAGGGGAAGCCCCATCTTCGGGAGGTGGCGACGAACCACCATCTACGGGAGGAGGGGAGGGCCCATCTTCGGGAGGTGGAGACGGACCACCGTCAGCAGGAGGTGGGGACGACCCGTCGTCGGGAGGTGGCGACGGACCGTTGTCAGCAGGAGGTGGGGATGACCCGTCGTCCGGAGGTGGCGGCGGACCACCGTCAGCAGGAGGTGGGGACGACCCGTCGTCGGGAGGTGGCGGCGAACCAACGTCAGGAGGAGGGGGTGGGGATGACCCGTCGTCGGGAGGTGGTGGCGGACCACCGTCAGGAGGAGGTGGTGGGGAAGACTCGTCGTCGGGAGGTGGCGGCGGACCACCGTCAGCAGGAGGTGGTGGTGGGTCTGCGGGAGGTGGCGGCGGACCACCGTCTGGAGGAGGCGGTGGGGAAGAACCGTCGTCGGGAGGTGGCGGCGGACCACCGTCCGGAGGAGGTGGTGGGGAAGAACCGTCGTCGGGAGGTGGCGGCGGACCACCGTCAGCAGGAGGTGGTGGGGAAGACCCGTCGTCGGGAGGTGGTGGAGATTTGTCTTTTGTTGGTGGCGGCTTGGATTTTGGTGGTGGCTTAGCTTTTGGTGGCGGCTTGGCTTTTGGTGGCGGCGGCGGCTTGGCTTTTGGAGGTGGAGGCTTGGCTTTTGGCGGCGGCGGCTTGGCTTTTGGCGGTGACGGAGGCTTGACTTTTGGAGGGGGCGGCTTAGCTTTTGGAGGCGGGGGATTGGGTTTTAGTGGCGGCAGCTTGGGTATTGGTAGCGGCAGCTTGGGTTTTGGTGGCGGAGGCTTAGGTTTTGTTGGGGGCAGCTTGGGTTTTGGTGGCGGAGGCTTAGGTTTTGGTGGGGGTGGCTTTCGTTTTGGTGGCGGCGGTTTGTGCTTTGGGGGCGACGGCTTGGTTTTTGGTGGGGGCGGCTTGTGTTTTGATACTAGTGGTGATTTGTACCCATTCACTACACCCGCCCAAGATATGCACTGTTTATCGTCACGTTTCCCGTACGATGTCTTGCTTGGCTTTTCAGATTGTTTTGGAGTCGTCGCCGCCTCTATTTCTGTTGATTGAAATTAATAAAATTTAATTAAACAAATGAGATATAGAAAATACCCCTCGATTCCAGAATAAATGTGTAAATAACATACAAGCTTGTCTTTCAAAAAATAAATAACATATATTGTATAATTATTACCCTTTTTTAAATGACTAAACGACACATTTATCGAGAAAAATTCTCCATCTCAGAATTAATGGAACAATTTAAAAAAAGTTCAATAAACTTACAAAAATAAACTAACTTCTGGTTGACCTATATTTTACTTTCGTGAAGGAATGAATAAATGACGAGGCTTTTAATCAGCACTAAAATTTCCGATTACACAATACAAAGGTAGACTATGACTATTTATCATTCCTTAAAAAATTCAGTTTATTCTTTACTATTAAAGGAAATTAAAATAGAAATGCGAATCGATCTCTTCAATGGTTGAATAAGCACCTGATATGGCAAAAACGAATAGGAGCAAAAGGAATGCAAAGAAAAAGACCCATCTTTTTGTCATTTTCGAAGTTATAAACAATATCTACGGTTTGGGTGATGAAAAGGTGAAAGAGGTTCGACGGTATTTATAGGAGAACTGAATTTTTCAAGAATGATGTATTGAGATTTTTATAAACTTGTACATTTTAAACCCTTATCTATATTTCTTTAAAAAAAATTATTACGGTTATTCTTGAATTTCTAAGAGGTACATATCTCGATACATAATGTACAAGTTTAAAAGGTTTAAAACCTCTCATGATCAACATGATAATTAAAAATATTATTCTTTAAATTACACTTTATACACTTATAATTAGTTATTTAAATTACTTTTATATCTCTTTCGTTTTCATTTTACACCCTTATCATATTAACATTAACTGTATATTAACTAAAATACATTAAAAATATGTTTATTTTTTAACAAACTATAGCATATAATTTTTTTTACCAATTGACCATATTAACCTTGAATTTTTTATATTCGATATACAATTTAAAAATACATAAAACCATAAAATTAGCATCGTGTGATGGAGAATAAAACTGAACATGAAATAAGATTATTATTCTTTCGAGTTTTGAGTTTTAGATTCGAGATTTTTTGTACCAATCGTGCATGAATACGTATCTAGTACTTATTAAATATGTAATAAATTTTGTAAAATATTAATTATTGAGTAAAGTGGGGGTATTCTTTTGAAATCCATACAATTTGTGAGATCCATGATATTTGATATAAACCACAAATCATATTAAGTTAAGGGTCAAATTAGAAAATTAGTAATTTTGAATTAAATATTTAAATGAAGAATATTGTAGGTATTTTACAAATTTCCTCTCTTATCTCTCATCTCTCCTCTTATTAATAACATTATGTAAAAAATAAACTAAACCTAAGAAGTAACCTAACTAATGTCACCAAGTAACACTACAGAGCAAATTTTTTACCCAGAAAAATCAACTAGGGAAATTATTTTTGGTGATTACCGACAGATCATCCAGAAAATACCAATGGTTCGGTAAAATCCAATGTTTTTCAAGAAAATACCAATGGATCACCCAAGGAATCTCTGAGTAATTTGTCACTGATTTGAATTATCTACTAAAAATTCACCCACCAATTTTTGTGACAATTTTATGATGAATTACCCTTTAGCAACAAATATAAATATAAAGTACTCTTTTATATTTATATAATAAATAACATAGTTATATTAAATAAATAACTCATGTCGAATCTCCATAAATTTTAGAGTTCTCATTTAATTTAATAATCTAAACTCATAATTTTCACACATGTTGTATTAATTAGGTTGATGTTGATGCCTACGTTTTATTAAAACAAAAGGCATACACGATTAATATACTGGGTTCTAAAATTCTTTATGAAAAACCAAAGAGTTTTATATTTAAAAAATTAAATTACTCATCATAAAAAGTAGTCATGTTGATATTTTTAATGTAAAAAAGAAAAATATGTTACTCAAAGTAAAATTAAGGTTTTTAGAAATATAAGTTGAACAAAATACGAGAAAAGAAACGAAAAAATGAAGTAAGGAAAAGTAATATTTTTTGGAGCGAAAAAATTAACAGAGAAAGCGTATAGTTATGTGTACACTCATGTTGTTTCCATATTTTTTTTAGGGTATAGAGTTTCGACCTATTACCAAAGTAAGGCCATCGGTATCGCAGCGGGGATGGGCTCGGGATGGTGCGGGGTCGGCTACGGCCCTTGCGGGATGCGGGGTGCGGTATGGATTCCGGGTTCGGGATCCCGATTCATCCCGAAGGTTTATTAAAAAAAAATTATTTAATTTTTAAAAATAATGCCGTTGAACGGCTCTTTTTAAACAAAAATAAATAAATTTTTTCTCAATTTAATCCCACTATATATTTAACCATCAACCTTTTATTTCTCACACCTCTCAAACTCTCTAAAATTCTCCCAACCTCTTATTTTTCACACCTCTCAAATTCTCTCAAATTCTCTCAACCGCTTATTTTTCACACCTCTCAAACTCTCTCAAATTCTCTCAACCTCTTATTTTTCACACATCTCTCATCATGAATCCAAACAGAACACCTACATCCCGTCGTAACCGACCGAATACACCACAATCGCAAGAAGATCAAGAGCTTGGTTTCCAAGCGTTTACACAACAACAAGGTTATCGTCCGCATTTTTCGTAACAAATTCCGCCACATATTTCGCAACAATATCCGCCACAATGGTCGCAACAAAATCCGCCACAATATTTTTACAACTCATTAGGCCATACGCAACAAATTCCTTACCAACTTACACGTTCCGGTATGATTGAACAAGGTTGTACTCCGACCAACTCATTTGTAATTTTTATTTTTAATGAATGGTATGAATTTTTATTTTTATTATTTATCTTATTTTTATTTATTAAAAAATATATAAATATTTTTACTTTGTTAAATAATTAAATGTATAAATAAAAGAATTAAAATAAATGAGGTGGCAAAAGGGTTTGAGGGAATGGAGTAATGGTGTTTAGGGATTGAGTGAGGGTTAGGAGAAAAGCTGATGTGGCGCTGATGTGGAGCTGAAATCTTTGAAAGATGGGGTCATGGGGTACTGATGGCCTAATATTTGGATCTTGTACGCATATCCATGCTTGTAATATATGTGTTATGAAAATCGGGTAAGCTATATTTTTATTGTAACAACCGGGTTTTCCATTAGAATCGGAAGTTTAGTGGACAAAGTCTAATAAAGAAAAGTGTGATGTAGTGGTCATAGTGGAATAAGGGAAAGTATGAGGGACCAAAGGGAAAATAGTGAGGAAGTATATAAAGACCCAAATCCCTATGTCACCTCTTATTTCCCATCCTTTGTTTTGTTGATTGCGGCTGAGAGAAAAAGAAGAGGAGAAGAAGAATTTTGGGAGAAATCAAATTGAAGAGGAAATCGTTCAAGGTAATCCCATCCAAAACCCTCCTCCTTGCTAGTTCATGATTCTTTTCTGCTTTGCCTTTGATTTTGGTGTAGAAACCTTAAGAGTTCAATGTGTTCTCCACCTTAATGTCATTAAAGGGGTTAAAGGGGGTTTTTGATTGTTGTGAACCGATTTAGAGGTATTAAGTGGGATTAAATGGATGTTTTTGGTTGGAGAATGAACCCCAATGAGTGCCTAATTAAGATAATGGTAGAAAATCAGATTCTAATCACTTTTGGGAAGTGGGTTTTTCCCCAGTCCGTAGTTACCGGACGTCGCCCCGTCCGAACAGTGGTGTCCGGATAGTGGGAGTTTCCGGACAGTTTTATAATGCAGTAGTATCCGTATAGGCTTTGGTGTCCGGAAGGATATGTGTCCGGAAGAATATGTGTCCGGATAGTTTGATGTCCGGAAGGATATGTGTCCGGGTAATTGTGAGTCCGGAAAGTAGAGGGTCCGGATAGTAGAGTGTCCGGAAAGTGTGTGTGTTCGGGAAGTGCAGTAACCGGACAGTGTGTTCGAACAGTCTAATCTGACGCGAATCTGATATCCTTAGGTGTCCGGTTCGGTTAGCTCGAAGGAATAACAAGGGTGCGTTCAACATTATCACAAGGTGAGTTCCCTAATCCTTTTTACGTGAAGTAAGATGCTAAATGTTTTACTGATTATGGCCTATTTACGAGCATGAATTGTTTACAAGCTTTTACGAATGTTTTCCCATGAAAAGTATGTTTCGTTTGAAAGACTATTAGTATGAAAGAAATGATTTATAAAGCTTTCACGTCCCGTGGATTATTGTAAGCTATGTGGAGTCGGTCTGCACAGTGGGATCAGAGTACCTCGGGATCCGATGATTCCTTGGGCATTTGTGATGAGCCAGTAGGATGGAATTTGTTTCCTTCCTACTCGGATAGAGGGGAGTCTGCTTGGGCCCCGATATGAGGCGAGAGGGGAGTCTGCTTGGGCCCCGATCGCGGTTAGATGTACGATCCTAGAACACTATGCAGTTACCATGTTTGATGCTTATGTGGAGAATGTTAATGAACTTATGAAATGATTTCTATACTGTTGTTAAAAGATGTTTTTCGGAGGGAATTCACTAGACCTTTTGGTCTAACCCTCGCTTTTCAAAAATTAAACCATTTTCAGGTAAGCGAAGTACTGGTTCTTCAAGTAAGAACAAAGAGATGGCTTGAGGATTAAGATGGAGCTTAGAGAGAGACTCCATAGTTTTGGTAGTATAGTTATAGATAGACGCTCTCGGCTGTGGACGTGAAGTTTCCGCTGTCAAACTTTGTTTAGTTCAGAATGATGTTATGTTTAAGACACGTTTAATATGTAATTTGGGACCCGTTTAGGATGTTTATTCTATGTTATGTATGTTTATGTTTTGGGGCGTTACAAATGGTATCAGAGCCATAGTTTAAGGGATTTAGGTGACCGGACGGGCCTAAACTTAAACTGTGATTTGAGGGACACATCCGAGATATAGGATGCCTTTTAGAAAGATCACTCTAAGTGCGCTAGAAAAATAGGGTAATGAGAACTGTCGTGTAAGGTAAATTTACATTACACCTGGCCAGTGTAATCGTGAATTTAAGGGTACATGTACGTGCTCGAATTGCCTTATGTTGCGAAGTTGAGTTTGAGTGGTGATTGTTTGCGGTTGTTCCAGTTCTTGTGTTATATGGTATATTGTTAAGGTTGAGGTAGTCCTTGGAGGAAAGTGGAATATAACTGTGATGGTAGCATGTTTTCGTCATGATGCGTACGGCTTTGTTTTAATGCGTGAGGTCGCTTATAAAGATATTTGTTGGCACTTTCTAGAAGGAGTGTGGTTCGTAGCGGTGATGAACCGATCAAGGGTGGAAACTCTGGGTTCAAAAGTGAATGAAGGACGAGATAATGATGAGCTTCTAGTTTCTAGTGAGCCTTCACTCCTTGGTTGATGGGTCGACCGGTTGGGATGAGAGCTGTGACGGAAATCTTGAAGGCTTCAAATGTAACCGGGTGAAGAAAACGAGCCCTTAAGTGGATATGAGAATGAGAAGGCGACCGATGGTCGAAAGTTGGGTGTCGACAATAAGTTCCAGTAGGAGTAATGTTGGACCTTGTTAGAGTGAATAGCCTTCATCACGAAGTTAGTTTCATGCATGGTATCTTTCTTAAATGATTACGTGGATTCTTATTGTGTTAAGAATGTTTACGAGCATAATGAGCTCCTTGTTTTGTTTTCGGAAAATGAGTCGACACGCACAGGCGTGTGTTTAAAGGAAAGATAAACTCTTTTACAACACATGATGGTATTTTGAGCGTGGTGATCTGTAAATTATTTTACTTTTTCAATGTAAGGGTAAACCCTATAGTGAAAGTCACGAAAACGTTTACCGCAAAAGTTTTATAACCAAAATGAGTATTAGTACCTTGAGCATACAAAAAAGTGTGGGAGCCGATTAACTTGTCTCGTAAAATTGATTTCGTTCTGAGGTTTTAAATCGTATTAGGAACGTTTTATTAAACACGTTTTATTTGGGTCAATACTGGTTCAGTTGACTAAGTCGTGAATTATCTTGGGATGGCATGTGAACGACCTTAAGGTCATTGTGTCTACGTTTCGGCTTGAGCAGTGAGGTGCTATGTTTATTTCAATTTGTTTTCATTATGGTACCTATCGGATTTTGCAAGTGTGTAAAATGATTTAGAAATTGTTGTGTCGTCATGCATTAAGGCTATGAACTCTGTAGGTCGTAGTGGACGGAAAAGTTAAGAACAAGGAGGGGTTCAGTTGGAAACTGTTCAATTGATTTGATTTCGGTCGGGTTACGACCTTAGTATTTCAGTTAGAGGAGAGCGGGAAACAGTGGAAGTCTCGGGTATTGAACTTGTTAGTGTTGGATAATGTGTTATATGATTTTCCGTGGAGCGGGTATTCACATGTTGAAGTCGAAGGCTATTGAGAAACTCTTAGTAGTAGCATGGTGAAAAGAAGATAATGTGCCCTGATGAAATGCTTTCAGTTATGAGCTAGAGTGGTGAATGGTAATGTAATTAGGCTACGCGCCATACGAGTCTTATTCCCTAGCTAGTACGAACCGGAGGGCGCAAAGTTAGTTACGATGTGTTGGGAACGGTAGGTTCCATTGGGACTCTTTGCGTACCGGTGAGGTGGTGGAAACTTCATCGTGTTAGCTATGGATGCTGAAGGGGTTGACTGGTAAAAGGGTCCAATTTTGAGATCTTGGGGAGACTGAGATGCGAGAAGAAATGATGATGCGATTATTTCACGAAATTTACCTAAGAAATGAAGGGTTGTCGGGAGAGATGTTTACGTGATGATCGGTTGCGCCACTTAGTGTAGGTGTGCCGAATGCGAAACAGTTGTTGTAGCTAGGTGTGCTCTAAGGGATTTGACGACCTGTAGGAAGGAGGTAGTCATCACATCCAAAGTTGGTGCTTGGAGAATCAATTTGTAAGAGATTGTGCCTTGTCGTTGGGGATGACTTTCGTTGAGCTTGCAATGGTCTGTCGAGGGATGTATATTTGAGCAAGCACGAGAAATCGTGAGTTGTGGTTCGTCTAAATTCAGAGACAGGCAGGTCGTGAGATAGGCTTGGTTAATTGTGAACTAAGGTGAACATGAAAGCAAGAATTGTTATGTGTATAAATGGCCGAAAGCACTTGGTCGGCGGTGTGATGTTGTGGATGAGAGTACAAAGTATTAAGCACGTAGTTGGGATGCATGAAGTGTAAGCTGAGGGTTATGATATGTTTATTGCTAGAAAACGGTGGTTATCCAAAAGAAGAATTAGGTGATTTAGTGGCATAGGTCACTGAGTGAGTTGTGTTGGGATCAATGAAAGACCGACAAAGAAATTCTGGTAGGCAGGTTGACCCTACTTGGGAAATGAGGTAGATTGAATGTTAACACAGGAGGACTTGGTGGATTATCTCAAATTAGCACGGTGGTTAAACCGTTGGTTGGGTTTGGTAACACAAGTGTGGTGGTCATGTTTGGAATATTTGGGAATGAAGTGGATGATGATAGGCGAGCAATGCTTAGGCTAGCAAGAGGAGGTTAGGACGATATGTTCAAGCAAGTGGAAGAACTTTAAGGGAGAAGAGTGGTATTGACACCATATGGGTGGAGAAATGTTTAAAGCGATGCTAATGACGGGTATTGGAACTACTCGTGTAGTTATGAGAGGGGGACATTTTGGTGTATGTCTTGGTTTAAGTGTGGAGGGACTCGTATGAGTCAATGAATCTTTCCTTGAAAGAATGTGAGCTATACCTTCGGAAGGGCATGACATAAGTGGTTGTATGGGACACTCAAAGTGTAAGATCGTCAGATTTGAATAAGTACTGGGATGTTAACTATTCCGATGTGAGCATGGGGTTCAATAATGTGTACTTGGAATAGTTTGGAGTAGGCGTGGTCGCTCCTTTTAGTTGGACGTCTGTTGGATGTAGTGAAAAGGTGAATGTAAAACTTCAAGGTGATGGATCCCTTACCCTGAATGGTGGGTTAGTTGTGTACAAGTATGGAAAGAGGACGTAGTGGAAGCGTATGTATCAGTATATAGTGTTGACTTGTGGTCAACGTGCTTTGAAGGAAAGAAATACTTTTGTGTTAGGCGCTTGGCGTGATAGGAAAGCGGATTGGAAAGTTTAAGTTTGACCTGGTTCTAAGATTGGCAAATTGGGTGATTGCCGGTGTTAGTAAAGGATTCATGTCAGTGTTGCAAAAGTTCGATCAAAATTTCTTCTTTAAGGAAGTGAAACGGTATGTGAAGGTCGTGATGAGACGTGCTTTAGGAGCCCTGAGTTCATATTGGTGGACAAAGCGAACTCTAACTAGTGGGGTTGGCTGGGGTTTTGGTTTGAGGTGTTACTTTTACATCTAGTACAATTGGTTGGAAGTGCTACCAGTACATTATGTGAGTATTCCTAACCTAAGGAAGTCGTGGTCTTATACAAAGGTGCTTGGAGGATCAGATGGAACCAAAGTTGTTAGATTTGGAAGTGCGAATCGTGAAACCTAAGTCAGGGGTCGGTTCGATGCCAAAGGTATTGGGTCAATTTGGTTGGTTTGGTTCAGTTTGGTTTGGTCTGGTTTGGTTCGGTTGAGTTGGATGTTGGAATGGGGTATGGCTAAAGGAAAGAGGATTGATCCATGTTTTGGTGAGTCGGTTATAGTGATGCTCCGATTTAAGAATGGGTTTATAGAATGAATGTGTTTTATGGAAATGTGGGATACGTGGGGTGTTTCATACTTCTATTACGAGAGTGTAGGTTGAAGGCCGGTGTGATTGTTTCATTACGAGTTGTGCGAGTAGACGAAAAACTTAGTTTTGTGGAAGAGACCGAAGCCATTTCGGATTCCAAGTGAGGAAATTGAGGAACAAGGAGATCATTCTTGTAAAAGTGCTGTGGTGACAACATAAAGGTCCAGAGGCGACTTGGGAGTTGGAATCGGAGATGAGGGCGAAGTACCCGCATCTTTTCCAATAAGGAATTCCGGGGACATAATTCTTTTAAGGAGGGAGTGTTGTAACAACCAGGGACCAAAGGGAAAATAGTGAGGAAGTATATAAAGACCCAAATCCCTAGGTCACCTCTTATTTCCCATCCTTTGTTTTGTTGATTGCGGCTGAGAGAAAAAGAAGAAGAGAAGAAGAATTTTGGGAGAAATCAAATTAAAGAGGAAATCGTTCAAGGTAATCCCATCCAAAACCCTCCTCCTTGCTAGTTCATGGTTCTTTTCTGCTTTTCCTTTGATTTTGGTGTAAAAACCTTAAGAGTTCAATGTGTTCTCCACCTTAATGTCATTAAAGGGGTTAAAGGGGTTTTTTGATTGTTGTGAACCGATTTAGACGTATTAAGTGGGATTAAATGGATGTTTTTGGTTAGAGAATGAACCCCAATGAGTGCCTAATCAAGATAATGGCAGAAAATCGGATTCTAATCACTTTTGGGAAGTGGGATTTTTCCCAGTCCGTAGTTACCGGACGTCGCCCCGTCCGGACAGTGGTGTCCGGATAGTGGGAGTTTCCGGACAGTTTTATAATGCAGTAGTATCCGGATAGGCTTTGGTTTCCGGAAGGATATGTGTCCGGATAGTTTGATGTCCGGAAGGATATGTGTCCGGGTAGTTGTGAGTCCGGAAAGCAGAGTGTCCGGAAAGTAGAGGGTCCGGAAAGTAAAGTGTCCGGAAAGTGTGTGTGTCCGGGAAGTGCAGTAACCGGACAGTGTGTTCGGATAGTCTAATCTGATGCGAATCTGATATCCTTAGGTGTCCGGTTCGGTTAGCTCGAAGGAATAACAAGGGTGCGTTCAACGTTATCACAAGGTGAGTTCCCTAAACCTTTTTACGTCAAGTAAGATGCTAAATGTTTTACTGATTATGGCCTATTTACGAGCATGAATTGTTTACAAGCTTTTACGAATGTTTTCCCATGAAAAGTATGTTTCGTTTGAAAGACTATTAGCATGAAAGAAATGATTTATAAAGCTTTCACGTCCCGTGGATTATTGTAAGCTATGTGGAGTCGGTCTGCACAGTGGGATCAGAGTACCTCGGGATCCGATGATTCCTTGGGCATTTGTGATGAGCCAGTAGGATGGAATTCGTTTCCTTCCTACTCGGATAGAGGGGAGTCTGCTTGGGCCCCGATATGAGGCGAGAGGGGAGTCTGCTTGGGCCCCGATCGCGGTTAGATGTACGATCCTGGAACACTGTGCAGTTACCATGTTTGATGCTTATGTGGAGAATGTTAGGCGGCGTTTGATTTTTAAGAGGTGCTGAAGTCTGAAGTCTGATTTTACTTCTGAATTTTAAGAGGTAGTGTTGATCGTTGAAGTCTGAAATCTGAATCCATAAGACTGTTTGTTTTTGTAAATTGACAAACGTTTGAATATGTATAATTTTCTATTTTATCCCTAAAAAATTCAACTTAAATACGTCAATTGAAGTGAGCATCGATATCGAATGACAAAATTGAAAAAAAAAAAGAAACAAAAGAAGAACGCTGACAGATTGCGAGGTTGTGGAGTTTTAATCATATATCTAAAACCAGAGAGCCGATTTAAGTGATTCGATGTGTTTTGGAAAGCCAACACAAAAATCTATGATATTTGTGTTTTGTATTTTCAAAAATTTGGGGAGCATCTAGGCTAAAACCGACGTTGAAATCGAAAGAATGACGCTGGATGAAAATAAGAAGTAATTAAGTGGCTAGGTTGTCACATAATTATTCAGAGAACATTTAGAGTTAAGAGACTTTGAAAAGGAAGAAAAAACAAACGGTATGAATCATCTTACGTCTGACCGAATCAGCATAAGTGGTATTAAGAGCTTATTTTGAAAAAACAGACACCACCTTACTCTTATTTTGATTGCTTAATTTTCTCCTTATTATCCAATGTTCGATGTAAGATCTCAAATCGGCTCCAGGAATTAAAGTTATCTCATAAGGAATTGAATACTTAGGTGGCGTTTGTTTTTTAAGTGGCGCTGAAGTCTGAAGTCTGATTTCACTTCTGATTTTTAAGTGATGGTGCTGAAAACGTTTGTTTTTGTAAGTTGAAAACGTCTGAATATGTACTATTGTCTATTTTATCCCTGAAAATGTGATACTATCGAATTTAATTAAATTATACTACTAGAATCAGTCTTCATAACAATTAAAATCAACTGAAATGCGTTAATTGGTTTAAATAAAATATAAAGCATGAACAAAGTCTCATAACAATTAAAATCAATCTCAGTTTCTTCTCTTAAACTAGCCGTATATGTTCGGTGAGCTGTACTCCCATGCAAGTGGAACATCTTCGGCCTCATCACCGCCATCGTCTCCTTGGTTATTGGTTAGGATGAAGAAATGCATGATGCTTATAATATGTTAGCTACAGTACCTTCAATATAAGTTCATAATACTTATGTTAGATACCATGGTTGTCAAATAATTCCTTGAATCAAATCATGTGGATAAAATCAATAATCATTTGAATCAAACCATCATGGCCCATCCATTTTACATCAATAACAATTTCTTAGATGGATGCAACTCAAATTCAAGAAACACTCGGTACATAAAAGAAACCATCATGTACAATCCATTTAAGAAACACCCATCAATCATCGATGTGATTCTACCTAAACTGTTATTAAAGTGAGAAACAAAGGTTTTAAAACCTCTATTTTCCCATTGAAAATAGACACTTTCATTTCCATGCCACAGTCCACTTATGCCTCAAGCCCTTAATGACTCAAAGCCATGCAATTATTATATACATCCCTCGATACCTTGGAAGTCAGAAACACATGAGAGAGCGTATTAATAGAATTTTAATCAACATATATGATTCAAGGGTGGCTCCTCACTACCAAATGGTTTTAAATGAAAACCCAAATATTCATTCCTAGAGCCCTTACACTGTGGTCTTATACTCATTTAACAAATAAATTACTCAATATGTCTCGGAAGAACAAAACTTTCGTATCATCCATCAGACCAATTACCCTTTTGAATGTAAACCCAAAACAAACTTTGTCGTAAATCAGAGAATTCTTTTTGTTGTCGTCCTAAATATACAAGTTAAGATTTCATTTTGCTTATGAAGTTGAAAAAACAACTAACAAAGGAACAAAGTTTCATACAGGCATTTTATCAAATAGGTTAAGCTCGTCAACCATTTTGTTGGTATCTAGATAAGATCCCTTGAACAAACTATAGTCTTGATTCTGACAAGATGATAGTAAATTGGTCCAGTTGTTTGCATCAAAATCCAAAACGAAGAAGAGAATTCCGGTTGCAAAAAAGTGGTTTTTTACACAAAATCGAACATAAAAGTGAAATAAAATCAAGAAATAGCAATGGAGTCCCGATTTGCAGAAAAGTGAAACCAAAATCGAACAAGAAAGTGAAATAAAACCTGTTGGGAACTGAAGATTTGCTAAGTATGGTTAGTACTGCCAGAACAACAATACTACTGCCAGAGCAAGGTTAGTACTGCAAGAAAAAGTTAATGCTGCTGGAATAATGTTAGTACTTCTTATGCATAGTTACTACTGCAAGTAAAAGTTAATGCTGCTGGAACAAGGTTAGTACTGCTAGTGAAATTTAATGCTGCTGGAACAAGGTTAATACTGCTCGTGCATAAAGATGTTAATGCTGCTTGTGATCATGTTTATGGAATGCGAGAATGTTGGAGATAAAGATGGAATGATTGAAGATAAGCATGAAAGAATATTCTGAAGATCAATTTTGTTTTGATAGTTATCTTGTAATTATTTTGTATAAATAGATGTTGATAGATAGCTATTCGGTACGAGAGAATCAGAATTCGTTTTTGTTTTAGAGAGAATTAACCTCAAGGTTTAGAACCCTATTTCTAGAGAAGTAGAAGTCGTCTTGTTGAGCCTGTTCAACAAGATTGAGGTTTGGTTGTAAACTTGTGAGTTGAAGCAATGAATACAAACAGATTGTGTTTTCTAATTAGATGTTCATTGAGTGTGTTGAATTAAAGTTCTATTCCGCAAGATTCTTTAATTCTGATTTCTAAGTATAGTTATTCTTGTTTGGAATCGATCCTGACAAGTGGTATCAGAGCCTGGTTTCTTAGAAATCTACAATCATTATGGACAACTCAGTTGAATCAAACAGTACTCTTGTTTCAAAGGTTCCCATGCTCAGGCCTAATGAGTTTGACATGTGGAAAATTAGAATCAAGCAGTATATTTTGCTTACTGATTATTCCATCTGGGATATTATAGAGAATGGTCCATGTGCTGAAGGAAAAGTTGGACCAGATGGCAAACGACCCCCTCCAAAGACTGATGCAGAAAGAAAGGTTAGACAAACAGAGATGAAAGCCTTAAGCACTCTGCTTTTGGCTATTCCCAATGAGTATCAGCACCAATTTCATCACTGCACTGATGCTCAGATTTTATGGAATGCATTGGAAAAGAGATTCACTGGTACCAAGAGCACCAAGAAGAACCAGAAGGCAATTCTTAAGCAACAATATGAAAATTTTACTTCTACAAAGAATGAGTCTATGACTCAAACTTTTGATAGATTTAATAAGTTGATTGGAGAATTGGCTACAGTTGGAGTTCATATGGAGGCTGATGATGTAAACAGGAAGTTTCTAAGATCATTAGGTGAGGAATGGACAATGTATACTGTGTCTTTCAGACAGAATGACCAGTTAGAAGATAAAGAGCTTGATGATCTTTATAATGATCTTAGGGTATTTGAAGCAGAGGTTGAAGCCAAGAAGAAGCCCTCAGGATATGTGTATAATGTTGCACTCCTATCAGCATCAACTGATTCTACTGCTAACCCTGAATCAGTTAGTACTGCTGGTGGAGTCAATCAGGAGAAGACCAATGATTCTGTACTAGAAGCTTTCTTTTCTAGTCATGTTAACTCCTCATTGATTAATGATGACTTAGAACAGATTAATGCTGATGATCTTGAGGAGATGGACATCAAGTGGCAGATGGCTATGCTTTCTATGAGGGTGAAGAAGTTTATAAAGAGGACTGGGAGAAACAACTTTTCCCAAAGAAGAGAAGATGGTGCTGGGTTTGACAAGTCTAAGGTGGAATGCTACAAGTGTCATAAGATGGGACACTTTGCCAGAGAATGCAGAGGAGGAGTATCTCAAAACAACCATCAACAAGCTCAGACTGGAAGCTTCAACCAGAACAGAAACTCTGTTCAAGCCCTTGTTTCTCAACAAGGAATGGGATTTGATTGGAGTGATCAAGCAGAAGAGGCAATTCAGAATCATGCACTCATGGCAGAAGTCTCAGATCTTCCTACTGAGGTAAAATCTAATCTTTGTTCTCAAGCTTGTATAGACATTGTGAAAAGGTATAGAGATCACAACCAGGGAATGTGTGATGACCTTAAGAGATTAGAAAAGGATAGAAGAGATTATGTTGTGATTGTTGAGAGGTTTGAAGAACAAATTAAGGCTTTTCAAGCCAATGAACTTCAACACTCATATGATACAAACTACTGGAAGTGGGAAAAGAATGGTCTGGAGTTCCAACTGAAAGAGTCTAGGGAGGAATGTGAGAAATTAAAAGGAGAACTTGAGAAAGTAAAACTTGATGTCGAAAAGTTTTCATGTGCTTCTAAAGTCATGGACACCATAATAAATGCTCAAATCCACAGTAAGATGAAACCAGGCATAAGGTACAATGCCACACCCCCACCCTATAACAACACATACATCCCTCCTAGGTCAGACCTGTTAGAAACCATGGATAGGAAGGACTTACCTGAAGGAGCTACTAAAGTAGATCCATTAGATGAAGTTGTTGTTGAGGACAAAACTGAAAAAGAAGAATCTAAGAAAAAGAACAAGAATGTCAGTGATGAGATCCCCTTAGAGAATTCCATCAAGTCTAATGAGAAAGGTGGAAGTCCCTGGGATAAGAACAATGAGATGAAAAGATCTGAAAAAGGAAAGGGAGTTCATTATACACAGACCACTGTCGTGAACTCCAATACTTGTGAACATTGTTCTTGCAAGAATTCTCAAAAGAATGAACCCCAAAAACATGATAAAAGGAGGGGAAATCAAAGAAACTGGAATAATCAATTGGCTCAAAAACAAGGAGTTGATCTGCAAAGGATTAACAGACCAAAACCTTGTTTTATCTGTGGCAAACTGAATCACCTTGCCAAACACTGTTATTTCAATCCTATTAACCAAAGGATAAATTTTCAAAGAACTTTTCAAAAATCAAATGGTTATAGGAAGCCTGTAAGGAACCATGTGGCTAAGAAACAAGCTAAATCCAAAAGCCACATGAGGAAAAAGACTGAAAAAGAATGTGTCACAATGTGGGTTCCTAAAAGCACTAGTGTTAGTACTGCTGCCTCTGATAGTACTGCTGCTAGCAGTATTAACACTGTTAGTACTTCTGCTAGCAGTATTAACACTGTTAGTACTTCTGCTAGCAGTATTAACACTGATAGTACTTCTTCTAGAAACAATACTGCTGCTAGCAGTGTTAGTACTGCTAACACTGTTAGTACTTCTTCTAAAGATAATACTGCTTCTAGTGTTTGTACTGCTAGACCAATCATTTTGACAAAGTACTCCAGTACTGAAGTTCCTCGGGTAGAAAAACTTATCCAAACTGAATGTAAGTACTTTGATGAGCAAGGGAGACCCAAGACCACTTTGGCTTGGGTTCCCAATAAAAACTAATTGATTTATCTTATGTGCAGGGCAATCAACAGCTCAAGGGGAAGAGCATCTGGCATGTTGATAGTGGTTGCTCCAGGCACATGACAGGTAACATGGCCTGCCTCAAGAATTTCAAAAGAATTGATGGAGGACATGTTGCTTTTGGGAATAATCCTGCAGGAGGTAAGATAAGTGGTAAAGGTGATGTATCAAAAGGTAAGATGACATTTGAGGATGTTTACTATGTTGAGCAATTGAGATACAACCTGTTAAGTGTATCACAGGTCTGTGACAAGAAACATAGTACATTATTTACTGATTCTGAATGCATTATTCTTGCTCCTGGATTCAAAGTAGTTGATGAAAACATGATACTATTGAGAACTCCTAGAAAAGATAATGTATATTGTTTAGATTTAGAAAGTGTTTCATCTGATTCATCCCTAAACTGTTTGGTTTCAAAAGCTTCAATGGATGAATCATCACTTTGGCACAGAAGGATGTGTCACATGAATTTTAAAACAATGAATAAACTTGTTAAACATAATCTTGTTAGGGGTTTACCATCAAAAGTTTATTCATGTGATGATCATTGTGTTGCTTGTCTCAAAGGCAAACAACACAAAACTTCTCATAAGTCCAAAGAGATAAACATTATCTCAAATCCTCTTCAGTTGTTGCATATGGATCTGTTTGGCCCTACAAATGTCATGAGCATTGGCAAGAAGTCATACTGTTTGGTTATTGTTGATGATTACTCTAGATTTACTTGGGTATATTTTCTGAGAACTAAAGATGAGACAAGTGCATAGTTACTACTGCCAGTGCATAGTTACTACTGCCAGTGGATAGTTACTACTGCCAGTGCCAGTTAATATTGCTTCATACTTAATACTGCATGTGTCGTTAATACTGCTTTAAAAGAAAATTAGGGCTACTACTGCTATAAATACCTCTTTCAGCCCGCCAAAGTTCATAACGTCTCTTTGAATTCTATTCATCTCTCTCTCTTTCTAACTATTCTCTTCCAAGAATCTCTGTTTTCTGTCAAGAATCCTCAGGTACAATGGAGTTTATCGACGAACACAATGAGATTGCCATGCTCCAGAAGCCAAAACAGTCCGCAGGTTTTCACGACATTGTGGATTTCCTCAAGTCCACGCATATATCCTATGCCCTAACGGTGACCCCGACAATCTACATTGAGCATCAGAAGCAGTTCTGGGAAAATGCCACCGTGATGTCTGAAGATGGGCAGAAAATCATCAAAACAAGGGTGTGTGACAAACCCTTGAATGTTTCAGAGGAGCTTATTCGCATCACTCTTCGATTGAATGATGCCTCAGGTATGACGTCTATTCCCAATGACGAACTATACTCAACTTTAACAAGAATGGGGTATGAAGGTCCCATTGGAATCTTTGAGTTTTTCAAGTCTAAATTTTCTACACAATGGCGATTCTTTGTTCATACCTTAATGCATTGCATGTCAAAGAAAACTAGTGGATGGAGTGAGTTTAGCAGTACCATTGCTTATGCCCTGGTCTGCTTGGCCACTGTCAGGAAGTTCAATTTTTCACAAATGATTTTCAATGATCTTGTGTCAAACCTGGAATCCAAAAAGAGTTTTTATATGTACCCAAGGTTTGTCCAAGCAGTAATTACTCAGGAATTGACGGATTTGCCTCAATTTAATGAGGTATATGTACCTAAACCCCCTAAAGGAAAGGTCTTCTCAAATATGAGAAGAACTTCCAGGGACTCGGAAGGAGTTGACACTCCATTGTTCCCTACAATGATGGGTGTGCCCCACACACAAGAAGGTATGGCATCAGGGTCAAGGCCCTCATTAGACCAACCCACTGATAGCCAAACCCCACCTTCAATCACCAAAGAAATCCCTCAGTCCATTCTTCAAAGACCCACTCCAAAAGTAACCAAAAAGTTTACGAGAAGAAAGGTACACAAGGCTCCTTCCCTTGATGTACCTCCTACAAGCCCAAAGCCTTTAAGCCCTCTATTGGAGCATTCTCCAAAAGAGAATATCGAAAGGGAAACCACAGGGGTGTCTCCCAACCCCAAGAAGGTGCTCACTAAGGAGAAGGTTGAGCATGTGAGTAGCAAGGCTGCCACTACTTCTGCTAGCACAGAGAAGGACAGTGGTAACATACCTAAGACCTTCCTCACGGCAACTCAGAATGAGAAATCATTCAGAGGTCCCAGGTGCCAAGAAACCAAGGGGGTAGGCAGTGCTTTTGCTAGGCAAAAGACTCCTACTAAAATTTCCAGTGATCCTTTAAAGGAAGTAAAAACTCCTAAACAAGGTGAGGATAGATATACTTATGAGGAATTGATGGAAACCATTGCCAATATTAACACAGATGTTGTAAGTCAGCAAAAGGAGATAGATGGACTCAAGAAAGTGGTCCTATATTAGCAAACACAGCTTGAGAAGAAAAAGAAGCTGATTACCAAGTTGATGCACAGGAAGAAGAAAGCTCAGTATGTTCTTAAACGAAGAAGCCCCAACAATGATGCTCCCAAAAAGGGGGAGTCAGAAGCTGAATTCAACATGGAGAGTGCACAGGACAAGGGGGAGAATGAGTCTGCTGAAATTCAAAAGGAAGCAGAAACTGATCATGCAGCAGAAACGGTTAATACTGCTGAAATTCAAAAGGAAGCAGAAACTGATCATGCAGCAGAAACGGTTAATACTGCTGAAATTCAAAAGGAAGCAGAAACTGATCATGCAGCAGAAACGGTTAATGCTGCTGAAATTCAAAAGGAAGCAGAAACTGATCATGCAGCAGAAACGGTTAATGCTGCTGAAATTCCAGAAACAGCAGAAACAAAAGAAGCAGCAGAAACCATTCCAGAAACAGCAGAAACAAAAGAAGCAGCAGAAACCATTCCAGAAACAGCAGAAACAAAAGAAGCAGCAGAAACCATCCAAGAAGCAGTATCTACAAAGGAAGAAGCAGCAGAAACAAAGGAAGCAACAGAAACTAAAAAGCCTACTTTGGAAGAAGTTGAAGTGGCAGAGGCTTTGATTAAAGCCAAACATGACACTCCTAAAAAGCAAGAAGAAACCCTGGGTGAAAAGCTGGAGTCACTGAAAAGAACAAGAACCAAGTCTATAGCTACCAAGAGGAGAGTTGTCAAGAAACCTAGGGTAGAAACAGTGGTAGAAGAAGAAAAAGAAGAGGATGTTTCAGATAAGAAAGATGATACAAAGGTTGCTGAAGAAGAAGTAGCAACTCCATCAGGTCAACCAAATGCTCAATGTGATATGTATATCACTGTGGTTAATACTGATCCAATCAAAGCTGACCCATTATCTTCCATGCCTCCTGAGATCATCTTCTGGGATACCTTGGTAGATCAGAGAAAGGAGTACATTAGAGTCAAAAGAGCAGATGGGAAGTTTGAGGTCTGTTCTACATGGGGAAAACTTATCAGAATGTGCTCAAGATCTGACATAGAGGAGATGTACAAGGTTGGAATGAAGCTGTATGGAAATATGCTGAATGAGAAAGGGATGTCTATCACCAAAATGGTTCTTGAATACCTGTGCTTAATGTTCAAACCAGAAGCAGTTCAGTATATGATAGAAAGAAATTTTCAAGCCATTACCAACTGGATGCTCATTGAAAAATGTGGAGTGTATGTCATCACACTTGACCATACATATCATGAGTATTATTTGGTGGATGTTGCATACAAGCACAACATGAAAAGATTGAATGGAATGCTACATGCTAAGTTGGCTTGCAACAAGGATTCTGAAATGGGAAGATACTTGGTGAGAAGGATTATCAATCAAAGTCTGGGTTTGAATCCTGATTTATGCGTTCATGATTAGGTTTTGGAAGCATCATCTGAAGAACTTGACTTCTCAACCTAAAAAGTCAAGTTAGGGGGAGATTGTTGGGAACTGAAGATTTGCTAAGTATGGTTAGTACTGCCAGAACAACAATACTACTGCCAGAACAACAATACTACTGCCAGAGCAAGGTTAGTACTGCAAGAAAAAGTTAATGCTGCTGGAATAATGTTAGTACTGCTTATGCATAGTTACTACTGCAAGTAAATGTTAATGCTGCTGGAACAAGGTTAGTACTGCTAGTGAAATTTAATGCTGCTGGAACAAGGTTAATACTGCTCGTGCATAAAGATGTTAATGCTGCTTGTGATCATGTTTATGGAATGCGAGAATGTTGGAGATAAAGATGGAATGATTGAAGATAAGCATGAAAGAATATTCTGAAGATCAATTTTGTTTTGATAGTTATCTTGCAATTATTTTGTATAAATAGATGTTGATAGATAGCTATTCGGTACGAGAGAATCAGAATTCGTTTTTGTTTTAGAGAGAATTAACCTCAAGGTTTAGAACCCTATTTCTAGAGAAGTAGAAGTCGTCTTGTTGAGCCTGTTCAACAAGATTGAGGTTTGGTTGTAAACTTGTGAGTTGAAGCATTGAATACAAACAGATTGTGTTTTCTAATTAGTTGTTCATTGAGTGTGTTGAATTAAAGTTTTATTCCGCAAGATTCTTTAATTCTGATTTCTAAGTATAGTTATTCTTGTTTGGAATCGATCCTTACAAAACCGAACCTCAAGTTTGCACCCGATTTGCAGATGGAGATCGATGGAGGATTTGAAGATGGATATTGAACCAACAGTTTGCAGATGGAGATCGATGGAGGTTTTGCAGATGGAGATCGAGCTGTGTTGAAGTCTTGGTTTGGAGTTGCGTTAGAGAGGATATGGAGAGGAGGCGTAGATGAGAAAAAAGTGAAAATAAGCGATTAGGGTATCACTTTTTCGGTTAGTGCAAAATAAGTGATAAGTGGATCAAAATTAGGGGAAAAACAAACAGTCTTATTTCAGATACATCTGACCGAAAAAGAGAAAAGTTGTAAATAAGTGCTGAATTCTAAAAAACAAACAACCCCTTAATGAACTTATGAAATGATTTATATACTGTTGTTAAAAGATGTTTTTCGGAGGGAATTCACTAGACCTTTTGGTCTAACCCTCACTTTTCAAAAATTAAACCAGTTTCAGGTAAGCGAAGTACTGGTTCTTCAAGTAAGAATAAAGAGATGGCTTGAGGATTGAGATGGAGCTTAGAGAGAGACTCCATAGTTTTGCTAGTATAGTTATAGATAGACGCTCTCGGCTGTGGACGTGAAGTTTTCGCTGTCAAAATTTGTTTAGTTCAGACTGATGTTATGTTTAAGACAAGATTAATATGTAATTTGGGACCCGTTTGGGATGTCTATTCTATGTTATGTATGTTTATGTTTTGGGGCGTTACATTTATGATAAGATTCATGTGTCAATAAAATGACATTTTTAATGAAGCAAACTAATTTTCTTGAACTCTTTAATATATTAAGGTTCAAGTGAAGATTAAAAACAAAATCGGGCCTAGTTGAGTCCAGCCCCCATTTGCCCAAGTATGTATGAGGTTTTCATCCCGATTTTCAACATAACGGCAATAAGATGAAGTGTTTGGAGAGAGAAAGGGGCGTGCAATGCATTCATTCGAAACCTCATTTACCCACGGAATCGTTGGATTTTTGTTAGTAGCTATACTATATATAAATACAAATAAAACCAATAAATCTCACGCAGTGTAAGGTATTGAAGTAACAAGTACGCATATACTTTCCTGTACCTCAAAAGGAGTGATGTTTTCGGGAATGTCTGTGACTTGTAGAACAAAAATTAGAAGAAACAAGAGAGCAAACTATATGCAAGAAAAAAGGGACAAATGTGAGGAGATAATACTTGCTCCATCCCCCCTCTTTTTAAACCCTTGTACGAATCGAAAGCGAATGGAAAACAACATGGTCGAAACTCAAATTCCATTGCTATTCAGTAAGCAATCTTAGGTATTATAATTGGTTGGGTGCTACTAAATAATTCGTTATGAAAATTCGATATGGAAACACGTTAAAACTGTTATTCATTGTTATTATAACAATAATGCTTTGTTGATAATTCAAGATTTGCAAAGTGTTTAATATGTCAAGTTATAAGCATTTCCATATAATGTCGCATAGAAACAAAAGTTGCCCGTAAAAGTAAACCAAAATATATTTTTGTTACTTTTGTTAAATAAATTGATCTAGCTTCTTTAGGTTAGCATATAATGTTAATGATTGCCAAAAAGAAAACTGAATCACCATGATACATCAATGGAAAAAGGTTACGATAAATACCCAATCAATACAAGAGTGAAATTTAGAAATCTAGAAGAGTAAGCTAACGATCCTTGTCAGCCAAAAATTTGGTACAACAAAGTCCGAAAGAAAGGCTTATACACATAACCCAACACTTGACCTACGTCTAGATTCAACCAATCTTAAATGAAATATTTTTGCCTACGTGTTTTTTTCTGATAAATTTGTCCTTAAAAGTTGATTTGTTAATAACCAAAAATTGGTGGGTAATTCAAATTAGTGATATATTACCTACGGATTCTCTGGGAGTGATCCATTGGTATTTTCTCGAAAAATATCGGATTCTATCGAACCATTGGTATTTTTAGGTGATCCATCAGTAATCGCTGACGGAAATTTTCCTAAATGATTTTTGTGGGTAAAAGTCATTTGTTTTGTAATGTATCTAATTAAAACAAACTTATTATATATCAAAACACTAGTGTATGGTTATCGTCAAGGGAGGGCGGGCGGAGTTAGGAATTTAGGTTGGGAGGAGGGGGTCGATCTTTTGGTGTCTTACGGTTTACTTTGTTATACAAGAATAACGATATATATTATATTCAAATAGGAAAAAATCATTCAAGATAAAAAAATTCTCATCTTTCAACAAGATTATTGTCATCGCATGTGGTTTGGGTCATTAACAATTACTTTTGAAAAAATAATTGATGGTCCATTTGTTGCTTATAATTCAACCTAATCATATAAATTAATAATTATGTCTTTTAAAATTCAAACAAGTTACTATTTATATATAAGCAATTTATAATTCAAGTGGAGGTTAAAGAGAAAATCTTTATTATATTATATATATAAAAGCAAAATCCAAGAAGGATGAGGTGGCATCCTCTAAGGCTTAGAATCCCATCTATCTATTTTCTCAATTTTTTGATTTTTTAAATGTTGAATATGTAATAAGACTTTTCCGCCCCTATATGGAAAATGTGTAATTCATATTAATATGGGTTTCTTTGTAATTTTGCATGTCTAAGTTTAACCTTCAACTCTTGATATTCTTTTTCATTTAATTTTTCTTATTCCTTAATGAAATTTGTTTTTTCACACAATGCAAAACAAAATAAAATCCTACAAATTCCTTTGGTGGAAGATGAAGAAAAATGTAAGTTGAAGAAAACATTGAAGATTTTAGATAGGTATGTATATATTCTATCTCCAAATATGTGATTTGTTATTATATGTTTTTTCAGTTCCATATTTTAGATTTGTTGTTATCATAAAACATTTGTGTTTACGTTGGAACCATATAGATTCATGTAAAATTTTGATATTTTGTGATTACATGATTTGATATTTTTTTAATTTAAGCTCCATTGACATTAACCATGTATACGTGATTGATAATTGCATTACTTTTTGACTACTTCAAGAAAAATTGTATTGACATTTGTCAATGTTGTGATAATTTATGATGTCTACGAATTTAAAACTAAATAAAATGAAATCCTAGAAATTGTTTTGGTGGGGGATGAAGAAGATGAAAGTTGAAGAAAACATGAAAGATTTTAATCAGGTATGTATAATTATATTCTCCACAAAAATGTGATTTGTTATTACATATTTTTTTCTTTTACATATTGTTGGGTTTGTTGTTATCCTACGACAATTGTTTTTACGTTTAAATCAGATACATTCAAATAGAATTTTGATATTTTGTGATTACATGATCAAATAACTTCTTCTTTTTCAAATTTAAGCTTTATTGACATTAACCATGTATACGTGATTGATAATTGCGTTACATTTTGACTACTTTAAAAAAAATCTATTGATATTGTCAAATTTTTGACAATTTATAATGTCTATGAGTTCATCCTCAAAAAATTCATCAAGGTTCTTTTTACGATCAATTGTCGTTTATTTATAAGCTTAAAAATCAGTTTTACGTTTTATTTTTTCATAGATTATATTGCATTTTGAGAGAATTTGAAATATTATTTACTATTTTCTTCAACTTATGAATTAATTTAAATTAAAAATATATCATTGATGAATATACTTTTCATTTTCTAAACTCAACACATTGATTACTAATTTTTTGAATTTACATAATAAATATGAATAAAAAAGTTTATTGTTTTTTTATTAACTTGACATGTAACGTTTATTTACCCTTATTTTTAATTTACACCAATCGGTAAAAACAATTTTTTATTTTATATGAGTATATTTATTTACAGTTTAATTTGTTATTTTAACAATCAATATAGTTCAAAAAATTAGCTTTATTTACCATTCATATTTTATTTACACAACAATCAATACATAAATATATTATTATAAGGTAAAATAATATTTATTGGCATTTTAAAAATGTTTTGACGATTGTTTTTATTCTTATCCAATTTTTAGTTTTTTAAATCTATATATTTCATTAATTGATCTAACCTTTCATATTCTTCTTTTATTTATTATGAACCAAAATACATAAATGAAATACTTATGACAGTTTAATACTTTAAATTAATATATATGATAAAATAATGGGAAATTAATTAAAATGTCACAAGTTTGAAATGGACTTACCAAAATACCTCAAAAATTAATTTCTTACCAAAATGCCATTTTTCCCCGTGAGAAGAGCCCGCGACCGCGAGCAGGGACCAATTGTGAATTTTTTTGCAAGATATATTTACACTTTCAGTCCCTGGCCCCCGCGATCGAGGCCCGCGATGGCTCTATCGAGGCCCGCGATAGCCCGCGGTGGGGACTGAAAGTGTAAATAATCTTGCAAAATTTTTCACTTTCAGTCCCTGCCCGCTATAGAGGGCTCTCACCGTGGAAATTTATGGCATTTTGGTAAACTTTTCAAATTTTGGGGTATTTTGGTAAGTCCCTTTCAAACTTGTGGCATTTTAATTAATTTCCCTAAAATAATTGATGGAAAAGTTCAATCATTTTTATATTTTTTTCCTCTTATTTTGATTTATTTTTAATCTAAACTCAACATATTAATTTCTAAAGCCTTTCAATTTCATATTTTATTACATAACAATCAATATCATTTTTCAAAACTTTTATTATACTTTATTTCAATGACAATCAATATAATCAAAACTATTAGTATTGTGATAAAACATATTTTGAATTATTTTTCTATTAATTAGAGAAACTTATCATTAAGTAAAAAAAAATTATTGATAATAATATATTAAGCAAAGTTAAACCCCAAGTTTAATGAGATAATATTTTTGTTAGAAAATATATAATTAAGTTTATATTAAATTAGGTCAATCATTCATTTATACCATTAATTACAAAAACCTATCATGTACGTGTGTGGTATATATGTGTATATATATATATATATATATATTAAAATTCCACTAACTAAATTCCAATGATTTCTACAAATAATTTGTATAATGTTTGTTGATTATCATATTTAACAATTAACATATATCATACGAACAATCTTCATATTACTACCCAAGTTATTCACACTACCGCGCAACGTGCGGTTGCAACACTAGTCCTAAATAAATGAAAACCTAAAAAACACTTTATAAATCCTTAGATTAATAGATCTAAATGATGTGATTAAATGAACGGCTACAATAATATTTTTAAATATAAACTACATAATTTAACCTTTTCTATATAGGTCGGGTTCCGGTTAGAAGTAGCAAATTTGGTGAGAAGCGTGAGAAGTGGTTATTAACCGTTGGATAAGAAATGGACTTTTAGAATGGGATGCACCGAGATAACATGCACTGAGATAAGATGGACTGGAGCAATTTTCTTTTAAGCCCCAATTCATGGGAGGGTATTTGATTAAAAGTGATCAACAGTTTAAAAGCAATTCTCACACTTCTCATATGATCCTATGCCTATCTATATAATTATATTTAATACTAAGTACTCCCCCCGTCTCAAAATAAGTGTCTACATTACTATTTTTGTTTGTCTAAAAATAAGTGTCCATTTTGAAAATAAGCCTCTACTTTCTCATTCTACCATTAATTATGTGATGGAGAAAATTTTATCTCTCTTTAATTAAGGGTAAAATTACACTTTGATTAACTAAAAAGTGTAATAACTATATGCTTCTAAAACTGTGTACATTTTTTATTATGACACTAGTACAAAAACTCACATTTGTCACGGTCAAAAACCGTGGCCATAGGCCCTTGGCCACGGTTTTTTTTTCCAATCAAACTGTAGCCTATTCTTGCGTGACCATTGATACCCTTTTCGTCACGTTTAAAATGTGTCACCATATCACATGAAAAACTGTAGCCATAGCCTAAAAACCGTGGCCATAAACGTATCCAAAATTTGACGGTATTGGGGCATTTTTTCTATAATCGTGGCTATAAACTACATATCGCCACACAAACTCATATTAAACGTGGCTATTAGAGACCTTTTAGTCACATGAGTAAACTAAAACGGTGACCATAAACTACTTATAGCCACACAAATGTTCCTATAATCGTGGCTATAAACTACTTATCGCCACACAAACTCATATTAAACGTGGTTATTAGAGACCTTTTGGTCACATGAGTAAACTAAAACCGTGACCATAAACTACTTATAGCCACACAAAATCATATTAAACGTGGTTATTAGAGACCTTTTGGTCACATGAGTAAACTAAAACCGTGACCATAAACTACTTATGGCCACACAAACTCATATTAAACGTGGCTATTAGAGACCTTTTGGTCACATAAGTAAACTAGCACCATGGCTATAAACTACTTATCGCCACACAAACTCATATTAAACGTGGCTATTAGAGACCTTTTGCTCACATGAGTAAACTAAAACCGTGACCATAAACTACTTATAGTCACACAAATGTTACATTAACTGTGGCCATTTCATTACATACGGTTACAGTGAATTGTTAATACCGTGACTATTGGTTGCCTTTCGGTCACACCAAATAACTAAAATGTGGCCATAAACTACTTACTAATGTCTGCCAAAATAATAAATAAATCTTTAAAAAAGTTTAATATAATAATTAATTCAAAAACATCAAACAATTAAATTAATAGTCATACATCATAAGGAATAAAAATACCAATGATAAACGTATCACTACTAGTTCTCTATTATATTAGATTTTTTTAAAGCTGCTCCTCGTATGCTTCGGGTTCTGTAATTCATTGACAGTTATATAATTCTTCTTTCTCTTCTTAGGATTTTGTTTATCTTCATGTTGATTAGAAGTTGGATCCGGTACCTGCAACAAGAATAAAAAATTACAAACCAACGAGTTCCACAAACAAGTACTACTTTGGTCCCAAATTAATAAAAAAATCACAGAAAGAAAGCATTCTCAATGTGCTAGCGAAACCACTAATCTAGATTCAATCCCTCCCCAAAACGGTGTAAACAACCCTCTAAACGGATCCTAAATGTCCTCCAAAACAGATGTAAACAACCCCTAAAACAGTTATAAACAGTCCCTAAATATGGCCCCAAAATTTTATGAAGTCACTATAGTTCACATGATCCCACTGGAATCTTTCCCGTACGTAAACCCATAAATTCCAGCAATTGTTAGAACGATAAAGAGCCAAAACGATGGGTTTTGACAGATTTGCGAGGCTGTCGTATTTTGAGCATATCTCACTCGTACGAGCTTCGTTTGAGGCAATTCAGGAGGTTCCGAAAAGCCAACACATAGACGCACAATGTTCGTGTTTTAAGTTTCTGCAAATTCAGAGTGAATCTGGTCCAAAATTGACGTCGAAGTCAACCAAAGTGTGCTGGAACAGCAGCAAAGTGAAATGCATATATTTATATATGTGCAGTCCGGAAAGGCATCCAAACAGCCCGTCATACAATCCAACATTCATTGCTTTTGAAGATCGAAATAAACCACAAAAGAAAGATTTTATATAAACTTACCACTTAATTCTGTTGTGTAGTGAATAGTCTTGTGGTCTTAAGACCATTGACAGAACTAGAAGGCGTCAACCCAATGCCTTTAAAGATGGCTACCTACACAAGAATTTCAACATGTAAAAAGGTTAAGCAGACCCAAGGTCTGAATGGAACAACAAGCATGAATTATATACCACCAAAACAACCAACACTAAGGTCTGAATGGTTAAGCAGACCCAACAGAACCAAACAGAACTGTTTTGACAAAATAAAATAGTAACAAGTGTTGAATGGTTAAACAAACAACCAAACGAGCAGAACCGAAACATAATTACTAGGAAGTTGCAGTAAAAATCAGATTACTAGGAAGTTGCAGGCTTCTTACAATTTCATTTGCCACATTCCTAACATCATCGTCTTTGTATTCTCCATCTTTCGATTCACGTGCCTTCCTCCACATGAAACCCGCTCAGGAACTTCATCTTCGGCAAGTTCTTTATTCTTGACCTAGTAATTCATCAACCGAACAGATGGAGTATAACTCGAACAGAAAATCACATACAATAAGACAACAAACTTACGAGTTTTTCTCTTAGTCCCGAATATCCCGAACGTCCCAACCGATGTGGGTACTTGACCTTGGCACGCGCTTGTTTTGCTGTTGCGATTTCAGTCCTAGAAGCCGAATCTCACACATACACACACACACATACATATATATGTAGAAAGTATGAACAGAAGCCGGAATAAAAAAAGAATATGTAGAAAGTATGAACAGAAATCTTGAATATGTAGAAAGTATGAACAGAAATCTTGAATATGTAGAAAGTATGAACAGAAATCAAAAAACGATAAAGAGCCAAAACGATGGGTTTTGACAGATTTGCGAGGCTGTCGTATTTTAAGCATATCTCACTCGTACGAGCTCCGTTTGAGGCGATTCAAGATGTTCCAGAAAGCCAACACATAGACGCACAGTGTTCGTGTTTTAAGTTTTCGCAAATTCAGAGTGAATCTGGTCCAAAATTGATGTCTAAGTTAACCAAAGTGTGCTGGAACAGCAGCAAAGTGAAATGTAAATATTTATACTAGTTGTCTACCCGCGCGATGCAGCGCGGATGAATCACAATTCTAAAGCATTAACTTAACCCTCGATATTGTTCCTTTGTTTCGTTCTATTCTCCGCCCCTCTCGATTAAAAAAAGTCTTTTAAACATCACTCTATAACCACCTGGTATTTTACCATAAAAACAGTCTCAAAATGACAGTTAGACAGCCCCTAAGAGCTGCTACTCAATGGACAACAGTAACAAGGCCTATGCCATCGATCCTGCACGAAAAAACATCCCCTTAGCTGCTGTCAGTAAGCTTGCACAGACTGCGAACCAAAAATGCTTCTAGTTGCTATTTTCTGGACTCTAAAACAGGGTCTAAGTTGTCCCCATCCATCTATGTATTAGCCAATTAATACAACAATCTATTATTTGTATTAGCCAATGACCCAAGTATTAGTTGATAACCCATTTAGGATTTATCAAACTATGATTTGTATTAACCGATGAACCAATCTATGATTTGTGAAATGAAATGCTCCTATTTGTAAAATCAAACAAATAAAAAAGTTCGATAAAAAGCAATACAACTGATGGTTTTCTAAATCCATAAAAGCCATCGAATTAGTAATTGATCGAGTGATTATCTAATGATACCAACTATTATATTTCAGCTAAAAGAAGCAAACATTTTATGAAATCAAACAATGGATGAAGAAATCGAACCCAAACCCACAAGAAAACTCAAGAACCTTAACCCACAAAAGTGAAGATGGAAACAAAAAGAAATTACCTTGATTGGAATCAGTAGAGGAACAATGGATCTACTGTGATCTGGATTCAGTATACGAGAGATACTAACAACATCAAACAGTCCTGCTCAGATAACACAAACGATTCCACAAGGTCAACAAATCAAACCAACAAACAAGATGAGAAAATGGCAGATCCACAAACTACATCTTTAATAAACGTTAAACTTAAACCCACTATTTCTCATTATGTAATCCCAAGTTTGGACTGTTCATTATGTTCGGGGTATCCTTTTAATTTCATTTAATAGACTTTTCACATGATTGTAGCAAAAATGAACAAAAACTTACTGAGAATCACGAGTCCTTGACCAAGGAACTACTTGAAGGCTCGATGGGTTAGATTAAATAAACAAAAAAGCATGAAACATTGAAAAGTATAATGAAAAACTTACTGATATCCATTGAGAGAGAAAATCTACAACTACCACTAAACAAAACTTCCCTGGTGGGGATCGAACTAAACCCTAAATCGTTAATATCCCATAAGTCTACCATTTAACCAAAGCAAAAACAGAGTTAAACAAATAGAGTATTACTTGTATATAAAAAAACAGAGTTAAACACACGGCTGTTGGTGGCTCTCGATGGCCATGCTCGGTGGATTCTTCTCGGTGGTGACGCTCGCTGGTGGTGGGGAAAGCAATGGTGGAGAGCTCTCGATTGTTGGTGGCTGTCGACGGCGACTGGTGGGAGAATGAATTGGGAAACAAATTGAGGGAAGGTGGCTCTCGGTTGAGGGAAGAAGATGTGGGAAATAGAAATTGGGGGAAGGGGGGAAGTGAATTGGGGGAGGGAAGGGGGACGGGAGAATGAAAATTTTAGATTAAATCTAGTTTTTTAGTTTATAATTCCTTATAATGTTTTAAAAATAAAAACTTTTTTACTTTTGAAACTTTGAATTATAATGTATTGGATGGTAGTTAGATGATAATCGGATAAGTGGTTGGATGATAACCGGATGAGTGGTTGGATGATAATTGGATGGATGGTTGGATAGTGAATCGGTTCGGTTCAGTTCGGTTTTGGTCGGTTCTGGACTGTCATCCAAGAACCGACCGATCCAAATTGGATGTTGAAGATTTTGATCCGATCCGATCCAATTACAATTGGATATCCAATCAAGGTCGGTCGGTTCTGATTGGATCGGTTTACTTTTTGCACATCCCTACTTACGACTCTTGTTGGGAACTGAAGATATGCTAAGTATGGTTAGTACTGCCAGAACAACATTACTACTGCCAGATCAAGTTAGTACTGCTAGTTCAAGAGTTAGTGCTGCCAGAACAAAGATACTACTGCTAGTTCAAGGTTAGTACTGCTAGTTCAATGTTAGTGCTGCCAGAACAAAGATACTACTGCTAGTTCAAGGTTAGTACTGCTGAGATATTAATACTGTTGGAACATTATTAATACTGCTTATGTGAGGTTAGTACTGCTAGACAAGTTACTACTGCTGGTACATGGTTAATACTGCTGAACAAAGTTAATACTGCTGGTATATTACTACTGCTGGAATATCATTAGTACTGCTTAAGAAGAATGAAGTTACTACTGCTTGTGATCAGAACATGGAATGCGATACTTTTGGAGACAAAGAAGGAATTGATCAAGATTTGTTTAACGAAGATTTAGAAGATCAAGTTACTTTTGATAGTTATCTTGTAATTATTTTTGTATAAAAAGTATTGATAGATAGCTATTAGAATATACATGATATACATGTGAAAAAAAATTCGATATCGTTTTCAGAGAGAATTAACCTCAAGGTGTAAGAACCCTATTTCTAGAGAAGTAGAAGTCGTCTTGATTGAGCCTGTTCATCAAGATTGAGGTTTGGTTGTTAATATTGTGAGTCGAAACAGTGAATACAAAAATTGTGTGTTTTCTGATATTCTGTTCATTGATTGTGAGAATTAAAGTTCTTTTCCGCAGATTCTTTAATTCTGAATTCTAAGTGTTTATTGTCTTGTTAAGATTCGATCCTGACAAGTGGTATCAGAGCTTGTGTTTCTTAGAATTCGACAATTATTATGGACAATTCTATTGAATCAAACAGTACTTTTGATTGGAGTGATCAAGCAGAAGAGGCAATCCAGAATCATGCACTCATGGCAGAAGTTTCAGATATTCCTACGGAGGTAAAATCTAATCTCTGTTCTCAAGCTTGTATAGACACTGTTAAAAGGTATAGAGATCACAATCAGGGAATGTGTGATGACCTTAAGAGATTAGAAAAGGACATAAGAGATTATGTATTGATTGTTGAGAGGTTTGAAGAACAAATTAAGGCTTTTCAAGCCAATGAACTTCAACACTCATATGATACAAACTACTGGAAGTGGGAAAAAGGGTGGTCTGGAGTTCCAACTGAAAGAGTCTAGGGAAGAGTGTGAGAAACTAAAAGGAGAGCTTGAGAAAGTTAAACTTGATGTAGAAAAGTTTACTTGTGCCTCCAAAGTCATGGACAACATAATCAACTCTCAAATCCATAGTAAGTTGAAACCAGGAATAGGGTACAATGCCACACCCCCACCCTATAACAACAACTACATCCCTCCTAAGTCAGACCTATTAGAAACCAAGGATAGGAAGGACTTACCTAAAGGAGCCACTGAAGTAGATCCATTAGATAAAGTAGTTGTTGAGGATGAGACTGACAAAGTAGGATCTGATGAGGAATGTGAAAGTCCATGTGTTAAGAACAATGAGATGAAAAGGACTGAAAAGGGAAAGGGAGTTCATTATACACAGACCACTGTTGTGAACTCTAAAACTTGTGAACATTGTTCTTGCAAGAAATCTCAAGAGAATAAGCCCCAAAAACATGATAAAAGGAGGGGAAATCAAAGAAATTGGAATAACCAGTGGGCACAAAAGCAAGGAGTTGATCTGCAAAGGATTAACAGACCAAAACCTTGTTTCATCTGTGGCAGATTGAATCACCTTGCCAAACACTGTTATTTCAATCCTATTAACCAAAGGATGAATTTTCAAAGACCTTTCTATAAATCCAATGGTTATAGGAAGCCTGCAATGAACCATGTGGCTAAGAAACAAGTTAAATCCAAAAGCCACATGAAGAAAAAGCCTGAAAAGGAATGTGTTACAATGTGGGTTGCAAAAGGCACTAAAAATAATACTGCTGCTAGCAGTGTTAGTACTGCTAACACTGTTAGTACTTCTTCAAGAGTTAGTGCTGCTAGCAGTGTTAATACTGCTAGTAATTCTTCAAAAGTTAGTGCTGTTAGCAGTATTAGTGCTGCTAACACTATTAGTACTTCCTATTCAGATAATACTGCTGCTAGCAGTGTTAACTCTGTTAATACTGCTTCTAGCAGTGTTAACTCTGTTAATACTGCTAACTCTGTTAGTACTGCTGATAATGCTGCTCCCAGTGTTAGTACTGCTAGCACTGTTAGTACTTCTGAGGTTAATACTGCTTCTAGTACTGCTAGACCAATTATATTGACAAAGTACTCCAGTACTGCAGTACCTAAGGTTGAAAATCTCATCAAAACCAAGTGCAAGTACTTTGATGAGCAAGGGAGACCCAAGACCACTTCGGCTTGGGTTCCCAATAAAAACTAATTGATTTATCAGATGTGCAGGGCAACCAACAGCTCAAGGGAAAGAGCATCTGGCATGTTGATAGTGGTTGCTCCTGGCACATGACAGGTAACATGTCCTGCCTCAAGAATTTCAAAAGAATTGATGGAGGACATGATGCTTTTGGGAATAATCTTGCAGGAGGTAAGATAAGTGGTAAAGGTGATGTGTCAGAAGGTAAGATGACATTTGAGGATTTGACAAATGCTGCAAAGTGCAAGTATAGTTACTACTGCCAGTGCAGAGTTACTACTGCTAATGCAGAGTTACTACTGCTAGTGCAGAGTTACTACTGCCAGTGCAGAGTTTCTACTGCTAGTACATATTTTCTACTGCCAATGAGTAGTTAATACTGCTCAGTAGTTAATACTGCTCAGTAGTTAATACTGCTTTGCAGTTAATACTGCTCAGTAGTTAATACTGCTAGTGCACAGTTAATACTGCCAATGAGTAGTTAATACTGCTTCGTGGTTAATACTGCGTATGTCGTTAATACTGCTCTTGAAAATCTAGGGCAAATACTGCTATAAATACACATGTTTGCCCGCCAAAGTTCATAACGACTCTTCGCATTAGCTACTTCTCTCTCTCGTTCTAACCTCTTCTCCCTAGAATCTCTGTGTTTTCTTTACAAATCCTCAGGAAGCACAACGATTATGGAGTTTGTCGACGAGCATAATGAGATTGCAATGCTTCAGAAGCCGAAGCAGGCCGAAGGATTTCATGAAATTGTGGATTTTCTCAAGTCCACTCATATTTCGTATGCCCTAACGGTGAATCCGACAATATACATCGAGCATCAGACGCAATTCTGGGCCAATGCCACCGTAGAATCCGAAGATGGGCAGAAAGTCATCCAAACAAGGGTATGTGACAAACCCTTGAAAGTTTCAGAAGAACTCCTTCGCATCACTCTTCGATTAGATGATGCCTCAGGTATAACTTCTATTCCTAATGAAGAACTATACTCAACTTTAACAAGAATGGGGTATGAAGGTCCCATTGGAGTTTTTAAATTCTACAAGTCAAAGTTTTTTACTCAATGGAGATTCTTTGTTCATACCTTAATGCATTGTATTTCAAGGAAAACTACTGGATGGAGTGAGTTCAGCAGTACTATTGCTTATGCTCTAGTCTGCTTAGCCACTAACAGGAAGTTTAATTTTTCTCAAATGCTTTTCAATGATCTTATATCAAACCTGGAATCCAAAAAGCGGTTTTATATGTATCCAAGGTTTGTTCAGGAAGTAATTACCAAGGAATTGACGGATATGCCTCAATTTGATGAGGTATATGTGCCAAAATCCCCTAAAGGGAAGGTTTTTTCAAATATGAAAAGACTTCCTAGGGACTCGGAAGGAGTTGACACACCATTGTTCTCTACAATGATGGTTGTGTCCCACACATTTGAAGGTATGGCATCAGGGTCAAGGCCCTCATTAGACACACCCTCTGATGACCAATCCCAACCTTCCATCACAAAAGACATCCCTCAGTCCATTCTTGAACGACCCACTCCCACAATAACCAAAAAGTTTGAAAGAAGAAAGGTACACAAGGTTCCTTCCCTTGATGTATCTCCTAAGAGCCCGAAGCCTTTAAGCCCTCTGTTGGAGCATTCTCCAATGGAGAATATCGAAAGGGAAACCACAGGGGTGTCTCCCAACCCCAAGAAGGTGCTCACTAAGGAGAAGGTTGAGCATGTGAGTCGCAAGGCTGCCACTACTTCTGCTAGCAAAGAGAAGGCCAGTGGTAAAATAACTAAGCCCTTCCTCACGGCAACTCAGGGTGAGAAATCATCCAGAGGTCCCAGGTGCCAAGAAACCAAGGGGGTAGGTAGTGCTTTTGCTAGGCAAGAGACACCTGCTAAAACTTCCAATGATCCTTTAAGGGAGGTAAAAACTCCTAAACAGGGTGAGGATAGATATACGTACGAGGAATTGATGGAAACTATTGCAAATATCAACATTGAGGTCATGGATCAGAAAAAGGAAATTGATGAACTCAAGAAAGTGGTCCTCTATCAAAACTCACAGCTTGAGAAGCAAAGGAAGATGATCACTAAGTTGATGCACAGAAAGAAGAAAGCTCAGTTTGTCCTTAGGAGAAGAAACCCTACCAATGATGCTTCCAAAAAGGGGGAGTTAGACACTAATCTAAACATGGAGGATGCAAACATTGAGGGGGAGTATGAGTATAAGGTTGAGGGGGAGACTGAGGAGGCTGCAGATATTACAAAGGAAGCAGAAACAGAACCAGCAGCAGAAACGGTTACTGCTGCTGAAGTTGCAAAAGAAGCTGAAAGTGAGAAGAAAGCAGAATCTGTTCCTACAGTAACTAAAGCAGAGATTGATGAAGAGATATATGGGATTGTGAAGGACAGTGTCGAAGCAGCAGTATTAAAGGTCATAAAAGAAGCAGTAACAGCTATAGCAGTAGAAATGGTTACTGCTGCTGAAAAACAAAAGGCAGCAGAAACTGTTAGTGCTGCTAAAAGCCACAAAGAAGAAACAGCTGAAACCACTCCTGAAGCTGTTAAATCTTTCAAAAGAACAAAGAGGCCAAGAACAATGACAATAGCCTCAAAGAAGAAAGATGTAAAGAAGCCAAGGGTGGATCCAACTGTAGAAGAAGCCCAGGAGGAAGCAGTGAAAGAGAAAACTGATCCAAAAGTTGCTGAAGAAGAAGTGGCAACTCCCTCAGGCCAACCAAGCAATGTACAATCACTCCACAAAAAACACTTAGAATTCAGAATTAAAGACAATTGTTTACATACGAATCTTAATTGTTGTTGTTGATGGACTGTATTGGGTTTACATGGCTTTCAACACCTACTAATAAATTGTATTGGGTCTTGCTTGACTATAATAGGTAGTAACAAATTGTAGTATGCCTTGATCAGATATACATATTAGTAGCCCTAATCAGATAATGGTCATTGACGAATCATATTTGACTCAATGGTTGTTAATGAACCTTATTGGGCCTTTGTGGGCTTAAGTGACTCTTAATGAACTTGATTAGGCCTTGATTTATTCCAATTAATCTTAATGAACTACAATGGTCCTTGACGAATCATATTTGACTCAATGGTTGTTAATGAACCTTATTGGGCCTTTGTAGGCTTGAGTGACTCTTAATGAAGTTGATCGGGTCTTGTATGTACTGCATATATGCATGTCGTATGTATTGGGCTCTTTATTTGTAAAACTTTAGTTTAACACCACATAAGTTAATAAAATTTTAAGTATTCTATTAAGAACCAATAAAGTGTATTAAGAGCCATTATAGTCTAATAAGACCATTTATGACTTATTAAGGCCCAATAACATCAATGGTGATTTATTACGTGTTTGTATGCATGTATGTACTACATATATGTGTGTGGTGTGTATTAGGCTCGATAAGATCACTAAGACCCACAATGGACTGTATTGCGCTTTAATGAACCGTTTTGGGATTTAATGAACCGTTGGGCTTTAATGTATCGTTTTGGGCTACAGTTAACCGCTTTGGGCTTTAATGGACCGTAATGGGCTTCAATGAACCGTTATGGGCTTCAATGGACTGTATTGGGCTTCAATGAACCATTTTGGCCTTTAATGAACCATTTTGGACTTTAATGAACCGTAATGGGCTTCAATGGATTGCATTGGGCTTTAATGAACCATTTTAGGCTATAGTTAACCGCTTTGGGCTTTAATGGACCGTAATGGGCTTCAATGGACTGTATTGGGCTTTAATAAACCGTTATGGGCTTCAATGTATCGTTTTGGACTTTAATGGATCGTAATAGGCTTCAATGGACTGTATTGGGCTTTAATGAACCGTTTTAGGCTTTAATGTATGGTTTTTTGGACTTTAATGGATCGTAATGGGCTTCAATGGACTGTATTGGGCTTTAATGAATCGTTTTGTGCTTTAATGTATTGTTTTGGACTTTAATGGATCGTAATGGGCTTCAATGGACTGTATTAGGCTTTAAAGAACCGTTTTGGGCTTCAATGTATCGTTTTGGGCTTTAATGGATGGCTTTGGGCTTTAATGAACCGTAATAGGCTTCAATGAACTGTATTGGGCTTTAATGAACGGTTTTGGGATTTAATGAACCGTTATGGGCTTAATGGACTGTTTTGGACTTTAATGAACCATTTTGGGCTATAGTTAACCGCTTTGGGCTTTAATGGTCCGTATAGGCTACAATTGACTGTATTGGGCTTTATTGAACGGTTATGGGCTTCAATGTATCGTTTTAGGCTTTAATAAACCGTTATGGGCTTTAATAGGCCGATTTGGCCTTTAAAGAACCAATTTGGACTTTAATGGGACCGCTTTGGGCTTTAATGAACCGTAATGGGCTTCAATGAACCATTTTAGGCTTTAATGAATCATTTTGGCTTTTAATGGACCGTTTTAGGCTTTAATCGATTGTATAATAATAATTATTATTATATAATAATAATAATTATTATTGTTATTATATAATTTTTAAAAATTATATAATAATAATAATAATATAATAATAATAATGTTGATAATTATATAAGAATAAAAATAAGAATAATAAAGAAATATTATAGTTCCGGCTGAATTCCGGTGAACCTACATGTACCGCCGAAAATCCGCCAGAAACGTTAATCTTGTATTTCTAAAACCGTTCTAAACCCAACCGTGGCTAACCTGTATTTCTAAAACCGTGGCAAAAAGTGGAACTGAAGAATTGAAAGAAATAAATATATTGGAAGAATTGAATCAATTGATGGAAGTGATGAAGATTGCAGTGGGACGGGGGAATAATAAAAAATGGAAATAATATAAATCTAAAAAAAACCTCTAAGGCCACATAGAATAGAAGGAGACTACAATGTCATTTTAAATGGAAAAATAATTAGTGCAGAGAGAGAGACTCGAACCCAGGTCTCTTGGGTAGAGAGAAATGCACTTACCAACTAGACTATGATCATATTTGTGTCAATTTGTGTCTTTTGTACAATATAAAACCATGGTTTAGACAAAAACCATGACTATATGTCTGTCTATGGCCACGGTTTTTATTCGTTACTTGTCACGGAAAAAAAAATTGTGACCTTAAAGAACCATTTAGTCACGGTTTTATCTAAACCGTAGTATTATGTTTAAACATTTTTTGTAATGGTCACGGTTATTGAGTTAAATCGTAGCTAACCCAATACAAAAAATTTATTAATGACTTTTAGCCACGGTTCTAAACCCAACCGTGACTAACTTCAATCTTCAAAACTGTGGCAGAAAAGCATTTTGACTGTGGCGAAATCATCACATATAGTTACGTTTAATATTTATAACCGTGACTACTGGTTACCTTTTGACCACACAAAATAATAAAAACCGTGGCTATAAACAACTGTGGCTTTTGGCCACGTTTTACATATTTTTGTGGCTATATATACATTTCTTTTGGTCATGGAAAATTGGTTTCATGTGGCCATATGTCAGTCTATGGCCACGGATAATAACCGTTACAATATAAAACCATGGTTTAGACAAAAAACCATGACTATATGTATGTCTATGGCCACGGTTTTTAGTCGTTACTTGTCACGGGAAAAAAACCGTGACCTTAAAGAACCATTTAGTCACGGTTTTATCTAAACCATGGCATTATGTTTAAACATTTTTTTGTAATGGTCACGGTTTTTTAGTTAAGTCGTGGCTAACCCAATACCCAAATTTTATTTATGACTTTTAGCCACAGTTCTAAACCCAACCGTGACTAACTCCAATTTTCAAAACCGTGGCAAAAACCCATTTTTGTACTAGTGTGAATAATTATTTTGGAACGGATGAAGTATACTTTAAACCTTAAAAGACTAATTAATAATTATACTACATGTTACTAACTTACCATAAGTGGTCAATCAGGTTGTAGCGCAGTGGTTGATCGCCCTGGGTGATGTGGTGGAATATCCCATCTACCTAGGGTTCGATCTCAGGCGTCCTCAACATTGATAAGACATCTTTAAATTTCAAAATTGCCAGGGATTTGTCCGGGCTGTGCCTGGGATACCCTTTCTAAAAAACTTACCATAAGTGGAGAGTCAGAGAGCAACTTAGACTAAGGGGCTGTTTGGTTGGTTTTCCATTAAGTCTTGTATGTCTGTGTGGATTAATCTGTCTGTATAGATTGGAAAGGTTTTTGTTTGGGAGGGTGTTTTCATAGATGGAAGAACCATGTTTTTTAATTAGGAGAGACTGGTTTGGACAAAACTTGGCTTTCTGCATAAAACTCCCTCCTAAAAACTTAATAAATAAGTCACTTTCTTTATCATTAAGCCACTACCAAACAGTCATGTATAACTGACTGAATAAGCTATGTTTCCCATTAAGCTCATTAAGCTACTAACAAACAGGCCCTAAAAGGACGTTAAGTTTTGACCACGTATTAATTGAAGAGGATAAAAGCCTTTTTAGTTTTTAGGCTTAAAGGGGCTCAATTTTTAAGACTTTAAAAGCCTTTTAATTACTTAATACTAATTGTGGGTTGCTGAGTGTTAGAGGGGGTTGGGCACCTGCCTCGCCCTCTATTGTCTAGCCACTGGTTATAACTAATCAATTGATTTATTTATTTTTGAAAAACCCTTCAGCTTCCCTTTACCACCTCTTATCGGAACACAACTCGATATACATATACATACATATATATAGAGAGAGAGTTTGGTTTCGGTGAGAAGTGTCAAAAAATGGAAAGAAACGTGAGAAGTGGTTATCAACCGTCGGATAAAACTAATAGTTTGCAGCGAGAGATGAGAGAGAGATAGAGAGAGAGAGAGAGTGAGAGGGAGAGGGGGCGGGAATGGATGAGAGCTGGTGAGGGGGCTCGGTCAAGGACGGATCAACACAACGGAAACAACCTATACCACGGATCAAGGGGAAATAATAATCCAAAACTGATGACGTTCTTATTTTTCAACTTCCCGGAAAACATGGAGGTGGGAAACCTTTGGAGGATCTTCAAAAGATACGGTACGGTAATGGACATCTACATGGCCAAAAGAAGATTAAGAAGTGGAAAGAAATTTGGTTTTGTGCGATTCAAATATGGAGGTGAAAACAAGGGATTGGAAAATAATTTGAACAAGATTTGGATTGGATCGTATAAGATGAGAATTTATGCAGCGACAACGGAGAAAGATCGAGAGAGGGGAAGAGTTCCAACAGAAAGATCAATAAGGCAGGAAGGAGGACATAACCAGAGAACAAACAATACGATGTCGTATGCTGAGATATTAAAATATGGAAGCAAAGGAAGTGAGAAGAAAAAATCAAGTGAACGATAGGAACAAAAAGGCGAACAAGAAGAGGTAATAGGAAAGTGGGGAGCTGATGAGGAATTGAGAAAATACTTACGGACATGTAGGGTAGGCTTTGTAAAGTCGTTGGACCATATCGGCACTGTCAAATTGCTGATAAAGGAGAAGGCGATCGGAGTGCAGGAGATAAAGTGGCATGGAAGGAGACAAGTATTACTAAAGTTCATCGATGAAGGAGAGGAAAATAAAGTAATCCAGAATAGAACACAAGGTCTTCACTTCTGGTTAAAAGGCCTGAGATTTTGGTCGGATGGTTTTAGACAATTCGAAAGACTGGCCTGGATAAAACTTTCAGGAATCCCGTTGCATGTATGGAAAGAAAAAAACCTTTTGGAAGTGGCAAGTAAATGGGGAAAGCCATTAAAACATGCAATTGTAACCAAATGGAAAGTAATAATCTAAATTGGGGGAAAGTGCTCATTAGTACATCAATTAAGTCACAAATAAACGAATTGAAGAGTGTAAAAGTTGGACTATTTTTCTATCGAATCAAGGTGGCGGAGGAGGAATCCAGTCTCATGGAGGAAGTAGAGACGGATGAAATTGAAGGTGTATACTCGGAATCGGTTAATGAGGGGGAAGATGGATCCCCGATAACGTCGTTATGGTCGGAAGAGGGGAAGGATGACATTGGCAGCGAGAGGGTGGAAGAAAGTTGGACGGAGGAGAAAGAATTGCATCTAGGGAACTCGCACGAGGCAAAGGAAATGGTCGGCGATCGGAACTCATCACCGGTCACCGGATTTTTTTTGAACCTGGAAACATGGAAGGAGACGAAGAGGGGAATATGATGGAAGGTTCCATCTCTAATGATGATGTCTGTAATGATGTCGACAGAAGTAAAAGGAAAAGGAAAAAACATGCGGCTGATGAAAGTAGGTTAAGTGACGAAAAAAGCGAGAGTGTAGTGAAAGGACCAATCTTAGAAAGTGGGCCGTGTATTTTAAAAATAAGAGAAACAAGAAAAAATGAAACTGGGCCTAACTTACTGGAGGAGGATGGGCTCAACTCTAATAGGCCTAATGAAGATAGAAATATTAATAAAGAGAATCCAGCAGCAAAAAATACATCAGTTCGTGAAAATCAAATCAGTGGCGACTTACAGATGGGGTCACAGGTGCATAAACCACAGCAGAAGAAATTAAATAAGAGGGGGGAATCCAGAGAGGAAATCGAAGAAGATAACAGTATACAAGAGAAAATGGAATCACAGAATCTGAGAAGAGAAAAATCAAAAGGAAACAAACCGGAGATCGTTGGTTACGGTAACGGAAAGATCAGTTTCCACATGATAAAGCAATTGGCGAGACAAAGTAAAAAAAAGCAACGATGCAAGGAGGAAAGCAAGCAAAAAAACGGATGAGAAAAGAGCCGAGAAAAATGGCAAGCAGTGTGTCCACTTCAAACGAATTGGGGAGCAAAGACACATCCGAGGGATTAGAGGAATTCGGGGAAATGTTGGGAATGGATTGGAAGGGGAAAAACATCCTGGGAATGAAGGATTACGAATCAGGTGGCAACAATGGAGGTAACCAAGGTATGGATCGAATAATCGTTGATTGATGTTAATTATCTCACTAAATGCAAGAGGGCTAGGGTCGGGTTTAAAGAAGACGTGGATAAGGGATATTTGTAGAAAAAATAATCCAACGGTGATAGGTATCCAAGAGACAAAATGTAACGCCCTAAAAATCCGGGCTAATTTGAACCTTAAATTTCAACAAGTTATGATAAAATAAACTTCAATTTTCATATATATAGCAAGTGAATTAACCACTAGGAGTACATTTACAAGTATAGAATTTTCCAAATAACCTATTAATCTAATTATGCCACTATAATCAGATTAACTAAGTTATCTAAGCAATCCTTCAAAAACTCCTTCTGTTAATTGACTTTTCCGCTATTCCAAAATGCTCGTCCCACATCCCTTTTACCTTCCCGAGCTAGTACCTGGTAAGAAAACATTATATTGAAACGATTAGGCCAACGCCTAGTGAGAACATTCGTTTCCACAATAATATTTGCAAAATCAATGTAAACACGTTATAACCAACCTGATTACACTTTTCTTACCATACGTGCAACTCTTTTCCGTTAACACAATTTCACCTAAGTCCATGAATATGACTGACACACATCCCATCATCATATCATGTCTCAGAGCCATACTACGAATCTTCCCTGATTCTAGTTTGTGCTCTTAATCCGGAAATCGCAATATACACATGCCCATTTCCACTAGTGATATAAATATATATTCCAGAAATCGCAATATACACATGCCCATTTCCACTTATATCATTCTCTAGAAATCGCAATATACACATGCCCATTTCTGTTCATATCTAAGAAATAACAATATACACATGCCTATTTCTTAGAAAGGATGTAGAGATTACAATATACACATGCCAATCTCTTTCTTTCCTTAGAAATCAGGAATTACGTTTATCCCGTGATTTCTTACACACATCAGAATAATGACTAATCTTCATCTATTACACATGTACATAACCATTAGTGCCTATGGATCCATTACGCTTAACACACACCTGCCTAATATTAGACCAACACAGTCTATAGGCCTAACATGCTACCATTCAATTGTACGTATGTTCAAGCTACACAGATTATGTTTCAGTTCCTAAATCATACCTTTCCACGATTAACAGAACCTGCAATTCTCTAATTTCTCAAAAGTGTCCGGACAACAGAGGTTTCCGGATACCCCTAAATTGTCCGGACAATTGAACTTTCCGGATAACTACAACTCACCGGATACATGCCTAATCCGGACAATACACTTTCCGGACCATCATCTAATCCGGACAACACCCGGAGACTAAAGCAACCCGGATACTATCCGGTAATTATATTCATCCGAAAACTTACAATAAAATCAAAACTTACCGGATACTAACTCGCGTCCGGAAACATTCATCACAGAGGTTTCCGGATACCTCATTTTGTCCGAAAACCTCGGTCTGCAGCCTCAAACTCTGATCTAATTTGATGTCTGTTCGATTCAGCTCATTCCAGACCATTCCATACAGTTCATAACCAATTTATACAGCTATTTCAAGGTTTAATTTAACAGGAAAACACTGATTTGCACAAACAACAAATGAACTCACCTTTTTTAAGAAAACCCACTTTAATCACAATCTGTTGCTCCAATCTGTTGTAAACGATTTTGAGAACCAATTTGATGATCCAATCTTACTTTCTTCTTTTCTCCCTCTTCTCTCTATTTCTTTCTCTCTCTGCCGACTCAAAGAACCAAAATGAGATATTTTCTCATCAGCTATTCATCCATACATACTTTCAATATTTACCACACACACCTCCAAGTTCTATTATTTCCAAAAGTAACATCACACTTTACTTTCTTGCATTTTAGCCCAAAATACAAATAAATCCCAATTCTCATTTAAAATACTAATATTGAAAATTTGGGATGTTACAATACTCCCCAACTTGAAAATCATTTCGTCCTCGAAATCAAGATCAGGTAAACAGATGGGGATACCTATCCTTCATATTCTCTTCCGACTCTAAAGTCACATTAGCACCTCGATGGTGTTTCCACTGTACTTTCAACATAGCTACTTCCTTGCCATTACGTAGCTTTCTAACCAATCTTTCCAAAATTGCCTCTGGTTCTTCCACACAACGGCTCTTTTCATCCACTCTTACATCAGTTAGTGGAATCACATCATGCTCTTCGGCTAAGCATTTCCAAAGATAACAAACATGAAAGGTATTGTGGATTCCTTCCAATTCAGGTGGAAGATCCAACTGATATGCTTGTAAACCAACTCTTTTGGTTATAGTGAAAGGTCCTAGAAAACGAGGACTCAACTTCCCACGTTTTCCAAACCGTATCACACCTTTACATGGGGATACCTTAAGCATCACACGCTCCCCAACTTGGAATTCTTTTGATCTTCTTTTCGGATCATCATAACTCTTTTGTCTATCTTGAGCTGCTTTCATATGCTGCCGAATTTCTTTCACTTTATCTGCCGTTTGTTGTACCAGTTCCGGACCAACAAACTGTTTCTCTCCGGCTTCTAACCAACACACCGATGTTCTACATTTCCGACCATACAAAGCTTCGAAATGTGCTCTTCCAATACTGGAATGATAACTATTGTTATATGAGAACTCTACCAAAGGTAGATGCGCATCCCAGTTACCTCCAAAATCCAATACACATGACCTGAGCATGTCTTCCAAAGTTTGAATGGTTCTTTCGCTTTGCCCATCAGATTGCGGATGATAAGCAGTGCTCAAATTGACTTTCGTACCCAATTCATCTTGTAGTGATTGCCAAAACCGCGAGGTAAACCGACTATCACGATCCGAAACTATAGACACCGGTTTACCATGTCTTGACACCACTTCATCAATATACAGCTTCGCCAATTTCTCTATTGGTGACGCTTCTTTCATAGCTAGAAATGAGCACTCTTAGTCAATCGGTCTACGATCACCCATATAGTGTTGTTACCCTTTTGTGTCTTTGGTAACTTAGTCACAAAATCCATAGTAATCTTTTCCCACTTCCATTTTGGAATCTCCAAAGATTGGAAACTCCCATAAGGCTTCTGATGTTCAGCTTTTACTAAAGAACATGTTGTACACCTTTCCACTATTCGTGCCACATCTACTTTCATAGCTGGCCACCAATAGTGTAACTTCAAATCCCTATACATCTTAGTACTTCCAGGATGTATAGAATACTTAGATTTATGAGCATCTTCGAGAATCAACTCTCGATTTCCTCCAACCTTTGGCACCCAAACACGACCTTGGAACAATCTAATTCCACGGCTATCTTCAGTCAGTTGAAGATGTTGTTTGTTCATCATCTCTTCTCTCAGATTTTCTTCCCGTAAGGCTTCCGCTTGTGCCTCCTTTATCTTTTCCATCAAACTTGACGTCACGTCGATTCTAGCGTTAGTCGATTTCAAACATCCACTATACTCTTTTCTGCTTAAAGCATCAGCTACGATATTTGCTTTACCAGGGTGGTAATGCAATTCACAATCGTAATCCTTAAGTAACTCTAACCATCGTCGTTGTCTCATGTTCAACTCTTTCTGATCAAAGACATATTGCAAGCTTTTGTGATCAGTATAAAGAGTACACTTCGTTCCATACAAATAATGCCTCCACAGCTTCAAAGCAAAAACAACTGCTGCTAATTCCAAATCGTGCGTAGGATAATTCTTCTCGTGTTCCTTAAGTTGTCTTGACGCATAAGCAATTACTTTGCCCCGTTGCATCAATACACATCCTAGACCCATCTTTGAAGCATCACTGTACACAACTAAATCTTCCGTTTCTTCTGTTAAGGCAAGAATAGGAGCTTCACATAACTTTTGACGTAAAGTTTTGAAAGCTGATTCTTGTTTCTCCGTCCAAACAAATTTCACATTCTTTCGAGTTAAAATAGTCAAAGCAGAAGCAATCTTTGAGAAGTCTTTAATAAATCTCCGATAATAACCCGTGAGACCTAATAAACTTCTTATTTCAGATGCACTTTTTGGTGTCTCCCAGTTTGTCATAGCTTCAATTTTTGCTGGGTCTACTTTAACGCCTTCCGAAGTGATCGCATGACCTAGAAATTGTACTTCTTTTAACCAGAATTCACATTTCGAGAACTTTGCATACAATTTCTCTCTCCTTAACACATCTAAGACTTCACGCAGATGAACTTCGTGATCTTCTTCTGTCTTCGAATAGACAAGTATGTCATCAATGAATACAATGACAAACTTATCTAGGAATGGTCGACATACTCGGTTCATCAGATCCATGAACACCACAGGAGCATTTGTCAACCCAAATGGCATCAGAAGAAATTCATAATGCCCATACCTTGTTCTGAAGGCTGTCTTCGGGATATCTTCATCTCTTACTCGAACTTGATGGTACCCCGACCTCAAATAATCTTGGAAAAACATCCCACACCTTGGAGTTGATCGAACAGGTCATCAATCCTTGGAAGCGGATACTTGTTCTTAATCGTCACCTTATTCCGCTCGCGATAATCAATGCACATTCTCAGCGTGCCATCTTTCTTCTTAACAAACAAAACCGGAGCTCCCCAAGGCGAAGAACTCGGTCTAACGAAACCTTTATCCAACAACTCCTGAAGTTGAGTCATCATCTCTTTCATTTCAGCCGGCGCTAAGCGATAAGGTGCACGCGCTATCGGTGCCGATCCAGGGACAAGGTCAATACGAAATTCTACCTGTCGTTCAGTTGGTAGACCAGGAAGATCATCTGGAAATACGTCTAGAAAATCACGTACCACTTTGATATCTTCCACTCGCTTCTTTTCTGACTTTACATCTAAAACATAAGCTAGATAGGATGAACATCCTTTCATTAAACATTTACGGGCCTTTGCAACAGAAATTAACGGAACTTCCCCTTTTTGCTTTTCCCCAAAGATGAATATATCATCCTTATCAGCCATCGTAATCCTGATTAATTTCTTTGCACAAAATATTTCTACCTGATTGGCTGTCAGCCAATCCATACCCACAATCACATCGAACCCTCCAATTTCCATCAAAAACAAGTCGATCGGAAATTTTGTCTCATCTATCGAAATGAAACAGCCATCAAGTCTTTCACGAACCAAGACCTGACCCCCGTTAGCTATCTCAACTACTAAGGCATCTTCCAAAGTAGTAACAGGCATAGTTAACTTGTGAAAGAACGACTTGGACACAAATGACATATTTGCACCACAGTCAAATAAAATGCGCGCTGGACAAGAATTAACAAGGAATGTACCCGAAACAACGTATTTTGATCCCTTAGCTTCATCAGCTGTCATATGAAAGGCCCGACCCGTTGGCTTTGGAACATTTGATTTCATACCTTGATCCCCGCCCTTTTTCAATTTTGGACAATCCCGACGGAAGTGACCCGATGGTTACATTCATGACACGTTAGTCCTTGTACAGGACAATTGCTCATAGTATGTCCACCTTTCCCGCATTTGAAACATTCCAACGCTGTCACCCGACACGGCCCAAAATGTTTACTCTTGCACCTTGAACACCAATTTGGTTCACGACGTGAATCATAACGAACACCTTTACCAGCTGCCTTAGGTCTCTGAAAAGACTCTGATCGGCCCTCCCATTTTCGTTTCTCCCCAACTTGGGTCTTTTCTTCTTTATCCTTGGCGTAGACTTCTTCCATCACCTTAGCTTCTTCAATAGTTTCCCTCAGTGTTGAAGCTTTAGCATTTCTTACACGGGACATCATGTCCGCTGGCAAACCCTTCAAGTAGGCTTTAATCTTTTCTTTTTCATTAGGAGCTACATGCCCTACCAGATTCAGCTTCTCCATAAATGTTTCAGTATACTTTCTCACAGACATGTTACCCTTCTTGAGAGTCCGAAACTCTTCTTCGATTCTATCCATCTCGTTCTCATTACAGTACTCCTCCAAAACCTTCTTCTTGAATGACTCCTAAATCATATCAGTCAATACTGAAGATGATATTGAAGCTGTCATTATGTTCCACCATGTCAGTGCATTACCTTTTAACATGTGAGATGCAAATCTAACCTTTGACTTTTCATCACATTCACAAGCTCGGAAAGCTTGTTCCATCTCCCTAATCCAGTTCATACAGGTTACTGGATTATCTGTTCCTTTAAACTCTGGCGGCTTACAACTTAGAAACGTCTTGTACGAGCAAACTCTTTCTACCCTCCTTTATGTTTCTGTTACTGGAGTACGAAGTGGATTAATTACTCCAGTATCAGTTCCTGTTGAGCCCTTCGATCGTTCAATGCTTTCATAAACATGTCGGTTTGTTGAGCCCTTGCGTTCGTCATCATTCTTGTCATGCTTTCCATCATTCGGACTTCCATACTTGCTTCTGGTGTTCTTGGGTTGGCAGTACTGGTACCCGTTCTGTGTACCTGACTATCCGTACCTCCCATAGTAGATTGCCTTACCGGACTCTCATGAGTTTCACCAATTTTAGGTTGTTTTTCTCTCGACCAATCAATCATAGACCTATTCATCGAAGAAATAGGGGATAATGGCGGCGTATTCACCATCGCTCTAACATAATACAAAGAAATAACCATAAGAATGGTTACTCGAATACAAATATACAAATCGTACTTTACCGATCATTAGTCACTATAACAATTTAGAAACAAGCATGCTTATGTAACAATATATTCATAAATAACAGTAGCTAATTGAAATTGTGAATATATCATACAGGAGAATCCTCGTTACCATCGTTACAGTACTAATTTCACGTATTTCCGTCAACTCTAAGATTATCCCGTCTTAGTATTTCTACCCATTCTCACGAATCATAACTTAATTCATCACAGCTTAAGTCTAAGTATCTCCTCAACAAACTTAGTTCGCTTAAACTATTGCTCTGATACCATATTGTAACGCCCCAAAAATCCGGGCTAATTTGAACCTTAAATTTCAACAAGTTATGATAAAATAAACTTCAACTTTCATATATATAGCAAGTGAATTAACCACTAGGAGTACATTTACAAGTATAGAATTTTCCAAATAACCTATTAATCTAATTATGCCACTATAATCAGATTAACTAAGTTATCTAAGCAATCCTTCAAAAACTCCTTCTGTTAATTGACTTTTCCGCTATTCCAAAATGCTCGTCCCACATCCCTTTTACCTTCCCGAGCTAGTACCTGGTAAGAAAACATTATATTGAAACGATTAGGCCAACGCCTAGTGAGAACATTCGTTTCCACAATAATATTTGCAAAATCAATGTAAACACGTTATAACCAACCTGATTACCCTTTTCTTACCATACGTGCAGCTCTTTTCCGTTAACACAATTTCACCTAAGTCCATGAATATGACTGACACACATTCCATCATCATATCATGTCTCAGAGCCATACTACGAATCTTCACTGATTCTAGTTTGTGCTCTTAATCCGGAAATCGCAATATATACATGCCCATTTCCACTTGTGATATAAATATATATTCCCGAAATCGCAATATACACATGCCCATTTCCACTTATATCATTCTCTAGAAATCGCAATATATACATGCCCATTTCTGTTCATATCTAAGAAATAACAATATACACATGCCTATTTCTTAGAAAGGATGTAGAGATTACAATATACACATGCCAATCTCTTTCTTTCCTTAGAAATCAGGAATTACGTTTATCCCGTGATTTCTTACACACATCAGAATAATGACTAATCTTCATCTATTCCACGTGTACATAACCATTAGTGCCTATGGATCCATTACGCTTAACACACACCTGCCTAATATTAGACCAACACAGTCTATAGGCCTAACATACTACCATTCAATTGTACGTATGTTCAAGCTACACAGATTATGTTTCAATTCCTAAATCATACCTTTCCACGATTAACAGAACCTGCAATTCTCTAATTTCTCAAAAGTGTCCGGACAACAGAGGTTTCCGGATACCCCTAAACTGTCTGGACAACTGAACTTTCCGGATAACTACAACTCACCGGATACATGCCTAATCCGGACAATACACTTTCCGGACCATCATCTAATCAGGACAACACCCAGAGACTAGAGCAACCCGGATACTATTCAGTAATTATATTCATCCGGAAACTTACAATAAAATCAAAACTTACCGGATACTAACTCGCGTCCGGAAACATTCATCACAGAGGTTTCCGGATACCTCGTTTGTCCGGAAACCTCGGTCTGCAGCCTCAAACTCTGATCTAATTTGATGTCTGTTCGATTCAGCTCTTTCCAGACCATTCCATACAGTTCATAACCAATTTATACAACTATTTCAAGGTTTAATTTAACAGAAAAACACTGATTTGCACAAACAACAAATGAACTCACCTTTTTGAAGAAAACCCACTTTAATCACAATCTGTTGCTCCAATCTGTTGTAAACGATTTTGAGAACCAATTTGATGATCCAAGCTTACTTTCTTCTTTTCTCCCTCTTCTCTCTATTTCTTTCTCTCTCTGCCGACTCAAAGAACCAAAATGAGATATTTTCTCATCAGCTGATTCATCCATACATACTTTCAATATTTACCACACACACCTCCATGTTCCAAAAGTAACATCACACTTTACTTTCTTGCATTTTAACCCAAAATACAAATAAATCCCAATTCTCATTTAAAATACTAATATTGAAAATTTGGGATGTTACACAAAACTCAAGAAATGTATGAATTTCCAAATTCGAAACCTTTGGGGCAATGATGGGTTTGATTTTGCGCAAGTTGAAGCTAGAGGAAACTCGGGAGGCATAATCACGGTTTGGGACAACAAGCAATTTGAATGCAGTTATGTGGTTGAAGAAAATGACTTCTTGGCGGTTATCGGGAAGTGGGTAGGGGTAACCGGTATGATAGGCTTGGTGAACATTTACGGGCCGAGGGATGGTAGAGAAAGAAAGGAATTGTGGAAAAAGTTAGAGGATCTCACATCGAAGGAGGAAGTAAATTTGTGCCTCTTCGGTGATTTCAATGAAGTACGAGAAGAAAATGAAAGAGCCAACTCGACAACGAACCAAAGCGGAACGACAGAGTTTAATGATTTCATAAATAGAAGCAATCTTGAAGAAGTCCCAATGGTCGGAAGGAAAATCACGGGAATAAGTGGTGATGGCTTGAAATTTAGTAAACTAGATTGCTTCTTAATCACAAGGAGTTCGGTGGCGCATGGAAAAACTTGGGGGTAAAAACTCTAGAGAGAAAATGAACGGATCATCTTCCGATAGGATTGTTTGAAGATAAAGCCGATTTCGGGCCAAAACCATTCAAGTTCTTTGACGTGTGGATGAAAGAGGAGGGTTTTGAAGATATGGTGAAGGAAGCATGGGGTAAAGGAGTGCGATCAAAGAGGCCGGACCGTGTTTTTTGTGACAAATTAAAATATGTCAAAAGCATCGTAAAGGAGTGGAAAAGAATAATTACGGGGACATGGAGAGAAAGTTGGAGCAAGCAAAAGAAGAAGCACATAAGTTGGAAATGGAAGCGGAAACAAAAGGATGGGCGGAAGTAGATAAAAACCGATGGGTGGTCGCAAGAAGTAAATGGCTAGACTTAGAAGAGAAGAAAGTCGAGATGGGGAAACAAAAGGCGAAATTGAAGTGGACGGTGGATGGAGACGAAAACGCTAAAACATTCCATGCGGCAATCAAACATAGAGAAAGGAAGAATATGCTTAGGGGATTGAACACAAACGAGGGGTGGACGGACGAACCATCAAAGATTAAAAGGTACGCTTTCGATCTTTTCAAGAATAAATTCGAATCAAATAGTGTAGGAGGTCTACGGATTCTTGGGGAGAAATATAGTAAAATATCTTTAGAAGAGGCCACGAGTTTGGAAATACCTTTTGGGGAGGAGGAAAATTCGGAATCCATTAAAGGGTGTGATAGTAACAAGTCTCCAGGACCGGACGGATTCACGTTCGGGTTTGTGAAGAAATTTTGGGGAGTGTTAAAGACGAATTTAATCAAGGCAATTGTTTGGTTTTGGGAGAAAGGAGACATTAGTTGGGGATGCAATTCCTCGTTTATCACTTTAATCCCAAAGATTGACACTCCGAAAAATCTAGGGGATTTTAGGCCGATAAGCTTGATTGGGACTTATTATAAGATCATAGCCAAAATCTTGGCGGAGAGATTGAAGAAAGTGATCGGTAAGGTAATTAGTAACACTCGAACCGCTTTCATCAAAGGAAGATACATACTTGACGGAGTCCTTATTGCTAATGAGGTAATGGATTACACGAGGAAAGGAAAGAAACGTGGGCTTATATTCAAAATCGACTTAGAAGGCGTACGATAGTGTAGAATGGGACTTTTTGTTTGATAGCATGGAGAAGATGGGATTTGATCTAAAGTGGGTAACGTGGATTAAAGCTTGTTTAAAGTCCACGATGATTTTGGTGTTGATAAATGGAGCTCCAACCGTGGAATTCCCGATGGGAAAATGATTGAGACAAGGGGACCCCTTAGCCCCGTTCCTATTCTATATAGTGGCCGAAAGCTTGCATATCCTTATGGAAGAAGCGAAAAGCCAAGGATTGTATGAAGGCATTAAAGTGGGACCGAATGAGATATCTCATCTACAATACGCGGATGATGTGGTATTTTTTGGCAAGTGGAACTTAGTGAACCTTAAAGATCTTACGGTGTTTTCAAATGATGACGGGCTTGAAGATCAATGTAAGTAAGAGTAAATTTTTTGGAGTGGGAGTTCGGGAGGAGGAGGTTCAAATATGGGCAAGGAGTGTGGGATGTGGACATGGAAACTTACCGTTCACTTACCTTGGTCTACGGATGGGCATCTCGATGAGAAGGATAGATCATTGGAAGACGGTCGTGGAGAAAATCAAGAAAAGACTCGCATCATGGAAAACAAGACTCGTCTCTTTTGGAGGACGTTTAACCTTGATCAAGTCGGTGTTGGGTAGTTTACCTTTGTATTTTTTTCTCTTTGTATCGAGCCCCGAGAGGAATGTTAAAAGAACTAGAGAGAGTGAGATGTAACTTCTTTTTTTTGTGGGGGGGGGGGGGGATCACAAGAGTGCGAGAAGAGAGGTTTGGTGTGGGTAAAATGGGTAAACACTCTAAAACAGTTCGAGAAGGGAGGGTTAAACATAGGAAGCCTATATTCTTTCAATTTGGGACTTTTGGGGTAATGGTGGTAGCGGTACCTAACGGAAAAGAGGGCACTTTGGGTCCAAATCATAAAAGGACTTTATGGTGAAAATGGTGGATTATGGGGCGACTCACATGGTTATGTTGGTGCAGGTAAAACTTGGTCGAATATAGTACGTGCAGGTGTGGAAATGGACAGAAGTGGGATCCATTTCACAAGGTCGTTCGGCAAGAAACTCGGGAACGGGATGGAGACAAGCATGTGGAAAGAAAGATGGATATCGGAAATGAGACACTGCAGGAGGATTTTTCGAGGCTGTTTTGGTTGGAAACGGACAAAGACGCAAAGGTGATGGAATGGGGGGAATGGATAGAATACACATGGAGGTGGAAGTGGAATTGGATAAGAACACCATGTGGAAGATAGGTCGGAGAACTACAAGAGCTAAGCAACATTTTAGAAGGTGTGCAACCGGTAAGAGATCGGGATGACAAGACGGAATGGCTACTCAACGAATCCAAAGAATACAATGTCAAAAGGGTGAGGAAGCTTATCGACGATCAAGCGAACACGAGGAATGGAAACTTGGGACAAACGAAATAGTCCTCAATAATACCGAGGAAGATCAACGTGTTTATGTGGAGGGTAAGACTAGGAAGGCTGTCGAGTCAAGCGATCTTGAATGGAATGGGAATCGAGATGGACACTGTATTATGCCCAAGGTGTGGAGAAGGGATCGAGACAATGGACCACGTACTTGTCGGATGTTCTTTTGTAAATGAGCTATGGGCGTTAATTGGAAAATGGTGGAATAAAGATCTTCAAGAGGTACAAATTATAAACGACATTCTAATCGAAGACAACCAAAACGATAATAAAACGATAACTTCGAATACTTGGATCGGGGTGAAGTGGGTTGTCCTGTATTTGATTTGGTCGGAACGGAATAAGTGGGTCTTTAAAGCGGAAAAAGAGACATTCAGGAGGCATTATTCGAGTTTCAAAGGATAATCTTTGAATGGATAACTCGAAGACGCCCAAAAATAAAGATGGATTGGTCGAAATGGCTTGGAGATCCCACAAAAAACTAACACGGTCAGTTTTCGGCTCAGAGTGACGGAGAAACAGGCTGCTGTCCGGAAACTGGAATTCCCCTTTTTTTGCATCTCGCAAACAGTGGGGTTAAACTTCTGGAACAACTCTGTTTTGTAATTTTTGGACTGTCCCTTTTGTGTATTTTGCTAATGTTCTGTTTCGTGCTTTGGCGTAGGAGTTATGTAGGATCTGCACTTGATGATTGGTTGGTGTATGGTTTGTACTTGAATTTGGTTTGATGGAAATAAATCCTCTTTCTGCAGTGCAAAAAAAACCGTCGGATAAAAATGGACGGATATTAGGATGGGATGCACCGAGATAAGATGCACATTTTAAGTCGCAATTCATGGGGGAGTATGTTAGGACTTTATCAATTACGGTTCACAAATGTGTATATATGATAAGTGTGTATTTATATACACTTTTATACCTATTTAGTACTTTAATTTACCTTATTTTACATCTTTCCCAATTAGATATTGAGTCTTTTAGTCTTATTTTACACCTTTTCTTTAGAATAGAGCTAAGATGTAGTTTATGGAAAAATCCTATCTTTTTGGTGAATTTTTGCTGATTTCTATGTTGCTACAGCAGGGGATGCTACAGCAGGGGATGCTACAGCAGTGATATTGGCAGGCTTGGCTCAATCAAATTGGACGGATATTTTGAAGAAAGATCTCAGGCATCTTTTGGTACACTCTTGGGCAGAAGTCAACCCTGAAGATGCCCCTGAAGATGCTTCCTAAGATAGCCTTTTTTTTACTTTACTTGTATTATACTTAGATGCTTGGTTATTACCCATTGGGGTTAACCACTTTTGTACTTCTTAAGCATCTTTTGATTCCTTGTTTCTAGTATAAATAGTTTAGGTCGTCTTTCATTTGTACTCAGCTTCTACTGGAACAAAGTTTGTCCTAAGCTTTGTTACCAAGTACTTTTACATTTCAATTACAATCTTTTAGTTATATGTCATTTCGTTTATGTCTGTTGCTATAGCAACCTTTACAACTTTCTTTACTTTCTGCACTTACATTAAGTCATTTACATACATGTCATTTACTTTTAAGCATTTACATTCTAGTATGATAGGCTAAACACCATAGTGTGGGTGTAAGTGAAGGTTGGCAGATTAAGCCAAATGTCTTTGGACATTTGTTTGTATTGGTATTCTGCTTTACTATTCATAAACAACATGAATACTTCATCCAGTAGTCTTTGACAAATTGACAAGTGTTATTCTATTTGGATGAGTTGGACTCAAAATGGAGACAACGCAAGTGTTGGTGTTGGTTGTGTTATAGAGACTATAAAGAGTTGCTTCAATCCCTTGGGTTGAGAAACTATATGGAAAGAAAGGTAAGATCTGACTAGTAGGTTCTTGCTGCCTTACCAAGTGCCCACCCTACATAAAAAGTCTAATCTGAACTTCCCTTGGAAGGCCATTTAATTCAGTAGTATTGTAGGAGTCTTTGCTGCAGCAGCCTGGTGTTTGCTATAGCAATGCCCTGAGCACTTTGTTAGCCCAAATCCAACCTGATCTTGCACCCATATTATCTTTAATTTCTTGTTATTATCTTCAGTACTCTACTTTCAGTTACTAAAAATCTTGTTACCAAAATTCTTCTTTGAAAACCAACTTGTTGTTACTCTCGTTGCTTTGAAAGTCCCTGAGGTACGATATCTGGTATTACTTACCATTATTACTTGCTTTGGACAACACTAGTAAGACATGTATACTTGCATAGGTTGCTAGTTGTTGTAGCCTTTTTGGGGTTGCATTTCATCCACACCAAGTTTTTAGCGCCGTTGCCGGGGACTTTTGCCAAAGAAAGTTACTTTAAGTTGTTTGAAAAGTTGATTTTTACAATCTGTGTTTTTGTGGTTTATGCCAAGACTACCTCACGGGGCTGTGTTTGATCTTGATCCTGATATTGAGAGAACTTTCAGAAGGAGAAGAAGGGTACAAAGAACTTTGCTTCAGGACCCTACTACTCCTGCTGAAATGGCAGCACCAGAACCCAACCCTGAGGAGGAAGTCATTAGGCTTGCTAACTCAAGAAATGGTGGCATCATGGACTATGATATTCCTATGCTTGCCCAGCTGCACACAGGAATACGTAGGCCCGATGTTGAGGGTGACCAATCTGAGCTTAAGCCTATTATGTTTCACATGTTACAAACAAATGGTCAATTTGCTGGACTCCTTACTGAGGATCCACATTTGCACCTAAAGAATTTTATGGAGCTCACTGACTCTTTTCACCTTGGTGGAGTATCTGTTGAAGCCTTAAGGCTGAAGTTATTTCCATGGTCTTTAAGGGATAGAGCGAAATCTTGGTAGAATTCTTTAGCTCCTGATTCAATCACAACTTGGAATGAAATGGCTGAAAAGTTTTTAAGAAAATACTTTCCCCCAACCAGGAATGCCCAATTTAGAAATGAAATTTGTCAATTTAAACAATTGGATAGAGAGGCAATTCCTGATGCTTGGGAGAGGTACAAAGAGTTACTAAGGAAATGCCCACATCATGGCATTCCATACTGCATACAACTCGAGACCTTTTACAATGGTCTTGATATGTCAGCAAAGAAAATGCTTGATGCTACTGCAGGTGGAGCCTTTATCTCTAGTACCTACAATGATGGTTACAACATTTTAGAAAAAATTGCCAACAATAGTGGTTAGTTGATAGATCCTAGAGCAATTGTACTCAGACCAACTGTGGGAACCACTGGAACAAATCCTATTACTGCTTTAACTGCTCAGTTAATAGCCATGAACACCATGTTGCAAAACATGAATGCTCCAGCTGCTAGTACTGTTGCTGCAGCATCTGTCTCTGAGTTCCTACCAGTTCAGTGTGTGTACTGTGGTGAAGGTCATACTTTTGACCAATGCGGCCTAAATGTTGAATCTGTGAACTACATCCACAACAGACCTAATCAGTTTGTAAACTCTTACAACTCCAGTTGGAAAAACCATCCTATTTTTTCTTGGCACAACCCATGTTTGAATCCACCAGCTGCGAAAGATCAAAAGAAAAATTTTCAACCAAACCAACAAGGTCCACCTGCCTACCAAAAGCCTCCTAACCAGCAAGGTGAACAACCAGCTTCCTTGGAAGCTGTGCTGAAAGGTTTTATAAACCATACCACTTCAGCCATGAATCACCAAAATGCTACCATCAAGAATTTGGAGACTCAAATAGGACAAATGGCCATAGAGTTGAGACATAGACCAAATGGAACATTACCTAGTCATACTGAAGTCCCTAGGAATGTGGTCAAAGAACAAGTGAAAGCTATTAGTTTAAGGAGTGGAAAGGACTTAATTAGCAGTGGTCCAAAAGAACAGAAGACTGTTATACAGCCCATCACTGAGAAGAGTGTTATAGCAACACCACCTGTTGCTGTAGCAACACCCACTGTTGTTCTTGAACCAGTGGTGATTGAAGAAGCTGTGACTATACCACATAAGTCTGACTTTCCATTACTCTTTCCAAGTGAGGTGAGCCCCAATACAAGCAAGAAAGATGCTGCCACAGATCTAACACCATCAGATCCTGTTACTGCAGCACCTGACAACCCAATAGAAGTAAAAAACCCCTCTGTTCAACCCATACCAAATCCTAAGAAAGCAGTGATTGCTCCTATTCCACCTTACATTCCTTACCCACAGAGGTTGAGGATTCAACATGTAACACCCTAAAATCAGGGCTAATTTAACCTCAAATTACAACAAGATTTAAACATAAACTCTCTAAGCTTTATATAAGTGAAGAAATAACTATGAGGTTCCTATTTACAAACATAGAATTCTTCAAATAATCTATTAATTTAATCATGTCACTATAATCAGATTAACTAGATTATCTAAGCAATCTATTAAAACCTCAGCATTAATTAACTTTTCCGCTAATCCAAAAGCTCTCGTCCCACATCCCTTTATTTTCCCGAGCTAGTACCTGGTAAGAAAATATCATTTGAAACAATTAGGCTAACGCCTTGTGAGAACATTCAGTTTCAAAATAATATTTATACAATCAATGTAAACAAGTTATAACAAACCTGGTTACCCATTTTCTTACCACACGTATGACCATCTTTCGATGACAGGGTTATACCCAATTCCGTGAATATGACTAAAACCAAGTCAATCATTGAATCATGTTCCAAAGTAAGAAATCGCAATATACACATGCCCATTTCTTCTCGTATAATTATCCAGAGTCGCACTACGAATCTTCACTGATTCTAGATTAATGCTCTTATCTAAGAAATCGCAATATACACATGCCCATTTCTAGATTAATTCTCATATCCAAGAAATCGCAATATACACATGCCCATTTCTTGGAAAGGAAATAGAGACTACAATATACACATGCCAATCCCTTCTTTTCCTTAGAAATCGGAAATTACGTTTATTCCACGATTTCTCACATACATCAGAATAATGAATAATCCTCATTTATTCTACGTATTCATAACCACTAGTGCCTATGGATCCATATCACCTATTTGTACCCGTACATGTTATTGCTATAAATCAATTTCCAATTTATGCAAAACCATCAATTTAAGAACACAGATTTTACTTTATAAAACCATTCTTCCAAAACAGTTCATTTATAAAATACACCTTACCATACTTAAAAACATTATAAAAAGGTAAGGTAAGAATGAACTCACCTGATAGTAGTCGTGCTACTCTTACTTCCTCAAAGTTGTAAGGACTTCTGTCTCTAACTTCACAATTAACTGAAATACCCACATACATAATGTACCGGTATTAATCTATTGTTTAGGACCTTTAAAGACTAAAAATCCTAAAATTCTCGTCTCTTATCGCAACCAACTAGCTGCGATATTCCTCATCGCAACAAACAGTTCTTGTCGCAATTCACTGTTGCGACAATTACTTTCTATCGCAACCAACTGTTGCGATACAAACCCCATCGCAACCAACTGTTGCGATGTACTTCCTTGTCGCAACTAACCATTGCGATACTAATGGCTTATCCCAACCTAAGGTTGCGATACTTATGAATATCACAAACCTTCAAAACTATCGCAACCCATTGAGACGACCTTTAAAACTATCTCAACCTACTGTGTTCATGTTTAACCCAGAAATTTATAGTTTTAAGCTAAGTTTGTTTCTGTAAACATGCATAAATGTTTAATACCATGAATAGAACACAACTATAAACTTAGATTTCTCAAAACATCCAAAATCAACAAAACCCATTTCTAAACTCATAGAAACCTTTCTATATTTAACTATACATAACAAAATCATGAAATAGAATCATACCTTGATTCTTCACAGATTATTTCCTTTAATCCCAACTGAATTGATCTGCTCCCTTCTTCTTCTTTTCTCACTTTCAATTCTACCTCTCTCTCTTTTCTCTTCCGTACACAACAACACGCACACACAAACTAAGATAATAATTGCTTAGTTTGGAGACACCTCACACTACTTAAGTGATGAGTCAATCATATTATCCAAACAAACCCCAAACTTCTACTAAATGACACTTTATATCCTCCAACTTATAAATTAAAATTAAAGTTTACCCCTTTACTTATAACTACTTAAAATAATAACGTAACTTATTCAGGGATAAACTCTAAAATTAATTTATCACATAAACAACCATACTTTACCAAATAATTATACTCAAATTATTTAATAAACTCCAACATCATCTTTTATAAAAATCGAGATGTTACAATACTCCCCAACTTGAAAATGATTTCGTCCTCAAAATCAAGCTAGGTAAACAATTGAAGATATTCAATTTTCATATTCTTTCCGACTGTAAAGTCACATTAGCTCCTCGATGATGCTTCCAATAAACCTGTAGTATGACTACATTCTTAGATCCTATGTTCTAACATTTTTCTCCACGTTAACGTGGAGCAACATCTTCCAAACATCACTTGCCTCTTTCTCCCAACCCTTCCACATATTGATAAAATTTCCTCATTACTATACATAATCAAACAGTTACACCAAAATTCTAACTTAAGTCATTCGACCAAGTCATCTTGAATTGACACCAGTATTCTACGTTACTACACATTCTTTGATCTTCAACTATTACTTTCTCGGACCATTCTTTCACACATAAGAAGCAACTCTCATTTCCTTAAGGATTTTGCATTTACTACACCACATTTTGACTAACACACCCATCATCCTCTTTAAACTTCCAATGATTCCAAAATATACTCACTTAGCGACTCACACAACCAAAACACTTGGTTCCTTATTTGGGTAAACACCCACTATTGCCCCAACATTCTATTCCTATATTAGTCATATCACAACGTTGTCTTACAAATTACATACTCCCGCAACTTTATTAATGAATCGTACCCTTCGTCCAAAATCCCTGAAATGACTTCCATCTGAAATTTCTTCTTTCTAACCTCACATTACACATTGGTTGACACATCTATGTTGACAATTGATGCCACTACTCGTCCGCACATTTTCCACCCATAACATTTCCCAATAGACCCGGTCTCTCATGATCATTCATATACAACTCAAACTTACCTTCATATTCTCTTACCTAATTAACCGAGTCTATTTCACTACTTTATCTCTCCCCAACTTTAGTTGAGCCATAACTCACGAGTTTCTAATTAACTCATACCTACTCGTTCCTTGCTAACTCTTTGTGATTCCAAACCTTCACATAGACAGGACATATTCCTTCACAGATCAACACAATCTATATATTCCTTTCGTTCGTGTCAATTACTTCAGTCCTTACAAACCATCCACTTCGTAAATAAAACACTTATTTAAAACAATAGTATTTCAATATCCTAACACCTTTACAAGGTGATCCTTCAACTTTTAAATCTTTTGATTCAAGACTTCAGCCTCATACACCATACACAGTTGCCGACGTTAATGTCAATAGTCAACCTGTCGATACTTCCTTAACTTATGCTTCAACAAGGATCCCTAATTGAACCTAATCCTTCCAACATATCATAATCCAATTCACATTATCCATTAAACGGAATTTCATAGAAGCTTTCGTCATTACTAAATCAGAAGTACCAACACTCACTTTATCAAGAGTTCGAAGCCACACACCAGTAAACGACACAAACGAGTAAAACCGGCAAATAACGCCACAACCGAACACCACCCAATCCATACTTCACCAACGAGTAAACAAGTCTGTAATATACACACATCGATGTAATTTACACAATTGTATGCATATAAGACTCCCTACGATGATTAAGGACCCTAAACGACCCATCAGGCACCCCCGAATCACAACCGGGCTAGAAACCGAACAACCGACGTCAATCACAAAACTTTGAGTTTGTAATTGGCACATAAAAACATGTTCAAAGTGTTCAAATGCTATTTTACACTCAAAACGAGTACCCATACCCCTATATTTTGCTTTGAAATGACACGAGTACGTAACAAACAAAATCGGAAAATACTGAAACAGTGACCTGTGCGGCTTGTCCCGCGACTTGAGGTCGCCCAGGAAGTCGCGCAAGTCTATGGACAACCCCTTTCCATCTACAACAACCCCTGTTCAGTCCATTGACACCCCAACTCAAAACGAACTTGATTCCAAGTCATTTTGGCTCATTTCTATGGAAGTTTAGCATGTAAATGAGGTTCTAAACATGGATGAACTAACCGATACTTTTTCAATAATATGAGTAACATCTAATCCATTTAACAACCATTAAGATACATGCTTAAGGATAGCCATGGTAGAACATATAACCATCATAAACAAGTATGCTTATGTAACAATATATTCATAATGACAGTAGCTAATTGAAATTGTGAACATACTATACATGAGAATCCTCGTTACCATCATCACAATTTTAATTCTCATTTTTCCGTTGACTCTAAGACTATCCCGCCTTAGTACTTCTACCCATATCTCACGAATCATAACTTAATTCATCTCAGCTTAAGTCTAGGTATCTCACTTAGCATACCTAGTTCACTTAAACTAATGCTCTGCTACCATATTGTAACACCCTAAAATCAGGGCTAATTTAACCTCAAATTACAACAAGATTTAAACATAAACTCTCTAAGCTTTATATAAGTAGAGAAATAACTATGAGGTTCCTATTTACAAACATATAATTCTTCAAATAATCTATTAATCTAATCATGTCACTATAATCAGATTAACTAGATTATCTAAGCAATCTATTAAAACCTCAGCATTAATTAACTTCTCCGCTAATCCAAAAGCTCTCGTCCCACATCCCTTTATTTTCCCGAGCTAGTACCTGGTAAGAAAATATCATTTGAAACAATTAGGCTAACGCCTTGTGAGAACATTCAGTTTCAAAATAATATTTATACAATCAATGTAAACAAGTTATAACAAACCTGGTTACCCATTTTCTTACCACACGTATGACCATCTTTCGATGACAGGGTTATACCCAATTCCGTGAATATGACTGACACCAAGTCAGTCATTGAATCATGTTCCAAAGTAAGAAATCGCAATATACACATGCCCATTTCTTCTCGTATCATTATCCAAAGCCGCACTACGAATCTTCACTGATTCTAGATTAATGCTCTTATCTAAGAAATCGCAATATACACATGCCCATTTCTAGATTAATCCTCATATCCAAGAAATCGCAATATACACATGCCCATTTTTTGGAAAAGAAATAGAGACTACAATATACACATGCCAATCCCTTCTTTTCCTTAGAAATCGGAAATTACGTTTATTCCACGATTTCTCACATACATCAGAATAATGAATAATCCGCATCTATTCTACGTATTCATAACCACTAGTGCCTATGGATCCATATCACCTATTTGTACCCGTACATGTTATTTCTATAAATCAATTTCCAATTTATGCAAAACCATCAATTTAAGAACACAGATTTTACTTTATAAAATCATTCTTCCAAAACAGTTCATTTATAAAATACACCTTACCATACTTAAAAACATTATAAAAAGGTAAGGTAAGAATGAACTCACCTGATAGTAGTCGCGCTACTCTTACTTCCTCAAAGTTGTAAGGACTTCTGTCTCCAACTTCACAATTAACTGAAATACCCACATACATAATGTACCGGTATTAATCTATTATTTAGGACCTTTAAAGACTAAAAATCCTAAAATTCTCGTCTCTTATCGCAACCAACTAGCTGCGATATTCCTCATCGCAACAAACAGTTCTTGTCGCAATTTACTATTGCGACAATTACTTTTTATCGCAACCAACTGTTGCGATACAAACCCCATCGCAACCAACTGTTGCGATGTACTTCCTTGTCGCATCTAACCATTGCGATACTAATGGCTTATCGCAACCTAAGGTTGCGATACCTATGAATATCGCAAACCTTCAAAACTATCGCAACCCATTAAGACGACGTTCAAAACTATCTCAACCTACTGTGTTCATGTTTAACCCAGAAATTTATAGTTTTAAGCTATGTTTGTTTCTGTAAATATGCAGAAATGTTTAATACCATGAATAGAACACAACTATAAACTTAGATTTCTCAAAACATCCAAAATCAACAAAACCCATTTCTAAACTCATAGAAACTTTTCTATATTTAACTATACATAACAAAATCATGAAATAGAATCATACCTTGATTCTTCATAGATTATTTCCTTTAATCCCAGCTGAATTGATCTGCTCCCTTCTTCTTCTTTTCTCACTTTCAATTCTACCTCTCTCTCTCTCTCTTTTCTTTGTCGTACACCACAACACACACACACAAACTAAGATAACAATTGCTTAGTTTGGAGACACCTCACATTACTTAAGTGATGAGTCAATCATATTATCCAAACAAACCCCAAGCTTCTACTAAATGACACTTTATATCCTCCAACTTATAAATTAAAATTAAAGTTTACCCCTTAACTTATAACTACTTAAAACAATAACGTAACTTATTCAGGGATAAACTCTAAAATTAATTTATCACATAAACAACCATACTTTACCAAATAATTATACTCAATTTATTTAATAAACTCCAACATCATCTTTTATAAAAATTGAGATGTTACACAACAGGAGGAAGTTCAGTTTAAGAAGTTTCTGGATGTATTCAAGCAATTACACATTAACATCCCATTGGTAGAAGCTATTGAAAATATGCCTAGCTATGCCAAATTTTTGAATGATATCTTGAGTAAGAAAAAGAAACTCACTGAGTATGAAACTGTTGCCCTTACAGAAGGATGTAGTGCCCTTGTTACCAATAGACTTCCCCCTAAAATGAAAGATCCTGGGAGTTTTATAATCCCATGTTCAATAGGTGGGAAGCATGTACGAAATGCTCTATGTGACCTTGGTGCTAGCATAAACCTTATGCCCTTATCCATTTTCAAAAATCTAGGGATAGGAGAGGCTAGACCAACCACCGTAACTCTACAGTTGGCAGACATAACCATAACATATCCTAAGGGCAAGATAGAGGATGTTTTGGTACAAGTAGATAAGTTCATCTTCCCAACTGATTTCATAATCCTTAACTTTGAAGCAGATAAGGATACACCTTTACTCTTAGGAAGACCTTTCCTTGCCACTAGTAGAACCATCATTGATGTCCAGAAGGGAGAGTTGACCATGAGAGTGAACGACCAGGATGTTACTTTCAATGTTTTCAATTCCATGAAACATCCTGATGAAGTTGAGAAGTGTTCTATGCTAGGCACCATTGAATCAATGTGTCATGAGGGAAGAACTTGAGGATAGTGACAGTGAGGAGGATAGTACTTTAGACAGTAGTGAGTTGCTGCAGCAAGCTGCAGCATTTGAGCTTTTGGAAGAAGAGCCCACACACAAAACCCCTTTACCATCAATAGAAGCACCACCAGATTTAGAGTTGAAGCAATTACTTGCCCACCTTAAGTATGCATTCTTGGGGGAGGACAGTAAGCTACCTGTAATCATCTCAACTTCTTTGGAAGCTGAGCAAGAGAAGCAGCTAGTTGAAATGCTTCAATCTCACACCAAAGCCATAGGTTGGACCATCTCTGACCTTAAAGGTATAAGTCCATCCATTTGTCAACACAAGATAATCTTGGAAGACAAGGACTTTACCTCTGTAGAGCCTCAAAGGAGATTGAACCCTGTAATGAAAGAAGTGGTCAAGAAAGAAATCCTAAAGTGGCTTGATGCTGGAATCATTTATCCTATAGCAAGTAGCAATTGGGTAAGTCCTGTCCAGTGTGTTCCAAAGAAGGGGGTGTCACTGTGGTAGAAAATGAAAAGAATGAGCTAATCCCAACCAGAATAGTGTCAGGGTGGAGGATTTGTATGGACTATAGGAAGCTTAACAAAGCAACCCACAAAGACCATTTCCCTTTGCCATTCATAGACCAAATGTTGGATAGACTAGATGGAAAAGAATACTATTGTTTTTTAGATGGCTATTCAGGGTATAACCAGATTGCTATAGCACCAGAGGAACAAGAGAAAACAATTTTCACTTGCCCTTATGGTACTTTTGCTTTTAGGAGGATGCCCTTTGGATTGTGCAATGAACCAGCCACATTTCAGAGATGCATGATGTCCATCTTCTCTGATATGTTGGAAACCTCTATAGAGATTTTCATGGATGACTTTTGTGTCTATGGATCTTCATATGAGGATTGTTTGAAAAACTTATAACAAAGCCTTAAGAGATGTGAGGAGACTGATCTAGTTCTAAACTGGGAAAAGTGTCATTTCATGGTGAAGGAAAGGCATTGTTTTGGGTCATGTAATTTCAAAAAGGGGAATAGAGGTAGACAAGGCCAAACTAGAAGTCATTGAGAGTCTACCTGAGCCCACAAATGTTAAAGGTATAAGAAGTTTTCTTGGACATGCTGGATTTTATAGGAGGTTTATAAAAGAATTTTCAAAAATTTCCAAACCCCTCTGCTTATTACTTCAGCATGACCAACCATTTGATTTCAACAAGGAGTGTAAATCTACCTTCAAAACTTTGAAGAAAGCACTGATTTCTGCCCCTATTGTTGTTACTCCTGATTGGACAAAACCATTTGAACTTATGTGTGATGCAAGTGATTGGGCAGTTGGTGCTGTTTTAGGCCAAGTTAATGACAAGATTTTCCACCCAATCTACTATTCCAGTAAAACTCTAAATGAAGCCCAAACAAACTACACAACCACTGAGAAATAACTTTTGGTTGTGGTTTTTGCATTTGAAAAATTTAGATCATACTTAATGGGTACTAAGGTCATTGTTCACACTGGCCATGCAGCCATCAAGTATTTGATTTCCAAAAAAATGCCAAGCCAAGGTTAATAAGGTGGGTTCTTTTGCTTCAAGAGTTTGAGATTGAAATAGTAGATAGAAAAGGGGTGAACAATCAAGTTGCTGGTCACTTATCCAGGTTATAAAAAGGAGAGTCAAGCACTGGTGGAATTAATGAAAAGTTCCCTGATGAGCAGCTCTTGATGCTGCAGCATCATACAACCCCTTGGTTTGCAGACATTGCAAATTTCTTGGTTGTTGGGATCATTCCACCAGAGCTAAACAAAGGCCAAAAGAAGAAGCTAATCCATGATTCTAAGAACTATCTTTGGGATGACCCCTTTCTGTTTAAATTAGGGGCTGACCAGATCCTAAAGAGGTGCATACCTCAACAGGAAGTGCTTGCAGTGCTGCAGCATTGTCATGTTGCTACATATGGTGGCCACTTTGGTGGCCAAAGAACTGCAGCCAAGGTTCTTCAATATGGGTTTTTTTGGCCAACACTCTTCCAAGATGCTGATAATTTTGTGAAGAGGTGCAATGAGTGTCAAAGGGTTGGATCCATCTCCCAAAGACATGAAATGTCCCTCAATGGCATTCTTGAAGTAGAAATCTTTGATGTATGGGGAATTGACTTCATGGGTCCATTTGCCATGTCTGGAAACAATCAATACATATTGGTGGCTGTGGATTATGTAACCAAATGGGTAGAAGCCACAACCTATCACACCAATGATGCCAAGACTATGGTTAAGTTTTTGCATAAGCACATATTCACAAGGTTTGGTACCCCTAGAGCCATGATCAGTGATGAGGGTACCCACTTTGTGAATAACATGAGGAAAGGAGTTCTGGAAAAGTATAACATAAACCATAGGGTAGCAACATCTTATCACCCTCAAATTAATGGTTTAGCAGAACTTTCCAACAGAGAGATTAAAAGCATTCTAGAGAAAGTGGTAAAGCCAACAAGGAAGGATTGGTCCTTCAAGCTTGATGATGCTTTATGGGCTTATAGGACTGCCTATAAGACACCCATTGGAATGTCCCCATATAAGTTAGTTTTTGGGAAAGCATGTCATCTACCACTTGAACTAGAACACAAAGCCTTTTGGGCTTTGAAGGAGTTACATTTGTGTCTTAATGCTGCAGGAGAAAGAAAGAAGCTACAGATTAATGAGCTTGAAGTGTTGAGAGATCACTCTTATGAAAATGCCAAAATTTACAAAGATAAAACCAAAAAATGGCATGATAAGAGGATCTCACCCAGAGAAATTGTAGCTGGCCAAAAGGTTTTACTCTTTAACTCTAGGTTGAAACTTTTTCCAGGAAAACTAAGATCCAAGTGGACAGGGCCATTTGATGTTCATAAAGTCCATCCTTATGGAGTGGTTGAACTCATTGACCCCAACAATGGATCCATTTTCAAAGTGAATGGTCAAAAAGTAAAGTCCTATCATGAAGCTGCAGCAACCAACTCCATTGGTACCACGTCTGTGGTACAACTCTCTCAATCCTAGATGTGATCTCAGAGGCTTGAAAAAGCCTATCCATGTTGTAAATATGTAAATACAGTGGTTTAGTTTTTGTTTCTGATTTAAAACATGAAGTTTTCGAGGTTTGCAAAATTGCTGGAAAAGGTTCAGGGCTACAGCAACATTCATGTTGTAACAACATTCTACAACCAAAACCCCAACAGTCTAATCAGCCGAAAAAGTTACTTTTTTCTGCAAAGCTGTCCAATAGCAGAAAGGCATCATTTGTTTTAAGTTCCCATAAATCTATTGAGTAATTAGATTAATATCTAATTAACCCTAGTTAGATTTGAACTAAATAGCACTGTTCAACTTCCATTCGGTTTCTTTCTAACAAATCAACCCACGATCAGCCCCTAACCCTTTAAAATGTTCATTGTTTTGTTTGCAAGTTGCATCTTAAACAGTGGTTTTGCAGAGGAGACTTAAATTCGTTATTATGGGGAGGTTGAAGACTTAAGCCAAAAAGACCTTGAGGCCAGAAAGTAATCGAGAAAGAAGAAGAAGTGCTAGGAATCATAACCTCGACATGGAATCAAGGAAGAAACCATCCACTGAGTCAAAAGCTAAGAAAAAATCCCAATCATCTTCTCCAAGCAATCCGCCATTGAAGAAGCTGAAAACAGAGGATGATGAGGCCAGTTAGCAACCTATCACTCACACCTCATCAAACTCTGTTTCTTCTACATCTGTTAGCCACAAATCCCTCACCATTGACATCAACAAATAACCTCAATCTCCCACCAATGAAATCCCACAAGTATTGCTGCTTGGTGGTCGATTCCCACTCACTCCTAGCCCTCAACATACCCATTCTGAAAACCCATCTCAACACACTCCTAAAACATCAAACCTACTTGATGAGGCTGAGGCTGCAATAGCCTACATTATAGGAGAAACCCCAATAAAACCCAATAAACCTACTACTGATCCCAAACCATCAACCACCAAAGCACCATCTATGCAAAGTGAAAATGTCATTCCTAAAGCCAATCCAGAGATGACCATGTCTGGACAATCACAGCCTCATGCACATGAGACTGTGATTATGACCAAGAAGGAAGAGATGATGATGAGGAAGACCATGACTGACAACAAAGGGAAGGGGAAGATTACAGAGGCTGAGAAGGAAGAAGAGAGCTCAGAGGAGGAGAGTTCTGAGTTTGATGATAGCAGTGATGAAGATGTTGCTGTGAGCAATGCTGAGATTGCTGCAGCAACAGCAGAAGATGAAACCATTCCATTAGCTGACAGGATGAAGACTCCCCAGAAAGGGAGTGTTAAGCAGAAGAAGGTACCTCCTTCACCATCATCCAACCAAAACAAATCCAGAAGAGAGAACGCCTCTTTTGGAACTTTCAGCTGCAAAGAGGCTTATGAGCAATTTGGCACTCTTGCTGCCAAAGAAGCTTTAGCAGACAAGGGACTTAGTCCAGAAGTTTTAAGGGACTACCCTTTCATCACCAACACCATCAAAAAGCTGGGATGGGAGCTGTTCTGTGCAGTCCCAAGTGGATACAACCTCTCCCTCATCAGGGAATTCTATGCAGAGGTTGTTGCATCCACAAGCCAAACTGTACGGGTATGGGGCACTGATGTGTCTTATGATGCTCATACCATTGACAACTTGTTTGGTATAGTGTCCCCTTCCTCAAATGATTACAGGAAATTGATGGAAAATGCCACTGAAGAAGAGGCCAAGAAGGTGTTGAGCACCCTTAAACCTGGAACTACATGGAAGAATAGGATGTTCAGAACCATGCATAGCAGAGACCTACTTCCGAGGTCAATGTTTGGTTCTACTTCCTGAGGTATACACTTCAGCCCACAACCCATGATACTAGCCTAACCTTTGAGAGAATGATACTCCTCTACTGTATCATGGGTGGTAAAAGTTCAGTGTGGGGGAAGTGGTGAGCAAAAGCACCAAGTCCTGTGTGGAAAAGGTCAAGGGTGATCTTTGGCATCCATCACTGATCAACTCTTTGCTCAACAAAGCCAAGGTGAAATCGCTTCCCACCGATGAGATTGTCTCAGGAAAGGCAGTGATAGAAGCCCTGATAGTTAAGAGAGTGAAGAGGAATGCAGAGAAGGCAACGAGGAAGAATGCCATTGTTGCAGCATCAGTCCTGGTTGCTGCAGCAACTGCTGCAGGTAGTTTAAAACCATCACAACCACCAAAGATCCCCCAATCAGTCCCAATAACAGAGAAGCTGGAAACCCAATCCTTCGTATACCTAGCCACCCAAATTGCAAGGAACCAGGAAACTCTCTTGAACAAACTGCAAGAGAGGGACCTGATGTGGATGACCCTCATGGCCAACCAAAAGAGAGAAATGGAGGCCAAGATTGCTGACAGTGAGAAGAAAGTGTTGGCCTATTTGGAAAAACAGGATACGGCTGAGCAACATGCAAGAAAACTCACTGCCCTGCACAGGCACTACCGAATGGTAAGAGAGGGGGTCATGGAAAGCAAGTGGGCAACAGAGAATCCAGAGGAGTACACACGCATTGGACCATATCCAGAAGAGTTGTTGCAGGAGGCATAGAAGTTCATCCCGAGTGCTGCAGCAAAACCTACTCCCAAAGAGTAGGCATGTCCATTTCTATACCTTAGCTCCATAAGTAGTTTTTATTTTTCTGATTTTTAGTTTTTAGAGTCTGGGAATTTGTTAAGTCTTTCAGTTTTTGAGTCTTATGAGATTTGCACCATCACAAACCACATCCCATGGTAATTTTGATGATACACATCCTTTTTGAGTCCTCAAAGCTAGAACCATGCTCATCCACCTGGGAAGAAACTAGACATCCTTGTATTTTTAGCAAGTGATTTAGGCCATTCTTTCACATACACAAGCCACTTATACCCTTTGCATCCTTAAGCCATAAAGATTACTGATCTCAATGGAGACATTGACAATTGCAATTGTGGGGGAGGGGTACACTGATTCATGAGCACAAAGACAGCCCATAGGGCAGAAAATTGCTCCAAAAAAATCTCAAACACATAAAGGATGAATCAGTGGTATCCAAAGTCAAAGCAGATAAAATATGCATAGCATATAAACACTGCTTGTGCATTACAAATAAAGACTTGAAGGCTGAAAGAATACCATGTGCTACAAATCCAAATCACCCAAAAAAGTCCTAAAGATTCTAAATTTACAAGGCATTGATGTCTAACAATAGGAAATGAGTTATTGGCTTATGGAATTGAGAGAATGACGAGGGATGGACACAAAATTATGCTAGGCTATGGTCCTGTTTTGGTTTCTAAATCTCATAAACTGTTTATTTTCATTTTCACCCTTTAAATTGTTTTCAATTTCTCATTTGAGTCATTCTTAGTTGTCATTTTAGTTGCTTGGGGACAAGCAACAGTTCAAGTGTGGGGGTGTGATAAGTGTGTATTTATATACACTTTTATACCCATTTAGGACTTTATTTTACCTTATTTTACATCTTTCCCAATTAGATATTTAGTCTTTTAGTCTTAATTTACACCTTTTCTTTAGAATGGAGCTAAGATGTAGTTTATGGAAAAATCCTATCTTTTAGGTGAATTTTTGTTGATTTCTATGTTGCTAAAGCACGGGATGCTACAGCAGTGATATTGGCAGGCTTGGCACAATCAAATTGGACGGATATTTTGTAGAAAGATCTCGGGCATCTTTTGGTACACTCTTGGGCAGAAGTCAACCCTGAAGATGCCCCTAAAGATGCCCCTGAAGATGCTTCCTAAGATAGCCTTTTTTACTTTACTTGTATTGTACTTAGATGCTTGGTTATTACCCATTGGGGTTAACCACTTTTGTAGTTCTTAAGCATCTTTTGATTCTTTGTTTATAGTATAAATAGTTTAGGTCATCTTTCATTTGTACTCAGCTTCTACTGGAACAAAGTTTGTCCTAAGCTTTGTTACCAAGTACTTTTACATTTCAATTGCAATCTTTTAGTTACATGTCATTTCGCTTCTATCTGTTGCTATAGCAACCTTTACAGCTTTCTTTACTTTCTGCACTTACATTAAGTCATTTACATACATGTCATTTACTTTTAAGCATTTACATTCCAGTATGGTAGGCTAAACACCATAGTGTGGGTGTAAGTGAAGGTTGGCAGATTAAGCCAAGTGTCTTTGGACATTTGTTTGCATTGGTATTCTGCTTTACTATTCATAAACAACATGAGTTCTTCATCCAGTAGTCTTTGACAAATTGACAAGTGTTATTCTATTTGCATGAGTTGGACTCAAAATGGAGACAACGCAAGTGTTGGTGTTGGTTGTGTTATAGAGACTATAAAGAGTTGCTTCAATCCCTTGGGTTGAGAAACTATATGGAAAGAAAGGTAAGATATGACTAGTAGGTTCTTGTTTCCTTACCAAGTGCCCACCCTACGTAAAAAGACTAATCTGAACTTCCCTTGGAAGGCCATTTAATTCAGTAGTATTGCAGGAGTCTTTGTTGCAGCACCCTGGTGTTTGCTATAGCAATGCCCTGAGCACTTTGTTAGCCCAAATCCAACCTGATCTTGCACCCATACTATCATTAATTTCTTGTTATTATCTTTCAGTACTCTGCTTTCAGTTACTAAAAATCGTGTTACCAAAATCCTGCTTTGAAAACCAACTTGTTGTTACTCTCGTTGCTTTGAAAGTCCCTGAGGTACGATATCTGGTATTACTTACCATTATTACTTGCTTTGGACGACACTAGTAAGACATGTATACTTGCATTGGTTGCTAGTTGCTATAGCCTTTTTGGGGTTGCATTTCATCCACACCAATATATATACGAATTAAATACAATAAAACAGAGGATTCCTTTTACAAATCGAAAGACTAACATAAACTACAACAAACAATCATAAATGCATAAACTGAAATAAATCGAATGTGGAAGATGCATGCATTTATAGATTGTTGTGGATAACCGAAATAAACTGCCTCGCGTCTTTGGTCGCGTCGTTAACCGCGCCGCCCTCTGTCCGGCCTGCATTACATATTCCACAATCAGTGATCTCGACCCCAAGGCCCAAGACCCAATCTTTGACGTTTAATATATATATATATATATATATATCAAAGAGAGCCCACCAAGAACACCACACTCCAAGGCCCAAGCTTTTAAATGATTCATTTAATGCTCAAGTGGTGGAGTTTATTAAGTGTTCTAACCTCAGTCTTGGCTCATATGTGGGACAAGTTTTCTCTTCTATACACAAAGTTCCAACAGGGTATTTGATTAAAAGTGATCCATGGTTTAAAGCTACTTCTCACACTTCTCACCAAAAATGGCATTTCTCACATGATTCCAAGCCTATATATATATATATATATTGTTAGCTTCAATCTTCCTAATCATAGAAATATTTAGAAGTAGTGAAAAATAGGCTAAGTGAAGAAAAGCCTCTTACAGAGGCTCTGCCGAACTTACCGAGAGATCAGGGTCAAGAAGCTACAGAAGCGTCCTACAGAACCTCTGTTGGACTCAAAGAAGACCCAAGACTCGGAAACAAAAGAAGACTGCTCTATGAAGGACCAAACCGCAGAACCTCTGTGACACTTCACAGAGCCTCTGTGGTCTTCAACAAAGACTTCAAAGATATTATTAATATCTTGCTACTATTCCAGAACCCGTTCGTCAACTTGCATGGCAACATACCCTGTCCAACGTCGACGTGTCAAACTCTGATTGGATTCAATAGGGCTTAGTACATAATAGACGTCTGCTGCATTAAATGCAATACATCACGTCTGACTGTTCATGCCATTCTTGCAACTGTTCACGACATCCGTTCAACTATTCATTCGTACCTTTTGAATAGTAGCATATGCTTTATGGTCCCCTTTAGAGTAGTATATAAGGAAGACTCATGTTGAGTTCTTCCTTATCACTTATCAATTTGAATATCATAAGAACACAAAAGCTTATTCACCTTAAAAGTCATATCTGTTTTAAAGCTTTTCTTACTCACGGTTCTTAAACCTGTTCTTGATTTATATATTCAGTAAACTTTGAGATATAATATTCTGTGCACTGTTTATTTATATTATGTTCTGAATCTATCAAACTTATTTGTTAGTTCTTCAAATACGCTTCCGCATCAAACATTAACTTGAACTAATAGATCTGATAATCTTGTTTAAAGCAAAACGGGAACCAACAATTGGTATCAGAGCAAAGCTTGATTTTCAATATCAAGTGATCCTCGTTTTACAACTTTTATTTGATAGATTAATTTTCTTTTTCTTCATCACCATATTTCTGGATATTAGTTGTACCCAGAAAACATTCCAGATCTTCATACTCATAAATCCTCCATCAGATTATCCTTTCCTCAAAATGACAAATACAAATAACTTTTTCACTGCTGGCTCATTAACCAAACCTCCTACTTTTCTTAGAGATGAGTATCCTCAATGGAAAATAAGAATGGTTCATGTTTTTGAGGGTACTGAAAAAACTCTCAAACAATATCTATACAATCTTCCTCCGGTTCCTATGATAACTATGCCACGTGTACCAGCTACTGCTGAATCTCCTGAAATCCCTGAACATCAAAAACCTAAGCCAAAAGAAGAATGGTCAAATGAAGATAAGGCAGAAGATGAAGTTGCACAGAAAACAAAAAGAATATTGATTATGGCTATCCCCAACGAAATTTTTCAATCCTTAGATGCATGCGAAACAGCGCACGATCTCTGGAAAGAATTAGAAAGACAGTTGGAAGGGGTGCTAAAACTCAGAAGAACCGAAGGGCACAATACATAAATGAATATCATGCCTTCAGAGCCTCTGCAACAGAATCTCTGCAAACAACATACGACTGGTTCAACTCTCTCATAAACAAATGCAAAAAGTCTGGTATTCACAGAACCACGGAAGAAAATAACGTCATGTTTCTAAAGAGCCTGAACGATGAGTGGCTTCAGTTGTCTATGTCTTTACAAACAAATCAAGATCTAGACTCCTGGACACTCTCTGATCTCTATGGAACACTAGCCGCACAAGAGCCTCAAATAGCTCAAGCTAAAACACTAACCATTGTACCATACGCATTGGTTAGTAAATCTACAGAGGCTACGGACAGACCAAGAAATGAGAGATCTACAGAGGAGAAAAAGGAGAAAAAGAAGATAGTAATGGTTGATAGCGAAGAAGACGAGCTGATAGAGGAAGAAATAACTCTTGCGTCGTTAGCTAAATCAATGGCTCTATTGACAAGAGAGTTTAGAAATAACCAAAGGAATTCTGGTAGAAGAGATGATGGAAGAAGAGAATAATCAAGTGACCGACAGAGGTCAGACTACAGAAATGATGACCAACAGAGGTCGAGCGACAGAAGCTACAGAGGAAATGACCGACAGAGATCAAATGACAAGATAGGCCACACACAAGAATGCTACAAATGTGGTAAGCCTGGTCATTACGCAAACGAATGCCGAACAGAGAAAGGTGGAGACCAACAGAAGTCCGAAGATCGAACTGGAAACACCTCCTAAGGTTGTTTCAACTGCGGCAAACCAGGTCATTTCGCACAAGAATGCAGAAGTAGACAAAATCGCCCACAGAAGGACTCAGCTTTTTACAAAAAGAAGGCTGAGTATTATGCGCAAAAATCCCTAATGGCGAACAAAGGGCATTCTGAGGCAAACAAGGAAGACTTCTAGTCAGACTCTACCTCTGACGATGAATTCCCCACCAATGCCCTGTTCTGTGGCATGGCAGAAGTTGACTCCGGCACTGACAATGAGGTATCCATTTCAAACTCTACCTCAAGTACTAATTCTGTAGATGATGATTTATTTAAACTTAACATTGAACTGAAAGAAATAAATGAAAGCATTCAGAAAAAGTTGGCCTTTAATGAGAGAGAAGTAAGGCTTCTCACTCAAGAAAAAGCCAAAATCTTTGAAGAAAAAGAAAAAGTCGAAAAATATTGGAACAAAAATATAGATCCTTTAAAAAGGAAAATTTCTGATTTAACCTATGCTTTAAAAATCAAAACAAAAGAACTTTCAGTTTCAAGAAGTGAAACAACAGACATAAGAGCTCTCAAAGAACACTTTTAAAAAGAAAGAGAGGTACTTTGGCAAGATCTTTTAAGAAGAGAAGTTTTACTTAAAAACTATAAAGATGCACAGAAGGTGTATGAAAAGGTAAACTCTCAAATAGCAAGACGAGGTATAGGGTACAGTGATATTACCTTAGGAGTTGAAAATAAACGACTAAAACCTCTGTCTTCTCTATTTGTTTTGGGAAAAACTAACAAACCAAACTTTCCAAACTTACTCTCTGTAAGTAAAAGGGTTAAAATCTATGCAGAACCTCACTTAAGGAAACATACAAAGATGATCAATGTGTGGTTTGAAAACACAGATTCATCATCTTCAACCTCTGTCAATAGAGGAATCAAACCAAAGAAATATCTGAAAACACAAGATCAGATTGGTATCTTTAAGTTTGGTAAACCAGAGACTCAAACACAGGTCGCTTTTGTCTGTATGATAAATATCGAAAAGAAATTATCTGCAAAAGCTCCTGAGTTTAAACCCATCTTTTCAGAAGAAAAACTTCAAAGATCAATTGAAAAGGAAATTTTGGAAGTTTTGAAATCAAATGTTTTAGAAAATTTCTGTACATCTTCTATAGATCAAAAACTCGCTGAAGAGATCTCATCAGAAACCTCTGCCATCTATGAAAGTTTTTCTACAGAGGAAGAAAACTCGTACGATACATGCTCAGAAAATCCAGCCTCTGTCGAAAGAAATGACTCAACCTCTGTATATGAGGACGATTCATCCTCTGACGACTCAGAGACTGATTTTAAATCAGGGATAATTCACTGTGACACAGAGGATGTTAAATTCTCCTCTAAAGTTCTTAACAGAACAATTTCTCCAAAAGAGAAAATCACAGAGATACCTATCTGTCCAGATTTTCTCAAAATGTGTATACAAGTCAAAACCTCTACAGAGCTTGATAATCTGAAAAGGGCCTCTGAAAATCCTAAAAGCTTCAAATTTTCAAAACCTTTAAGGAAAATTAAAGAGAATCCCACTTGGCAACAAAAGGGAAAATGGCCTGAAGCTAACAAATCTTTTTCCTCTGTGACAGTGAAGAAAGATGTTCACCACAGAAGAGAGTCACAGAAGGCAGGAACTAAACAAGACTTTTGCAAACAACATTCTAGTATTCATAGATCTTCTTGTAATAGGAAATCTAATGTTAAGAAAGAATGTAATGCCTCTGTGGCTCAGTTCAATGAATTCAATGAAAAGTTCAAACAAATCACGTCTCATATTAAATACTGTCATTGTTTTGATCTTATGTTCAAATTGAAAAATCACTTCTCAAGTCCAGATTGCTCACTCTCCACTAAAATTAAAACCCCAAAGTCAAAACCTAGAGAGAAACAATCTAATTTTCCTACAAAGGATAAAATGTATTTCAAGAATGCTAAGGCAAACTTGAAAAATTCTAACAATATTGGACCCATGTGGATATGGGTACCTAAGTCTCTGTGATTGTCTTACAGAAGCAACATGTGCCAATTTGGTATCTTGACTCCGGATGCTCAAGGCACATGACTATTGGAGACAACAAGAAGGGACACATCAAAGGCTATGGAGTCATACAAAAAGAAAATGTCTTTGTATACAAAGTTGCATATGTGAATGGCCTCAAACACAACCTACTAAGTGTAAGTCAACTCTGTGATACAGGATTCGATGTGTTATTCAAAAGAACTTTCTGCTCTCTACAAAGTGAAAACACAGGAATGGAACTTCTGCGAGCTGAAAGAAGAGGTGATCTATACCTAATGAATTTTACTTCAAAATCCAAGGACAAAGTTTGCCTAGTAGCCTGCAAAAGTGAAGAAGCTTGGTTATGGCACAACAGGTTCTGTCACTTAAACTTTCACACCTTGGATAAACTAGTAAAACTCAATCTAGTTAAAGGTTTGCCAAATGTTAAATTCAATAAGGATCACTTGTGTTCGGCCTGTGAAATGGGAAAACACAGAAGGGCTTCCCACAAAGGCAAAACAGACGTGTCTTGCACTAGGCCTCTGTACATGCTTCATGTCGACCTCTGCGGTCCCATTGCTATACAGAGCCTAGGTGGCAAGAAATACATACTTGTCCTAATTGATGAGTATTCACGTTTCACATGGGCTGAATTTATTAGAAAGAAATCAGATGTTCCAATTATATTGATAAATCTAATGAAAAGAATCCAAGTTCTTTATGACTGCAGAATACAGAAGTTAAGAAGTGACAATGGCACAGAATTTAAAAACTGTGTCATTGAAGCCTATCTTTCTACAGAAGGAATATCACAGAACTTCTCTGCCGCTCGCACTCCACAACAGAACGGTGTAGTCGAAAGAAAGAATCGAACACTTGTGGAGGCCGCAAGAACTATGCTATCAGCATGCGGATTATCAATGAACTTTTGGGCAGAAGCAATTTCTACTGCATGTTATACACAGAATCGTTCAACCATTGTGAAAAGACACCTCAAGACGCCTTACGAATTGCTTCACAAAAGGCGGCCAAACATCAAGTTTTTCCATGTATTCGGATGCAAATGCTTTGTTTTAAACGACAGAGATTCAAGAGGAAAGTTTGAAGTAAAAGCTGATGAAGGCAAATTCATTGGATACTCTGCCACTTCCAAAGCCTACAGAACATTCCTTACAAAGTCTCGCAAGATTGTAGAAAGCATCAATGTTTCTTTTGATGATTCATTCCAAATGACTTCTGAGCAAATCAGTTCAGAACTCGGAATTAAAGGAAAATCCTCTGACACCTCAAGAACAAAAGAAGATTTGGATCTTCTATTTTTAGAGATGTTCAACAATGACATTGATCCTTCTGTTGGAACCATCAGAGTTTCTGAAGAACCATCATCTGTCGGACAAAATCCTACAGGTATGACTCTAACAGGTCCAAATAATGCTTCATCTTCTTCTATAAATACTACAGATGCAATTGCCGAAGAAGAAGAAAATGCAGAAGATGAAACATCAAGAAAAACGACCACAGAAGCTGCTGAAAAACAAACTCCACAATCCACAGAAGAACCAATTACAGAGGAAATCGAGGACCAAGACTATACGTCCTCAGAGGAACAAACTCCACCACCACTCATACCAATAATTCCACAAACGGTAGAATCAACTACCAAGGCACGAAGAACGACAGAGGCTACACAAGAAGAAACACAAGAAGCCTCTGAAGAAAGGTTCGATGACATTGATGATCATCTTCCACGCACAACTCAGTGGACAAAAAGTCATCCTCCAAGACAAATAATTGGAGAACCTTCTGACCCAGTAAAAACAAGATCTGCCACTGCTAATTTTTGTTTCTTTACAAATTTTATTAGTGTGATAGAACCAAAGAAGATTTCTGAAGCTCTAGATGATCCAAACTGGGTAGATGCCATGCAAGACGAACTTCTGCAGTTTGAGCGTAACCGAGTGTGGACTTTAGTACCTCTGCCACGATGGAAACAGGCCATTGGGACTAAATGGGTCTACAGAAACAAGAAGGATGAAGATGGAGTGGTCATCAGAAACAAAGCAAGATTAGTAGCAAAGGGATATAGACAAGAAGAAGGCATAGACTACGATGAGACTTTTGCCCCTGTCGCACGGCTCGAAGCAATAAGAATATTCTTAGCCTTTGCAGCCCACAGAGGTTTTAAAGTCTATCAGATGGACGTAAAATCAGCTTTTCTCAACGGTGAAATCCAAGAAGAGGTTTACGTAAATCAGCCACCAGGGTTTGAAAGCTCAAAGTTTCCAAGGCATGTATACTACCTTGAAAAGGCTCTATATGGACTGAAACAGGCTCCAAGAGCATGGTATGAACGACTTTCTACCTTTCTTCTAGTCGATGGCTACAACAGAGGTACAACAGATACTACCTTATTCTATAAACATAAAAATAGTGAGATAATGTTTGTCCAAATCTATGTGGATGACATAATTTTTGGGTCTACTAATTCAGAAAAGTGTAAAAGTTTTGAAAAACTCATGCAGAGTGAGTTTGAAATGAGTATGATGGGAGAATTAACATTCTTCCTCGGACTTCAAGTCAAACAAACTTCAGAGGGAATTTTTATAAATCAAACCAAATATGTCTCTGACATTCTTTCAAAATATAACCTCTATGATACCTCTGCAATGAAAACTCCAATGGCCACTGGAAATAAGTTATTATTAGATCCAAATGGTATTTCTGTAGAATGCACTCTCTACAGAGGCATGATTGGATCTCTGTTATACTTAACAGCAAGCAGACCTGACATTATGCATGCCACATGTCTTTGTGCACGTTATCAAGCTAATCCTAAGAAATCACATTATGATGCTGTAAAGAGAATCTTTAGATACCTGAAGGGGACCAAAAATCTTGGTCTCTGGTATCCACAGAACTCTGGTTTTAGTCTTAAAGCTTATACAGATTCAGACTATGGAGGATGCATGCTCGACAGAAAGAGTACCTCTGGGAGTTGTCAATTCCTAGGTGGTAAACTAGTCAGTTGGACCTCCAAGAAGCAGAATTGTGTCTCCACATCCACTGCAGAAGCTGAATACGTTGCTGCTGCTAGCTGTTGTTCTCAGGTTCTATGGATGAAGACTCTGCTAAAAGACTACGGCCACATCCTATTCAAAATACCCATCTTCTGTGATTCCAAAAGTGCCATTGCTATCTCTGCCAATCCTGTACAACACTCAAAAACCAAGCATATCGATATAAGGTACCATTTCTTGAAACATCATGTTGAATACGGTACAATTGAAATGCATTTCGTGCCAACAGAATATCAACTCGCTGACTTATTCACCAAAGCACTAGACGAGAAAAGATTCAACTTCTTGGTAGGTAAGTTAGGAATGATAAACATGGTGTGACAATCCTCTGTAAGTATAGCTTTATCTTCTGTAAATAAATTTTAATGTCTAGTAGTTATTGCTTTGATTGATTTATTTCTGTATGTAAATTCTCTAAGCAAAAATAATTCTTGGGAACTCAGAGCTTCTGTGGGTCCACTCAGAACTTCTGATGACCCTTATAGAACCTTTGGTAAACATGACCTACGCTCAAAACAAATCTTATCATTCTTTGATCCAAGCATAAATCAAGGGGGAGCAAAAGGAAATCACTTGATCTAAAGAGGTTATTAGATCAAGGGGGAGCAAAAGGGACCCTGAAATGATCTACAGAGGTAAATCTTTCAAAGGGAAGCCAAAGAAGAATGTCGATAATTCTCCATCGACAGAAGTTAGACAAACTGCCGAGAACAGAAGAACCAAAAGGTATGTCTCTCGCACAAAAGGTTTTTGAAAAACAGTTTTCTAGGACAAGAATTGTCAAATATGTCCTAAATATACTATGAATAACATTTCAAAAATAAAAATCTCAAAAAGTTTCATAAAATTCGAATTAGGAGAAATTTAAGGTCATAGAGCTTCTATTGAGCTCAACAGAGGTTCTGCAAGAAATATGCTCTGTGATCGCAAATTAACCCTCTATCAATCTTTTGGAATGTTATCTCGAAAACCGAAAACACACACCATAAACTTCTCGAACAAAAAGTTTTCCATAACAGTTTTCTCAGACACAAACCTTCAAATATGTCCGAAAAACATCTCTTAAAACAGATCAAAAAATTGGATGATCAGAAAATTTAATAGAATTTTAGTTATGAGATTTTTTCCCTCACAGAGCTTCTGCGGTTCCAACAGAGCCACAAAACCTCTGCGAGCAAATTTCTTGACTAAAAATCCTATTTGATCCTCTCCAATATCTTTACAAACATTTTTGTTAAAAGAAGAGCCCACGGAAGTCATGATAACAATGAGATATATGAGAGATAAACATCAAGCTTTTTCAAGATCACAGAACTTCTGTAATCCACAGAAGTTCTGTCAATCTGTTACTTGGGCATTTATGTAGTGATAACGGTTACTTTTACTGAGAGTGAAACTCGTGTGGCTAAGAAAAACCCCACGCGCCTAGCATTAATGGGCCGTGCACGACGTCCTGTCATCCTCTGACAAGGCCTACGTGTCCCATTTTCATTGGGCGTACATGGAACGTTTTCTGTGGAAAGTTGAACCCGCCGTTCTAACTTGAGTACGGATTCCAAATTTTAATCCAATGCCATATATTTTACTCTTTCGAATTCTACCGTTTTACCCTCCTATAAAAACCAAGCTTACCCTCTCATAAACGTTTTACAAACTCTCATTCTTCTCCGACGAAACCCTGCAAAAACCTGCAAGTATCTTATTCTCATAACCAAATGGCTTCATCTTCTCAAGCTATCTCCCCTGCACACTCTCCGACGAACTCACCAGAACATTCCCCTGCTCATTCTGAACATTCAGAAAACCCAAACCTTGCACAAAACATTGAACTAGAAGATTCCGGCGATTCAGCAGACTTTGCTCCGACCACTCATCTTCAAAACTTCATAGCAAAGGATCATTTCGAAAAGGTACTACCAATCAAATCCAACAACTGCTATTTTGTCCCCTCACCCACTGCTTTCGGTGAAGCCCATGCCATTCTTCTAAATATACTGGAAAATCATTTCCTCTTTCCTCTACTCTCAAGAACCCCAAAGAAAATTCCAGTTAGATATTTGAACCAGTTTTGGCAAAGTTGTCGATTTGATAAAGATGATTCTCTTATCAAAGGGTACATTTAAAAACCTGACAAGTCTGAGCATCTGGAAATCAAGTTCAATAGAACAATGTTCTCACTTGAATTCAACCTACCAACAAGGGGTCTTCTTGGATTGAAGAAATATGCAGAGCAATCAACAGACGACGAGCTCTGTCGCTTCGTAGAAATGCTTGGGTACAACACACAACTACGGAAGAGAAATGACTTCCGCAGAGGCAGATTACCACCTCTGTGGAACACCTTGTTCTCTATTCTTAACAGATGCCTGACAGGGAAGATAGGCAGTATTGACCAGACCTCGCATCAGATCTTAACCATCATGTATGGGGTGTACTATGATCTTCTACTCGATTACGCAACCATAATGATGCAAGAAATCATCAACACCATCGACAGAAAGAACAACACCAGAAGGGTCAAAGAGAACGATCCCAACTTTCTACCACCTCTGCAATTCCAAAGAATATTAGGAGTATTGTTCGAACCTCTGTTACTGATACAGAAATGGCCAATGGAAGGGCCAATTCCCAAACAGTTCCCAATGAATAAGAATACCCCCACTGATCACTTAGATGGCTACTCACACTGCAGACCTCTGTCAAAGAAACTTCTAAAGTATGCCTCGAATAAAACCCTTAAGAAAGAGTATATACGCGATCATAGAACTCCTAAACCGAGTTCTAAGACACCCCCGCGTCTAGGTGTCCCCCGAGGAACAATGACTGCAGAACCTCTTTCCACTCAAGAAGAAAAGGATCACAAATTAGCAAAACACATGGCTATTCAACTTAGCTTCATAGCCAAACGTGCAGAGCTCATGGGAAAGAAGTCTTCTTCAAAAACCTCTGCATCTACTCCAAAAGCAAAGAAGAGAAAAACTGCAGAAAGCACCTCCACAAGCGCTGCAGAAGATCAACCTTCACCTCCTCATGCCACATAAATTGGCTCCTCTGCTCCTCCCTCTTCTCCAAAACAGAAGAAGAAAAGAAAATCGAAAACCACAGAGGAAGGGGCACCAAAATCCAAGAGGAGGAAAACCAAAAAGAAACATGGTAAATCACTTGAAAATTTGGTTACCATTGAAGAGGAAACTGCAGAAGAGGAAACTGCAGAAGAAGAAACCGCAGAAGAAAGAACTGCAGAAGAAGATGCAGAAGAAGGAATGGCAACAGAGGAATATCAATCACCCTATCAATCTCCAGATAGATTTGCTCACCAAGGAGATCTGAACGACTTCCTACAGAACCCTGACATTGCCAACACCCTCAATACAGCAGGATGGACGGCACAACCTCTCGACCACCACTCCCCAGAAGAACAATATTTTTCCATTTCTGGCATTGACACACATCTGCAAGAAGATGACACAACACCCAAAGATCAACCAGCTAACACACCTGTTATTTTACAGAACCCTTTCATTCAAGGATTGGACGTCCACAGAAGAAGTCCAAACCCAGCTTCAGAAGAAATAGAACAAACAGAAACTGAGTGGAATAGAGGTGAAGTAACAGAGGCTTCTGAGAAAATAATAGAAAAAGAAAAAGGAAAAGAGGCCGAAGTTGTACAAGAAGAGGGATTTGAAATAAGAGAGACAAGGATAGAGGTCTCAGAGGTAGATTCAGATGAAGAAGAAGCTGTCTGGATACGAAAAGGTCTCTATCATCCACATGTCATGAGATTATACGGCTTTCATCCAATGTACGACTTCTTATGCACAGAGCAAGGAACTTCAACAGAAGCTAGGGAAGAAGCACCAAGCCGTAGGATAGCTACAGAGGCTGAAATAATTGACAGTGATGTAGTGCTTGGGTGCTTAACAGAGGAAGAAACAAGAAAAGATGTCTGGATTAATAGAGGCACACAACCACAACCAACTCCCAGTGCAACCCACATATCTAACTCCGCAGGTCTAGCTGCAGAAGGAGTTATTGAAAAAGAGCAGCACAGCTCGATCCAAACCCAACCCATCCAGCTAGAAATCACTCTTTCGACTTCTGCGCCCACAAAAACCGGGGAATCCATTCCTAGGGAGTCTCCTCAAAGAGACTCACCTATTGTTTGTGATCAATCGCCCCAGATCACACTAGAACACCCTACAGAGGAATTCGTTTCCTCTGCCACGCACACATTAGGGCCAAATCTTCTTTCAGATAGAAGTAGTGAGCACATAGACGAAGAGACTCTAGACAAGTCTCCTAGTCAACAGAAGGACATTCCAATACCCACCTCTGGAGTGGATTTAGACACTGTTCTTCACAGAACTTCTGTAGAGATTGAAACGCAGGTTTCTTCTCAAGGATCGGAAGGAAATCCTTCCACCCCCATCGTACAAACAAGGGTGAACGAAGGTGTCCCAGGAACAGGGACTCACTCTGGAGACGAATGTGTTCCTCCAGAGGTTACACAAGGAACACAAGTATCAAGGGATGAGTTCCAAACCCTTGTCACCTCTGTGAACCAAACAATGAAAGAGTTGCAAAGCTCTTTCAAATCTTTTGCAGAGACAACATCGACGGCTATCCTGAAACTAAACACCAAAATGGACAATCTGTCCACAGAGGTGAAATCTGCCATCTCAGTGATGAAGTCTTCTGCCGAAACTACTGCCAAAGCTACAGCCACTTCTGCCGCTCAAGAATTCGGAACAACTGCAACTTCTGCGTTCAAGGACTCTGTCAAAAACTTCCTTGAACAAATGAATATGCAATCCAACAGAGCAGAGGGCATTACTCCTGCAGATCTACAGAATGCCCTAACACAAGTACAAGCAGAGGCAATGCGCAACACAACAATAATGCATCCAAAAGACTACATGACCAGAGCACAGCTAACAGAGCTAGGACAGAACGTCATAAACCAGGTCACAGAAGTCATTGTTTCCTTCACAACAGCAAATGCCAACTTTGTCAAGGATTTCAGAAGAAGTGTTGGCAGAATGCGTTTTAAAACAGAGGCAGAGCTTGCGACTCTAATTGGCCTCTGTGATGACGTTTGTGAAAAGTTGATAGCAGCAGGAGCAGAATTACCGAAGAAAACCAAAGCTTCTTGCAGAGCAGAGGGTAGTTCTGGAAAGAGTCAGGATGATTCTGATGATGACCATCCTGGTCCATCAGATCATCCTGAGGGGGAGAATATAAGGGAGAAAGCTACGAGCAGATGAATACAAGGTCCACCAATCGCAGCAGAACTAATCAGTCAAGCCACTCCAGAACAAACCCAAGATCAACAACAAACTCAACAGACCATAGAGACAACACCCATCTCTGTGGAATCAACTCCTGAAGAAACCAATATTCCAGAAGTTGATCAGAAAACCAAAGAGGCAACAACCCCTGAGGTAATCATTTTGGAAGAAACAGATCAACAAACCACAGAGAAAACACCCACCTCTGTGGAATTCCCTACAATGTTTAGAGAAGATCTTTCCTCCCCAACCCCAAAATCAACAGAAAAACCCCAAACCATACCAAGAAGAAAGTCGATTGCCACCAAACCAAAGAGAGCAACGACCTCCGCTTCTGATGTTCTGAGAAAAATGCACGACACAATGACTGAACGAATGGCGCAGAGAGAAGAAGAAAGGCACAAGTTCACACTAGCATTCAAAATGGCAAGAAGATTCGATGTCAAATCTTCAACAACAGAAACTGAGCTCACAGAAGAAGTCATCAAAGAACCTCCAACAGAGGTTACAGAGCAACTCAAGCCAACTGAACCATCGCCACAAAAGTCCTCTAAATCACAAATGTCAAAACCCACAGAGGCAACCCCCATCAAACCAACAGAAGTGCCAACCTCCAAATCTACAGAAGCAACAGCCTCTGCCCCGCCAAAAGGAAAAGACAAGGGCAAAGGAATACTGACAGAAGAGCCTAAGAAGAAGAAATCATTGCCAAAGCCTACAGAGAAACTAATGAAGAGTGCATTTGATGCCTTCCAAACTCCAAAGCCTGAAGAAGTTGATTGGGCATATGGATTGAAGCCTCTGTCAGACATTCCTCTAACTGGTAGAGCTGCAGAAGTTGTTCAAAAGATGGAGAGTCTCAGAAGACAAGTACCACAACCTGGTCCAACACATGAAGAGATGGAAGAAGTGGTATACAAATACCTCTATAAACAATCCTTTCAGACCAATCATCCAACAGATCATGACAGATCCAAGAATCAGAGAAGAATTTGAGAACATCTTCACAAGGACAAAGCCAAGAACCAAAGCAGATGTCTTCTCAATCCACAAGATCAAAAAGGTAATCTTCTGCAGATTCTCCTTCACAAGAACCTATCCAAGGGTCAGGTACAATCTTTACAAAGTCAGAAGAGAAAACAATTCAGAGACCACCTTCGCTGATGCTGACCTAAGAAATATCAATCCTTATGATCTACCTGACCTTCTGCAATGGACAAAGGACAACTACAACACAGAGCCAAACACCAGAGCCTATCAAGTGTTGAGAAAAGCGATGAGGGAAAAGCTTCTGCTCTATAGCATGATAGATTTCCAGCTGGGAAAGGATCTTGGTCTCAAACATCTGGATTTACGACCACCAGAGGATCGCTGCCCACCGGACGCCGTACCTAACTCAATCATCACAGAACCACGATTTGGGTTAGTATTTCAAAACCCACAAGGCGAAATTAAACTGTTTGTATGCATGGACTGTCAGAAGTACGCAACTAGTACTCTGAACAAGTTCAGAGCAAGCCTTGTAAAATACAGAGGTACAGAGAAAATGAATAGAGATGCTGCAGATACTTTCATCAGAGAGATTGATGCCACAATCCGCCTAAGAGAACTCTGCATCAGTTTCTACAAAGAGATCAGAAGAGTCGGAAGAGACAACAGAAGCTACAACGATTTCAAAGATGCCAAAATCTGATTCTCAGACCTTCAATCTCTGCAAACCAAATCAAAGTATTATCTTTCATTGTACTCAAATGTAAAATGCCTCTTGCATATTTCTAAATGAAAGAACTTTCGAGGTATTGTTTAACCTCTATCTTATCTAACTTAGCCTAACTAAATTCAAGTTCAATTTTTTATTTTTCACTACTTAGGGGGAGATTGTTAGCCTCAATCTTCCTAATCATAGAAATATTTAGAAGTAGTGAAAAATAGGCTAAGTGAAGAAAAGCCTCTTACAGAGGCTCTGCCGAACTTACCGAGAGATCAGGGTCAAGAAGTTACAGAAGCAACAGAAGCGTCCTACAGAACCTCTGTTGGACTCAAAGAAGACCCAAGACTCGGAAACAAAAGAAGACTGCTCTATGAAGGACCAAACCGCAGAACCTCTGTGACACTTCACAGAGCCTCTGTGGTCTTCAACAAAGACTTCAAAGATATTATTAATATCTTGCTACTATTCCAGAACCCGTTCGTCAACTTGCATGGCAACATACCCTGTCCAACGTCGACGTGTCAAACTCTGATTGGATTCAATAGGGCTTAGTACATAATAGACGTCTGCTGCATTAAATGCAATACAGCACGTCTGACTGTTCATGCCATTCTTGCAACTGTTCACGACATCCGTTCAACTATTCATTCGTACCTTTTGAATAGTAGCATATGCTTTATGGTCCCCTTTAGAGTAGTATATAAGGAAGACTCATGTTGAGTTCTTCCTTATCACTTATCAATTTGAATATCATAAGAACACAAAAGCTTATTCACCTTAAAAGTCATATCTGTTTTAAAGCTTTTCTTACTCACGGTTCTTAAACCTGTTCTTCATTTATATATTCAGTAAACTTTGAGATATAATATTCTGTGCACTGTTTATTTATATTCTGTTCTGAATCTATCAAACTTATCTGTTAGTTCTTCAAATACGCTTCCGCATCAAACATTAACTTGAACTAATAGATCTGATAATCTTGTTTAAAGCAAAACGGGAACCAACATATATATATATATATATATATATATATATATAGAGAGAGAGAGAGAGAGAGAGAGACTCCTTCTTTTTACAAAATTTGTATTTTAGGTACAACCAGCTTCCTTAAATGTGGCATATAAAATTCGTATTTTTAAGAACAACCAACCTCCTTAAATTCGTAGTTTCGTACCAGTGTTATTTCACTTACGAAACAATGTATTCATTTTTTAAACACTACATTTCATATGTGAAACCATCGTCATATGTGCTTCATAATAGCATTTCATATGTGAAATCATCATCATATGTGCTTCATAATAGCATTTCAGATGTGAACCATCATCATATGTGCTTCATTATCAACAACACAATCAAAATGATTACATAAAATTCATAGAAAATTTTGAAAAGAATGAATAGAATTATTTGAAAAGTTTCTCATAATAGCATTTCATATGTGAAACCATCATCATATGTGCTTTATCATCAACAACACAATCAAAATGATTACATCAAAATCATTTAAGTTTTTGAAAATCATAAAAAGTTTATCCCTGTCGTTTTCTCTCGTTGAGTAATGTCCACCTTGTGATAAGTGGGTTTTCCACGACGGACGTTGTTCATGGAGGAAGGTCGCTCACTTCTCTTTGTCGTTGAGAATGGTGAATAGATGGTGGTTGGTGGATGGATGGTGATGGTGGATCGTGAGATAGAGATGGAGATAAGGAGAAAAATATGGAGAGATAATAACCAAAATAGATAATATAATTTAATTATAAAAACTTAAATTTAAAATATTTAAAACCTATTCTAAAATCACCCTTTCCTTAATTTTTTAATAAATTTAAATCCAAAATTTCTTATAAACGTTGATAAAAAAATCGGATGACCTAGACGGGTTTGTAAAGCTTATAACTTTCACATGGTTTACAAATGATTACCTCTCTCTCTCTCTCTCTATATATATATATATATATAGCGATAATCAAATGAGAACCACAAATATGTTACAAACCCATAAGAACTAAAATAAAATATTTTACATGATTTTTTTAATTGAAACGTATGACTTAAGATATTGTCACATATGTTCGTGTTCACCTTATTCAAAGATTACATGTGGAATTTCTTTTTTTGATTCACCTAGTGAAATAAAAAAATACCTGTAAAAAATATTCACATGATGAAACAAATCAATGTGAAGTCATCATATTATGAAAAAATATATGTGAAACAAAATATCTTAAATCCTAGCTGTTAATGCCGAAAATCGCCCAAAAATACAATTTAAGGTTGATGTGGAGCTTAACAAATAAATAATAGAAATCGTTCGACAAACTATGCGACAAAGACAAAAAAGTAAAGGAGCCGAGAGAAGATTTTGGTGACGCGGGAAAAACATCAACGAGGAAAAAAACCCGCGGACGACAGTGAAGGTCGTCGCTGCACTATGGTCGCCAATCAGGGGCGACGTCCTTGTGTTTCAAACGTCGAGAGTACAAACGATTACAGTACAAATATCAGAAATAACTTAATCGTAAAGTAAACAAGTGCGTCGTGTGTAAAAATAGCGTGTCGTGCGTCATCTGTTCGAGAGAGAACTTTGCTGCGAATGCCTTTGCTTATGCCGTAGATGTTCTTAAACTCAGATGTGTGCAAATGAGGCTGATATCCTCGTTTATATAGCCTTCGCAGCCTTAAATGATCCCATAAAAGTTGGAGTAACGGTCGTAACGGTTTCTGAGATTTAATGCCCATAACGATCTTCGTCAGTTATAGCCGTTGGTCATTAATGGCGTTGATCCTGCATTAAACAGAGAAAACATAACAGTCATGTTGTATGTTAGTTGGTCGAGATCGTCAGGTATCTTATGACGGTCGTGCGAGTTGGACGACGTCATGGTCGAGTGTCGTGAGTAACCCTCGACCTGAACTTAGGTCCGACGTTAGAGTTATTGAGTGTGTATGATTTTATCTTAACATAAGATGTGTCGTGTAAGAAGTGTCTTTTCGTTTTTCGGTCGTGGTCGAGACTAATAATTTTTTTTCCCAAACAGTTTGCCCCCAAAATTTAAAATGAAAAGGCAATTTCAAATTTTGAATTTTAAATTTTTGTCAGAAAGACGTCTGGGGTCATGACACGTGTCGAAAGTCGATTCAGTTGCCTAGGAACCGAATCGGTTCAATTCCAACTAAATTCATGACGTGGGAAGTTGAAAAAAGGATAAGATCATGACGTCATGCTGACGTACGATCATGCTTGACAGCTGTGGATGCCAGGTGTCGACGATCCGTCGAGTTTTCGAAGAGGCGTGGACACGTGTCGATCATCGAACGACTCGATCTTACACGATCGATTGCATAAATAGGGACCCTTGGCTGATCTTTTCTATTTTACGCTTTTCAGAGAGTCTTTAGAGCTATTTCTTTCTTCGATCCTTGTTTTCTTTCAGCGAATCCGTTCCTAAACCTGCAAAATCTTGAATCGATTTAGTGTTTTCGAGGATTAGAGCATCTATTTAAGGTACGACTCTTTCTCCCTTTTAAGCATCGCAAGTCGATAGCTAGAAAACCTAGGAAGAACTGGGGGATATCTTTGCTCTGTCCGATTTGAAGATTTGGCTCACATGATTGGCAATGTCAACCGAGTCTGCGAGTTCCATTCGAGATCAAGATGATCTCGACTCCCTTAGGAAACTAGCAAAAATCCCTGCGGGGATTGCACTAAGTAGGCCTGGTCAGATTCGACCGAAGATGTGTCCAGACGGGTATTTCGTGATATACGAATATCCGTTCAAGATAGGTTTCCAATGGCCATATTCTACCCTAGCCAAGTCATTCATGTGTGAGTTCGACCTCTCACCGGGGCAATTAATGCCCCAATTTTGGCGTGTCATCCAAGTTATCGAGCGTCTTACCAAATATTGGGAGTCTCCCATGAATGTGCGCGATCTTCTTACGGCCTATCAGGTTAAGATGGACGGGTATCGTCGCTACAGCCTTTTCTCGAGGTACAAGGGCGACCGTACCTTGGTCCTCAAAACTGCGGTCAACGACCGTAAGTGGAAAGCCAGGTATGCGTTCGTCCGTGTAGCGACGTTGGACCCGGAGAGCGACTGGATTAGGGCCGGCTTGAATATGTCGGGTGAGATTTTTAAATTTTATGTCGTATGTCGTGTGTGAGTCTTGACTTGTTTCTAAATTATCTTCTATGTGTCGACAGATATCAAGTTTGAAGACGTGAAGCCCTATGCCAACTCCCAAGCCAAGATCGACAGGTTTTTGGAGTTCAGTGCCGACGATCGATCGTTCGTCACACGACATCTCGTGGACGAGGACGACGAGGACGTGGTGTTCTTGGAAGAGAATCGAGAGGAAGAGAGGGAAGAAGAGGAAGGAGGAGAAGAGGAGCCGAGAGAAGAAGGAGAGATGACTGGTAAGTGTACCTCGAACTTTTTGCTCAACTTATTATTATTTTAACGTCTGACGTTCCTTATTTTATTCTTTAGGAGAAGCGAGTGCCAAGAGGGCAACCCAAGCTGAATTGGCCCGCAAGGGCATAGCGAAGAGAAAAGAGACCTCGACCACTAGGTCGGGGGTTTTAAAGAGGACCAAAATGACGGTCCCGAGGGAACCGTCTTCAAAGGCGGGCGACTCGCCGAGAGTCGTCACTCCAGAGAAGACGAAGACGTCGGTCGCATCTCCTGGGAAGACGAGGACGTCTTCTGATGCGATCGACGCGACGCTGGTCAGTTCGGCGCCTCTGGCGAAAACGACGGTGCCTTTATTAAGGAAGATGATGTTTGCTAAGCTGCCCCCATCGACCAAGCTCGTCGGGTCAGGCAATTACCAATTGTGAGTTGAATGATCAACCTGTCATGACGCTTTTGATGCGAGTCGCCGAGGTCATCTTGGTCGAACAAAATCTTCATAGCTTCCAATCCCAGATCTCATTCGGGTCTTGATGAGCGAGGGGTAGGTCGATCGTCAGATGCTTGGCTGGCATGACGTTTGGCTGTGGAATACGTCAGACCACAGACGTCGGACCCACCAGTTATGCAATTGACGACCTTTGCATGGTCGGGAGATGGCGGTCGAACGTCATTAGCTAGGGTAACGATGTTGTCGATGATATCCTTGAGATTGCCCTTCGGGACGTGGTATGCTAGCTCTTTTTTAAGGGCCATGCAGTCGTCCGTCACGTGACCATGATCGACGTGGAAGTCGCACCACTTCGATTTGTCTTTCTTGTCGTCGTCTCTGTCGGTCTTCTTCGGCCACCGGATGGTCGCCTAAACGGTCTTCAAGGCCTTGACCAAATCCTTGGAAGTTCCCTTGAATCCGTAGGAGGATATCTTAGGATACTGAGGAAATTTGATCGGGGTCGTGGTCTTCTTTTTCTCGAATCGGACATTCGAGATCTGTCGTATAGGCTCTGATTTGGATACCGCCTTCGTCTTGAATTCTGACATTTTTACGCTTAGCGGCCTTTTGTCGTCAGAATGCTTACGACGAAAGGCAACATCGTCCTCTACCCGCACGTAAGCTAGGGTTCTTGCTTGGACGTCTTCGAAATTTTCTGGAGGATACTTTGTTAAATCAGTGTACATACCCGAACTGTCGTCTAGACCACGTTTGTAGACTTCGATCGCGGTCTTGACGTCGCAGTAACAGACACTGATCATTTATGCATTGAATCTATTGAAATAGCTCCGGATAGATTCACCGGCCTTCTGCACGACGTAATATAAGTCGCTGGTTTGCTTTTCCATCTTGCGACTGCTAGCGAACTGCTGGGAAAATTGGTTGACTAACTCAGTGAAGGACCCGATGGATTTGGGCTTGAGGTTAATCAACCATTGGAGGGCGGCACCCATGAGGGTCGCCCCAAAACTTTTGCACATACAGATCTCCTGATACTGATAAGGGATCGACACAGTCCACATCAGTTTTTTATACTGAGCGACATGTTTTGTGGGATCCGAAATACCAGAATATTTGGGCATAAAAGTTGGGATGCTGTATTTCTTGGGGATGTTGACCAGATCAATCTCGTCAATGAAAGGGGAGGCTTGAAACCCCGTGCGAGGCTCAACGTCGACGGGCACGGCTGCCCTCGGTAATTTTGTGAGCAAGGATAGGACACATTCGTTCTGATCTTCCAACATCTTCAGTCGTTGAGCGACGGGATCCACACCTGCTGGAGGGTTGATCCCTGAATTTGTGCCGTTTCCGTACGATGATCCATTGGCGTCCCCATTGAGAGGGACGAAGTCCGGCTGAAATCCATTATGCAGGGGCGGTGGCCTTAGATGCTGAGGAGGAATCGACACGTACTGAGGATTATGGATGAACGGTCCTGCTGCGGATTCTGAACGAATGGACCTTGCTGCAGATTCTGAACGAATGGACCTGAACCTGGATTGCTAACAAATGGTCCTGGACCATTCTGCTGTCCGAATGACCCATTCGGATTCTGATTCCTCAGTCGCGCGATTTCTTCAGCTGCCTTTCGACTTTGCTCAGCAAGGGCGTCGATGCGATTGCGCGCAACTTCGAACTCCCAATGCATCTGGGCGATGATCTGCTCTTAATTTCCATGACTTGCCATTTTCCTGAAAGGGAAAATAGAGAAAACTCCAAGAAACTGTTAGTCGGACGCACGTTTGTCGAAGACTTTCTCTAGATGGGGCCCCACGGTGGGCGCCAAACTATTAATGCCGAAAATCGTCCAAAAATACAATTTAAGGTTGATGTGGAGCTTAACAACTAAAGAATAGAAATCGTTCGACAAACTATGCGACAAAGACAAAAAAAGTAAAGGAGACGAGAGAAGATTTTGGTGACGCGGGAAAAACCTCAACGAGGAAAAAAAACCGCGGACGACAGTGAAGGTCGTCGTTGCACTATGGTCGCCAATCAGGGGCGACGTCCTTGTGTTTCAAACGTCAAAAGTACAAACGATTACAGTACAAATATCATAACTAACTTAATCGTAAAGTAAACAAGTGCGTCGTGTGTAAAAATAGCGTGTCGTGCGTCGTCTGTTCGAGAGAGAACTTTGCTTCGAATGCCTTTGCTTATGCCGTAGATGTTCTTGAACTCAGATGTGTGCAAATGAGGCTGGTATCCTCGTTTATATAGCCTTCGCAGCCTTAAATGATCCCATAAAAGTTGGAGTAACGGTCGTAACGGTTTCTGAGATTTAATGCTCATAATGATCTTCGTCAGTTATAGTCGTTGGTCATTAATGGCGTTGATCCTGCATTAAACAGAGAAAACATAACAGTCATGTTGTATGTTAGTTGGTCGAGATCGTCAGGTATCTTACGACGGTCGTGCGAGTTGGACGACGTCATGGTCGAGTGTCGTGAGTAACCCTCGACCTGAACTTAGGTCCGACGATAGATTTGTCGAGTGTGTATGATTTTATCTTAACATAATATGTGTCGTGTAAGAAGTCTTTTCCTTTTTCGGTCGTGGTCGAGACTAATAAATTTTTTCCCAAACGCTAGCATTTGATGAAAAAATCTCATGTAAAAAATATTTTTATATCGGTTCTCACGGGTTTATAAGATATTTGTGGTTCTCATTTGATTTAACCCTATATATATAAATATATACATAATGTGTGTGTGTGTGTGAGAGAGAGAGAGAGGGAGGGGGGAGGTTCAAGGAAAAACCTTAAAAATGGAAAACTGGGGAAAACCCTAGTAGTCATTCATCTGGACCGTATGCACTTATACATACAAGTAAATTAAGTTGTTTTTTGATTTTTATGCACATATACATTATACACTTGTACATGTTACAATATTTGATGAAATCCGTTTCAATATTTGATGAAATCCGTTTCAATATTTGATGAAATCTTACTTTGGTTAATATATAAATAAGGTGTGTTTACATTGAAAAAGAAAAGACGTTTTATATATTTAAATGTTTGCCAGATTACATATGGTGGATCATGGAAATCAAGCTAAGTGTATTTGGATTTAAACAAGAATACATTTTATTAATAATATATTAGCGTATGTATGTGTGGATATCACCATCCATGTGAATAGCTTTGTATATATGCGTGTAACCATGACCATCAAGATGGTGGTTGTACGTGGGCCTTAATTTTTTTAGCCCCTAAAAAAACTACAAAATTAATTATTTAAAAAAATTAAAACTTATCCTTCTCTTTTTCTTAAGCATTGTTTGAGGAGAGATGGTTCACGATATGACTATTTTTTAGTAAAAATAATCATGAAACAATTAAGATTTAAACGATGTGACACAATATGTTTGATTTGATGTAAGATTCTTCGATTTAACATAAGATTTCATGATGTGATATAAGATTACATGATTTTACTGATGTGACAACACATTTACCAAACAAAAACAAAAACTTGCCTCGTAACTCTCATCCCTCGCGCCGGCCGACGCTAGCCTCCTACGGCGGCGCGAGGTCACCTTTGACCGGCGAAAAACTTTTTTATTTATTTATTTTTTACTTCTCCTATTAAATAAATAAATAAATGTTATTTTAATCAATTAATTTTTTAATTAAATAAATTGTTTCAAATAACTTAGATTTTAAAAAGTTAATTAAAATAATTTTTAATTAACTTTTATTTAACTATTTTTTTAAAATAATTGTAATTAATTAATTAATTTTAAAAATACATTAATTTTTAATTAATTTTTAATTAATTTTAAATATAATTTAATTTCAAAATTAATCAATTTTTAAAGACTTTTTATATTATATTTTAATTATTAAAAAATTATTAAATACGATTTTGAGTAAAAAAATTCAATAATTAGAAAAATTATTTTAAAATTTAATTTAATTAAATACGTTTTTTTATAATAATTTTAAATAAATTTTTGTAAAAAATTATAAAAATAAATTTTAATTATTTTTATTACCATATAACTTTATTATTAACTACTTTTTTATTATCTAATTTATTACACCCAACTTTATTACCTTGTAATTTATTACCACACACTTTTCCTTATCATCTAATTTATTACAACAAACTTTATTACCACCTAATTTATTTATGACACCAATTTTATTATCTTCTAATTTATTACACCCCACTTTATTACTATCTAACTTATTACCACCTACTTTTTTTTATCATCCAATTTTTATTACACCAAACTTTATTATCATCTAACTTATTATCACCTACCTTTTTTACGATATAACTTATTACCACTGTAAATATAAACCTTCAAACTCTTTCACTTCACTTCACTCCACTCCAACCCTTTCACCACCACCCACATATAATTACCGCTGTTGATCGTTGTTCACCGCTTCCGTCGATCGTCGTTCACCGTTGTTAACCACCTTCGTTCATCATGGTAAAAACTGATACAATAATTTGAATTCGTATTATTTAAGCAACCGTGACATCAAAAGCAAGTCTCGAAATTATTAAAAAAATTCAAACGATCCTACGTTGTAACACCCTTAAAATCAGGGTCAATTTAAACCTTAAAATTCAACAAGGTTAATCATAATTACATCCAAACTTTGATTACATAAGTAGAGAATTAACTATGAAGATTCATATACACATTTCGAATTCTCAAAACAACCTATTATTCTAATCCTGGCAACTACGATTAGATTAAATTGGTTGTCTAAGTCATTCATCAAAAACATTCTCGCATAAGCTAACTTCTCCACTTAGCACCAAAAGTCGAATACCAAAACACTCGTCCCTATTCCCGCTACTTTTCCGAGCTCGTACCTGGTAAGAAAATTTAATTTGAAACGATTAGGCTTACGCCTAGTGAGAACATCCATTTTCAAATTAAAACGTTAACAGCTTTGGAAACTCAAGTAATCAAAGCGTATAAACAAACCTGGTTTGCCATCATTCTTACCGTACGTCTACACCTCTTACCAAGACGGGAACATACCCGATTCCATGAGTATGACTAACATTCAGAAAGTCATATCATCACATTCGAGAGCCTACTACGAATCATTACAAATTCTAGATCATTGCTCATGTCCAAGAACTTACAATTAATTGTCATGCATTTTTCTTGGAATGGAGGCAGAAATAGCAATTATATATTGCATATTTCTAATTCACCGAAAGCAAATGGAAACAACAATTATACTTTGTCTATTTCACGTTTCCTCGTCTCAATTACGAATAGAAATTATACTTTGCTTATTCTCTACAGTCAATACGAATAGCATTTATACTTTGCCTATTCCATTCTCAACAAGAATAGCAATTATACTTTGCCTATTCCATTATTTCAACATGAATAGCAATTCTACCTTGCCTATTCAATCATTCCAACATGAATAGCAATTCTACCTTGCCTATCCAATCATTTCAACATGAATAGCAATTCTACCTTGCCTATTCAATCATTTCAATATGAATAGCAATTCTACCTTGCTTATTCGATCATTTCAACATTAATAGCAATTCTACCTTGCATTTTCAATCATTTCAACATCACGGTAAAAGGGAATAACAATTATACCTTGTCTATTCTTCATTCTTAAATACAAACGAGAATAACAATTATATCTTGCCTATTCTAATTATCAAATAATACTAGTGTCTATAGATCCTTTACACTTCTTAGCATACGTGCATATTTACTCGAATGCACAAAACAATTCATATAGTATTCTCAAAGCTAAAGATTCTAAATAATCTAACATACACGTATTCTCAACTGTCCCCCTTCGACGACTTAGCACGGGGGTTCCGCTAAGGGAAACTAAAAAGTATAAAGTAAATTAACTAAATAAATATAAGGGTGTGAAATGTAACTTTCAAATCCTCGATTTTTTATTTTTTTATTTGAAAGTTACATTTCATACCCCTATAATTTTTTACTTAGTTTACTTTATACCTTTTAGTTTTCTAATTTTAATTTTACACCTCCATCATATTAACACATATAATCGTATATTAACTAAATTACGTTAAAAAAATACGTTTTAATTTTAACAAGTTACACCATTGTAATCGTCTCTTCGATACCTTCGAAATGAGCCCAATATTGAATATTTTTTGATTTAATTATTTAATTATATATCATATATACTACATAAAAATATATTTAATATTTACAATTCATACCCTTATAGTTAATTATTTAATTTATGGTACATCTCTTATTTTTTCAATTTTGTTTTACACTCTTAGACCATCCGCATCCATCCCATTCTAACCCACACTTTTTCACTGCCACATCAGCGCCACATCATTTTTCCCTTCCAACCCATTCTAACCCACAAACCCCCACATCCATCCCACACCACCATCCCATCTTTTATTTATTTTTATTTTTATTTTTGTTACCATTAATTTAAATAATTAATATTTTATAAGTAATTTGTAATAATATATAATATTATAATTTATAAATCAAACTAATATTTTAACCTTACATAATAAAAATTAAAAAAAATAAAAATACATAAATTTCAAATAAAAAATGATAACTACTCGTTGTGTCTTGGAAGCCGTGAAATGTGTTCGATTAAATCCGCCCGAAGGTTATGATGCGTTTCTCGGTTTCGGACTTCTAACACGTTAGCGTCATATTGTTGGTCGCTAATCTCTTCGCCGTCCTCCTCATCAACTTGATTAGCGTTTTCATCGAAACGACAAATCGCGTTACCTTCGTCTTCCAAGATCATATTGTGTAATATGATGCAAGCGTACATTACTTTTTGTATTTTATTCGGGTGCCACGATCTTGCTGGGTGTTGTATTATGTACCAGCGTTGTTTTAGCACACCAAAACAACGTTCTACATCCTTCCTTGCCGCTTCTTGCGCGGCTTTAAACCTTAATCGTCTTTGATCCGGAGGGCATTTGAATGATTTCACAAAGGTAGCCCATTCGGGGTATATCCCATCTGCAAGATAGTAGCCGTGTTTGTATTGTACTCCATTTACTTGAAACGGGCACTGCGGTGCTTTCCCGTTGTGTACATCGTTAAATAACGGCGACTGGTGTAGCACATTGAGGTCGTTGTTGGACCCGGCAACCCCGAAGTATGCATGCCAAATCCAAAGATCCTGTGATGCCACTGCCTCTAGCATAATAGTCGGTCGACCATGATCACCTCTGACGTACTGCCCGCGCCATGCAGTTGGGCAGTTGTCCTAATCCCAATGCATACAATCTAAGCTTCCTAACATGCCGGGAAACCCGTGCCTAGTTTCATGTGCGGCGTATAAACGTTGAATATCATCATAAGAAGGTTTACGTAAGTATCGCTTACCGTAAAGATTGACGATACCTTTGCTGAACTTTTGTATGCATAAACGTGCAGTTGACTCCGCCATCTTCAAGTACTCATCAAAGCCGTCAGCGGATATCCCATACGCCATTTGCCGAATTGCCGAGGTACACTTTTGCAAAGGAGATAACCCTTTTTTGCCTCTAGCATCCCAGCCCTGTTGAAAATATTTATACTCTCGCTCAAGATCCTCCACTATTCGTAGGAATAGTCGTCTGCTCATGCGGAACCGTCTCCTAAACAACTCGTCACTGTAATTACAGTTTTCCGCAAAATAATCTGCAACAAGTCGGTCGTGTGCAGCTTCACGATCTCTAACTTAATCCGGTCCCCTCCGTCTCCGTCTTGGAGGCGAACTTGGTTCTTCATCTTGATCGAAAAGCCTTTCTACAACATTGGTTATTAATCCACGAAAAATATCGTAATCCATTTGACGATACGCGGGTAGATTAATTTCCCCGTCCGACGATGACGAAGACGACTCATAAAATTCCGACGAGTTCACTGATGAAGAAGACATTTTGTTTTTGTAGTAGAGAAAAGTTTGAGAGATTGAGAGAAAATTTAGTGGTGTGAAAAAATAAGTGGGGAAGATGGGAGAGATTGAGAGTAAATTTGTTTGTGTGAAAAAATAAGTAGGTTAATATTAGTATTTATAGGATAGAAATAATTAAAAAAAAATTCACTCCAACGTCCATAATATTAACGGCTATATTTTATAAAAAAAAATTAGATTTTCCCCAACCTGAGCTGGTTGCCCAACCCGGGAGGGTTCCATCCCACGCCAACCCCAAGGGGTGCGATGGTGTTTAAATCCATCCAGCCCCAACCCGGGCGAACCCAAGGGGCCGATGCGGATGGTCTTATCACATTAATATAATAATCTTATATTAACTAAATGAAAAATAAAAAACTATAAGGCATAAAGTAAACTAATTAAATAAGTATAGTATAAATAAATCAAAAAATATTCAATATTGGGCTCATTTCGAAGGTATCGACGAGACGATTATAATGGTGTAACTTGTTAAAATTAAAACGTATTTTTTTAACATATTTTTAGTTAATATATGAAACATGAAAATAACATCCAAAAAAGCGGTTTCTTTAAAAATGACTCTCTATAACAAAAAGAAACAACCATAATGTTGTATAATTGGCGGTTAAAACTTAAGATGTTTGGATGAACTTGTAGATCTCGATGAAGGTTACTAATATAAATGGTAACTAAGGGGTCGTTTACTAACCGGGTAAACACTTCCCGAGTTATCGGATGAGCATGGCAAGAACAAAATATCTCAGGCTCTCAGCCAATAAATGAAGGCGACTCTTACCTGGTTAGCAATTATGACTTACCTAGTGCGAGATGCGTACCAACAATCTTACTACATCACTGGGAATCTTACCTAGTTAGGTAAATGAGAGTGACATCTCTTACCCGGTTATCATTTAGTAAACGACCCCTAAAGAATATATAATCAACGGAAAAAAAATGTTGATTTTTGTTTAAGAAAAACCGAGAAAGTAAAATAGTATTTGTGTTTGTGTGTTCTTATACATAATTTCACTATTTTTATTAGCATTGGACTGTTTGTAATCAGATATCCAATTCTTATTGAATTTATGTTCCTTGGAAGTCGTATCCTCGTGCTTCCTCTTGTGAGAGCTAGGATGATTATATTTATCCTCGACAATTATTTGCAACCTGCCTTTATAGCTTCTCATATCACAGACCCGTGCAATGCCCTTCATATATTCAAGATGACTCTTCCTCTTCATGGCGCGCTCCAACACTCCCCTTTTAATACTCGACTTCATCTCACGACTTCTTTCTTCTCTTCTCAGGCGTTCCAGGTATGTTTCGGTTTAGGATTTCACGATTTCACATCATCTGCTTTCTATGGCTACCAAAATCGATTTTCGGTTTGTTATCTCGAAGTCCATGGCTACAGAAATCGATTTCGATTTTTCTATGCAAGGATACTGATATCGATTCGATTTATCTTAAGATCGATTTTGGTTTTCTTTATCTGGTGTCGATTTTGGTTTGTCTGCTCTAAGAGGTTCAATCCTCTATTGTATGGTTGATGGATTTTGGTTTTCTTATCTGGCTTCGATTTGGGTTTACAGTTTCCACATCGATTTCAAGTTCTTTGCACATATTTTTGTGGGGTTTGTTCCAACACAGATTATTTTCAAGTTCTTCCGTTATTTTTACACATGGATACCCACATTTCACATCGATTTAGGTTTACGGTTTATCTCTGCACATCTTTTGATTCTTTTTCTGAAGTTATTTTTCACGATTTCACGGGTATTTCACGTTGTTAAACGTCGATTACATATATGCACACAAGAATAGATTAACTTTGCAAGGGAAGATTACTCCAAAGACCCGTGCAAGGGAAGATTACTCCAAAGACCCGTGCAATGCCCTTCATATATTCAAGATGACTCTTCCTCTCGTGCTTCTATCTAAGCAAACTTCTCCTCATCTCTTGAGCCAGTTTGACTGCACAACACACGCTAGGGGAGTAATTAGTTAATATATATTACTTATATAATATAAAATATATTAATTAATTAGACTTTTTCAGGATTCAGATCATGTCTCCCTAGCCTCGAGTCAGTGAAGCCTCCAAGCTTCGGTGAAAATCCATGGTCATTTTCTCTAACAATAGTGAAAGCGCAAGCACACACACTTCAAAATCCATTCATAACCTCAAAATCAAAACCAACATCAAACCCGTAAATAATTAAAGCCTTAACATAACAAACAATTTCTGAACCGTAATTGGGGGGGGGGGGGTCTTTCTTGCGATATGTGTATAGATAGAAGGATGATAGAAACAATTGGGCCTCGATTTTGCATGTGGTGTTGGTGGTGAATTGTAGCAAAATCCAGATCAATGTTGTTGGTGTTCGTTTAGTCTGTGGCAAACACAAAATCCATATTAGTGTGGGGGTTAATGCCTAATTGCTTCGATGGGCAATGGTGGGGATGGAGATGTAATGAGGAAGGAAGTTAGAGTGGGCATAGTTAACATGAAAAACAAGAAGGGGGTGAAGGGAGCCAAAGATGGAGAACGGTAGTGAGGATAACCAGAGATGGTAACCGACAAAGAAAGGGGTCACCGATGGGTTACATATATAGTCGAAGGTGTAGGGAGCGTGTATATATTACGTGTGTGTATATATATGTATCTAAATATAATATATTGCATAAGTAATATAATATTAATATATATATTCATTAATTTTCATTTTTAAAACAAAACTGACAAAAAGTAGTAAAAGTTATTAGAAAGAGAGACTAAATCCGAACACTTTTTACAAATCACGCCAACGATCTCGTATTTTTGAAACTAAAAGGATGAAAAGTGTGATATCCGACAAATCATATAGACCACATTTGTAGTTTACCTTAATAGAAGGGTAAACTATATTTTTGGCACCCTTACTTTTGGGAATTCCTCTGTTTTTGTCTCTCATTTTTTAAACTACAATTTTGCTACTTTGGTTTGCAAAATTGCTAAGATACGGCCCCTCTATCTAACACCGTTAAAAAGCAGTTAATAAGTCATTTTGATCTTTTATTTATTTATTTCTCTATTTTTCATTTAAAAAAGTTAATGTCTATATTAATATAATAAAAAAAATATTATTTAATTTAGGTTTGTCGTTTTCATAATATTTTAAAATATATCTCTCATTATAAATCAAAAAACATCATTGTATAATTGTATTTTTATTTATTTTACAATATAAAAGCATTATAATATAACTTGTACATCTAAACGATATATTTTCCTATCTTTAACAAGAAGTACTAAAAGCATCCACACGCGTCTTGCAAGATGACATGGCATGCCATGTGTCTTGCAAAGCCTTGCAAGACTTCCAACATCTTGTTAATTGTGCAAGACTTCCAACTAATAAACAAATCATTTTTAATTTAATTAGTTAGTTAGTTTGTTTAAATATTAGTTATTATTAATATTAATATGTTTATTAAATTTAATTTATTTATTAGTTTATTTGAACATTATTTTTTTTAATATTTTTTTAAAAATTTCTTGCCCACGCTTTATTTTAAAAAATGATACTTTTATGCGATGTTTTTTTATTTAAACTGCTAAATTAAAAGTAAATTAATATAAAAATTACGAAAATACAAATACTAATAGATAAGCATACACAATTTGTTTATCTATATTTTATAATTAATTTATTAGTTATATTATAATTATCTATATTATTTATATTATAATTTATTAGTTTAGAAAGAAGTTTGGTCTTGCATGTGTGTGAAATGTGTTATTGCAAAGCTGATGTGGCACTTGTAAAATGAGTAAGGTCTTGCATGTGTGTGGATGGTCTAATTAGTGAAATTACTATTAGATTGAGTCTTTCACGATATACATGGCAATAGATATTTTGGGTTTGGATGAGTATCTTATATGTTAGGTTGTGATCTTTATATGTTTGGCAGTTATCTTTATTTTGTATTATATATTGAAGTGAGGAAATAATAAGAAATTTAACCTTCAACTTATTACGTGATTGAAAACCCTTATGCAGAGGAGCATAAGGGTATACATTAATTATTACACATATCTCGGCCAAGAAAATGCTCAATTGACCACACCATGCTTCGTTAAAGAAGCTAATAATGTGACAATTATCAAACACTTTCTACTTTTATTCATATTGTAATTACAACTTTCTATTATGGGAAAGTGATTCTTTCATGGGTGCTCAACATCTGGTACCGCTTTCTTGACATCTCTATCGAGCTTTTTAGCTTTTTCGAAGGCGAGCTTTCCAGCTTTAATTTGGTCGTGGGAAAGTTTTTCGGCTTGTGCACATGAATTGAAGTAGCAGAAGCACATGTGTTTATTGTTGCGCACATGACACGCTCCATGGGCTGCACCCTCCCAAGACTTGCACTGGTCGTCACAATGTCTTGTGTTGCCACAGTTTCCGGACCATGTCTTGCTGGCCTTCTCACATAATTCTCCCTTTACGGTTGAAATTTCTATTCAGTTCATACAAAATTGGATTCAGTTAAAAAATTAATTAATTAAGATAGCAAGTTTACGAGATTGCGAAAATAGTATTCCTCACCTATATTAGAGTAAGACAATTTCCACTCAATTTACAATTATATCGTTGTTCATTGTTATTGCATATCACTTAAAAACTGGGCATTTTCACAAGAAAAGACTATCTAGTTAATCATTAATATAACAAATAAGTATTTCAAGAACGAATTGGTCAAATCATTCTTAAGTAATGTTTTATGTACTATATTTTCTCAAGTAAAACAACTTCCAGTAAAGAAGCAAATTAATACGATAACAAGACAAATGGATCTAAATAAGTTTGATTGAGCACCTGAGATGGCAAGAACGCAAATGAGTAAAAGGAATGCAAAGAACGCAACAGAAATTTTAGCCATTTTAGAGCAATTCCCGAAGATGAAGAACACTCGTTACAAGTTTAGTGAAGAAAAGATCGAGATCGACGGGGTAATTTATAGGAGGAAAAAGGAGCCTCAAGAAAATACACGTCAAAGATAAAAACAAATAATGAAGAAAAAATCACCAAAAATTCCACTCATGTTGTCGTATATTGACTTTCATGGATGCATGCATTTGTATACATCTTACTTTTATCGCTTTCTTATGATACTTGCAACATCTTTTCATTAAGAGAAAAACCGAGTAGTCACGTTTATAGAAAATCGTTGTCATAAATTTATGAATAAGCTATGTATTTCATCCCTGTGGACTGTGGTCAGTGGCAGATCCAAGATTTTTTTCCTAGTGGGGTCCCCTTTAAGGTAACTTAAATGCCCGTAAAATTGTCTGATATATTTTTCGTCTAAATCCAACGTTTCGAAAGTTTTTTTGGTAGATTTTAAGAGAATTTTAATTTTTTTGGTCGATTTTGAGGACTTTATTTGGTTTTTTAGTCGACTTCGAGAGTAGTTTGGTTTTTTTTATTTCGAAACATTTTTTGTGGTTGATGGGGTCCCGGCCGAAAAACTACTGGGAGGACATCAGGATAGAAAGTTGAAAAATCTGTATTTTTAAATTAACAATTTCAAAATTTTCTCCTTTTAGTGGGGTCCCATCCCCCCCCCCTAATTACACTATACATCCGCCAGTGCCTGTGGTTTGTTGAAAATTCGTATTATCGTACCTATGTTTTCATTGTGGTTTACAGTTCTTTACATTTTTTGACTTTGCGGTTTACAATTGAAGGTTGTTTTTGTCCATCATACTTAACAGTAAACCGTTGATGAACTCAAACAACAATCAATTGCAAACCACACGTAAACAGAAACCGTAATTTTGAACACATCAAGTACAAAAGTCGTAATTTTTATCAAATCACGTGAACAAAAATAGTAGTTTACTATACATTTGATCACATTCTTAATTAGAAAGAAAAAGTTATCATTTTTTTTTCGATTTAACGTCATTAGTTTAGTCACAGTTATCGTCATAACATTAAATATTAAATATTATTAGTTCTTGAGGTCTTCTAACATTTTTTTATATACTAAATAGTTTTATATCATGTTTTCTAAATTATGTTCAATGCCTATTGTATTAATTATTATTTTATTTTGTCAATAAGTTATTTTTATATATGATTAATAATTAAACAATTCTATCTAAAATTAAGAGCATCCCCACATATTCTTCAAGATGGATAAGTAAAATATCAAAATCTCTAAAAAATCACATTCATCTTCAACAGATTCTCTATTTTGAAGATTACACAATTAATTATATTGTTAAAATATTTAATACAGCTAATAAAATATTGTATTTCATTCATAAGTAATCTTTTTTAGAGAAATCTCCATTTAATACAGCTAATAAAATATTTAAACCAATTTAAAACAACCATTTCTTCTCATAAGTAATCATTTTTAGAGAAATCTCCAAATTTAGAGATTTCCATCATCGCTCGTACATTTTCCATTTTGGAGAAGGTTATGGAAAATCCATTGAAGAAAAATTCTCAAAATCTTAATTTTAGAGACACTCTTGGAGATGCTCTAAACACAACTTTTTAGAGAAGAAAAATCACATTTATTTTTGTCAATAAAATTAAATATAACAAACATATATAAATAAATCGATTTAAATTAAAATATAAATTATTAATAAGTTTTTATAGGGGCGGATTACATAAGTCTACTCTCATTTTCATTCCTAAGTTTTTGAAGAGTGTCACCATATATATGGTTTTATCAAATATATAACAACATCATATAATTTTTGTAACTGAAACTTTGGCGTAAGTTTGTAATGACAAAGTCGATAAAAGTTGCTTACTTTGTAGAAAACCGTGGGTTCAAGTCCCACCAATGTCATTTTTTTCTTGTTTTCAGCTTAAATTGGTTTTTCATATATTCTAGAGTAAACTCTAATTTTGGTCCTTAAGGTATACCGATTTCTTTGAAACAGGGATCTATGGTTTTATAATTAGACTTTTTGTCCTCAGGGTTTTGACCTTGCCACTAACTCCGTTAAAAATCTTCGTTAGAGGCAGGGGTATTTTCGTCCTTTCACCATTTTGTCCCATTTTTGCACTTTTTGTTTTTGTTTTTGTTTAAAAGGTTGAAGTGTAGGGACCTGTTATGTATTTAACTATATTATATATATATATATATATATATATAATAAAAAGGAGGGGGGAGGGTGGGGTGTCTTGAATATTTGAGTTTTCCGGCGACTAATCTGCAGAATCCGGTGACTCCCGTTTTTCCGGCGAGCGACTTTTCAGCAGCTCAAAACACCCGATTTCTTGTTGTTTTTCATATATAAAAATAGCAATATGATCGAAATCAAGAAACGAACAGATCTGTGTTCTTAGATCGAACAAAAACACATTCAAAACCATGAATCGATCATCATTCTTCACGATAAACAAAACCTTTCTGTCGAAGCAGATCTTCTTCAAACTCGATTAATTGTTGCTGGAATTCGAATTTGGAAGTTTCAATCAGCTGTAAATCAAGAGAGAAATCAATATGTGATGATTAATATGAACAAATTACAACCAAAAACACAAAATCGATCTCCACAGTCTCGAATATTTAAGAGTGGATCATATTGTTGGTTATATGATGTTTTTTTTTAATTTGGATATGATTTCTTTAACATACCATCTACACTGAAGGTTTATAACTTTTCGTTTTACTATATTCATGATTCCTTGAGATAACACTCTTAACTTTAGGTCTAGTACTGTTTAGTCTTTTTGCCCTCCTTTTTCCTCCCACACCATTCATCATCAAGAACATTCGTCAACCACCACCAACTGCCCACCACCGTCACTCACCGCCACCACCAACCATTTATACAAATCTAAACTCAATAGTATTAAAAAAAGTTATACAAATCTAAACTCAATAGTATTAAAAAAAGTTATACAAATATAAACTAAAGAACATGTACCTTAAAATCAAAAGAAATGGCACTTAAACGTGCATTTGAAAAATATATTTAATTCATAATATGAAAATTAAACGTGCATTTTAAACACGATTTACCCTGCAAAAATGCAAATATATTATTAAAACAAACTTTCTAGATTATAAAAATATTGATAAACCATTTTATGTTGCAAGAACCAAGTGAGTAAATGACAAGCCAAGGGTGACACGTTTGTATCTATTTTCCAACACCTTCAATTTTTGGAACCAACAGAGTGATTGATGCAGTCCAAATTGACCACCATTTTATAAATTAAATTCATACATTTTTGCTTTCATATAAATTTGAACTTCATTGAAAATATGGTTTTAGAGTTCTTTTACCCCATCTTTTTAGATCCAACTTACTCACCTAATTAGTAGGGATGTCAATTTTTGTACAAGATAAACCAATCAATTCTCTTACCAATCGTATCAATTTAACTGTTACCAATTAAGTTGATATCAATTTTATTGAGTGGTAGTAACCTTACCAACTATCTAAACATGGTTGGTATGTGCTATTAGAAGTCATGTACCACCAAAAAAAAATCGTACCAATCTGACTTAATTTTAAAAAAAATTGTTAATCAAAATTTAATGAATAATACAACATATTTTGATTTATAAACTTTAAATTATCTTCTATTAAATCTTGCTAAATTGTAATATGGATTTACATATAGAACTTCATTGAATTCATTCATCTAACCGTAACAACTTTAGTAACTAGTCCACAGCTCCACAGTCTATTGTCCTCCCTCAATTGCCACTTGTATAAGACTATTATTGAATGTTTGTGTTAATAAGTTTCACTGTTCTAAAAGGCTCGCCGCGACAGCCGCCATGGCGCGCCGTGACTCAAGACTTGTGTCTCACGCCACGTTATGCATGTGGCACGCCATGGCCTAATGTGCGTCTTTAATAACGTGATATTTGATTTTTTCTTACGTTTTTAATGTCTTATTTGCTAGTTTTCAATATATAACATAATTTAACATGCTTATTGTCATTGACTCATCGATTAATACTACAAAACATATGTTTTTATATATAATATTATATGTGATATAGAAATTTGCCGCCACAAGTCACGCCTTGATAAACGCCATGGCCTCGCCATGACTCCTAAGGCTTGAGGTTTGGCATCGTCGCCACGTCACGCCTCACGCCATTTAAAACCTTAATAAATTTTATTTGAATGTTTGCATAGGTTAAAATAAAGCAACATTAATCGGACTTCTCATGTATTTATTATTTCTTTATTGTTTCCGTCTATCATATTTCTTTGTTAGGAAAGGGGATAGGGTGTTGGAGAATTAGGGGTGGAGTTTTGTGTTTGTTTATGGGTGATTGGGGAAGGGGGGTTGAGGGTGGGGTGGGGTGGGGTGTTTAATAAAATGACAAAACTAAAATTGTAAAATAATAGAGGAAAAAGATAAAATTATTAAAAAACAAAAAAAATCCTCACCTAACAGATGAGAGTTAACAACCATTAGTGACACGGACCAGCGTGTTATAAAAATGCAAATTCTAAGGGCTATCTTAAAATAAACAAATTCTATAGTTTAAATCCAATACAAGTTTAAAACCACAAGGACCAACATATATATACATCATATGTGGTTATCGAATAACAAACACATTATCTATACAATCACACATACTCATGCATATACAACAATATATACATAGATCTAACCGGAGTTAACAATCAACACGTATACACATCATGGATACATATACATAACACGGACCGACATATACATATACATATAACACATAACATGTGTATATATAACACATACAAAAGAGAGAACAAAAAAATCTAACAAATATATCGCTAATCTGTCACTAATTAGCGACAGATTCCACGTGTCCGTCGCTAATCAATCGCTAATTAATGATGAATTAGCGACACACACGTGAAATTTTATTTTTATTTATTTTTAAAATGAATTCCATGTGTTCGTCGCTAACTAGCGACGGATTTGCGACAAAAACATGGATTTTCATTTTTATTTATTTTAAATAGAAATTACTAATTTCCGCCTCTAATTAGCCTAATTAGTGATGGATATGGTTGCCGGTTGGTGGTGGTTCCATCGTTAAAATGTCACTACTTAGCGACAAATCCTGCCCGTCGCTGATTTTCGTCGCTTATACCTCTTTCCTAGTAGTGTAGTTTGAGATTTTAGTATTTAGGGCTTATTGTGAGCTTCGACTTAGGTGAGTTCTCCTGTACTTTTATCCTAAAATGCAATAAATACTATGGTGGTATATTGTTTACAAAATGTTTATCGATTATTATACATGCATGCAATATATGTTTATATTGCTTGTAGTCCGTGAAGTGTTTATATATTGTGATGTACGTGTAATGTTTTATATTGATGTTTTTTGTGCATGAAAGTGTGGTGTCATTTTATGTGGTGGTGTGTTTGGGGACGGTTAGTCGGTTACTTGCACAATGGTTCTATGTAGGGGTGCTCACGGGTTGGGTTGGCCGGGTTGAAGACACTTTAACAACCCAACCAAATCATTGCGGTTTGAAAAATCTCAACCCAATCAAAAGTGCAACCCAACCCAACCCAAACCGTTCGGGTTTGGTTGGTTGGGTTGAAACTTTCTCGATCATTTCATCATTTAACTAAGTTATCGTGTCTAAACAAATTACTAAATGTTTCTAAATACTTAAATGTTCAACAGATTACTAAATTGTCTAATAAAAGATTGCTTATAAATGTTCTGTTTATAAATGTGACATCAAGAATCAATAACAAGATTACTAAAGTAACAAGTGGCCAACAATTGTGTGTTTATAAATGTTCAATAGTAACAAAAAAGACAATAACATGAATTCAAAATTAGATTTAAATGTTTTTCACGGGTTGTCGGGTTGAGTCGGTTTGTTTTGGGCCTAACCCGTTATCAACCCAATATATGCGGGTTGGTAAAAAATAGTATCGATTATACATCGGGTTGGTTCGGTTTGAGTTTTTTTTGCCTCGGGTTGGGTTGAGTTGGCCGGGTTGGTCGGAAATTTGAGCACCCCTAGTTTTATGAGAGTGAATATCCTTTTTGTGCACTTGAATGCGTTTCACATTGCAAAAAAGGATGGCAGGTGTGTAGCCAAATTGTGAAGTCACAAGTACGAGTGACTTGAAGTATGTGACCGTTGTGTATAGTTAGCCGAGAGAAAATGTTGTCTTTCAAGTCTGCATTCATTTTTAGCATACGTTGGAAATGATGCTAAAACTTGTGTTTCTTTTTTATGGTAGTTTACAAGGAATCCAATAGTCTATTCAGTCTAACCATCGTTTTCAAACTAAAATATTTTTAGGCGACTATCTGGTTGAGAATGTTAACATGGGAAAAGGTAAGTTATGAACCTCATAGTGATGTTTAATTTATGCTTATGTTAGAAACTGTAACAACCCCCTCCAAACAAGCATGCCAAAAGCTACTCATTTAATTTAAAACGCCAAAATGGCCCAACATAGTCACGCTATAAAAATTACAAAGCTGGGTTCGCGGAAATAACCCTAACTACAGCTGAGAACATAACTACAAAATAAAAAGGGAAAGTCTTCTAATCCTTCTATACGCAAGCTCCGACTCACGTCTTGCCAATCCTCTAAATCAGCTCTTGGCTACCTGCTTACTGTTAATGCCAAAAATCGCACAAAAGTACAACTCGAGGTTGATTGTGGAGCTTAACAACTAAAGAAAGAAATCTCTCGACAAAACGTGCGACAAAGACAAAAATGTAAATGAGACAGAGAATTTTGGTGACGCGGGAAAAACCTCAACGAGGAAAAATCCCGCGGACGACAGTGGAAGTCGTCGCTGCACTATGGTCGCCAAACAGGGGCGATGTCCTTTGTTTCGGGTGTCGATCGTACAGAGATTACAATACAAGTGAAAGAAAGACTTTGAAATGTAAAGTAACTAGTGTTTCGAATGTAAAAATAATGTGAGTCGTGTGTAAAAATAAAGTGTCGTGTGCGAATGTCGTGTGTCGAGAGCGATTCTTCAAGATAGAGTTCTTTGCTTTGAATATTCTCCTGGGTTTGGAAGATTGTGTCTGATGTTCGCTATCTGTAGTCTTGTCCCTTGAAATGATGATTGAGCTCAATATTTTTAGTCTTCGGGTGCTTTAATTGATTCGTTGAATGTTTCATGTAACTGTCGTAACGGTTTGCTGACTTGAATGCTCATAACTAACCTTGTCGGTTATAGCCGTTGATCATAAATGATATTGACTCCTGCATTAAAACACTGAACAAACGTAACAGTTTATAGTATACGTTAGTCGGTCGAGGTCGCATGGTTTTATGTGACGGTCGTGTGAAATAGGCGACATCGTGGTCGAGTGTCGTGAGGTAAATAACTTTTCGATATCAACTCTAATCAGGGGATAAAATGCTCATGATTTTACCTTACCAAAGAAAAGGGAAGTAGGCGTTTTTCTTACCTCGGTCGTGGTCGAGACTGGTGAAATTTTGCCCAAACACTTACCTGAAAAGGTTTTAGTTTTGAAAAGCGAGGGTTAGGCCATGAGGTCTAGTGAGATTCCCTCTTGCTACCAATACCACGCCACAATTGTCAACTAAGAAGATTTATAAGGATTTAAAACAGTTACACCTTGTCAGTTTAAGTACACACACAACACATGTTAACGGCTCACACTTAATTATATACACACCTGTAACAACGTGTTAGGCACACACCCGCCCTTAGTGATCATATGAAACGAATTCATATATCCTGTATGGGACACACTCCCCATATACCCATATTAAATTCTCGCATGTCTTGCACATATTCATAAAATAATTTACACACTCTGATCATGCATAATTAAAACAACGTGAATCATGCAATCCAATATATCAGTGCAAGAAATAAATTCGAGTATCGATAAGGCTTCGGTTTAGAAAGACTCACCTGATCCGATGTCCCGCACCGCTACCCTCTACTCGCACCTACAATCGTATTAAATCAAAAGAGCCGATGAGACCCTCTACGCACTCAGAAGCCTACGGATTCGAGTATCACTATTTCCGGATTCGGACAAACTCCCGGAATCCAACCGGGTTTCTGGTACGGGTTCCGGTACCACTTCCGGTTCCCTATGGGTTCTGGTACGACTTCCGGTTCCCTACGGGTTGCGGTACCACTTCCGGTTCCCTACGGGTTCCGGTACCACTTCCGGTTCCCTACGGGTTCCGGTACCACTTCCGGTTCCCTACGGGTTCAGGTACCACTTCCGGTTTCTTGTCCGGATTCCCGAACAATTCCGGATCCATTAGGATTCCGGATGTGGCAGACCAGTGGGGTTTTTGCTCACGAACTGGAACACTTACTAATACCCCAAACAACGATTTCACACCTCTTCAAATGGTGATAACCCACAGCAATTAAAGGAGTAATATCACCAACCAATATTATATGATTTCTACATAACTCAAAAAGAAGAAATTTCACAGACTCCATTTCCTTTTTCCCAAGATGAACAAAAGCTCAACCCTAACTCTCCCAATCTTATAATTAGATAACTAATTTGTAAGAGATGAATATTACCTTGCAAGGACGATGATCACGCACAATCTTGGAGAAATCTCACTTGCTTTGCTCCTTGTTGAATTTGGCACCCACAAATCGCCTCCTAGCCGCACACACACACTGATCTTGATGGAATTTAGGGTTATTTAAGGGTTTTCACTCATTTTATACCCTTTGTCAAAGAACACCAAACTCTTCCTCAATCACACTTACGCCCCAAACTTATTATTTATTCACAAAGGACCCGGTTATTACATCATCCTCTCCTCAAAAGAATTTCGTCCCCGGAATTCCATCTTCGAACAAACGAGGGAAACGGGTTCTCATCTCCGATTCCACCTCCTAAGTTGCCTCTTGCTCCTTATGGAAATGCCACTGAACTTTCACTAACGAAATTTCTTTATTCCTCAACTTTCAGACTTTGCTATCTACAATCGCCAATGGCTCTTCAACATAGTTTAACTTCTCGTCCACACGAATGTCTTCCTACGGTACTTCCATGCTTTCTTCGGCCAGACACTTCCTTAAATTCGACACATGAAAGGTCGAATGAATTCCTCGGGTAACTTCAACTTATACGCCACGTCACCTACACTCCCGATGATGGCGTACGGCCCGACATACTTAGGCCTTAGCTTCTCTATCTTTCCAAATCGCACGACTCCTTTCCATGGAGACACTTTAAGCATCACTTCATCCCCCACCATGAATTTAATCGGTCTCCTTCTTTTGCTCGCATACATCCTGTGGCGGTCTTGAGCCACCCTTAACTTCTCATGAATCTGGTTGTCTTATCAGCAGTCAACCGCGCGACCTCCGATCTCACCCAATGCCTCTTTCCCACGATACCTCGCTATTCTTGGTAGGTTCACAGATAACTACACCAGCCAACCTTTTTGCTTCTATAAGGATTCTATCACTCCCATTAAGCATAACCCTTAAATCAAAAGAGCGTATACCAACGAATTATCACACTTTCGGTTAACTATAACTCTTACCCAGAAAATTCGCGTAACACAAAAACGTCTCAGGTCAACTGTACCAACTGTAAAAATCGTACACAATATCAACCACACCCAGACTCACGGTTTTAAAATGCGATAAAATAAGGGTTTCACACACAATTCCACAATCGTTTTTCCCCAACACGATATACATCTAAAGCAGGTAACACTTCCTTGCCTGAATTGCATTGACTACCATCCATTACTAATTATTCACACGTTCTCACCACATCATCACCCCACACTATACTTAGCTAAGAGTAGGAAACTTCTACACTTCAACATTTGAAGCAACCACCAACCAAACCGAACCAATCCAAAAGACACACATGCAACTTCCCACTGCACCCAACAATCGTCTATCCACCTACAAATTCAAGTTTCACCTGCTCAACAGGAAGGAGCAACCATTGCTCACACAAAACAATTCCCATTAGCTTAATGTTGAACGACAAGGTTCCCTTGGAATATTTCCCACACTACTACCAAGTCTAATCCAAAGGTCCTTCATCCCGAGTACCACATTCGACTACTTTCTTCCACTTCCTTCTCAAACATAAAACATGTTTCCAAAGAACAGCTCACTAGAAGGTGCACACTCTCGACCAACCACACAAGCTAACTCTCCCCTACTTCTAAACCATAATATACACGAAAATCCTCTCTCTCGTACTCACACTAGGAGTTCGTGTACCTAACAACGACCCCTTGGAAACGTTGCTTCCCGATTTCTACGTTATTTGCCCAAACCTTCCACCTCCAGTTTACCCCTCTTATTTCACAAACCATCTCTACCTCCTCAGGTTAGCATAGAACAGTACTCATTCCATTCAATCTAAATGCGTGGAAAACACCTTTGCTTTACCATGTCCAACCGAACGGTTTAACCATAAGGTTCACTAAAGGATCCAATCACACATATCTTGTCCCACAAACGGGGTTATCCCACTCATGAGAAATCTCTTACACGCAGGGAATAATTCAACATCCCAAAGATGTCGCATCTACTGCGAAACGTCATAAACTTACCAATCCAACATCTTCACAAATATTACACTGACACAAGGCAAACTCGCTTATCAACTCATCGCAACCAAAGAGCACACAATTTCCTTCTTAGCTAGCCACCAACTACCACCTCATTCTTTTATCCTCGAATCAGCTATACCACAACACCCACCTAACACCAATTCGTCTCAACACACATGTTAATGCCAAAAATTGTCCAGAGGATAACTTAAGGTTGATTGTGGAGCTTAACAACTAAAGAATAGAATCGTTCGACAAAACTATGCGATACAGACAAAAAAGTAAAAGGAGACGAGAGAATTTTGGTGACGCGGGAAAAACCTCAACGAGGAAAAAACCCGCGGATGACAGTAGAGGTCGTCGATGCACTATGGTCGCCAAACAGGGGCGACGTCCTTGTGTTTCAAGTGTCGAGAGTATAAATGATGTACAATACAAATAACAGAAAGAAATTAATTCGTAAAGTAAACAAATGCGTCGTGTGTAAAAACAATATGTCGTGTGTCGTGAGCGATCTTTTGAGAGAGAGTTCTTGTGCTTCGAATGCCTTTTTCGTTATGCAGTGAGTATTCTTGTGTTTAGATGTCCGCAAATGTGGTTGAGGCCTTTGTTTATATAGCCTTCGCAGCTTTTAAATGATCCCATAAAAGCAGTATAACGTCGTAACGGCTGTGGAGAGTTAATACTCATAATGATCCTCGTCGGTTATGGCCATTGGTCATTAATGGCGTTGATCCTACATTAAACAGAGAAATCATAACAGTTGTGTCATACGTTAGTTGGTCGAGGTCGCAAGGTATCTTACGACGGTCGAGTGTCGTGAGTAACTCTCGACTTAAACTTAGGTCTGACGATAAAGTGTGTATGATTTTATCTTAATATAAAATGTGTAAGAAATATTTTTTCCTTTTTTGGTCGTGGTCGAGGTTAGTGAAATTTTACCCAAACGGTTTGCCGCCAAAATTTAAAAATAGAGTGGCAAATTCAAATTTCGAATTTTTTAAATTCTTGTCAAAAAGACGTCTGGGGTCGTGACACGTGTCGAAAAGTCGTTTCAGTTGCCTTGGAACTGGATCGGTCCAATTCCAACTGGATGGGAAGTCGAAAAGGGGATAAGATCGTGACGTCATGCTGACGTGCAATCATGTTAAACAGATGTGAATGCCAGGTGTCGACGGTCTGTCGAGTATTCGAAAAGGTATGGCCACGTGTCGATCATCGAGCGACTCGACCTGACACGATTATTTACATAAATAGAGACCCTTGGTGGATCTTTTGCAGTTTACGTTTTCAGAATCCCTTAGAGCGAGTTTTCTTCTCCGATCTTTGCTATCTTTCAGCAAATCTATTCCAAAATCCTGCAAAATCTTAAGCCGATTTTAGAGTCTTCGAGGATTAGAGCACTATTTAAGGTACGATTCCTTCTCCTTTATATGCGTGGCAAGTCCATAGCTAGAAATCCTAGGAAGAACTGGGATCTCTTTGGTTTTTTCAGACCTGCAAATTTGGCTCACAGGATTAGCTATGTCAACCGAACCTGCGAGTTCCATTCGAGATCAAGAGGATCTCGACTCCGTTAGGAAACTAGCACAAATCCCTGCGAGGATTACTCTGACTAGGGCTGGTCAGATTCGACCAGAATGTGTCCAGATGGGTATTTCGTGATATACGAATACCCGTTCAAGATAGGTTTCAGTGGCCATATTCGCCTTTAGCCAAGGCGTTTATGTGCGAGTTCGATCTTTCGTCGGGGCAGTTAATGCCCCAATTCTGGCGCGTCATCCAGGTCGTCGAGCGACTTACCAAAGACTGGGATTCTCCCATGAACGTGCGCGAACTCCTGATGGCGTACCAGGTCAAAATGGACGGGTATCGTCGTTACAGCCTCTTTTCGAGGTTCAAGGGCGACCGTACCTTGGTCTTAAAAACTGCGGTCAACGACCGTAAGTGGAAAGCTAGGTACGCGTTCGTGCGTGTATCGACGCTCGACCTTGAGAGCGACTGGATCAGGGCCGGCTGGAACATGGCGGGTGAGGTTCTAAAGCTTTGTCGTACGTCTTACGTTGTATTTTATTGACTTGTGTTTTTACTTACCTTTTCTTTTGGTTATCGACAGACATCAAGTTCGAAGACGTGAAGCCTTACGCCAACTCTCAAGCCAAGATCAGCAGATGTCTAGTATACAGCGTCGACGATCGGTCGTTCGTTACACGACATCTCATGGATGAGGACGACGAGGACGTGGTCTTCCTGGGAGAGAACCGAGAGGAAGAGACGGAAGAAGAGGAAGGAGGAGGAGAGGAGAGAGAAGAGCCGAGAGAAGAAGAAGAAGAGATGACTGGTAAGTGTACCTCAACCTTTCTGCTCGACTTCATCTTTCCTCTTTTCAATCGTGTAACGCTCTTTTTTCATTCTTGTTTTTCCAGGGGAATCTCAGGCGAAGGTGTTGTCTGTGGCTGTTAAGAAGGCAGCCCAAGCTGAACTGGCCCGCAGGGGCAGAGAGAAAAGGAAGGGGACCTCGACCACTGGGTCGGGGGTTCTGAAGAGGACGAAGATGACGGTCCCGAGGGAACCGTCTTCAAAGGCCGGCGACTCATCGAGAATCGTCACACCTGAGAAGGCGAAGATATCGATCGCATCTCCGGTGAAGACGAAGACGTCTTCTGGTGCGATCGATGCGACACCTGTCAGTTTGGCGCCTCCGGCGAAAACAACGGTGCCTCTATCTGCCACGTCGACCCCTTCGTCGGCCGACAGGGCAAGGGCGTCTCGACGGGAGAGGCTGAAGTCACGACGGTTAACTTTACGTTGCCGTCGGACTTCATGGTTGATAACGTCCTAGACGGGATGAAGCTCTTTCCCCATATGGGGAAATATCAGCTCCCTTCTTTCAAGGAGCGCTTTCAGGGAGTCCCGGTCGAGGAGACGGGATCCCACGTCGCGGGACTTGCGTTTATGGTAAGTTTTTTCTTTCAAAACTTGTCTTTTTTTACTTTTGTAACTTTGTCGAGTGTTTACTAACCTGTGTCTTTTGTGTAACTTTCAGGCGTTCCAGTCCTCCCTTGCTCTGTACTCCGAAATGGAGAAGACAAGGGGTTTAGTGCCCGCGGCTCTCGAAAGAGAGAAGGCAGCACTGGAGAGAGAGAAGATCGCCCTGGCGCGCGTCGAGGCCTTATCTGTGTGTCTCGACGACGTCCAGAACGACTTAGAGGTCGTTGAACGTGAGAGGGACGAGTCGAGAGGACGCCTCCAGCAGGCCCTGTCCCTGATTGCCGATTCGAGGGCCGAGTTGGATAGGACCAAAGAGTCCTTGGCTGCGAGTGAAAATGAAGCCAAGGATTCTAAATCTAAGGTGTCGGAGTTGGAGGGGGAAGTGAAGGAGCTAAGGGACGAACTGAAGTCCGTCTTCGCCCTTGCTCGATTGACTGCACGAGCGGCGATCATGCGACAGCACCTGTTGGGCAAGAATCCTCTTGCCTCTGCATCGAAAGAGATGTTGTTCTACTTGTCGAGCGTCGGGTCCGAGAGGGACCTCGACTCGGACGACGAGAAGGAGGGCGAGGAGGAGGAGATGGACGAGGGCTTCAAGGGCGAAGCTTCTGGCAAGAATGCGACCGACAATCCTCCCCAACTTTAGAAAAGTTTTTTAATTTTTGTCTTTTACTGACCGACCGTTGGTGGTCGAGTCGTTTGATGTAATCGTCATTTGGACTTGGAATGAAAAGATTGTTTCTCTTTCGAACTTGTGCATTACTTTGTCTTATTCATTTTGTATCACCAAATAAACATACATCGTATGAAAATGAACATAAAGAACAGAGACATAGGCATTCATTGCAACACCTCGATTAGAACATAGGTTGTAAGACCTTTAGACTTTTAAGTCGTGTAAAGCAAACATAGGTACGTGCGATTAAAGCATTTACCCAAAACATGGTAATTTTTCTAAGTCTGAAAACTTAGATCGTGAGGTCTTTGGCCCTTATGATCGTATAAATAAGACATGCGACTGACTTGGGTCGTGCGTTCCTGCAATTGTACAATCAAGTCATTTAGTAGACCTGATTGCTTATGTCGTGCGATCCTGCGAAAATATACTTAAGTCGTGTAATAGACTTAGTAACTTATGTCGTGCGATCCTACGATAAAACAAGGTCAGAGGTTGGTCGTTGGCTAGCCAACGACCCTCCGATGCTTAAGTCAGTAATCGCCGTGATGAAAAAATCGTATGAAAAAGGAAAAAGACTTAGAAGAAATACCTTTTCAAATGTGTAGCATTCCAGCTATGTGGGGCGTATTGGTTGTCGAGGGTTTGGAGCCGATAGGCACCTTTACCTACGACTTCTGAGATTCGATATGGCCCTTCCCACTTGGTGGAAAGTTTACCTGCATTGAGCTCTTGAGTGCTCTGGAACACTCATCGAAGGACGTAGTCGCCTTCTTGGAAGACTTTAGTTTTGATGTTCTTGTTGAAATGTCGCTCGACCGCTTGCCTCTGCGACGCCATTCTGATCAGTGCTGATTCTCTAAACTCTTCAAGGGCGTCGAGGTCATAACTTAGATCGACCAAATTATGGTCGACAGAAGTGTGCCTCGAAGTCGGGAGCCAGACCTCGACCGGAAAAACTGCTTCACAACCATAGACCAAAGAGAAAGGGGTTTGTCCTGTGGACGTGCGGGGTGTCGTGCGATTCGCCCACAGGACTGAAGGGAGTTCTTCGACCCACTTTCCTTTGGCAGGTTTTAATTTTTTCTTGATCGAAGCAATAATGGTTTTATTGCTCGATTCCGCAAGTCCATTTTCCCGGGGATACCGAGGTGTCGAGGTCGTCAGCTTGATATTGCGGTCTTCACAGAACTGTCGAGTCCTGTTGCTTATGAATTGGGATCCATTGTCGCAGACAATTTCGGATGGAATCCCAAAACTGCATATGATGTTAGTCTGGATAAAAGAGACGACTTCCTTGTCCCGGACTTGGGAAAAGGCAGCTGCTTCTACCCACTTAGATAAATAATCTGTAAGTACGAGAAGAAATACCTTTTGCCCGGGGGCAGGTGGTAACTTGCCGACAATGTCCATCCCCCATCTCATGAAGGGCCATGGGATCAATGTCGAATGTAAAGGTTCAGAAGGTTTGTGGGACGTACCTGAATGTCGTTGACAAGGATCACAATTCTGGACATACCTGGCGACGTCTTGTCGTAGTGTCGGCCAAAAGTATCCTTGTCGAGAGATACGATTGGCCAGACTGCGACCTCCTGAATGGTTGCCACACTCTCCGTCGTGCATTTCTTGAAGGATTCTTTGAACTTGATTTTTGCTGATGACACATCTCAGATTCAATCCTGTCGATGATCGTCGATAGAGTCTATCTCCGATCACGACATACTTGGATGCCTTGAACCTGATCTTCCGAGCTTCCATCTTGTCTTCTGGGAGTTGGTCGTGCATAAGGAAATTTCTGATGTCGCACGACCAATCATCCTCTTAGTCTTCGATTTGGACGACGTCGTCATTTTCAATGGACGATGTCGCCAGGTGGATCATAGGGATGTTGTCGAATAATGGTTCGTTGAGTGCAGATCCAAGGTTTGCTAAAGCGTTGGCCTGAGTTTTTTGGTCCCTTGGAATCTGTTCAATGGAAAATTGCTTAAAAATTTCCGATTTTTCTTTTGCTACCTTTAGATACGCCTTCATCTTTGAATCTTTGGCCGCGAATAGTTTTACACACTTGAAACACACCGCGAAACAAGGTTTGATATGCAGACACGACGCCTCCATAAGGAATAGGCACACACACATCGATCTCGAGGACCGCTCACACGCAACCCATGATATCTCACAACCTTGTCCAATAACCGAAATTTGCATTCACAAAACTCTTTTCATGCGGTTTTAAAATACGGCAAAATCGCCCATACTGGGAGAGTCGGTCGACTCTCACACTCGCGGATATGACAATAACATGTCTATATCGATTTCACTCATAAAATCATGCGATCAAATATTGTTATGATTTCTACAACAAGGTTAATTCTTTTGTAAAAAGGTGAAATAATTCACTACTTCTCCAAGTTCAAAATCTACTACGCAACGCAAATAAATTTGTCTTTTCCATTAAACACACACTTGCACGCGCCAACTCATTTTCAAAACCAGAAACTTACAAGGCACACACACACACACACACATTTTGACATGAAGGACTCAGGTAACTTGTTTGAAAATACAATGCATGACTCACTTTACATTGAAGGCTATTCACTCAAGCAAGGTTAACCGTTGACATTCACGTCAACTCAACACCGACGCTCTACATCCTACTAAACCGTTTGGATTTCTCGCATCTGCAACAACCTTTGGTACCGGTGTCTCCCCTACATACTCGTATGCCCCTTTTCATCCTATCCTCGCTTCATAATATCAACCAACACATCTACCTTTTCTCTACCACCCTTGCCACTCATCCACTGCCTAGAGAGTAAGAAAGCACATCTCTACTACCTGATCCTTGAGTTGAAACTCTCAAGATCCCACTCCGTCGACATCGAAAACTCCCAGAATGAAGAATCGTCAGAAATTAAGAGCTCACCTCCCATCAATTATTCTTCCCTTAAGAACTCAAGAGGTTCTACCTCACATCAGCCATCCACAACTTCACACATTAATCCTTCTAGATGATGTCATCAATCATACCACGAACGATCTCGCACAAAACACTAAGCCATCACCATCATGGCCAGATTAGAACTCTCTACACACTACCACCAATCTCTACACACTACCACAAATCTCTACACACTACCACCACTCTCTACACACTATCACCACCCTCTACACACTACCACCAATCTTTACACACTACCACACCCATCGATCATCTAAACAACAATAATCGAGCACACCCATGCACCTGTAAATTCATAATGACATTGGCCATATGTGATTTGAATTTACCTTACATGAGAGTCCTCACTACCATCGTCCCGAATTCCCGATGATCCAGGTCTTCCCTAAAGGCTTCCTATATCTCAGTTGTGTCCTCCTACTCCACAGTTTAAGTCTAGGCCCATCTGGTCACCTAAATCCCTTAAACTAGTGCTCTGATACCAACTGTAACAACCCACTCTAAACAAGCATGCCAAAAGCTACTCCTTTAATTTAAAACGCCAAAATGGCCCAACATAGTCACGCTATAAAAATCACAAAGCTGGGTTCGCGGAAATAACCCTAACTACAGCTGAGAACATAACTACAAAATAAAAAGGGAAAGTCTTCTAATCCTTCTATACGCAAGCGCCGACTCACGTCTTGCCAATCCTCTAAATCAGCTCTCGGCTACCTGCTTACCTGAAAAGGTTTTAGTTTTGAAAAGCGAGGGTTAGACCATGAGGTCTAGTGAGATTCCCTCTTGCTACCAATACCACGCCACAATTGCCAACTAAGAAGATTTATAAGCATTTATAAACAGTTACACCTTGTCAGTTTAAGTACACACACAACACATATTAACGGCTCGCACTTAATTATATACACACATGTAACAACGTGTTAGGATACACACCCGCCCTTAGTGATCATATGAAACGAATTCGTATATCCTGCATGGGACACACTGCCCATATACCCATATTAAATTCTCGCATGTCTTGCACATATTCATAAAATAATTTACACACTTTGATCATGCATAATTAAAACAACGTAAATCATGCAATCCAATATATCGGTGCAAGAAATAAATTCGAGTATCGATAAGGCTTCGGTTTAGAAAGACTCACCTGATCCGATGTCCCGCACCGCTACCCTCTACTCGCACCTACAATCGTATTAAATCAAAAGAGACGATGAGACCCTCTACGCACCCAGAAGCCTACGGCTAAACGAAAGTCCCAAACCAAAATATCTGGATTAGGTTCCGGACTCGGTTCCGGTAGCTTCCGTGTTCATACCGGGTTCCGGTATCACTATTTCCGGATTCGGACAAACTCCCGGAATCCAACCAGGTTTCTGGTACGGCTTCCAGTTCCCTACGGGTTCCGGTACCACTTCCGGTTCCCTATGGGTTCCGGTACGACTTTTGGTTCCCTACGGGTTCCGGTACCACTTCCGGTTTCTTGTCCGGATTCCCAAACAATTCCGGATCCGTTAGGATTCCGGATGTGGCAAATCCCAAACCAGTGGGGTTTTTGCTCACAAACTGGAACACTTACTAATACCAAAAACAACGATTTCACACCTCTTCAAATGGTGATAACCCACAACAATTAAAGGAGTAATATCACCAACCAATATTATATGATTTCTACATAACTCAAAAAGAAGAAATCGCAGAGACTCCATTTCCTTTTTCTAAAGATGAACAAAAGCTCAACCCTAACTCTCCCAATCTTCTAATTAGATAACTAATTTGTAAGAGATGAAGATTATCTTGCAAGGACGATGATCACGCACAATCTTGGAGAAATCTCACTTGCTTTGCTCCTTGTTGAATTTGGCACCCACAAATCGCCTCCTAGCCGCACACACACACTGATCTTGATGGAATTTAGGGTTATTTAAGGGTTTTCACTCATTTTATACCCTTTGCCAAAGAACACCAAACTCTTCCTCAATCACACTTTACGCCCCAAACTTATTATTTATTCACAAAGGACCCGGTTATTATAGAAACTCACGTTGTTAGACGTCGGTAGAAATCTTATCTTCGCCTAGATTTGTTTCTTTTTGTTGCTGGTTTTGAGGAAATCCAAGGAAATTTGTATTATTGTATCCATGGATCATATGTCGGATGGTTTTTGTCATTGAGGTAAACTTTGGATTTTTGGGTGCTACAAACAAGATTCAACTGTTAAAGTAGAAAATCTAATTTTGAGAAGTTATTTTTGAAAGATATATTTTTGACAAATAAAGAATTTACTTTTAGGAAAATGACAAGGTCGTAAATGATAGAGGAGCATTTGTGTGCTTTTAACATATAAAAAAAGGTTTTTTTGTTACTATCTATTGGTAGAGTAATTTTTTGAAGTATGTAATATTTATATATGATAAATTAAAACTTTGTGAGAACTTTATGGGAACTTTGTGGCCACTGTCCATAATGATTCACTTGCGAGAGATTAGGATATTTATGGATGCTTCCATTACATGAAGTTCCTGACCAATTTGCTATTACGTTTGTCTTAAGGAATACTCACACCCATACTCTTCTTTTAATTAAAAAATTCATTTATTTACTTTAAGCAATTTCACCAACAAATATTGATGGTTTTCTCAAAACCTACACAAGCACAAAAGTTTAATTATAAATATCTACGATTCTTAGTTGATCAGTCCAAGTAGAAACGATCTCGGTATTATTACCACTTCACTTTATTACTTAATAGCGATCATAGTGTTCGGTGTGCACTTGCACCACCAATATGGGAACAATGTGGCCACATTGTGGACTTATTATGATTTCTGTTATCATATATGAGTATATCTCAATTTGATTGTTTGTTCAGTTTTTTTGTCTATTCATATCAAATAACTTGATTATGTGACTTAATTTATTCTTACATGTCAACCAAACAAGGTAAAGAAACAATATTGACTCATTTCAGTATGGTGCTCATTCTTTTATTTAGGGGGTGTTTTGGGATTGCTTATTTAAAGTGCTTATTAACTTATTCCGGTGTGGTACCGGTTAATAAGCAGTTTTTAGTGTTTGGATGGTTAAAAAAAAATTTGCGTATAGCGGTTTGGCACCGGTGATAAGAAGTTTTTGATAAATCATTCAATTTTAACTTATTGACTTATTTGAAACAACTTATCAATTTTTGGTTATTTTACATATATAAGCAATCCCAAACACTCTCTAAATAACAACTTATTAGCTTATTACGTTTTGGTACAACCATAAGCTAATCCAAACACTTTTTATAAAACTCTGCTTTGACACCACATAAGTTAAGAAGCACTTTTACATAAAAGCATAAGTTGTTTTAAATAAGCAATCCCAAACACCACCTGGCTCATTTTAGTATCGTGCTCATTCCTTTATTTAGTAATTTTATCTAATCATATTGAACCAGCTATAAGTTTAAATAACTACCAAGCAAGGTTTTAAATGGCGTGAGGCGTGGCGGCGAAGCCAAGCCACAAACCATAGCAGGGGCGTGCCATGAAGGGGGCGGGTTGGGCGTACGCCCAGGGCCCATAAAAATCAGGGGCCCGATATTTTATATATATATATATATATATTTATTAGTAGTTATAAAAAAACAAAAATTTATAAGCTAATATTCAGTTAAATAGCCCAATTTAATAAAGACTCTTGAGAGAGGGCCCAATCCAAATATCAAATTAAATGCCCAATTTACTAACCTAATAATTTCATCGCCTAAGTACTAACTAAGCCCCTAATTCCATCTGTGAGTACCGAGAAGAGAACGCATGCGTCAAAAATTGAATTCGTCTCTTCATCAAACTCTACAGTTCTACCTCTCTTTTTCTCATCATCTCGTGTCGTTTCATCTTTCTAACGGTAATTGATGAATCACGAAGAGACAATGAAAAAATCGATGCAATGGCCTCCTTCAATCATCCTTCTCATAGTCGTTAATGGTAATTTATGTTGGTCCCAAAATGGCTCAACAAGTATTGTAGAAGGGGGGGGGGGGGGTTGAATACAATACTCGGATTTTTCACAAGTTTTAATTCAATATATTGAAAATCTTTCAACACGAATTACACATAGAAAACAAAAGATTGTTGCGGAAAAGAACAGTTAAACTATTCTAACAATCTAACACAAAGTAAACTGAAAAACACTTAGAACAAATTGGACACTTAGACACAAGATGTAGTTTCAGTAAGAAAGGAGCTTGCACTTAGTAATCTTCATAAGCGTGATTTGCATGGAGAGTCTTCACCTCTATTTATAGTCCATGCATCATTTAATGCTTGGGACACTTGTCACTCTTCCATTCATTGTAGAGGTTGACTTCTGAAAAGCTAATATCTCCCTTTTTAACTTATCCAAAGAACCAGGAGGACAGTCGTACCAGAAAAAGACCTTATCTGAGAATAGATAAGATGACAAACTGCCACTTTTATCTGACAATAGGATATTGTCTCATAATAAATGATCTTTTCTTTTGTCTTCAGAGAATAAGGCTACCGACTTCCTGTATTGGAAACTGCACCAATTCAAAATCTCACTTCTTTAGAGAAGAGAGATCCTTCACCGAAGTGTAGAATATTTCGGTGCAGTCTTCTTAAACTCCCACCGATCTCTAAACACATATCGGTGGAAGTCTTCTTGAACTCCTCACCGAATTTCTTTAATTTCGGTGAAGCTTGTCCACCGATAGCACAAGTATATCGGTGGTGGTGTAACTTCTAGGAAGTTGCTGCCGATTTTCTCACTTCCGCAATGAGATAGTCTTCGCACTTGGTTTCGGTTGATTTTCGACTTCACCGAACAATTGATATGAGAGTACAAGTTACACAAAAGAATCCAAACATATTCTAAGTACCTAAGAGGATTTAATTGAGTCAATTTCAAATCTGTGATGACCCAACAATCTCCCCCTATTTGAATTTGATCTCTATCTTTAGAATATTAAAGAGAAAATGAAAATAAGTGCATTTTGACCCTTTTTACTCTTTTGGGTTCTTTTCACATAGACCTTTTTTTTTTAACTATGTTTCTTTGAGTATATCTATACAGTATATATAAAGCAAGGAAGTAAAAGGTATGTACAGCAAAGTATAAACAAGAGAAGCACTTTGAATTGCACAAGTCATTCTCATACATCGGTAAGCAAAATATTATCAAAAACTACCGAAAGGTAAAAAAAAAGACCTACTTCTTTGACGATTGTCGGCGTTTGATCTCATCCATTAAGATTCGGTAGTATGGTTGAGCTTCGGGGATGTGAGGGAACAAGTTGTGAATGCCTTCAAGAAACATGGTGTCGGCAACTGGGATTTGAGAGAATCTGAAGAAGGCTCGTTTACCGAAACCATCATTGAAATACAGTCCTGGAATCGGTGACAGGCCCAGAGTTGTCGTGGGATATGATGCCGAAGTGGGAAGGGAAAGACTTAAGTTACTTACATTCGGTATCTTTCCTTCCTTTGCCATATCCTTGAAGACAGTGTCGGGGGGGTTCTGAACTTTGGGAAGGCGCACTTCTTCCTTCAAGGATTGCAGTTTCGATCTTTCATCGGTGGTCAGCACGATGCTATACTTCTTTTTGATCTCCTTCATTTTTGCCATTAGACCATCAATGTATTTTACAAAGATGTCCTTCTTTGGGTTTGGATTTTTGGCCAAGTGTCGAGAGATTTCGTACCATTCGGGGAGACCGAAGGTTTTGAGTTGGTAGTCTCTTACACTTTTCAAAGAGCCATCTTCCCGATCAATGATAAGGCAGATGTCTTTTGGGTTGGCTCTGAAGGTTGCGATCTTGACACCTGAGATCGGGGTTCTGTCGGATCGGTGGTGCATCTTCTTCTTGTACCATCTAACTTCTTCATTTCTCTCTTGTTCATATTCACTCAGCACCGATTTCTGTGCTGACACGGCATCGGTGGACTTGGCTTTCTTGGCTTCTTCCTCTGCAACTTTTAAAGAGAGGGCCTTTGAATCATCAAGGGCTTTTTGGGCTAATCTAGCTTCCTCAATTTCTTGAGGAGTCAGTCCGAGATTGGGTTCCTGCAGATGTGATGAAGGAGGTTTAAGTTTGAGTTTGTCTGCATCGGTGGGACGAGTCCCATACTTCATCCTTTCTTTCTCTATTCTTTCTTGTCCGGCCAATTGTTCGGCAGTAAGATGTTTCTTTCCCTTGTCTGTTTCGGCCGTAGAAAGTTACTCCCCCTCAGTTGTTGCTTTGTCTTCCAAGTCCAACTCTTTTTCTTTAGAGAGTTGCTCCCCCTCAATGTCGGCGGTTTCAGCGTGAGTTTCGGTGGTATCAGGGATGTCATCGGTGGAAGATGGAGGCTTGGGGATGACCGACTGTCTAAGAGATGGCAACTTGGGTTGGGTTGTCTTTTTCTCCCCCTCAGCACCAACCAGAATCTTCATACCCAGCTGTCTGAAAATGTAGTCGAATTTCTTATGAAGAAAAGAGAGTTGGTTCGGTACCTCTTCAGAAACCATGGTGAAGTCACCGAGATCCATCTCCAGTTGGCCGAATTCTGGAAGTTTGGCCTGAATGTCACGAAGGGAGTCAGCAGTGGCTTGGCTGAAGTCTTGATGAGACTTAGCTTCTTGAAGCATCCTCTGAAGTTCAGAATCTTTGACGTTGGAGGCTGCCTTGAAAGCACCAAAGGAGAAGGCAAGATCCCCATGAGATCGTGACAAAGAGTCCACCTTGGAAACTAAAGAGTTGATGTCGGTGGTAAAGGGCCGTAGAGCATCGGCAATAGCATCTGAAAGAAGCTTCGGCAGGCGAGATTCAATAGTGGATATTCGGGAACTCGTCATGACAATCATTGCAAGAGTGGCCTGTTTGAAAGATTCAAATTGGGTGCCGACAAGCCGACATTGTCGAGCACTTTCTTGTAAGTCTTCAATCAAAGAGGGTGCTTGAACAGTGGTGTTACCCCCGACATCCCTAGTAACTATGTAGCGGATGCGATGGGGATCCTCCGCCGAAATAGGAATGTTGCTGGGATACAACATTTCATCGGGGAATAGTGGTCTCGGTGGCGGAGTGGGAGCTCGTCGGGGTGAATTCTGACCCGGGGAGGGTGAACGGTGTGGCGTAGGCGATCTTTGGGGAGTTTGAACCAGGGGAGAACTTCGGGGAGAAGTCTGGTTCAAAGGTGACTCTGTTGGTGAGGGGATGATGACTCAGTGGGGATTGCTCCGACCGACGGGGAGGTTCGGGGAGAACCAATGTCGTCAAAGAGTCCTGCAAAGAAATCATGGGGGGATCTAATGGGGGGGAACCCTGATCGTGTTGTGCATTATCATCGATCAAGAAGTGACCGGGTGAAAGGCCGTGAAGTGCGTGGTCCAGACTTTCGGAGGGAGAGTCTAGACTTTCGATGGGAGAGTCTGCGTGTTCACTCAAGGAACGAGTTGGAGGAGGTAAATTTAGGGATGCCTTAGGGATAATCAAATGGTCCGTGGTGAACAAAAATGATTTGGAAGGGGATGGTTCACGGACAGTTCCTCGAGATCTCTTTAGACGAATCTTCGGGGGGGACGAAGAGTGCCTCCGCTTAGAAGGTTTTTGGACCGGGGAAGCCACCGACGGGTTAATCGGTGTCATGGTCCTGGAAGCAGCGGCGGAGGTGTCGGTGGCCGATTTCTTCTTCGCGCCGACCGACTTTACTCTTGGACGTGGGGAGGAGGTCACAACAGCAGGAAGGACCTCGGGGATATCGGGGTGTTGAAACCCTGGAATTTCAGAATCACCCCATTGAAGTTCTGGAGAGATGGCTAAAGTGATCATACCTCGGCGTAAAGGACGATCGGTGTCGAGAACACCGACGTTGAGTGTCTTGTTGCCGACGATCGGGGGAGACCAGTCATAGGTGAATCGGGGAGTGTGAGACTTGCGGTCTTTGTCCAGAGCTTTGCCAAGTTTGTGATGGATGATCATAGAGATGAATCGGGGGTAGGCAACATGGCACTTCTTTGGATGGGAGATTACTTCCACTAATTCGGTGAAGAAGTACTGGGAGAAATCCACTCGGCGTTGAAAGATTAAGGCATGGGCAAGTTTGGTGATGTATGAAAGGGATTGATCGTGGCCGCTCGTCTTTCGGGAGAGGCAGTGGATCGCATGGGCAAAGAAGAAGTTCCATACACCACCCATGTGACTCCGAAGAAGAGTTCCAGGACCTTTGGAGCTTTTGGAGTGGTCATCGATCACGTAACCTGTTGCACGGAGGACGTCTTCAAGAACGGTATCTGAATGCCATTCGTCATAGGGATCGAAAGCATCGATTTTAAGGGCAGTGCGAACATCATCGACCCCAAAGGTGAGGTCATGATCACCTTCGTCTTCAGAAAGGATGGATGCGTGGATCGCATCATTTGAGGAGTCATACACACAGGTAAGCCAGAATTTCCCAATGAGCATTTTGCTCATTTTGGGATAACAAGAGAAGGCATGAAGAAGGGGAGAGCAAGTGAAGAACTTGATTACATGGTTGAACTCTGGGTGAGAGGGGTCGGGTTCAAATCTTGCAACGTGATTGCATGGGTTGAACTTGAGATCAGCAAAACACGTAGGGGGTGTTCTTTGAGGACGCCATTGATGATCGAGCTCGAGGAAGGATTAGGGTGCAGGTTATAGATAGAGAACGGAGAAGAAGATGAAGGAGACGTAAAGGAAAAATGAAAGAGAAGGGTTGAGTATACCACTTGTTGGTCCCAAAATGGCTCAACAAGTATTGTAAAGGGGGGGGGGGGTTGAATACAATACTCGGATTTTTCACAAGTTTTAATTCAATATATTGAAAATCTTTCAACACGAATTACACATAGAAAACAAAAGATTGTTGCGGAAAAGAACAGTTAAACTATTCTAACAATCTAACACAAAGTAAACTGAAAAACACTTAGAACAAATTGGACACTTAGACACAAGATGTAGTTTCAGTAAGAAAGGAGCTTGCACTTAGTAATCTTCAGAAGCGTGATTTGCATGGAGAGTCTTCACCTCTATTTATAGTCCATGCATCATTTAATGCTTGGGACACTTGTCACTCTTCCATTCATTGTAGAGGTTGACTTCTGAAAAGCTGATATCTCCCTTTTTAACTTATCCAAAGAACCAGGAGGACAGTCGTACCAGAAAAAGACCTTATCTGAGAATAGATAAGATGACAAACTGCCACTTTTATCTGACAATAGGATATTGTCTCATAATAAATGATCTTTTCTTTTGTCTTCAGAGAATAAGGCTACCGACTTCCTGTATTGGAAACTGCACCAATTCAAAATCTCACTTCTTTAGAGAAGAGAGATCCTTCACCGAAGTGTAGAATATTTCGGTGCAGTCTTCTTAAACTCCCACCGATCTCTAAACACATATCGGTGGAAGTCTTCTTGAACTCCTCACCGAATTTCTTTAATTTCGGTGAAGCTTGTCCACCGATAGCACAAGTATATCGGTGGTGGTGTAACTTGTAGGAAGTTGCTGCCGATTTTCTCACTTCCGCAATGAGATAGTCTTCGCACTTGGTTTCGGTTGATCTTCGACTTCACCGAACAATTGATATGAGAGTACAAGTTACACAAAAGAATCCAAACATATTCTAAGTACCTAAGAGGATTTAATTGAGTCAATTTCAAATCTGTGATGACCCAACAATTTAGGTATCGATATTTTTCATTACTTAATACAAATCCGATTTCTCTAATGAATCTCACATCCTCCTTCAATCGTTTCTAATTTCAATCTGTTGAAAACGATTTCTGATTTCTCCAATATTAAGTTGTGTCTAATTTGAATCTCTGATTTCAATTTCATCGATTCAAAACAGATTTCTTCAAATTTCTGAGTTTGGAAATTTTGAAATTAGATAGTAACTGTAAGTAATTGTGTTTATTAGTTTATAATTTGATTATTTCAATTTATTTATTTCATTTTTTGTTTATGAGTTTTGGAATTAGTAGAATGAAATTGGAATAATGGAATTCTTGTCGACGATGGAATGAAATTATTATAATTTGAATAAAGTAGTTTGTACTTTTGATTTTTGGATGGAAAATTCCAATGGAAATTTTATAGTTTACATTATTACCTACTTTTTATGATTTCATTCCAAATTTCCAATGTAAATTTTTTAAAATCAGTTTATTGAGTGTTATTTTTTTCCTATTTACATACTTTTTTTATTATTATTGTTCTTGTTTCATCTACATCTAATAACCGTGTCTATTTTCTTCAAAAAAAATTACAGATTTTCATTTCATTCTACCAAGGTCTGATTGTTCCAAGACTACAGGCTACAAGCGTACAACTCAGGAGCTACTGTTCGAAGATTATAGTCTACAAAACTTAAAACTCAGGTGCTACTATTCTTATTAGTTTAAGCATAAAACATGAGTTGGGAGAGTAGAGTAAAGAAGTGTGAAAGCCATTAGATATCAAGCTTCTCAAATAAGATCCGCTTTACTTGAATTATCAAAAGCATGTGATGATGTCAAGTCGAAAAGTGAAGCGGAAAGTTTGGTAAGTGCAATTGAAAATTTTGAGTTTTTACTTGGTATGGTTATTTGGTATGATATTTTATATACAATAAACATGGTTAGTAAAAAGTTGCAATTCAAACCTATGTGTATTAATGCTAGTATGCTACCATGAAACAATTTGAAGGTATGATGAAGTACTTTGAAAAATATAAGAATGATGGGTTTGCATCAAGTATGGGTAATGCTAAAAAATTAACATGTGAAATGAATATAGATGAGGTCATCGATGTCACAAGAAAGGCTAAACGGATTGGCGCTACTATGTATTGAAAAAAATATACTAGATGGTATTGGTTTAGATGCTATTATTGATGATTTTGCGTCTAAGAAGGCTCGAAGAAGCTGTTTTGTATGAATTTTGATTAAAGTTGTTTTGTATGAATTATTATTGAAGTTCTTTTGCATACAAATTTGTTTTTTTATAATAAAAGCATTTGTTAAAAAAGTTATAGATATGAATGGCCCATTTTTTACAAATCGTCCAGGACCCATAAAAAGTTAGGAACGACCATAAGCTAAGAATCACTTTTACATAAAAGCATAAGTTGTTTTAAATAAGCAATCCCAAACACCACCTGACTCATTTTAGTATCGTGCTCATTCCTTTATTTAGTAATTTTATCTAATCATATTGAACCATGTATAAGTTTAAATAACTACTAAGCAAGGTTTTAAATGGCGTGAGGCGTGGCGTGGCGGCGAAGCCAAGCCTCAAGCCTTAGGAGCTACGGTGAAGCCATGACGTTTTCAAGGCGTGACTTATGGCGTCAAATTTTTAATTCATATATAATATTATATATAAAATATATGTTTTGTAGTGTTACTCAATGAGCTAATAGTAGTAAACAAGTTAAATTAGGTTATATATTAAAAAACTTGCAAATATGACATTAAAAACTTAAGGAAAAATTAAATTTCGCATTATGAAAACTGCACATTAGGTCATGGCGTGCCAAAGGTTTAACGTGACGTGATACCCAAGCCTTAATGCTATGGCGCACCATGACAGCTGTGCGACGAGTTTTTTAGAACAGTGCTACCAAGTGAAGAAACACAAAGAAAGCGACTATTTATTTTTTCTTTGCCATTTTTGGTTATAACAGAGAAGACCCGCTACAAGTTGATGAAGAAGAAGTTAAGATGTTGGGAACAAAGACGAAGACAATTCATGTGGAAATAATCACACACAAAAAAATCCACATTAATTAATTATTATCTTATCATTTATGAGCTGCATAGCCACCGATATTGATGTTTATTTGATCAACCTCAAATTGTCTTTCTTGATTTAGGTTTAACATATTTTTCGATTTGAATTGGTTTATATTTTTTTGGAAGGGTGTTTGAGGTTATGTCTAGACTAATCCCTTGGTAAATTATGACTGTAATACATCAGCCATGATTAAACTTCAGTGGCCACAATTGTTGTGTACGCCTGGATTAGAACCCTGGACAAATGAGATATTCCGCCACACCCCCCAGGGCCTTAACCAGTACGCCACAACCCTTGTGGTTAGCTAAAAAGTATATTTTGACTAGGTAAAAATGTGCATAAAAAGTTGATGTTATTCAATATATGATGTTATTTTTTTTGGGTAACCGTGAGTTTTCGGGTCAGCTTACGTGCACCAATTAATCCCCGGGCGACCATAAATGGCCTCGAGTCATCGCAGGTGAGTACCCCAATTGCCACAAGGGTTTTGGCAGTGCATGGATTTGAACACTGGGTAGATGAATATATGATGTTATTTAACATACATTAACATACCAAAGGGCCTTTGGCCTAGCGGTAAGACAACCTTTGTCCTCGTAAGAGGTCAGGGGTTCAAACATCACCAAAGGTGAGGATGATGTGTGAGTTTATTGTTGCATTTGTCGTATATGAATATCATATACTTCAAAAAAAAACATACACCATCATAGCTTTAGGGACCAAAATAAAACGAAGCATTCGATCATCGACCAAAAGTGTAGAATAGTTTAATTTTTTTGTCTTTTAATATACTAAATTAAAAACATGAAGATCTTAATAAGCTCGAAACTAAATTTGCGGTTTACTTTTTATAAAAACCACATACAATTTAAACATGTACAATTTTTAAGCAGAATAAAAAAATACCGATTTAATTTCGTTATCCTTATTAAGCCAAAACCATTATAAAAATTTGTTTTACCACTAAAATGGCGAAAAACTATATATTGTTCAAAATAAATAGATTAAATTTAGAGAAATTAATTAAAATACCCAAAGTTTGACTTTAACTTACCAAAATACTCACTTTCTCGCCAATTTTACTAAAATACCCATTTTTCTGCGATGGGGTTCGCGATCGCAGACCAGGGACCAATTTGGAAAATAAGTCTCCCGCGATCACGAAGAGGAGTCCCCGGTGCACGCTTTTTGATTTTATATTTACACTTTCAACCCCTATATTTATTTACTTACTTTACTTTATACCTTTTACTTTCCTAATTTTAATTTTACACCTTCATCATATTAACACATATAATCGTTTATTAACTAAAACACGTTAAAAATATGTTTTAATTTTAACAAGTTACACCATTGTAATCGTCTCTTCGATACCTTCGAAATTAGCCTAATATCGAATATTTTTTGATTTAATAATTTAATTATATATCATATATACTACATAAAAATATTTTTAATATTTACAATTCATAACATTATAGTTAATTATTTAATTTATGGTACATCTCTTACTTTTTTAATTTTCGTTTTACACTATTATCACAGTAAGATAATAATCTTATATTAACTATATGAAAAATAAAAAACCAAAAGATATAAAGTAAATTAACTAAATAAGTATAATATAATTAAATCAAAAAATATTTAATATTGGGTTCATTTCGAAGGTATCGACGAGACGATTATAATGGTATAACTTGTTAAAATTAAAAAGTATTTTTTAACATATTTTAGTTAATATACGATTATATGTGTTAATATAATAAAAGTGTAAAATGAAAAATTGAAAACTAAAAGGTATAAAGTAAATTAACTAAATAAGAATAATTTTTTGATTTGAAAGTTACATTTAACACCCTTATACTTATTTAGTTAATTTACTTTATACCTTTTAGTTTTATATTTTTCATTTTACACTTTTATTATATTAACACATATAAATGTATATTAACTAAAATACGTTAAAAAATACGTTTTAATTTTAACAAGTTGCACCATTGTAATCGTCTCTTCGATACCTTCGAAATGAGCCCAATATTGAATATTTTTGGATTTAATTATTTTATTGTATATCATATATACTACATAAAAATATTTTTAATATTTACAATTCATATCTTTATAGTTAATTATTTAATTTATGGTACATCTCTTACTTTTTTAATTTTCGTTTTACACTCTTATCACAGTTTTTTTAACGTATTTTAGTTAATATACGGTTATATGTGTTAATATAATAAAAATGTAAAATGAAAAATAGAAAACTAAAATATGTTAAAAAAGTTCGATATATATATATATATATATATATATATATATATATATATATATATATATACTAGTTATATACCCGCTGCAATGCAGCGAGACGTATAATCCAAATAATTTGACGATTTAATCAATTATTAACTAAAATACGTTAAAATACTTTTTAATTTTAACAAGTTACACCACTAATATCGTCTCGTCGATACCCTCGAAATGAACTCAATATTGAATATTTTTTGATTTAATTATATTATACTTATTTAGTTAGTTTACTTTATACCTATTAGTTTTTTATTTTTCATTTAGTTAATATAAGATTATTATGTTAATGTGATAAGAGTGTAAAACAAAATTGAAAAAAATAAGAGATGTACCATAAATTAAATAATTAACTATAATGTTATGAATTGTAAATATTAAAAATATTTTTATGTAGTATATATGATATATAATTAAATAATTAAATCAAAAAATATTCATTACTAGGCTCATTTTGAAGGTATCGAATAGACGATTACAATGGTGTAACTTGTTAAAATTAAAACGTATTTTTTTAACGTATTTTAGTTAATACACAATTATATGTTTTAATGTGATGAAGGTGTAAAATTAAAATTAAGAAAATAAAAGATATAAGACTATCCACATTGGTGATCTCATTTTTTAGATCATGAATAAGACAAAACATTTTTTTTAAATAAATAAAAAAGAAAACCCATGAACCAATCTCAAATAATCCGTATTGTTCAACAAACCTAGATTGGTGAAGATTGTTGGTTTATTTTAAAAAAAAATTGACTCATGTCAAAATTTTATTGGTTGGCTTAGATTTTTATTAAATAAAACTTATTTTATTAGAAAATTGACTTTAACAAATAAATTAAAAATTAAAAAATATATCAAAATTCATGGTTTTCAATTCCCTACAAATAGAGACCAATGTTGACATATTTTCACCACACCAATTTTTCTCAGATTCACATGCCAATGTCTCCCAATTATTGTATAAAAAATAAAAAATATAATTTTTATAAAATAATATTGTAGATTAGATTGGATTGTAGATGATTGTGGTTGGAGTATGAAAATTTTGAGATTGGATTGGAGTTGAATATTATGTAAGTGGATGAGAGAGAAAGTAATATTTTAATTGATATTGAATTGGTTGAGATTGTTGTTGTGGATAGTCTAAAGTAAAGTAAGTAAATAATTATAGGAGTTGAAAATGTAAATTTGAAATAAAAAATCACTTCCAAATTGGTCCTGGTCCGCGATCGCGAACCCTATCGCGAAAAAAATGTGTATTTTGATAAAATCAACGAGAAAGTGAGTATTTTAATAAGTCAAAATCAAACTTGGGGTATTTTAATTAATTTCCCTATTTTAACAAACGAATCGACCCTTTGTGAACCACACATTTTAGTCAACAAACAACACCTAGCTATTTTAAGTTTGAGATGTTTTATATATATTTATAAGTTTTAACCTGGGTTTTGTTTTATATAGAGCAAAATTAAAAAATATATTTAGGGTGACTCTTCACAAAAACGTTTCAAATTAGTGACAGATTATCCACGAATTCTCTGGATGATCCAATGGTATTTTTTTGAAAAACATCAAATTCTATCGAACTATTGGTATTTCTGGATGATTTGTGGTTAATCACCGACAAAAATTCCCTAGATGATTTTTGTGAATTTTTTTTGTAGTGATGTATTGAGTTGTAATGAGCGAAATTGGGTTCTTATAGGTGATAGTGGGTTAATTATATTGGGTTGTAACCAATAAAGCATGATCCCATATATTGAGAAAAAAAGATTGATTACTAACAATTCTGGTCGGTTCCATACGGAATCGGCCAGCTAAGAACCACAAAAAGTTGACTCAATGGCTGAGGCTACCGGAGGAGTTTAAGTCGGCCTCTTGGACGTGCATAATTCGAACTTCATAAAAGTTCTGCATGATAAGTGTAATAACTTAAAATCCTTAATTGTGAAATTTTGGGAGTCTAAGGGTGTTTAAATGAAATCTTTCAAATTGCAGTGACTAGAGTGCAAATAAGTTGCTAAAGAGGGTATAGCCTTCTAAACCCTACTCATTTCAGCAAACCGTTTTTGAGAGAGAAGAGAAGATTGAGCAATTAGTGTGTGTATGTGTGTGTGCGCTCTTAAAGAGTTTGGAAGAAAAGGCTGAATCTCTGTGATTTGATCAACTTCTTCATCAAAGTAACCTTCATTCTCTTAGATGATTCTTAATGTATGAATATCAAGGGTCTGGTATTGGTTGGTTTTCAATGGTCAAGTTTACTAAAACCACTATTGTTGGTGAGTGTTTCAAGAGTTTTTCCATTTCTAAGTTTTGGTAGATGAATCTTCATTAATGGATGAATTTCATTGGATTATTTAAAGTTTTAACGTTAGTTTTATGGATAAAATGACTTAGGGCATTGATTTTTTGAGAATTTTTCATATAATCTTCGAGCAGGCCAGAGGGTCAGAGACCAGTGACTTACGCGGGTTACTTCGCGGCTTAAAGCCGCGAGCTAGGCCGCGCAAGTGTCTGTTTAGACGATTCTCGTTTTGCTTCGTTTCTTGTTAGGGGCTAGGATCGAGACATCGATTAGGGGATTGTCTTAGGGATTGTTATATATGGTTTTGGGAAGTATTTAGGTGGTTTAACACCTTTCGTATGTCGTGAAATTTAGGTGTTCGGTTTGGGAATTCTTAGCTTCAAGTGTGAGAGTTAAGGTTGGACGGCGATGAGTGTTTCTTACTTTTATTTACAAACAAACTTTGATTATACATGATGGTTATTGAAATCATTGTTTTACAAATGTACAAATCATGATTGGTTATGAATTGATATTCAAAGTGTGCATTCATTGGAGTGGGGCATGAGATAGCTTGTTATGGGAGGTGTGACCTAATTGAAATTCATGAATTCGTTTGTGTCATTTATCTAATGACAGGTGTGAGCCCGAACACATTGTCACAGGTGTGCGTGACTTTAAGTGTGTGCCATATTCATGTGTTAAGTGTGTGCATGAATGTTTAAATGTGTGAACTGTCTCTAATCTCTTTTATAACCCATTTTGGATAGTATTTGGTGGTGTGGTGTTGTTACTTGAGGTTACTCACTAGACCTCCGGTCTAACCCTCGCTTTTTATAAAACTGAACACTTTTTCAGGTAAGCATTCTATTAAGAGCTCTAGCAAGGGGAAAGGCTAGATGTGAGTCGGATCCTTAAGGATAGAGTTGAGATGATTAGTTTGTTGTTTAGATTTTTTGGTCATAGTGTTAATGCCAAAAATCGTCCAGAAGGATAATGTAACACCCTAAAACAGGGGTTAACAAAAACTTCCATAAAACGGAAGAGTGGTACACATTACTAAAGTAAAAGTATACCTAATTAACATTACATAATCATTAATACGAAGATTTAGTTAATTATAACTACTATTGGACCACTAGCTTATTTGATCACTTCTATAGCAATCAAATATCAAAAGAATGCCGGAAAGTTCTATCATCAATCTTCCAATCTTTATCTCTCTAACAATGATCCCATGCTCACAACCCCGTTCTAGACCTTCTTGTGCCCGGAACCACTAAAATTTGTAATACATAAAACACATAACAAGTGTTAGGCTTTTAAAGCCTAAGTGAGATTTACACATAGCACATAGAGCATAATCATAGCATGTAGGAATAACAATTCGATACATTCACAAATTGGATTCCATGGAGAAGGTCCATATCGCTACCCAGTTACATCATAATCGAAGATATACCTTGATCGGTACCCCACGGTATTGTCACAAGGCATAACACAACGGAAAACCCCACGGTGTCCGAAGGTATGAATCAATTACACTTACCCCACGGTGTGTAAGAATATATCCTCCAATGCCTACTAGGTGCTCCTCCAATTATGTGAATACCAAATATATTAATCCAAATAAGATTCAAGCATATTTAACATATAACAATGGTCCAACCATTTAACATAATCAATACTACTTCCATGTAGTTCATATACATCCATATGTATCAAATCATATTCTATATGACATCAATAATAAACATCCATGTTTACAATTCAATAATAAGTCCATTTTGACCATTAAGCCATCATTACTTCATTAAGACATATATTAAGCCATCTTCATAATCACATACCAATGATGTATGATCAAACCCAAACCTTTAACACTAACATTTATCATGGCAATATAGTTAATGAAACACAATTAATCCTTCATTACTTACTTGAACTCTTCTTGTTTCCCTCTTAACCATTAAGAGCTTATACATCAAGATTTCTCATTAACCATACCAAAATCAAGATAAAGAATGGTAGATAAGTGTAATACAATCAATTAATTACAAGTTACTCACCTTAATTCTTCAATTGGTATAACCCTAACTTGAAGACTTGAACCCAATTACTCCAATCAAGATGAAATGAAGATATATTGCCCTAAATCAAATTTAATTGGTGAGATTCATCTAATTGTTGTTTGAATGGAATTAGGATTAAGAGAAGTAAGTTTACCTTAGGATTTGATGAAGAATCGCTTGAGAAAAGATAGCAGAACTAAAAAAAATCGGATTTGAGAGTTCTAAGTAAAAAGGGTGGATGACTAAGGGTAAAGAGGTGGGTTTAACCCCCTTTTGGCACGTCAGGTGCTCGGCGCCGATCACCCGCGCCGATGCATCGGCGCCAACCCATCGGCACCGGCTTCTGTTTGCCAAACATCTCAACTTCCACTAATTTAGCCGTAACTTCTTCGTTAAAACTCCGTTTTTACCCCGGAAAGTACCGTTGGACTCGTATTCAAATTACCCATCCAACTAATCCATAAAATCTAATATTCCACTTTATCATCTATTTTTCATTAATTTCCTTAAGGAATAAACTTACTGATTTCTATCAGGAGTTATCAAATAACAAGTAACAATCACGGAAATTACTTAGGAAATCAATTATAATTTAAGAAGTCTAAATATAAAGAAATATTAGGACTATTTTTATCACAAGGATTTTCCGGGTGTTACAATTCTCCCAACCTTAAAACGATTTCGTCCTCGAAATCTATATCCTTTACAACCCAAAGTCAACTGACTCACTATCGACCAAAATTTAACAATTCCTAACGGGAATCTAAATTCCATCCACATGGTCTATAAAGACAATTCCTCGAACAATTGTTTATTAACAAAGCCCCTACACATACTTTGTACTTATGTACGGATAAACGTTCCAACCATACGACTTCAGTCATCTCCCAACCTTGAAATGTTCTATACATCTTGATTTCAGTTTCAAACTCTAAATCAATTTAAGGCTCAATTAATACTGAGACCAACCGAATCTCTAATTTCAATTGTCCCTATCGTTAACGGCCATTTACATCCAAGAGCTCTAATGACTCCAAAAATCCATCTCAATAATTAATCATCAAACAGACAGGTTCATTAACCATACACAAAGGTTAGTTCACTAAAACCACTCATCACAAATGAGTATCTTAAGGTTACTATTACCATCACCATCATTCTTTTTAAAATCGGCTACAATTCCCCGATTACACTAAAGGTGTTTGGCCTTAAACCCAAAAGTTAACACCTAAATATCACCAACCTTTGCACTCTAACCAAACCCACACATGAGTTCCATTCACAAATAAAAATCTAGAAGGAACAAGGATTCATCTTTCATATTTCCTGAACCTTACTTCTTTCCTCATTATCCGCTCCCCAACTTAGATTTGTAAGCCTCCTTAAAGTAACTGTTTATCATTAAGCCTTTATCCGACTATTGCCTAGTCTTCCATACTGTCATCATCCACATCTCAATCTCCATGTCTCAAAATAACATTAACGTATACTGCTTGAAAATCCATACCCACTTTAAATTGAGCATACTCACCACTTTTGAATACTTCAATATCTACAGCACCCATCACTACATCTATGACCCACACGTTTCTTCAGTATAAAGTACTACCATTTCCTCACATCAATATCATACTACGCGACCACATTGTAACCAAACACTAAAATATTATATATCAAAGGTGATAATTCCATTGAACCTGTAGTATAACTACATTCTTAGGTCCGACCTTTCTATCATTACTTCCTACTTTAGCATGGAGTACTATCCTCCAATCATTATTTGTCTCTTTTTCCCAACCTTTTCACATACCGATAACACTTTCTCATCTTTATTAAACTTCCTATGATTCAAAATCATAAACTTATTAAGCGACTCACACAACCACAATCACTTTGGATAAACTCACACTACCGCTCGACATTGTATTCCAATTATAGCCAAATCACTACACCATCTTACAACCACATATTCCAACAGCTTTATTGACAACTAGTACTATTCATCTGGAATCCCCGAAAAAACTTTCATCTAATGTTCCCTCTTTATAACTTCTTATTACTGGTTGACACATTTATCTAGACAATTAATGCCACTACTCGTTCGTACATTCTCCACCCATAACATCTCACAGCAGACCCGATCCCTCATGGTCATTCGTACACAAATCAAATTTACCTTCATACTCTCCCGTACAATTTACCGAATCTATTTCATTACTTTATTCTTCCCCAAATTTAGTTTAAACTACCACTCATGAGTTTCTAATTATCTTAAACTTACTCGCTTATTACTAATTCTTTGTGATTCCAACCATTATATATAAACAGTGCATACTCCATCACAAATCGACATAGTCCATACCCTTACCAAGTTCGTACCTAATTCTTCATTCTATATAAACCATCTACATCATAAGTAGAATGTTCATATACAACGATAGTCTTTCACTATCCTAACACCCCTACAAGGTGGTCCTTTGACTTTTAATCTTTCGATTCAAAACTTAACATTTATACATGTCCTCAAGGAATAACCCATACATTCACATCATGAAAGCTTCAGTTATAATACAATTCATGTAATTCTAACCCCAAGCCTACGTTGCTTATTAAACCGGGTGAATACTCTCAAAACTTAACCAAGTCAAGAACCGAGCCATCTGCTCAAAAAGATCCAAAGATCATTTATAATTATCAACTCATGCAATGTAAAATATATCACATCCCACATTATGCAACGCACGCTTCGAGATATGCTAATCTCACGACCCCTTCATTGCTACCTTCTCAATGCAGTCAATTCCTATATATATCTATATGTACACGTATATACAACTCTATATACTCCACAATATTAATATATATTATTTTGCCAAAGTTTATTAGTCCCTAAGGTACTAAGAATACAAGGTCATCAAATTGTCCTCACACATAAGACCAATAGTTAAACCGACCCTTACAAAAAATGCAATTAAGTATATAACACACCAAAACTATTGCACGCCCACAATAGACTTCTAAAAGCATATTTTGACCACCTAACTTTCACTTCTGTAATAGTTTAACCAAAACCTCTTCTACTCGTGATTTATTCGCCAATCACTCAAAATCCCCACATGTGGTGTTTCACAAGATATGTATTGTCTGCATTCTATAACATCCCAGTTCACTGTACACGATAAAGTCCGCTCTGCGCATACCCTCTGCATAACAGCATGCCGGTACCGCTCACGGTTGTTTCTGCCCGCACAGGCATACGCGGGACGCACCCAGACCGCACTCTGTGATAGGTAAAAGGCCTCATACATCTTACACAACTGCCGACTTCAATGTCAATAGTCGACCTATTGATACTTCTATTCATTAACAAGGACTGAACCTAATCCTTTCAACATAACGTAATACAATTTACATCTCATCGTCTCCATTTCAAACTTATTCGTGCAATACTAATATCGCAAGATCACCATAATTTCTTATTTAACATCGAGGGCATTTCCTTACTATCTCACCACACTACTCATAGCAATTTGCTAATTCTATCACCTGGATAGCTACTAATCCTTCCTCCGGACACAACCGTCCCTTGGCAACTGTATTTCTAATTATCAAACCAGGGTACAAACCTTCTTACAAACGACACTAAAGTCTACTTTCGATTCTCTCATTATTCATCTCTCTTTTTGAACACAAATACCAAAACTATAAGCATTCCCCCAATTTTATCCCATACCTCTCCACTCTTGGAGTTCTTTCTTAGCTTAATGTAATACTCTACGACCTAGTGAGTTCATAGCCTTCATGCATGGCAACGTGATAAATAAATCATTTCACACATTTTCTCATCTTAACAAACAATGCTTGAAACAACTTGGGCACACATGACCCTCAACATTTTCAAAACTTCAATATATTGCACAACGATCTCGAGAACCGTTTGCATACTACTTTCCGAAAAACTTAATCTTTTTCAACCAAAACGATGTTGTTATGACCGTAATATATTTAATGAAAATCTTTTCATACGACAAAAGTTGAAAGAAATTACCGACACGAAGTAAGCTAGTCGGTTCTCACACTCATTTATATTTAACTTTTCTTGTAAAGTAAAAAGTATTTTGCAAATTGCTAAACTCAAAATTTCATTGTGCATCAAAAATGAAATTGTCTCTTTCTTGAAATACACATTTGTACAAGCAACTCGTTCTTGAATAAAAATTGTCATTTATGCATTCATTTCAAAATCAAGAAAACTCAGGTAGTACACTCACTAGGACACCATGCATAAAACTTTACTCGCAAATGAAGGCTACCCACTCAAACAAGGTCAATCGTTGTACTCACATCACTTATCATTAACACTCTACTTCCGACTAATGGTCGTCCCCTTGACCTTGTAACACTTTCTATCCATGCGTTCCACGGCCCACTTACTTAATCATTTCATATTATTTCCATTTTGATGAATCACCTTACATTCTATCTCTACACATTTCCATCCGCCTATTAAAGGTTACCTCGGCGGGCTCTCATAAGTCCCGTCAATTCTAGGTTGTCCTTCCAACCCCCAAATCATTTACTTATCTATTCTCTAAAGAATTAAAGGACCTTGGTGGCATATCCACCAACGATATGCTATAACACAAAGGAATAACCATAAGAAATGGTTATACGAATATAGACATACTAAACGTACTTTACCGATCATTAGTCACTGTAATAATTTAGAAACAAGCATGCTTACGTAACAATATATTCATAATAACAGTAGCTAACTGGAATTGTGAACATATTATACATGAGAATCCTCATCACCATTGTCACAGTACTAATTTCACGTATTTCTGTCAACTATAAGACTATCCCTTCTTAGTACTTCTACCCATATCTCACAAATCATAACTTAACTCATCACAGCTTAAGTCTAAGTACCTCCTCAGCATACTTAGTTCACTTAAGTTAATGCTCTGATACCAACTTGTAACACCCCAAAACAGGGGTTAACAAAAACTTCCATAAAACGGAAGAGTGGTACACATTACTAAAGTAAAAGTATACCTAATTAACATTACATAATCATTAATACGAAGATTTAGTTAATTATAACTACTATTGGACCACTAGATTATTTGATCACTTCTATAGCAATCAAATATCAAAAGAATGCCGGAAAGTTCTATCATCAATCTTCCAATCTTTATCTCTCTAACAATGATCCCATGCTCACAACCCCGTTCTAGACCTTCTTGTGCCCGGAACCACTAAAATCTGTAATACATAAAACACATAACAAGTGTTAGGCTTTTAAAGCCTAAGTGAGATTTACACATAGCACATAGAGCATAATCATAGCATGTAGGAATAACAATTCGATACATTCACAAATTGGATTCCATGGAGAAGGTCCATATCGCTACCCAGTTACATCATAATCGAAGATATACCTTGATCGGTACCCCACGGTATTGTCACAAGGCATAACACAACGGAAAACCCCACGGTATCCGAAGGTATGAATCAATTACACTTACCCCACGGTGTGTAAGAATATATCCTCCAATGCCTACTAGGTGCTCCTCCAATTATGTGAATACCAAATATATTAATCCAAATAAGATTCAAGCATATTTAACATATAACAATGGTCCAACCATTTAACATAATCAATACTACTTCCATGTAGTTCATATACATCCATATGTATCAAATCATATTCTATATGACATCAATAATAAACATCCATGTTTACAATTCAATAATAAGTCCATTTTGACCATTAAGCCATCATTACTTCATTAAGACATATATTAAGCCATATTCATAATCACATACCAATGATGTATGATCAAACCCAAACCTTTAACACTAACATTTATCATGGCAATATAGTTAATGAAACACAATTAATCCTTCATTACTTACTTGAACTCTTCTTGTTTCCCTCTTAACCATTAAGAGCTTATACATCAAGATTTCTCATTAACCATACCAAAATCAAGATAAAGAATGGTAGATAAGTGTAATACAATCAATTAATTACAAGTTACTCACCTTAATTCTTCAATTGGTATAACCCTAACTTGAAGACTTGAACCCAATTACTCCAATCAAGATGAAATGAAGATATATTGCCCTAAATCAAATTTAATTGGTGAGATTCATCTAATTGTTGTTTGAATGGAATTAGGATTAAGAGAAGTAAGTTTACCTTAGGATTTGATGAAGAATCGCTTGAGAAAAGATAGCAGAAATAAAAAAAATCGGATTTGAGAGTTCTAAGTAAAAAGGGTGGATGACTAAGGGTAAAGAGGTGGGTTTAACCCCCTTTTGGCACGTCAGGTGCTCGGCGCCGATCACCCGCGCCGATGCATCGGCGCCAACCCATCGGCGCCGGCTTCTGTTTGCCAAACATCTCAACTTACACTAATTTAGCCGTAACTTCTTCGTTAAAACTCCGTTTTTACCCCGGAAAGTACCGTTGGACTCGTATTCAAATTACCCATCCAACTAATCCATAAAATCTAATATTCCACTTTATCATCTATTTTTCATTAATTTCCTTAAGGAATAAACTTACTGTTTTCTATCAGGAGTTATCAAATAACAAGTAACAATCACGGAAATTACTTAGGAAATCAATTATAATTTAAGAAGTTTAAATATAAAGAAATATTAGGACTATTTTTATCACAAGGATTTTCCGGGTGTTACAGATAACTTAAGGTTGATTGTGGAGCTTAACAACTAAAGAAGGGAATCGTTCGACAAGACGGTGCGTTAAAGACGGAAAATGTAAAAGAGACAAGGATTTTGGTGACGCGGGGAAAACCTCAACGAGGAAAAAACCCGCGGACGACTATGGGAGCCGTCGCTGCACTATGATCGCCAAACAGGGGCGATGTCCTTTGTTACTGGTGTCGATCGTACAGAGATTACAATACAAATGAAAGGAAATACTTTAAATGTAAAGTAACAAGTGTTTTGAATGTAAAAACAGCGCGCGTCGTGTGTAAAAAATGCGTGTCGTGTGCGGATGTCGTGCGTCGAGAGCGATTCTTCGAGAGAGAGTTCTTTGTTTTGTGTGTTCTTGAGTATGCAGTGTGTAGTTCGGAGTTCGATGATGTTCCAATGGTTACTTTGCCTTTGTATTTATAGTCTTCGAATGCATTTACTGAGTCCATGAATTCCTCCTGTAACGGTCGCAACGGTCTTCGCAGTTTAATGCTCATAACTGCTTTGTCGGTTTCGTCCGTTGGCCATAAATGTCGTTTGAACTGCATTAAATGAGGAAAACATAACAGAAGAATCATACGTTAGTTGGTCGAGGTCGTGTGTTTCCACACGACGGTCGAGGTCGGGAGGTACGTTCGACTTCGGCCTTGGTCAGAGGACAAAAATGTTTACGTTTTGACTTTGACATGAGAAAAGTGTAATAAATGTTCTTAGTGCTTTGGTCGTGGTCGAGACTGGTGAAATTTTGCCCAAACACATAGTACATTATAATTCCCAGTCGTGGATGTGTTTACCCACGGTAAAAATTTTGGTACGTAATCTAATATTTGACTTGTTGATATATATTGGGGTCGTTTTGGCATTATTTAATTTTATGAATTGTTCTGATTTATGGGTTGTTACATTAAGATGGGAAACTAGTACATTTTCATTGACCACTAATACCAACCCCCTGTTACGTATTTGAGTAAGGAGTCGTTTACCAAACGCTTACCCGAGTAAGCGCTTACCAACTTAAATTACCTTACTAGAGGAATATGGCAAGGACCAAGAATCTTACCCGGTAAGAGCTAAGGCAAAAACCGAGAGTCTTACTCGATAAGTGATGGCGAAAACTCTTTACCGTTAGCGCTTACCGGAGAAATTGTTGCATACGATATCGTTTTGGTGGACTAAAATATTACCCTATAAGTAAGTTATAGTGTTGAATTTTACCGGTAAACGCTTACCCCGGATAAGCGTTTAGTAAATGGTCCCTAAATTGTTCAGCCCATTTGCCAACCGAGTTAAACGGTCATGTGCGATTCCATATATTGTTTTCGAAATACAACAGGACTTTAGTGACGTATTACCAACGACTCACCCATAATCTTTCTCAAATGGTGGCACCGTTTGACTATAAGAAACAAATATAGAGATATTTTTCACAAAATTAGTATTGGTTTGGTGGTTAATTAGTTCCTTGTTTTTCAAACGCGGGGTCTCATGTTCGAGTCATGTGATAAAATTCTTTGCAAACCAACTCTACCTAAAATATATATGGTAACACATAGCAAATTGATACAATCTAAATATTTTTATCCTTCAACAAAAAAATAATACGATGGCACCACTACAAATCCATCCATCACTCAAGCTATATTTTTTTTAAATCTGCCTCTATAGATGGCAATGAATTTTATCCATCGGTAATTGGTATCACTACTAAACGAAAGACTTTTACCTACGAACTTTTTCTAGTGTCGTTAAAAGGTGATTCGTCAAAAAACCATCACAAAATTTGGTGGGTAATGCAAATTAGTGACAGATTACCCAAGGATTCTCTAGGTGATCCATGGGTATTTCTCGAAAAACATCTGATTCTATCAAACCATTGATATTTTCTAGGTGATCCCTAGATAATCCCTGACGAAAATTTCCATAGGTGAATTTATGTGTAAAAGTCATTAATTTGTTTTGTATGTATTGGACATTAGGCGATAATTATATTTAATAGTGTTTTTTATTGTTTTTAAATCTAAAACATTTAAAATATGATAAAAAAGATAAATTAAATAAGGGAATTTAATTAAAATACCCAAAGTTTGACTTTGACTTACCAAAATACTCATTTTTCTCCCGTTTTTATCAAAATACCCATTTTTTCCGCGAATATGGTCCGCGATCGCGGGCAAGGACCATTTTTGACACTTTTTGAAACTTTTACCCCGCGATCACGGGGGAATGTCCCGTGGTGTACCCAATTTCCTTCAATTTGATGATTTTGAATTGAACTGTTACACTTTCAACCCCTATACTTATTTACTTACTTTACTTTATACCTTTTACTTTCATAATTTTAATTTTACATTTAACACATATAATCTTTTATTAACTAAAATACGTTAAAAATACGTTTTAATTTTAACTAGTTACACCATTATAATCGTCTCTTCGATACGTTCGAAATGAAACCAATCTTGAATATTTTTTGATTTATATATTTTAATATATATCATATACACTACATAAAAATATTATTTATATTTATAATTCATACATTTATAGTTAATTATTTAATTTATGGTACTCTTATAGTTAAAATACGTTTTATTTATTTTATTATCGATGGTCCAAGTGTAAGTATTAAAAATTGGCGGAGGCTTTGTGATGGACAGACATCGAACCTTTTGTGCATACTCTGTAACTGCAAATACTTCAGCTCCAAACACAAATGAATCATCATTCGCCAAATACCCATTTTCACAATTATTAAATGAGTCCAGTGATACCAACTTGTCAAAACCCCATTTCATATAATTCTCGTGAAACCTTGTCCTATTGTCATTCACGATATCTATAAACACATACAAATAATAATAATTTAAAACGATTTAATGAATTAGTTAATATATGATTATTATGTTAATGCGATAGGAGTGTAAAACAAAATTGAAAAAAATAAGAGATGTACCATAGATTAAATAATTAACTATAAGGGTATGAATTGTAAATATTAAAAATATTTTTATGTAGTATATATGATATTTAATAAAATAAATAAATCCAAAAATATTCAATATTAGGCTCATTTCGAACGTATCGAAGGGACGATTATAATGGTGTAACTTGTTAAAATTAAAACGTATTTTTTAACGTATTTTAGTTAATAAACGATTATATGTGTTAAATATAAAATTAAAATTATGAAAGTAAAAGGTATAAAGTAAAATAAGTAAATAAGTATAGGGGTTGAAAGTGTAACATTTCAATTCAAAATCATCAAATTGAAGGAAATTGGGTCCACCGCGGGACACTCCCCCGTGATCGCGGGGTAAAAGTTTCAAAAAGTGTCAAAAATGGTCCCTGTCCGCGATCGCGGACCCCCTTCGCGGAAAAATAGGTATTTTGGTAAAAACGGAAGAGAAATGAGTATTTTGGTAAGTCAAATTCAAACTTTGAGTATTTTAATTAAATTCCTATTAAATAAACTCTATAAGAACTTAGATTTTTTTTAATTTGATACTGTTACACCTTTTTCAGTTGTTAAATCAATTAATTTGGTTTTCATGATGCTATATTCATATGTTTGTATATGTTAATTAAGTATAATTAGCATTAAGTAATATAACAATATATATATATAGACTTGAGATCGTGTGAGACCAGACTATTTCCGTTAGACCGTGAGACTAAAAAATTAACACTAAACCTTCACAGCAAAAGACTATGAAGGTACTGTGATGGTAAACATTCACAGTGTTTTTGTTGTAAAGGTTTACTGTTTTTCTTACCTTCACAATGAATCACTGTGAAGGTTTAGTGTTAATTTGTTGGTCTCACGATCTCACGAAAACAGGTTGGTCTCACGTGAACCCAACCCTATATAGATATATAATGTGTGTGTGTGTGTGTGTGAATATTTGTATATGTTTTCATGATTGTATTTTAATATTTACATGTGAATACAAGAATCAAATATTCTACTTTATATTCACTCTCATTTTACTTAGGCCATCAGTACCCCATCCCTCTATCTTTCAAAGATTCCAGCTCCACATCAGTGCCACATCAGCTTTTCTCAATCCCTCACTCAATCCCTAAACACCCTTACCCCATTCCCTAACCCACTCCCTCTCATTTCTCACCTGGGACCCACCTCTCCTCCTCACATTTTCTTCGGGATGAAACGGGATGGGGAACCCGCATCCCATCCCGCACCGCTGATCCCGCTGATGCCGTAGCCCTTTCCCGCTGAACCCGCATCCCATCCCGAGCTCATCCCGAGCCGGGTACGGATGGCCTACTTAGACAATGTTTGGCAAACTAGCTGATAACTTATAAGTCAGTTGGTAGCTGATAAACTAGCTGTTGACTGATAAGCTAGCTGGTAGCTGATAAGCTAGCTGTTGACTGATAAACTAGCTGATGAAGAAGTCATGTTTGTCAAAAACTAGTTTATAAGCATGTAAAATGACAAAAAATGACATCTTTAAAATATTATCAATTACATATTTAATTATATAAATAAAATAAATTTATAGCAATATGATATGTTAATTAATACAACCAATATAGTAAATAAAAAATAGATAATATAATATGTTAATTAAAATTTTCTATTACATATATATATTATAAATTTTGAATTTATTAAAACAAGTTTTAGAAAAAATATATATTAACTTATAATTTTAAATAACCGTTACATATAATATAAAAGGGGAAATTAATTAAAATGGCAAAAGTCCAACTTCAAGTTACCAAAATGCCACAAATCTCTCCCACTTTGCAAAAATGCCCTTTTTTCCGCGATGGGAGCCCGCGATCGCGGGCCAGGGACCATTTCTGACACTTTTTTTAAACTTGCAGGGACCATTTTTGAAAAATGGAATCCCGCGATCGCGAAGGAATCCCGCGATCGCGAAGGAATCCCGCGATGGGATTATTTTGTGACTTTTCAATTGCAATGGACCTTTTTTGAAAAATTTCAGGGACCATTTTTTAAAATTTGAACCGTGACCACTGTTCACCCACGTTTCATCCAATTTTATGAATTTAAAATGAAATGTTACACTTTCAACCTCTATACTTATTTACTAAATTTACTTTATACCTTTTACTTTCATTATTTTAATTTTACATTTAACACATATAATCGTTTATTAACTAAAATACGTTTTAATTTTAACAAATTACACCATTATAATCGTCTCTTCGATACGTTCGAAATGAGCCCAATCTTGAATTTTTTTGGATTTATATATTTAATATATATCATATACAGTTATACACTACATAAAAAAAAATATTTTTTATATTTAAAATTCATACCCTTATAGTTAATTATTTAATTTATGGTACATCTCTTATTTTTTTTTCAATTTTGTTTTACACTCCTATCGCATTAACATAATAATTATATATTAACTAATTCATTAAATCGTTTTAAATTATTATTATTTGAATGTGTTTATATATATCGTGAATGGCAATAGGAGAAGGTTTCACGAGAAGAATATTAAATGGGGTTTTGACAAGTTGGTATCACTGGACTCATTTAAGAATTGTGAAAATGGGTATTTGGCGAATGATGATTCATGTGTGTTTGGAGCTGAAGTATTTGCAGTTACAGAGTATGCACAAAATGATCGATGTATTTCCAACGTAACTTAGATTAAAATTATCTCCTTCAGTTCAGTCCCGTCCCGTCCCATCCAGTTCAGTCCCGTCCAGTTCCGTCCCGTCCCATCTAGTATGCGTACCAAACGCTACCTAAGAGTACTGTAAATTAAATAATTAACTATAAATGTATAAATTGTAAATATTAAAAATATTTTGATGTAGTGTATATGATATATATTAAAATATATAAATCAAAAAAATTCAAGATTGGGCTCATTTGGAACGTATCGAAGAGACGATTATAATGGTGTAACTTGTTAAAATTAAAACGTATTTTTTTAACGTATTTTAGTTAATAAACGATTATATGTGTTAAATGTAAAATTAAATTATGAAAGTAAAAGGTATAAAGTAAAGTTAGTAAATAAGTATAGGGGTTGAAAGTGTAAATAACAAATCAAAATCACAATTTCGAACTGAAATTTACACTTTCAACCCCTATACTTATTTACTAACTTTACTTTATACCTTTTACTTTCATAATTTAATTTTAGAGTAAACTCTACTTTTGGTCCCTGAGGTATAGTGATTTTTTTGAAAGCAACCCCTGTGGTTTCATAAGTCGAGTTGTTGTCCTCATGGTTTTGATTTTACGCTAGATTTTGGACCTGGTCACTAACAGGGTTAAAAACAACCGTTAGTTTCAGGGGCATTTTCGTCATTTCACCATTTTGTCCTATTTTTGTAATTGTATTTGTTTCTTCTTAATTCTATCAAAAGTAGCAAACTTTAGGGACCAACTTGTAATTGACTCTTTTGTTCTTAATTCTCACACTCACACACACACACACACACACACACACACATATATATATATATATATATATCTTTTTTTACCTGTATATATGGATTTCTTTCTTTCTTTCTTTCTTTTTTCTGGTTTTAATTAATATCCCGTTTTTCTTAATTAGCATGTGTACATATTATTAATCATGGTTAGTGATTAAACTCTGCTGTGAGCTTGTAAATTCAAATGACATTTCTGAATGAATTTTTGTCAACATATCCGCATCCATTTATTACTACTTTTGGAAAAGAAAAGAAAAGAAAAACAAATAATGATGATGACAAAATTAATTCAGACAAATGAATTAATCATTCAGCTGCTTTGACTTTTTGGATTAGATCAGCAGCATCTTGAACTGTGGAGATGTTCTCAGCTCCACTTTCTTCAATCGAGACTCCAAACTGTTCTTCCAAAGCCATCATAATCTCCACCTGTAATTAATATATACTTTAGTTCAATAATATAATCAATCTTGGTTTATATATATGCAATCAGATGAAAGAAAATGAATTAGAAGATCATCGAAATTATTACGGTGTCAAGGGAGTCAGCACCAAGGTCGGCAAATTTGGTTGCTGGGGCGACTGTGTTTTCATCGACCGACAACTGCTTGGCAATGGTGGTCTGCACTATCTTCAGAGTCTCTGGAAGAGCCTACGTACAGAAAGTCACAAATTAAACGTGCCATAAATTATTATATATATGGTACAAACAAGGCTAATTACAGAAAGTCACAAATTAAACGTGCCATAAATTATTATTATATATATATATATATATATATATACACATATATCTTCAAGAAATCAACAACAACAACAACAAGTTGTTTCTTTTTTGAATTTCTGAAATGGGTTTTGATTTCCACATGCATTTACTGCGTTTTTAAGAAATCTTGTTTTCCAAAATCTGTTTTTGATTTCAGAAATTTCAATGGGGTTTTGTGGTTCTTGAAACTCCGGTGGTAGATTGCAGTTGCCGGCGGTGGTTGGTTGTGTTTAGATGAAAGGGATGCCCTTACCCTGTGAATTTGAGAGGAAGGGGGTGGTGGCGTTACGGCAGCACGCGGCGGTGGTGAGAGGAGTCGAGACGGCAGAGGCGGCGACGGTAGGAAGGGAGGCGGAGGCGGAGGCGACGGTGGTTCGTCGGAGGAGAGACGAAGAAGATTACCTGACTTTTTATTATATGTGAGTGTGTGCTTTGGGAAGAAGATGAAGAGAGAAAGAGAGTGGTGGCCGGAGTTTCTGGTGGTGGCCGGAGATGTAGTTGGGGGAGGAGGAAGACGGGTTTGATCCCTGTGATGAGATTAACAGGGTTTAGGTTTATATATATATATATATATATATATATATATATTAGAAGTGTTACAATTTGGTCCCTAAAGTTTGCTACTTTTGATAGAATTAAGAAGAAACAAATACAATTACAAAAATAGGACAAAATGGTGAAATGACGAAAATGCCCCTGAAACTAACGGTTGTTTTTAACCCTGTTAGTGACCAGGTCCCAAATCTAGCGTAAAATCAAAACCATGAGGACAACAACTCGACTTATGAAACCACAGGGGTTGCTTTCAAAAAAATCACTATACCTTAGGGACCAAAAGTAGAGTTTACTCTTAATTTTACATTTAACACATATAATCGTTTATCAACAAAAATACGTTAAAAAATACGTTTTAATTTTAACAAGTTACACCATTATAATCGTCTCTTCGATACGTTCCAAATGAGCCTAATCTTGAATTTTTTTGATTTATATATTTTAATATATATCATATACGCTACATCAAAATATTTTTAATATTTACAATTTATACTTTATAGTTAATTATTTAATTTACGATACTCTTAGGTAGCGTTTGGTACGCATACTAGATGGGACGGGACGGAACTGGACGGGACTGAACTGGATGGGACGGGACGGGACTGAATTGAAGGAGATAATTTTAATCTAAGTTACATTGGAAATACATCGATCATTTTGTGCATACTCTGTAACTGTAAATACTTCAGCTCCAAACACACATGAATCATCATTCGCCAAATACCCATTTTCACAATTCTTAAATGACTCCAGTGATACCAACTTGTCAAAACCCCATTTAATATTCTTCTCGTGAAACCTTCTCCTATTGCCATTCACGATATCTATAAACACATTCAAATAATAATAATTTAAAACGATTTAATGAATTAGTTAATATATGATTATTATGTTAATGCGATAGGAGTGTAAAACAAAATTGGAAAAAAAATAAGAGATGTACCATAAATTAAATAATTAACTATAAGGGTATGAATTTTAAATATAAAAAATATTTTTTTATGTAGTGTATAACTGCATATGATATATATTAAAATATATAAATCCAAAAAAAATTCAAGATTGGGCTCATTTCGAACGTATCGAAGAGACGATTATAATGGTGTAACTTGTTAAAATTAAAACGTATTTTTTTAACGTATTTTAGTTAATAAACGATTATATGTGTTAAATGTAAAATTAAAATAATGAAAGTAAAAGGTATAAAGTAAATTTAGTAAATAAGTATAGAGGTTGAAAGTGTAACATTTCATTTTAAATTCATAAAATTGGACGAAACGCGGGTGAACAGTGGTCAAGTTCAAAATTTCAAAACTGGTCCCTGGAATTTTTCAAAAATGGTCCCTTGCAATTGAAAAGTCACAAAAATAATCCTATAGCGGGATTCCTTCGCGATCGCGGGATTCCATTTTTCAAAAATGGTCCCTGCAAGTTTAAAAAAGTGTTAGAAATGGTCCTTGGCCCGCGATCGTGGGCTTCTATCGCGGAAAAAAGGGCATTTTTGCAAAGTGGGAGAGATTTGTGGCATTTTGGTAACACTTGGTCAAACTTAAGGTATTTTAATTAATTTCCCATATAAAAGACATAATCAAATAATAATAATAAAAAATAGTAATTGATAATTAAAATATATTGATTAATATTAAAAAATATATAAAAATAATTTATATGGTCAACCATAACTCGAAATAATTAAAACATTTATATCAATATATTATTAAAATTTACTTTAATAATTCAGTTAATATTAATTAATATTTATTAATTAATAATCATTAAATGTAATAAATTAATATTTATTTATAATAATAGTTAATAAATAATATAATTAATATAAATGAGGGCATAATTGAAATATTCACAAAAAACTGTTGAAAAGCTACTATAAATAATTTATCAAAAAACTAGCTTATAAGCTAGTTTATGGTCACCCAAAGGCTAAAAATTTCTCTAAAAGTTGTCGTTGAAAATCACTTTTAGATTGTGAAAGTTGTTGCTAAAAGCTGAAAGCTGTCGCTGAAAGTTGAGAGTTGAGAGCTAAAAGTTGTCGCTGAAACTGAAAGCTGAGGGATGTCGCTGAAAGCAGAAAGCTGTCAGCCATCGCTGGAAAAACTGTCAATTGTTATTGTCGTTGAAAAGGGCTATCAGCTATTGATCAGCTTATCGTTGAAAATGCTGCTGTACAGAAGTTGGAATTCGATTGTAACTACCTTTTGACCTTATCCAATAACGGTTATAACCGTTTTACAACCATCTAGCCGCCTATAACCGTCGATCTCTCATTTAAATATGTAAATTGAGAATCTGGGTATATATATATATATACCCAGTACAAGAGAAATATCTTAAGAATTATCCCAATACAAAGTTCGTGAACCCAAGGCTTATAGGGTCGAATTGTTGTACTCAGAAAGTGTTTTTCCGGACCCGATTCTTAAGATTATCCGGTCTCGATACCATCTTAAAATTAAACAATATCTAACAATAACCTAGGATGGAATCTTGGAAACCAACGTTGAAAATTAATTAAAATCACGCCTTAGACCAGAAAATTGATATACAACATATTTGGGTTCCAAAAATCGAACCAGAAAATCATGTTTGAGCTATATTGAAACCAGAGTTTTGAACCAGTATCTTGAACCATAAAATCGAGTCTTGAACCATAGAATCGATATACAACAGATCTGGGATTCAAAAAATCGAACCAAAAAATCGAGTTTGAGCTATATTGAAACCAGAGTTTTGAACCATAAAATCGGGTCTCGAACCAGAAGAAAATCGATATACAAAAGATCTGGGGTTCAAACTATGCTCTAACCCAGTTATAAATTCAAAACATCGAACCATTTATTACAAATGTCACAGCTTATGAACCAAAAATCGAACCACAAACCAGAAAATCGATGGAAAAGATGGATGGAAGAGCATGTCTTTGAACAGGAATTTGATGAAGAATCTGATGAGAACCGTCTTATCGTTTAGGGGTTTTCGGGTAGTTGGGGAGGTAAGGGTAAATAGGGAAATAAAATGGCCGAGTGTAAATGACTAATGTTTTCTAGCTTACCGATTAAGCCACCAGTTGAACGAGAAAACCACAACCGAAAAACTTTTTATAGCTGAGCGAATAAGTCATATCTCTTCTGTAACAACCCGGTTTCCCAAAACATACAAATAACATATATTTCATAAAATAGTCCCATAACTAAGAATACATCATATTGCATTTACGGTCCCCTAGTCTTTATAACTACAATAAGTAATTCAGTACAAATTTTTGGCTAATAATTTACATAAGAACTACGAGCATGATAGATACAAAACACTTCACGAATCTTCAACAAAACATGCATCCTCAAAAGAAATTCATAGATTGTCCTATCACTTGTTCTTATTTGCTCCATGACCTGGAATACATATTTTAAAACAAAATGAGGGTTAGACCTAATGGTCTAAGTGAGAAAATCTTTGTCATTTTAAAACCATTTGCACAAATACCTTATATATATAACACAAAGATGAATACCAATCATAACTCACGCATCATGTACTTTCCTGTCTCCTTTCCATGGCCATATTAGTTGGTTGCAAGCCAACTAATAAAATAACTCCGCTGTACGAATATTACAGCCAACACCACCGGTCCTAAGCCCAGCCAACGTATTCTCGTATAGTGTAATGCTCTTGTAAATACAATATCTCAATATATTATATTTCAAACATAAACATATAATCACACCATCTATCACATTCCCAATCCACACATATATGTATTCCAGTTTTAAAACGTTTTAAAGTAAAACTCACCTGTTTTGCTTATCACCCAAAATCCTTCCAAGCCATTTTCAAGCACTCCAATCTTTTAGCCCAATTTCACAGAATCTGTAACCACATAAATACAAATATCTCTTTTTAAAACTTAAAATCTCTAAAATCCCAAAATCCTCGACTCATATCGCAATCAACTACTGCGATAACTCCATGTCGCAACACACCACCCATATCGCAATTAACTACTGCGACACAGTAGCATATCGCAACCAACTGTTGCGATATATATCATGTCGCAACTAACTATTGCGATATCTCTCCATATCGCAACCAACTACTGCGATATACCTTATGTCGCAACCAACTGTTACGATACCAATGAACATGTCGCAACTCAAGGTTGCGATATTCATGAATGTCTCAGTCCACTAAGTTCATCTTTTAACCCAGAATTTATGTTTTAAGCTATGCATGTTTCTGTAACTATGCAGATATGTTTAAGACTATAAATAGAACCTAGTCATATACTCAGATTTCCCAAATCATCCATAAATCATCAAAACCCATCTATAAACTTATATAAAACTTTATTTAGATAAAAAGGATAGATTAAGAGGAAGCATACCTTTAATCTTCACAAGATGAACCCTCTAATTTCAGCAACAATCTTGTCTTTCTTCTTCTTCTTTTCTACGGCTCTATCTCTCTCTTTTCTCTCTTAACCGAAAACACACACACACACACACATTCACAATATACTAACTTAGCTAAATGGAGGACACCTCCTCCTAATTGAAATGATAATGGCGATGGTGGTGTAAGGTTTGGCTAGAAAGACCAAACAAACCCTATACTTCTCTTATTTGGCAAAACATACCCCCAAACTTCCAAATTAAAATTAAAACTTACCCCTTAACTTCTAACTCCATAAAATACTAAAATAAAGACTTATAAAGTTTCCCAAATCTATTTTAACTAAAATAATACTAGTTAAATAAATAAATAACATACCTGGTTATTACAACATCTCCCCCTTAAAAGAATTCCGTCCCGGAATTCAGTTAAGCGAAAAGATGAGGGTATTTGGCTCTCATTTCTGATTCTGATTCCCAAGTAGCATCCTGACCTCTATGATGTCTCCACTGCACCTTTACTTGCCTGATCGTCTTGTTCCGCAAAACTTTAACTTTCCTATCAACAATGGCCACAGGTTCCTCCACATAATTCAACTTTTCATCAACTTGTATATCTGGTAGAGAAACTGTCTGATCTGGTGTAACCAAACACTTTCGAAAATTTGTCACATGAAAGGCGTTGTGTATACGGCTTAATTCTGGCGGGAGATCTAACCAGTAAGCTACTTTCCCGATTCTTTATGTGATTGCAAACGGTCCGATATACCTTGGACTAAGTTTACCTTGTTTCCCAAACCGAATGACTCCTTTCCAAGGTGAGACTTTTAACATTACAAAATCTCCAACTTGAAACTCTAACGGTTTCCGGCGTCGGTCCGCGTAGCTTTTCTGCCTGTCTTGAGCCACTTTCAAACGTTTCCGAATCTGAGTAATCTTATCCGCGGTTAACTGAACTATATCTGGCCCCGCTAACTGTTTTTCTCCCACTTCGTTCCAACATAGAGACGTTCGGCATTTCCTACCTTACAAAACTTCAAACGGTGCCGCTTGTATGCTGGAATGATAACTGTTGTTATAGGCAAATTCGATCAACGGTAAATGCTTATCCCATGATCCCCCAAAGTCAACAATGCAGGCCCGTAGCATATTTTCTAAAGTCTGAATTGTTCGTTCACTCTGACCGTCGGTTTGAGGATGATATGTTGTACTTAACTTTATCTGTGTTCCCATTTCTTTTTGAAAACTCCTCCAGAACCTTGAAGTAAAACGACTATCACGATCAGAAATAATCGAGATTGGAACTCCATGTCGAGTTACTATTTCGTCAATGTACAACTTGGCTAGTCGTTCTAACGAATAAGTTTCTTTTATTGATAGAAAGTGAGCAGACTTTGTCAATCTGTCAACGATCACCCAAATGGCATCAAATCCCTTCGGAGTCCTTGGTAACTTCGTGATGAAATCCGTAGTAATCTGATCCCATTTCCACATAGGTATTTCTAAACGTTGCAACTGACCAAACGGCTTTTGATGTTCAATCTTTACCTTCTTACAGGTAGTACAACCTTCCACATGCTGAGCAATGCTTCTTTTTATTCCCGGCCACCAATAAAATTGTTTTAAATCTTTATACATCTTATTCGTGCCTGGATGAATAAAGAAACGAGATTGATGAGCTTCTTGTAGTACCCGATCACGTAAACCACCCAAACGAGGCACCCAGATTCTGTTTCCCAGACACAGTAGCCCACGATCATCTTTTACGAGCGATGCTGATATCCCCACTAACCTTTCTGATTTCAAATGTTCTTCTTGATAGGCTTCTACTTGACACTTCTGCAATTCATCAAATATGTTAGGTAGAAGTTCAGCTCTTAGTGCAATGGCTTTTATTGTTCCACTCCTTTCTTGATGACTCAGTGCAACAGCTACCACATTCGCCTTTCCCGGATGATAAAGAATTTCACAGTCGTAATCATTCACCAGTTCTAGCCATCTTCTTTGCCTCATATTCAATTACCGCTGATCAAAAAGATGTTGGAGACTCTTGTGATCGGTAAAAATTTGACATTTAGAACCGTAGAGATAGTGTCTCCAAATCTTTAGGTGAACACAATTGCTGCAAGTTCCATGTCGTGTGTAGGATACTGCCGTTCATGGTCCTTTAGTTGACGAGAAGCATAAGAGATAACCTTCCCACGTTGCATTAGTACACAACCCAATCCCAGTTTGGAAGCATCACTGTAAACAACAAAATCATCGGAACCTTCAGGTAATGCTAATATCGGCGCGCTACAGAGTTTCTCTTTCAATATTCGAAATGCTTCATCCTGTTCTGCTTTCCATTCAAACTTTAGATTCTTTCGGGTCAGCTTAGTGAGAGGTGTAGCGATGCGAGAAAAATCTTTTATAAACTTTCGATAGTAACCGGCTAAACCCAGAAAACTTCGTACTTCGGTTGCGTTTTCGGCGGTTCCCACTTTTCAATTGCCTCCACTTTCATCGGATCAACTTGAATGTCTTTCTCGAAGACTACATGTCCAAGAAATTGAACTTCTCGCAGCCAGAATTCACATTTAGAAAATTTAGCATACAACTTTTCTTTCTTCAGCAACTCCAGAATTAAACGAAGATGTTGGGCGTGCTCTTCTTTGGATCGGGAGTAGATAAGGATATCATCAATAAATACAATAACAAACTTATCGAGATATGACTTACATACTCGATTCATTAGATCCATAAAAGCAGCTGGAGCATTCGTCAATCCGAACGGCATCACTAAAAATTCATAATGACCATACCTTGTGCGAAAAGCAGTTTTCAGAACGTCTTCTTCTTTAACCTTCAATTGATGATAACCAGATCTGAGATCAATCTTGGAGAAATAACAAGCTCCAACTAATTGATCGAAGAGGTCATCAATTCTGGGAAGCGGATACTTGTTCTTGATCGTGCGCTTATTCAGTTCCCGGTAATCAATACACATTCTCATCGAACCATCCTTCTTTTTCACAAATAAGACTGGTGCACCCCACGGCGAAGAACTGGGTCTAATAAAGCCTTTATCAGAAAGATCTTGCAGTTGCGTCATCATTTCTTTCATCTCTGGTGGCCCTAAACGATACGGTGCACGAGCAACAGGAGCGGCTCCAGGAATCAGATCTATACCAAACTCTACTTGTCTAACGGGAGGAAGACTATTCAAGTCTTCGGGGAAAACTTCTGGAAATTCACGAACAACATAAATATCTTCCAACTTATTCTTTTCTGGCTTAATATCTATTACATAAGCTAAGTAACTTGGGCAACCTTTGCTGACACCTTTACGAGCTTTTAACATAGATATAAGGCAAGACTGATGATTTCTACGGTCACCATAAATCACTACCGGCCCCTTTTCAGGTAAGACAACATTAATCAACTTCTTATCACAAACTATACTAGCCTGATTCTCAGCTAACCAATCCATTCCCACTACCACATCAAATTCAATTAAAGCTATGGGAAACAACTGGATAGGCACTCCGCACCCATCTATATTAATAACACAACTATCAAATACCTCTTTAACCGGTACTTGATTATCATTTGCAGTATCTACCATCAAAGCATGATCTAATACTTTAGGCTTTAAATGCATGTAAGCAGCAAATGATGGAGATACGAACGATCGGTTTGCACCGGAGTCAAATAACACTTTAGCACATGTAGAGTTTATGAAAAATGTACTTGTAACCACATCCGGAGTTTCCTCTGCTTCCTTTGCTGTCATCTGAAATGAACGACCTCTTGTTCTTGGCGGCTCTAGTCTTGGTACTACTGGTCTAACAACCGCTGGTCTCCCTGATGTACCACCCTGCTGTATTCTTCCCCGCGGACAATCCGACTGAATGTGATCCGGAGAATTACATGAGAAACAAAACCGCGTTACTTGACAGTTTTTAGCAATATGTCCGGTCTTCCCACACTTATAACAAATCCGAGGATCAACTTGACAATTTCCTTGGTCGATACGGTTGCATTTCGGACAAGGTCTTTCCGCTGGTCGGAAAGGCGGACGGTTATCAAATCTCTTAAACCTGGACTTTTTCGGATCATACTGTGGTCCTTCCCACTTCCTTTTTCCCGCACCTTTATCACTATTACTTCTCCCTTTATCCTGCTACACGGTTTCCGCGGCGTCTACTGCGGCGGAGAAAGTTTCTGGTCCTTTAGCAATCACAAAACTTCTGACTTCTGCATTCAACCCAAAGATAAACCTCTCAATCTTCATGGCCTCCGTGGCAACGTAGTATTCCGCGAAATGAGACTTTTCCAGAAAACGAGCGGTATAGTCCCGAACTGATAAATTCCCTTGCTGCAAGTTCATAAACTCCCCTTCCAATTGTTAAACTGCTGCTTAGGGACAAAACTGTTTCCTGAAAGCTATAACGAATTCTTCCCAAGATAAGGTAGAATATATGTCAGATCCTCCAGAAGAAATATGAGCTTCCCACCAGTATAGAGCATCGCCTTTCAGCATTGCAGTTCCATATAGTACTCTATCCTCTTCGGCACAATTACTAGTCTTGAAGATAGCTTCTATTTCCTTCAGCCACCTCATAGCTTTCACTGGGTCCCTGTCTCCTGCATAGGTCGGAGGTTTGCAACTTAGGAACATTTTATAATCACACTTCTTCGTCACTGGTACGACAGTAGGTGTAATAGGCATCTCATCTTCATGAGTAGGATCTGGTATTTCTGTGTCAGTATTACGAGTTCGGTTGAACATAGCTTGGATATTTGCTTGTAATCTCCCCATTTCCGCCGTCAAGTCGTCTCTGGTAACAAATTATGTACCTCTTGGCTGAACTCGGCCGCCTGTTCTGCCCCTACCTCTTTCTCTCCCTCTTCCCCTGGATCCGACTGTTGGGTTCGTTCTATCAGGATTTCCTCCTCCCTCCCGATTCGTTTGTCTAGTACCACTTTCCATTCTGTAGATTTAGACAAGATTAATATACACATAAGCACATACCCCATATAACAAGGTATTCCAGTTCAAACATGTACCTGTAAGATCACAATTACACTGGCCAGGAGTAATCTGAAATTACCTTACATGATGTTCTTTCTACCTTTTTATATTTAACATCCCAAGGTTCTACAATAATAGGGACATCCTACTTCACATGCAGTTTAAGTCTAGGTACAGATACGAATACCTAAATCCCTTAAACTAGGGCTCTGATACCATCTGTAACAACCCGGTTTCCCAAAACATACAAATAACAAATATTGCATAAAATAGTCCCATAACTAAGAATACATCATATTGCATTTACGGTCCCATAGTCTTTATAACTACAATAAGTAATTCAGTACAAATTTTTAGCTAATAATTTACATAAGAACTACGATCATGATAGATACAAAACACTTCACGGATCTTCAACAAAACATGCATCCTCAAAAGAAATTCATAGATTGTCCTATCACTTGTTCTTATTTGCTCCATGGCATGGAATACATATTTTAAAACAAAATGAGGGTTAGACCTAATGGTCTAAGTGAGAAAATCCCTGTCATTTTAAAACCATTTGCACAAATACCTTATATATATAACACAAAGATGAATACCAATCATAACTCACGCATCATGTACTTTCCTGTCTCCTTTCCATGGCCATATTAGTTGGTTGCAAGCCAACTAATAAATTAACTCCGCTGTACGAATATTACAGCCAACACCGTTGTACGAATATTACAGCCAACACCACCGGTCCTAAGCCCGACCAACGTATTATCGTATAGTGTAATGTTCATGTAAATACAATATCTCAATATATTATATTTCAAACATAAACACATAATCACACCATATATCACATTCTCAATCCACACATATATGTATTCCAGTTTAAAAACGTTTTAAAGTAAAACTCACTTGTTTTGCTTATCACCAAAAATCCTTCCAAGCTATTTTCAAGCACTCCAATCTTTTAGCCCAATTTCACAGAATCTGTAACCACATAAATACAAATATCTCTTTTTAAAACTTAAAATCTATAAAATCCCAAAATCCTCGACTCGTATCGCAATCAACTACTGCGATAACTCCATGTCGCAACACACCACCCATATCGCAATTAACTACTGCGACACAGTAGCATATCGCAACCAACTGTTGCGATATACATCATGTCGCAACTAACTATTGCGATATCTTTCCATATCGCAACCAACTGCTGCGATATACCTTAGGTCGCAACCAACTGTTGCGATACCAATGAACATGTCGCAACTCAAGGTTGCGATATTCATGAATGTCTCAGTCCACTAAGTTCATCTTTTAACCCATAATTTATGTTTTAAGCTATGCATGTTTCTGTAACTATGCAGATATGTTTAAGACTATAATTAGAACCTAGTCATATACTCAGATTTCCCAAATCATCCATAAATCATCAAAACCCATCTATAAACTTATATAAAACTTTACTTAGATAAAAAGGATAGATTAAGAGGAAGCATACCTTTAATCTTCACAAGATGAACCCTCTAATTTCAGCAACAATCTTGTCTTTCTTCTTCTTTTCTACGGCTCTATCTCTCTTTTCTCTCTTAACCGAAAACACACACACACACACACATTCACAATATACTAACTTAGCTAAATGGAGGACACCTCCTCCTAATTGAAATGATAATGGCGGTGGTGGTGTAAGGTTTGGCTAGAAAGACCAAACAAACCCTATACTTCTCTTATTTGGTAAAACATACCTCCAAACTTCCAAATTAAAATTAAAACTTACCCCTTAACTTCTAACTCCATAAAATACTAAAATAAAGACTTATAAAATTTCTCAAATCTATTTTAACTAAAATAATACTAGTTAAATAAATAAATAACATACCTGGTTATTACATCTTCTACAACCCATTAAGCTCCTACTGAACAGCCCCTTAGTGTTCTTAGAAGTTCGTGACAGGCCTTAGTGTGTCTCCGTTTCGAGCCATCACGAATCCATGATTTTTTTTTTCCTGGTAAGGCACCTTTAAGACAGATTAAAGGCCCATAAAGTCGTTAGATATATTTGTAACCTAATTTCACCGTTTCGAAAGACTTTTAAAGTATTCTTGATTTTAAGGGATTTCCAAGTTTTTTACGGTTGCTAGGGACATTTTCGGTTTTTTTGATTGACTTCAAGAGTTTTTTTGGTTTTTTGATTGATTTCAATATACTTTTTTTAGTTGATAGGGTCTCATATGAAAATCACCGGGGGAACTATGGTAGAAATTACAAAAGAAAATTTGTTTTTAATCTTAAATCAATTCTATTTTTTCTTTCTAATGGGGCCCATCCCCCAATTTATACGGTTGGTTTCGACACACGTCGATTCAAAACTTAGAACGAGGAGCGTGTCCCTGTCCCAAAGGGTCTTACGGGATTTTCGAGACCAACAAATGTCGTTTAAACATGTTTTGAGACGTTTTTAATTGTGTTTTTTTTTCAGTTGCTATTTTTCATTTTCTGATTCAATTTTGCTCTTATGTTTGATCTATCGTCTCTTTTCAGACTCGTTTTATTTTGAACTTTTACTGTTGATGGTGTAAAATGGATGGTCGCTTTATCAAATAACAAAAAGTTTACTTTCCATCTAAATTATGAGTTCTCTGAATTTGAGTTTGAGCCTAAAGTTTGGAATTTGTTGAATTAAGAAGCTCTCGAAAAGGTTTTTCCTTGGTATTCAGAAAATCATGTTTAATCTTTTTGTTCGATCATCCTGCGTTGTATCAGCATAGACGGACCTAGAAACTTTTTTAAGTGGTGGCACCATTTGTTTAGAAGAAACAAATATATGTATAATTTTCACATAATCATCATTGGTCTATTGTTCATTATTTTTCATAAGACCATCTCCAATGGGGTCACTAAATCTTACACTAAACATTAAATTTGGTGTAAATCTTACTATTCAAATCTCCAATGGGGTCACTATTTTTCACACTAAATTTAGTGTGATGAATAGTATTACACTATATTTGGTATAACACTATTCATTTACACTACTTTTTCAATTACATTTTTGGTCCCTCAAATTTGAGATTTATTATTTTTATCTTTTAAAATAATTTAGTTCATAATTAATAAAAAATAAAAAATAATAAGTTGTGATCTAAATAAAAAATATGGGTATAAATTGTAAAGTTAATAAATATAAGGATAATTTTGAAAGGTTAATAAATTAATATAAAAATGATTTGGTGTAAAAAATAGTGTTACCCATTGGAGAAGATTTACTATTTACACTACTTTTAATGTTTAGTGTAAAATATAGTGTGACCCATTGGAGATGCCCTAAGTGAGGTCGTGTGTTCAAGTCTTTTATTGCCATTTTTTTCATAAACATAACAAATCAGAAATTAAAAGATAAAAACTAAAAATTTAAAATGAGACTAACGAGATTCGAACTCGGGTTAGGGGTGGAAGAAAAAAAAACTTGCAGGTTTGTAATTCGTTTCTGTTTTCGTCTCTGAGGCCAAAACACTACATTTAAGTATGAAGGACTAAAATAGAAATGAACTGTAAATCATAGGGATGAAAAAAACAATATAATTTAAATCATAAAGACGAAAATGGTAATGAGTTATAAACCATAAGGATGAAAACTGTAATTTCAAAACCATAAGAACTTAAAAGGAAATTTTCAACAAACCATAGGGACTGGAAACGTAATTTACTCTAAATAATATTTAAACGTCTTAATACATTACTATATAGTTATTAAGTTTGTAAACCAAATTATTTATGCATTCTATATGGAAGCATTAGAATAAGATTACATAACATCTATAAGACTATAAACATTTTAACTAGTTTATTAGGACACATGTGACCCATTACCCATATATGATTTATTGGTATGGATTTAAAAATCTAATAAATGCTTCTTTATGATTTGAAAGGGCTCTAGCTGGAAAATAAAGCCCATCATAGTTTATTTAAGAGGCCCAATCATAAGAATCATTTAAAGAATAAAAATGAAACACAAAGAGCCCAAGACGAACAATTTAGTTTACCTTTTGAAAGGGGCGACAAGACAAACATTTTATTTACAAAAGTTTAATATTTAATTAAAGACATTTCAAAAATAAGGGTGGAGAATTTTATGTATGAGAATTCATAAATTATTGCATCTTTGTTCAAGTTTCAATGTTAAACCGGCCAAGGGCCAACTGTTTTAACTATAAAGGTGTGTTTGGCACATGAAACAGAATAAAATAGGATATGACAAAAGTTTACTATCTCACGCTTGACATAATATGGGACAACAACAACAACAAACTCTATGTCTCACATTTGGTGTGACATGGGACATGAACAACGACTGGGACTGAGTGGAACAAATACTAGGACTGGGTGGAACAAGGTATGAGACAAGGATGAGACATAAACTAAAAACTACTAATCTACCCTTGTTGATATAACCCTAATATGCTATTTGTTTTAATGGTTACCGTCGTTCATGAAATAACTGGAAGGTTTTGTTATACATGAAATGGAGCATAAGGCGTGTAAACTTGCAAAATCATTGTATGTGCGGAAACAAACGCCCAAACAGTGGCATCAGAGTTTTGATGAGGTTATCTTGTTTAACTTTTTAAGTTGAACCAAGCGGATAAGTGTGTATATAGCAAAAGCGATACATCCAGTAACGAAGTAATCATTTGCTTATACGTTGATAACATTTTGATCTTTGGAACTAACGAAAATCAAGTTAATAAAACCAAAAAGTTTTTATCATCTATTTTCTCCATGAAAGATACGGGAGAGGCGGAGGTGATCCTTGGAATAAAGATCAAGCGTCAGAACAAGGGGATGGCAATTACGTAATCCCATTACATTGAGAGAGTATTAACGAATTTTAATTGCTTTGATTGTTCTCCACTGAGTACTCAATAATTGATCCGAGTGTGAACCGTATGTTCAATTCGGGTGAAGCGGTGACACAACTCGACTACTCAAAGGCTATTGGGAGTTTGAGTATGTCATGACAAGCACTATGTCAGATATCGGGTTTGCCATAGGAAAGTTGATTAGGTTTACTAGTAATCATAATACTTATCATTGACAAGCGAGAAGATGAGCATTTAAATAAGTGAGAACCATATATTATGGTTTGCCCTATGTCGGTTTCCTTCGGTACTAGAGGGATGTTCAAATGCAAATTGGATTACCAACTTAGAAGATCACTCTTCTACGAGTGGTTGGGTGTACTTGCTTTGGGGGAGGTTCTTTCTCATGGGCTTCCAAGAAGCAAATTTGTATCACAAGTTCGACTATGGAGTCGAAACTTGTGGCATTGGTCGCTGCCACTAAAGAGGCGAAGTGGCTAAGGAAAAGTCCATAAAATTCCATTATGTCCGAAATCAAAATCACCAATTTATATCCGTTGTGATAGTACCACTACTTTGACTAAAGCTTGTAGTTAAGTGTATAATGGCAAGTCTAGACACTTAGGTGTTAGACATAACATGATTCGTGAGCTAATCATGAATTGGATGATTTTAGTTGAATTTGTTCGATCGCAACAAAATCTAGTCGGACCACTTGACGAATGGGTTAGCTAGGGACTTGGTTCACAAGTCGGTGATAGGGATAGGATTAAAGTCCATCTAAATCTCTAACTATGAGATACCCAATGCCCTTATAATACAATGTTAGAAGTTGAATTCAACTGGAAAGCTCACTCTAAGGTGGCGTTTGGTTCACTGGAAAGTGATGGAATCTGGTGGAATTGGAATGTGACATTCCATTGACCAGATTCCATTCGAGTGTTTGGTTCAATCTTTTGTAGCTTGGAATCTCAAAATTTTCCATTGAATTCCTTATTTTCCATTCTTGACATTCCATCACACTATGTAAGGATTTTAAAGGAATGGAATGTCCCACTATTTTTATTCCAAAAATACCCTTGCCCTAATTGATATACCTGCAACCGACACTCCCATTCCATCGACCCCAAATCGTTTTCTTCTCCATCGAGCCCAATCGTTTTCTTCTCCATCGACGGCAACGGTCGTTTTCTTCACCATCGATCGACAGCAACATCGACAGGTTCGTTCTCTCTTCCTTTTCTTCTTGTCATCGAGCCCAGTCGTTTTCTGCAAACTCAGTTTGAAACATCGACTGTGTTCCATGGATTCTTGCATCAGTTTGAAACATCGACTGTTTTCTGCAAACTCATGTAACAACCCACTCCAAAGCATGCCAAATTTAAGACATTATATATATCGCCAAAACATGACCAAAGGTTCACATCAACAAAATTCCAAAATTTGGGTTTGCGAAAATAACCCTATTCCAACTGAGAGTATCTAAATACTGAAGTGTAGGGAAGTCCACTAATGCAAGCCACGCCCGCCCTTACGCCTTCTCTTTACCACTAGAGGAACCGCACTAACCTGCTTACCTGAAAAAGGGTTTCAGTTTTGAAAATGCGAGGGTTAGACCACAAGGTCTAGTGAGATCCCTCAGTTACATCCACACCACATATAGCAATTAAAGAGTTATGCGAAACATAAATCAATATGAAGTTTGGTTAATAACATTCACACAATTGACCAAATCGTCCATCCAGTCACACACACCTGTGGCTTGATCCCAGGGCGCTCAATCACCCTCGTATGGGACACACACCCCATATATCTGTCACACCATGTCATATGGGCGACACCCCCCCCATAAGCGTCATACCACAACAGATGGGACACACCCCCCATAAGCATCACACTATGACATATGGGTCACACCCCCCATGAGCGTCATACCACAACATATGGGACACCCCCCCCCATAAGCATCACACTATGACATATGGGTCACACCCCCCATGAGCGTCATACCACAACAGATGGGACACACCCCCCATAAGCATCACACTATGACATATGGGTCACACCCCCCATAAGCGTCATACCACAACATATGGGACACCCCCCCATAAGCATCACACTATGACATATGGGTCACACCCCCCATAAGCGTCATACCACAACATATGGGACCCCCCCCATAAGCATCACACCTTAATGATTGGGACACGCCCCCCCATATACCTCGCACCAAGCATAATTAATTTATATGCAACATATATTAAGAAACGCACATGTACGAGTAAATGAACAAGTACCATCAAGCTTCAATTAGAAAACTCACCTGTTACGCTTACGATCCTTTCCTACTCTGACCTGCACTTCCAGATGGTCTACCTGAGCGAAAGGGTAAACGCATAAGTTGACAGCTCAACTATTCGGACACACTGCCCTATCCGGACAACACCTTTATCCGGACAACACATATCCGGACGGCACCTCTATCCGGACAGCACACCTATCCGGACAACACACCTATCCGGACAGCACCCTTATCCGGACAACCCCCTATCCGGACAACATACCCATCCGGACAACACACTCATCCGGACAACACTTCTATCCGGACAACACACTCATCCGGACAACGCTTCTATCCGGGCAACATGATCTCCGGGTGCTTACCCGGACACCTTCTTCTATTGAAGGTATCCGGACGTCCAGGAAGTTATCCGGACGTCGACCTGACCCTTAATTCGACCGAGAAATCACAGGCAAACTCGAAATCTCGAGAAATAAGGATTAGCAATCGCCCCAAGGTCACTAGACTCACCACTTACTGAACTCTTAACAGTAATAACACATTAAAATGCCCAATTTCTCCCATTAAGCTCCAAACCCAACTTTAAACAAAAAAACCCATAAAATACTTCAACCAACCCACAGATTTCTCAGCTGAAAGATGAAGAGAGTGAAGTTACCTGATGGATTCCTTACAGAAAACGAATCCCCAACACACCTCTTCCCTTTGATTCCAAGCTTGATGCTCCTTTCTCTCCCAAAATGCCCAAGAACTCAAAAATGCCTTTCTTCCTCTACTCTCCCTAAACAGCCGCCAACACACACAAATTCAGCCAAAATGGAATGTTTCTAGGGTTTTGTGCCCTTATATACCTCATCCCAATTATTAACAAATAGCCCCTCAACTTCCATCTTATTACATTTCCACCACAAGGCTTGAAACTCTTTTTATTTGGACACGGTTACTACAACACTCCCCCCTCAAAAGAATTCCGTCCCCGGAATTCCATTCTCGAAAAGATGAGGGTACCTGGACATCATATCCGACTCCACTTCCCACGTAGCCTCTTGTCCCTTATGATACCTCCACTGAACCCTCACTAGACGAGTCTCCCTATTTCTTGATTTCCGGACCTTACTGTCCACATGCATAACCCTTCAACAACAAAGCGTACGCCAACAATTTCCACACTTTCGAATGATTACAACTCCTACTCTAGGAAATTTGCGTACCACAACTATGACGCCTCAGGTCAACGGTACATGGTACCGTCCACACACTTAGACGCACGGTTGCAACAAATTTAGAATTTTCGTCCACAACTTCAATCCCGTGACAGCACAAGTTACAACGGTTAGGGCCACAACAACATCCATTTCTTAACGAACCTTCAATTCACCAACCTAGCACAAGACCAACCTCGAGTATCACCTTAGATCACAGACATAATCCTCTTCGACTGATAACACACAATTCTACGATCACTTTCCCCATCTCAATACACGTATAAGGCAGATAACACTTTCTCACCTGAACTGTGTTGCCCACGGTTCATCAATAATAATCAATTCACACCCTTCCGCCATAGCAACACCCCCACACTATACAGAGCCAAAAGTAGAAACCTCCACACTTTAACATCTGACGTACCCATCAATCCAACCCGAACCAATCTTGAAGTCACGCATCCAAATTCTCCTTGCATCTAACAGTCGTCCATCCACATGTGAGATAATTCAGGGTTCACTCGCTACCAGCAAGGAGCAACTATGCTCACACAAAAATATTCTTACTAGCTTAACACTGAACGACAAAGTTTACTTGGAACATTTCTCACACTACTACCAAGTCAACTCCAATGGTCCTTTTCGCGAACACTACTTTCGACTACATCCTTCCACTTCCTTTTCACTCCTAAAACACGATTCCAAAGATCGGCTCACGGGGAGGTGCACACTCTTGATCAACCACATAAGCTGACTTTCCTTGACTAAAAAACCAATCACATACATGCCAATCCCCCTTTCTCCTGCTCCCACTAGGAGTTCATGCACCCGACGGTGACGTTCTTGAAAACATTGCTTCCATTATTCGTGCCACTTGCCACACCTTCTACTTCACGCTTACACACCCATCCCAACCTACCGTCCCAATTACCCTATGGACATTTCTCATCCAACATTTACCACTCCCTACACGCAATTTCAACGGTTACTATGCCCAACCAACAGTTTCACCATCTTTCATACGAGAAACTCCACCCAGTCAATCCGAAACACACTCGATGTTCGAAGCGACCACACATTTCTCATTCCTCAAAGATATTAACTCACCCCTTTGCATTTCCTTTAAAAACAAGGATTAGTCCAGTATGCCCAAAGATTTCATATCTACAACGAAACACTGTAAACTACTCAATCCAAGATCACACCGTCTCCCTCTTAGCTAGCCACCAACTTCCACCCCAATCTCTTGTTTTCGGATAAAAGCACCACACCCAACTTTAGCCACATCGAACAACTTATCAACAAATCCCGAGCAAGGATCTCCACTTACGCTCACCTCATAACAACACTAATCCACCACTTAACCTCACAACACTTCATTTCCACCATGCTTCGCATGCTTACTAAATATAAGTTACCGCCTTCACATCTACACAACCCCACACACTAGAGGTTCTATCCTCACGACTACTGTCCGCTCACTAGGCCATGCTTTCTCCCACCAAACATCACATATATATGAAAGAGTTGGCGAAAACATTATGCAATAACTAATCTTGCAATTCAACATCCTCACACGAATAACGGAAATTCCTGGCTGGTCACTACACACCTGTGACCTGAACTAGGGCTCACACCCGCCCTTGGGAACAGACCAAGTCTATTCGAACAAACCACATGGGACGCACCCCCCATGTATTTTACACCATCAACCTGAGATTTACACACTTATATAAACCAAAAGCAAACACACCATAATAAGTATGCACGTTCAACTAACAAACAGGTACTACCAAGCTTTGATTTAGAAACTCCCAACTTTGCCTTCCTCCCATCTAGATGAACCACAAATATATGACCGTCTACCTCACTCAATCGAGCCCTTAATTCCGACCGACTCTTCGGATCCACTTGAGACACGCTCAAGTAAATCAAACTATAAGACACACCCTTGCAATCCAACATAGTCTAATTGTCCCACATTAGTTAGCTAACTACCTCCTTCGCAAATGACATAACCGCCATATAGGATGAATCACTTATCCTACTAACACATCTCCACCTTCAAACACATCTCCACCTTCAGGATATTTACAAAAGGAGGCCCATCCTCTTGACAGATGCATACCTTTCCACACCGACCTCCCATCTCCGCGCACATACCCGACAAAGTGATCACTCAAAGGCAACCTTTCAAATTCAAATATCTCGACAACGAATTCAACACCCGCCGCTGACTTCAACCTCAATGCCTGACAATTAGTCTAAAGGCAAGTTAACCACGACCCCGGCTTCATGCCGATACCGTTTCATTCACATACCACGACGTTACCTTTCAAAGTAATTTGTCTACTTCGAAATCACCCGGGACACACCTCCCCCGTCGACAGTCATATGTCGATTTACCAAAAGAGTAAGGACTCCCACCACACAAGCATTTCCATGGTCAAAGACCAAGACTACAGATAGACACGGTCCTCCCTATACTGTAACACTAAGGTCACAAATCAACCATCGACGACTCAACCACATTTTCCACTCCCGGAACTTCGCACCTTCTTAGGCCCGATATCGCTTACTACCTAGCGAGTTCATAAAATCATACACGGATATAGGTCCGCCCGTTTATAAAACATTCACGGAATAAGGTCCGCCCCTTTATTAAACATCCACGGAGTAAGGTCCTCCCCTTTATAAAACATCCACGGAATAAGGTCCGCCCCTTTATAAAACATCCACGGAATAAGGTCCGCCCCTTTATAAAACATCCACGGAATAAGGTCCGCCCCTTTATAAAACATCCACGGAATAAGGTCCGCCCCTTTATATAACATTCACGGAATAAGGTCCGCCCCTTTATTAATCATCCACGGAATAAGGTCCGCCCCTTTATTAAACATCCACGGAATAAGGTCCGCCCCTTTATAAAACATCCACGGAATAAGGTCCGCCCCTTTATAAAACATCCACGGAATAAGGTCCGCCCCTTTATATAACATTCACGGAATAAGGTCCGCCCCTTTATTAAACATCCACGGAATAAGGTCCGCCCCTTTATTAAACATCCACGGAATAAGGTCCGCCCCTCGTAAATTGGCACCCTACAGTCACCCTAGGGTGACAACGAGTCAGTCTCATGCTGCCTTACAGGGCCACACTACCCTTAGCATAAACGGGTCACACCTCCCGACATGAGCTGGCGGGCCACACCCCCCGACTTAGCCAATTTACACCTCGAACAATGTATGACTCACTTAACATTGAAGGCTGTTTGCTCCAGCAGGGTTAACCTTTTTGCAGTTACAACAATTTGACGCCGACACCCTACTTCCAACCAAACCATTCGGTTCCTTACATTAGAAACAACCTTCGGTACCGATACTTTCCTTCACACTTGGATGCTCCAACCCCACAGTCCACTTGACTATAAATACGGCTTCACCTCGGTCCAAAATGGTTGACCGACACCAGTGTTACCAATCTGTTGGTGCAAGTGTACCCAGCTTTAATATTGTGATATATTTTTGGTACACATAAAATCACATCTCCATATTTATTTTGATGATTACAAAACACACCGCATTATTTGTTATCTAATATTTTATCTGAGTGTGCAGCTATTTAATTATCTCGATAAATTTTATCTGAAGAATCCAAGTCTGAAGAGTTTCGTCATTTTATTTTAAAAATGATAAACACCCTAAAATATTTTATCACTTGGATATTTCGTATCTATATAAATATATTTGAATCAAATATATATATAATACATATATTTTTTTTATTAAATATATATATAAATCGCATGATATATATATATATATGTTGCTACTGTTCATCATTTAATGCAAAATATTGTTCAGCCGAAAGAAGCCATCCAGCGCCACTGCCCTTGTGTACGACTGTCAGGCGGTATACCGCCGTGTGCAACGCGGTATACCGCGGGTACCATTACCGTTTGTTTTTTGCAGGGTTGACTTTCTCACTGCAGCGTACCTTTTTTACTCTGCACGGTATACCGCGGGAGATAGCCGGTATACCGCGAATGCTTCTGCCCTGTTGCTCATCCAGTATAAATATCTTGCAACCTCCAGCATTCAAGACCACGAATTTACATTAACTCCTCTGCATTTGATAAAGACTCTGCAGCTTCTTCTCTTGATATTTAAACTGTTAAAATTATAAAACTCGTTTTTTTAGTAAGAAATCTTGAGTTGATAGCAGATTAAAATCTCTCGATTAGTTGAATCAGCAACACAACTCAAGTGATCAAACTCTCTAAAAATATCCAAGTGATAAACCTTATTCAAGAGTGATTATTCATATTAAAATTATACCCTCTTGTAAGTGTTTGAATAGAGTGAGTGATCCACATAAATCTCTCAAAGTAGAGTGTTTCGCGTTTGCTGTACTAAGGTTTGTGTTCTACCGTAAAGAACACGTTTTCGTATTGGATCTCCGAGAAGTGTTATTTTCTCGAGGTGGACTAGCCAACTTTGTGTTTGGTGAACCACTTTAAAAATATCGTTGTCAAGTATTTTCTTTCCCTTATCTATTTACATTTCCGCTGTGCATTTTAATTATATCTGTTTATATAATTGTTGTATATTTTTTATTTGTATACTCTGATTTATTTTTACTGTTTCAGTACTGTATTTATTTATAAAAGAATTTTTGAAAGTAAAAGATTTTAAATACAACCTTACCCCCCCTAGGTTGTCTAACATTTGGTATCAGAGCAGGTCTTTCAAAAATTTCTGCATAAATTTCTTCTATTCCTTTAAATGGCTCAACAAACTAATATTGTGTTTTCAAAACCTCCCTTGATAGATACTGAAAAGTTTGGCATTTGGGCCGAGCTATTTGAATGTCACGTGCGTGGCAAAAATCAAAAGATTTGGAATATTATAGAAAAAGGGAATTTTAAACCCACCATTGTGAAAGATGATGTTTATATTGATAAACCTATAGATGAATGGACTACTTCTGATGAAACTCATTTTTGTTTAAACTTTGAAGCTAAGAATATATTATATGCTGCTTTAACAACTGATGAAATTGAAAGAGTATATACATATAAAACTGCAAATCAAATATGGGAAAGTTTAAATAATACTCATCGTGGAAACACGGAAGTTAAATCTAGTAAAGTAAATATTTTAGTTCACGATTATGAACTGTTCGAAATGAAACAAGATGAGTCAATTGACTCAATGTTTAAAAGATTTAACCTTATTGTGACTACTTTGAAAGGTTTGGATCGCACTTATCCTAACGAGGACTATATAAGGAAAATCCTACGAGCCCTTCCTTCGGAGTGGATGCAAAAGATAACATCTTTAGAAGACTCCCGTGACCTTTCCATAATGAAGATAGATGACTTGATCGGTAATCTTAAAGTGCATGAAATTGCACTTAAAAGAAACAAAGATCGGGAGCAAGTCAAGAAGAAGTCAATCGCTCTCAATGCCTCAACACCAAAAGTCGAGAAGAAAAAGGAGAAAGCTAGCTCCTCGAAAGATCCATCCGAAACTCTCGATGAAGTCGCCATGTTGGTAAGAAACTTTTCCAAATTTCTTAATAATAATAATAAATTTTCTAACAATGGCAGATTTCAAAGAAACGGTAACTACCGTCGTGGTGGTGAAAATCGAAGTCGTAAGTTCCATAAACGAGACGAAAAAGTTAAGAAAAATGGCGACTCGAGTGAAGACGATAAAGCTAAGCCAAAGAGAGGCTTTTGCTACTCATGTGGTGACAAAGACCACTACGCCAATGAATGTCCGAAAAAGAACAAGTTCCAAAAGAAGAAGGAGAAAGCCTTCATTGGAGGCGCGTGGAGCGAGAGTGAAGAAGAAGATGACTATCAAGCCATTTGTCTTATGGCCGAAAGCGACGACGAGGTAAAATCTTCTTACTCGGATTACGATAGTGATTATGAAAGTGATAATGAAAATAATCTTGAAGAATTATATGAATCTTTTCATAAAATGGCCGCTCTTGCAAATCGTTACCAAGATGAGAATGCTATGTTAAAAGAAACTGTAAATGCATGTAAAAAGGAAATAAATAATGTTAAACAAAAATCTGAAAATGATATGGATATAATTGCTAAATTAGAAACTAAATTAGGAGAAAAAGATTTTTGTAAATCTTGTGATGCTTTAAATAAAGAAATTGCATGCTTAAATAAAAAATCACATGAAAATATTATTTGTACAAAATGTGATATACTTGAGAATGAGATTACATGTTTAAAGGCTAAATGTGCTTCATATGAAAAAGATAACATGCTAGCTAAAGCCTTTGAAAGTAGTAATAAAAAGGTTCTTAACATGCTTAATATGCCTAACCGTATAAAATGTAGAAAAGGTATTGGTTCCGATACATGCAAAGATAAATGTTCTTGTAAACCCATCAAAAGACTTTATGAATCACCTAAAGTTAATACAAGAAATCAATATGTGCAAAAACATCCGTATGTGCGTAAAATAAATAATGTAAATACGAGAAAACCGTATGCTCGCATGTACCATGATAAATATTCTAAACCTAATAATAATGCGAATGTAAATGCTTGTTTTTATGTGTATGATAAATATAATCGCAAAATTAAAATGGTAAATAAATGGATTCCAAAAGGAATGTTTAGTAATGATAATCCCGGTGGTATGCGTTTATGGTTTTAAATGTGTTATGTATATATGTTATATATATATATAGTTTAAATATAATTTGTTGTATATATTATATATATAAGTAATATATATTACTATGTACTGTTTGTTTATATATATATACGTATTACATATATATATATATATATATGGTGTTTGTTTAATATGTTATATATATATATTTTTGTGTTTGATGTATTATATATTAAAGTTGTTTAATATATTATATATTTTTTGTCTTACTTGATATGTGTTATATATATATATTAATATGTTTGATGTATTATATATATATTAATATTGTGTAATGTATTATATATATATATATTCTGTTTGACTTTATATATATGCATGTTGGTTGACATTGAAACTAATTGTCAAGGACCCACGAGAAATGGGGACCATAAAAGTTACATCTTCATTATTGTAGATTGACCTTGATATGGACTGGATACTCGATAGTGGTTGCACACGTCACATGACCGGAAACAATAATCTCTTTTCATCATATAAGTCATGTGATGGTGGACAGGTAATTTTTGGAGGAAACTCCAAAGGAAATATAATTGGTAGAGGTACAGTCTCTTGCAATAATGTTCAATTTCTTAATGTGAATCATGTTGATAATTTACATTTTAATTTGTTAAGTGTTCGCCAATTGTGTAAAAATAATACAACTGTTGTCTTCGAAGAAGATTCTTGTAAAATCATAAAAAATGGCAAAGTTCTTTTAAATGGTTTTGTAAAAGGAAATTTATATATTTGTAAAACTGTTGTATCTGAAAATGTATGCTTATCTTCTATTAATGATGTTTCTACTTTATGGCATAGGCGTTTAGGTCACGCTAATCTAAGATTAATGCAAAACTTAAAAAATAAGGAGCTTGTGAGTGACCTGCCAAAATTAAAGTTTGATAATCATTTTTGTGATGCTTGTCGTGTCGGCAAACAACATCACGTTTCTCATAAATCAAAAAATGTTATTTCTACTCAAAGAGTTTTAGAACTTTTACATATGGATCTTTTTGGCCCGATGGCTATTCAAAGTTTTGGAGGAAATTTTTATACTTTGGTTATTGTGGATGATTATTCCCGTTATACTTGGACTTTATTTTTAAGACATAAAAATGAGGCTTTCGAAAAGTTTAAAATTTTAGGAAAAAGAATTCAAAACCAACAAGGTTGTACGATTGTTTCCATACGTACGGACCATGGACGAGAATTCGATAATGAAGTACAATTTGGTGCCTTTTGTGATAAACATGGTATAACTCATAACTTTTCGGCTCCTCGAACTCCTCAGTCAAACGGGGTTGTTGAAAGGAAAAATCGAACGTTGCAAGAAATGAGTAGAACTATGCTAAACGAACATCAAGTTCCCCAAAAGTTTTGGTGTGATGCCGTTGCTACCGCGACCTATGTGCTTAACCGTGTCCTAATTAGAGGTATCCTAAATAAGACACCCTATGAACTTTACCGAGGTAGAAAACCTTCCCTAGCTCACCTAAAAGTTTTTGGTTGTAAATGTTTCATTTTAAACACCAAATCCTACTTAACCAAATTTGACCCTAAAGCCTATGAAGGAGTGTTCCTAGGTTACTCTTGGAATAGCAAAGCCTATAGAATCCTAAATAAGGAGACCATGGTAGTAGAAGAATCCTTAAATGTTAGCTTTGACGAGAGTCCTCCCAAACCGAGTGCACCCTTAGCAAATGACAATGTTTGTGAAGGAGATGTCTTAGCCCAACAACTTAGTACCTTGGATTTAGGTGCCCAACCTTCCACAAATAATATTGAAACTAGTGATGCCCCTCCTTGTTTTATTCCACAAGGTGTAGATGATCCTAACCTTAGAACCGCTCGAGGCCATCCCGTAGATCAAATTATAGGTGACCTAAACCAAAGGACAACTAGATCACAAATCCATACCCATTGTGCTTTCCATGCCTTTATCTCAACCATAGAACCTAAAACCATAGATGAAGCTTTAGGTGATGAGGATTGGATATTGGCCATGCAAGAAGAGTTAAACCAATTTACTAGGAATGATGTGTGGGACTTAGTGCCTAGCCCTAGTAGTCAAACCATTATTGGCACAAGATGGGTCTTCCGAAATAAGGTAGACGAGAACGGTGGAGTCACACGGAACAAGGCACGTTTAGTTGCCAAGGGGTACAGTCAACAAGAAGGTATAGATTATGACGAAACCTTTGCACCGGTTGCAAGGTTGGAGTCTATTCGAATGCTTCTCGCTTTTGCAAATGCTAAAGATTTTAAATTATTTCAAATGGATGTTAAAAGTGCTTTCTTAAATGGTATTATAAATGAGGAGGTATACGTTTCTCAACCTCCCGGTTTTGAAAGTTTTGAAAACCCGACACATGTTTATAAATTGAAAAAGGCGCTTTATGGTTTAAAGCAAGCTCCACGTGCGTGGTATGATAGATTAAAAACCTTTTTAATTGTTAGTGGTTATATTATGGGTAAAATAGATAATACTTTATTTGTGAAATATGTTCAAAATGATATTGTGGTTGTGCAAGTATATGTTGATGATATTATTTTTGGTTCCACTAATGAAAAACTGTGTAATGAATTTTCTGCGAAAATGACAAGCGAGTTTGAAATGAGCATGATGGGAGAGTTAAAATACTTCTTAGGATTGCAAATAAAACAATGTGAAACTGGTATTTTTATTAGTCAATCTAAATATTGTAAAGATATGTTGAAAAAGTTTAACTTTGAAAATGTCAAACCCGTTGAAACTCCAATGACCACAAACTTACAATTATCTCGTGACGAGGAGGGAAACGATTTTAATGAAAAGATTTATCGTGGTATGATTGGTAGTTTATTATATTTAACTGCTAGTAGACCTGATATTATGTTTAGTGTATGTTTATGTGCTCGTTTTCAATCTTCACCTAAACAATCTCACTATGAAGCTGTCAAGCGTATTTTTCGATATTTACAAGGTACTACTAATCTTGGCTTATGGTACGCAAAGAAACCCGAGTTAGAAGTAACGTGTTTCGCCGATTCCGATCTTGGTGGATCTATTGTTGACCGAAAAAGTACAAGTGGGGTATGTGCCTTTATAGGACTCTCACTTGTGTCTTGGTTCTCTAAGAAACAACAATCCGTAGCTTTGTCTACAACCGAAGCGGAATATGTAGCCGCCGCAAGAGCGTGTGCTCAAGTCCTTTGGATGAAACACACACTTACCGATTTTGAGGTACACCTAACCAAAATTCCAATTATGTGTGATAACTCAAGTGCTATAAACTTAAGCAAAAATCCCGTTTTACACTCTCGTACAAAACATATTGAATTGAGACATCACTTTTTACGAGATAATGTTCAAAAAGGCAAAATCGTGCTTGAAAAGGTTGATTCGGAAGATAATTTGGCCGATATTTTTACAAAAACCCTTAACAAAAAAGCGTTCTTTAAATTAAGACTTGGTTTAGGCATGCTTGAGTATAACCCTTAAAAATACTAACTCTCAAATATTTCATATTTTGAGGGGGAGCATCTTTCGAGGGGGAGCATAAGCGATTTTCTTAAACCCTTTTTGCTTCGACAAAAGGGGGAGAGAAACCGAGTATGCTCTCGTGTTTAGCGTTGTGTTTGTCATCATCAAAAAGGGGGAGATTGTTGGTGCAAGTGTACCCAGCTTTAATATTGTGATATATTTTTGGTACACATAAAATCACATCTCCATATTTATTTTGATGATTACAAAACACACCGCATTATTTGTTATCTAATATTTTATCTGAGTGTGCAGCTATTTAATTATCTCGATAAATTTTATCTGAAGAATCCAAGTCTGAAGAGTTTCGTCATTTTATTTTAAAAATGATAAACACCCTAAAATATTTTATCACTTGGATATTTCGTATCTATATAAATATATTTGAATCAAATATATATATAATACATATATTTTTTTTTATTAAATATATATATAAATCGCATGATATATATATATATATGTTGCTACTGTTCATCATTTAATGCAAAAGATTGTTCAGCCGAAAGAAGCCATCCAGCGCCACTGCCCTTGTGTACGACTGTCAGGCGGTATACCGCCGTGTGCAACGCGGTATACCGCGGGTACCATTACCGTTTGTTTTTTGCAGGGTTGACTTTCTCACTGCAGCGTACCTTTTTTACTCTGCACGGTATACCGCGGGAGATAGCCGGTATACCGCGAATGCTTCTGCCCTGTTGCTCATCCAGTATAAATATCTTGCAACCTCCAGCATTCAAGACCACGAATTTACATTAACTCCTCTGCATTTGATAAAGACTCTGCAGCTTCTTCTCTTGATATTTAAACTGTTAAAATTATAAAACTCGTTTTTTTAGTAAGAAATCTTGAGTTGATAGCAGATTAAAATCTCTCGATTAGTTGAATCAGCAACACAACTCAAGTGATCAAACTCTCTAAAAATATCCAAGTGATAAACCTTATTCAAGAGTGATTATTCATATTAAAATTATACCCTCTTGTAAGTGTTTGAATAGAGTGAGTGATCCACATAAATCTCTCAAAGTAGAGTGTTTCGCGTTTGCTGTACTAAGGTTTGTGTTCTACCGTAAAGAACACGTTTTCGTATTGGATCTCCGAGAAGTGTTATTTTCTCGAGGTGGACTAGCCAACTTTGTGTTTGGTGAACCACTTTAAAAATATCGTTGTCAAGTATTTTCTTTCCCTTATCTATTTACATTTCCGCTGTGCATTTTAATTATATCTGTTTATATAATTGTTGTATATTTTTTATTTGTATACTCTGATTTATTTTTACTGTTTCAGTACTGTATTTATTTATAAAAGAATTTTTGAAAGTAAAAGATTTTAAATACAACCTTACCCCCCCTAGGTTGTCTAACACAATCCATGCATCTATCACTTCTCATCCACTCCTGTCACTCTTCCACTAACTCGAGAGTGAGACGGCACATCTCCACTATCCGATCCTTGAGTTGAAACTCTCAAGATCTCAATTCGCCGACATCGGGGACTCCTAGAATAAGGACTCATCAGAGATTAGGAGCTCATCTCCACTCATTTATTTCCCTTAAGAACTCTAAAGGTTCTACTTCACACAGACACTCATATCGAATACGATGCCTCTTCTAGGTAGTATCATCAATCACGCCAAGAATAATCTGCACAACACACTAAACCGTTGCCATAATGACAAGGTTAAACTTTACACACAACACAGATTAACAACCGTCCCAAAATAACAAGGCAAGAATGATCGCCGTCATGCACCTGTAAATTCACAATTACACTGGCCAGGTGTAATCCCGAACTTACCTTACATGATAGTTTTCACCACCTTGTTATTCACGCTTCCCAGTGAGGTCTTCCTAGGCTTTCCTACATTCCCAGTTGTACTTCTACAATTTAAGTTTAGGCCCATCCGGTCACCTAAATCCCTTAAACTACGGCTCTGATACCAACCGTAACAACCCACTCCAAAGCATGCCAAATTTAAGACATTATATATATCGCCAAAACATGACCAAAGGTTCACATCAACAAAATTCCAAAATTTGGGTTTGCGGAAATAACCCTATTCCAACTGAGAGTATCTAAATACTGAAGTGTAGGGAAGTCCACTAATGCAAGCCACGCCCGCCCTTACGCCTTCTCTTTACCACTAGATGAACCGCACTAACCTGCTTACCTGAAAAAGGGTTTCAGTTTTGAAAATGCGAGGGTTAGACCACAAGGTCTAGTGAGATCCCTCAGTTACATCCACACCACATATAGCAATTAAAGAGTTATGCGAAACATAAATCAATATGAAGTTTGGTTAATAACATTCACACAATTGACCAAATCGTCCATCCAGTCACACACACCCGTGGCTTGATCCCAGGGCGCTCAATCACCCTCGTATGGGACACACCCCCCATATATCCGTCACACCATGTCATATGGGCGACACCCCCCCCATAAGCGTCATACCACAACAGATGGGACACACCCCCCATAAGCATCACACTATGACATATGGGTCACACCCCCCATGAGCGTCATACCACAACATATGGGACACCACCCCCCATAAGCATCACACTATGACATATGGGTCACACCCCCCATGAGCGTCATACCACAACAGATGGGACACACCCCCTATAAGCATCACACTATGACATATGGGTCACACCCCCCATAAGCGTCATACCACAACATATGGGACACCCCCCCCCCCCCCATAAGCATCACACTATGACATATGGGTCACACCCCCCATAAGCGTCATACCACAACATATGGGACACCCCCCCCCCCCATAAGCATCACACCTTAATGATTGGGACACGCCCCCCCCCCCCCCCATATACCTCGCACCAAGCATAATTAATTTATATGCAACATATATTAAGCAAACGCACATGTACGAGTAAATGAACAAGTACCATCAAGCTTCAGTTAGAAAACTCACCTGTTACGCTTACGATCCTTTCCTACTCTGACCTGCACTTCCAGATGGTCTACCTGAGCGAAAGGGTAAACGCATAAGTTGACAGCTCAACTATCCGGACACACTGCCCTATCCGGATAACACCTTTATCCGGACAACACCTATCCGGACGGCACCTCTATCCGGACAGCACACCTATCCGGACAACACACCTATCCGGACAGCACCCTTATCCGGACAACCCCCTATCCGGACAACATACCCATCCGGACAACACACTCATCCGGACAACACTTCTATCCGGACAACACACTCATCCGGACAACGCTTCTATCCGGGCAACATGATCTCCGGGTGCTTACCCGGACACCTTCTTCTATTGAAGGTATCCGGACGTCCAGGAAGTTATCCGGACGTCGACCTGACCCTTAATTCGACCGAGAAATCACAGGCAAGCTCGAAATCTCGAGAAATAAGTATTAGCAATCGCCCCAAGGTCACTAGACTCACCACTTACTGAACTCTTAACAGTAATAACACATTAAAATGCCCAATTTCTCCCATTAAGCTCCAAACCCAACTTTAAACAAAAAAACCCACAAAATACTTCAACCAACCCACAGATTTCTCAGCTGAAAGATGAAGAGAGTGAAGTTACCTGATGGATTCCTTACAGAAAACGAATCCCCAACACACCTCTTCCCTTTGATTCCAAGCTTGATGCTCCTTTCTCTCCCAAAATGCCCAAGAACTCAAAAATGCCTTTCTTCCTCTACTCTCCCTAAACAGCCGCCAACACACACAAATTCAGCCAAAATGGAATGTTTCTAGGGTTTTGTGCCCTTATATACCTCATCCCAATTATTAACAAATAGCCCCTCAACTTCCATCTTATTACATTTCCACCACAAGGCTTGAAACTCTTTTTATTTGGACACGGTTACTACAACTCAGTTTGAAACATCTCTTTTACCCAGCGATTTACATATTTAGTGGGCAGTTGTGTTGTTGTTATTACTTGTTTCTCCTTATGCTTCTCTTTAATCTTTCGTATTTTGAGTTTTTTGTATCTGGGTTCTGCTATTGAGAGGTAATTTGGCTGCAATTCAGTGTTGGTTTCTTGCAATTCAGTGTTCATTTTATGATTCTGTCAAAAAAGCCAATAAACTCTTTTCTCCACTCCTGTTTTGCAATTCAGTGTGTAGAGTATTGTTACATTTTTAGTATATAAATAAAGTATATAATGACTATTTATTAAAACGTTTTTTTGAAAAAAACAATTAAAATTATCAAAAGGGTATTTTGGTCATTTACCAAAATTTCATTCCAATTCCAAAGCTACATTCTGTGAACCAAACTGACAGATTCCAATTCCTTTAACAGATTCCATTCCAATTCTGTGAACCAAACAGCTGGTCAAACCTGACAACATTCCATTCCAATTCCTTCAAAGTCAAATTCCTTTGATAGATTCCATTCCATCCAAAAACATTCTGCGAACCAAACGCCACCTAAGGGATTGGAGCACAAGTTTATCATCCCAAGTTATGTGTTCGGTACTGCAGGTGAAGGAGGTTGAAGTTATACTTCTTAATAGTTTTAAAAAAAATGCAAATACAGATAATGATGAAAGGAACTACCTCTATGAGTGTGAAGTGTGGTCGCTTCAAGAAACTTGGACTTGGTTTTGTATACACTCATGAATGGATAAAGATGCATGGCTTGTTATAGTGTCAAGTTTGAATTTTAGAAAGTCATTTAAGTTCATGTGTATGGTATTTTTTGGTACTGAAATGGGTTGAAGGGTTTAATCCATAGGACACCCAGATCGAGTATTTTAAATGTGTAATGTACTAAGATGAAAACTCAATCTTCTAGATTTTTTCTTTTATGCATGAATTTGTTTTTCTATGTTAACTATTGTTTGTGAATCAAAAATTACACTAAAATGGGTGTGGAATGTTGGTGATTTAGTGAAATCATTGATTCATTTTAGGTAACTTGATTCATAAGATAATAATGGGGTTCGTAGCTAAGCTATAACACGAGCTATGAGGTGTGGAGTGCACACTCGTGTAAGCTAACTGAAACCCAAGATCGTTGGATGGTTATGTATGACGAGTTACTAAGTGGTAAATAGCAGTGCATGGGTCGTGCTTGGAAATAGAAGGAGGTGCATGGGTGTTGCATTTTTTGGTGATAAAAAAGAGCTCAAGTCGTGCTTGGAAACTGAAGCCAGTGTACAGGCCATGCGTTTTTTCCACTTGTAAAGAGCACGGGTCGTACGTTTATCATCAGTTTTGTAACTGATATGTTTTTTGTAACCGCCACTATTTATTTCCAGCAGTCACTCCTTTAATGCAGGGTTACTATGGTATTAATATAGGATCAGGTTCCATTCTCTATGTTCAAATGGGAACGATTTACTGACAATTTGAGATTATCCTCGTGTGAATTTTGTAATACATGGGCGGATTATGGTTAAAATATCAGTTAAGAAAAGTGAGCTCTTGCACGATCTCAAGTTTTATCCAAGTACTATACACTCTTTCTTTCTCACGATTTTCTAGAATTTCTCCAACATTATATATGTATGTATTTATGTATATGAAAAGTGTGTAAATGTTTATAAATAAAACTATTTATTGGCTTGATTTATGTTATTTATAACTATTATATGATATATAAAATCATCAAACAAATTTTAGGGTAACTTATCTAATCGTATCATATCTAGCCCAAGTCATACCACACACCACACAGATAACTTGTCATGTCTAGTTTTGTCTTGTCCAGTTCTACCCTCTTGTTTTATCTAGTCCAATCATATAGGCATACCAAAAATTACCTAAGGTTATATCGAGGTTTTGTAAACACCGTTAGAAGAAATCTTTTAATAATATAATATAATTAAAATACAAGTATTTAACACCCAAAAAAACTTAAAATAATGGTACACATCAAAATATTTAAAAGATGCTCAGCAACCAAATCATGTGAGACGGATATTCATAACAATTTCAAAATCGGGAACAGAACATATATGTGTGTGACGAAATTCACAATCATCTTAACCGAATATAAAATGGAATATAATAACAGTACTATCGTGTCAACTTTAAAAGTTATGACTAAAAAAATCAACATAATCACATCACATACTAGAATTATTTTGCGGTACACGATTCTTATTAATGGTTTCAACATGTCAATCGACAAGAGTTTATTATACGTAGTAAAAGCTGAATTCAAATTTTTAAAAGATTAATAACGAGATTTGATCAAATACGATAATAAACTCACTGACAATTCCAATCAGATTGTTTTGTAATTTATGTAATAAGTTGTTTGGTTCAGATATATGAATGAAAATAAAAGTAGCAGTCAATAAAAATAAGAATGAACTTTCATTCAATAAATCCAAACAACTTCGTTTATTTTCAATCTTATAAACATCCTTAAAATTTCTTATTTTGATTTAATTTTTTGCATTTTATATTAATTAACATATGAAAAACAAATATTAATCAAATGAAAAATAAATTGGATATCAGAAAAAACAAAAGATGGAGGAATCAAATTATAGGGTAAAATATAAAAAAGAATATTAATTGTGGATAATAATTAAGAAATATTCTAAGACAAGGAGAATAAATAATGAAAGAAAATCGAGATGAAGGTGGAGTCCTACTCAAATATATTCCCTTCCACGCCGTGTGTCGACCGTGTTACTATTTTTCACTCTTCAATCGAATTTTTTTTTTTATTTTTTTTGGAGGGTGTCCTAAACTTTGACTAGACTAATCCCTTGGTAAATTATGATTGTAATACATCAGTCCTGATTAAACCTCAGTGGCCACAAGTTGTGTACGCATGGATTCGAACCCTGGACAGATGAGATATTCCAGGTCTTAACCAGTACGCCACAACGCTTGTGATTAATTTTATTTTATTTGATGTTTTAATAAAATCTAAAATGTGCAGTTTGAAAAACCATCTGATCGACGACTGATTAACCATTTCATTTGATTTTAGGATTTCACGTATATTATAAATTACCTTATTACCATATATATTTTACAAATTTATGGTGGAGCGAGTGGCTGATCTAGCTTAGTGGCTGTTCATCAAACGCTTACTCGAGTAAGCATTTACCAAGTCATATTACCTTACGAATGAATATGACAATGAACAAGAATCTCACATGGTAAGAGCTAAGACAAGAACCGAGAGTCTTACCTGGTAAGTGATTGTGAAGACTCTTACCACGGTTAGCGCTTACCAGAAAAATTATTGCATACGATATCGTTTTGGTGGACTGAAATCTTACCCGGAAAGTAAGAGATAGTGTTAAATTTTACTGGTAAACGCTTATCCGGATAAGCGTTATGTAAACAGCCCCTTAAAAAAGGTAGGGATGCGCCCCCACTAAAAATGAAAAAGAAATCTTAGCTTAAAAACAATTTTTTTTAACATTCTAGAATAGTTTTTCCCTGTATTTTTCTGTCTGTTTCCTATCAACTAAAAAACCAAAAAATGTATCCCAAACTCAAACAAAAAACTAAAAAGGTATTTCGAAATTAACCAAAAGACTTAAAATTCCTCGAAATTAACCAAAAATTTAAAAAATTCTCAAAACTGTGGAACTAGACTAAAAACACATCGAACGAATTTATGGATCTTTAATCTATCTTAAAGGTGTTCTCACTAGACAAAAATCCTAGATCCGTCGTTGTCGGGAACTTACACGTTCATGTTCATTTCCATATACACATAATGTATGGACATGTATATTAATAATTATACAATATATTTATATTTGTATTAATCAATATGAGTTACTATTTTTTATGTTTATATATATTTGTATAATATTTATTTAATATGCATTTCTATTACGGATCTTTTATTTTTATTTTATTTTCTACATTTTTTATTCGTAAAAATATTTTTATAAATAAATCTTATTACGTTGATTTTTTAATAATAATTTATTTAATTTATTAATACAAAAAGTAGACATTAATTTCTTTTAATATATATCTTTATTTATATAAATATTACATTGTTTTTTTTGTTTTTTAATTACCTTGTTTGCTTTTACTTAATTATATTATTTTTATATAATAATGAGAATAAAACATAGACATTAAAATTTGATATATAAATAAAAAGCATAAAAATGTAATCAATCAAATAAAAAATTAGACATTTGTTCAAGTAAAAACGAAACAAAATAACAATAAAATAGAGATAGTGAATCTTTAAACATAATTCTCATTAATCATAAGCCCTTTAAATAAGAAAGATTACATAAAAATCATGATAAGTATGAAAGAAGATTTACTCCATAAATAACTCTAATACTTTATATTTGTCTATATCTCTATCGTCATATCCTTTAGACGATAACACATTTACCCTACAACACTTCCCTTTGTGTCGAATCAAAGTAGTGGTGGTGCACAATTGTTGTCTCATTAAAAACTTACGTCAAAATAAAAACCCTGTGAAAAAAATAAAAATAAGACGAAGGAAATACTACAACGCACTAGTTTCTTTGCAATATATAGTCTTCCGTTAGTATAGTATTTTCTCTAATTTGTACATAAATCATGAGAGTTAGAAAAACAAGATGGAATATAAATTGTTGTCTCACTAAAACCTTACACCGAGAAAAAAAACTCAATGGGAAAAATAAAACTTTGGGTGTTGAAAATAGCACAACATACCAATATAACATGTATAGTAAATTGTCCCTTTTGTCTACTACTCCCCTGATTCGTAAATTAATCAAGGAAGTTTGGAAAACATTTCTTTTAATACTTTCACATGTTTCTCAAATGGTTTTAGGTAATGATTTGGTAACCACTAAGTAGGTATTGAAGTTCCATTATCATTCAACTTTTTCCGTAGGGAAAGTATAAGCCCATGACAACGGTTCCAAAAGATTAATTTGATATCATTTCAAATGACGTTACGTTGGCGCTAAGTTAAATCTAGCTAATAAGTTCACAGAGAAATACAATATAGGGTCAGGTGTATTATGTTAAGTACAATAATGCGCCTATTGTACTTAAACGGGGAATTCCAGCTAGGGGTGAGCATAACCCGACTGAACCCGAATAACCCGACCGAACCCGATGAGCCGAACCCGATGAACCGAACCCGATGAACCGAACCCGATTCTACCCGAACCCGATAATTTATCTCGGATATTTCGGTTCGGTTTGGGTTGGGTTTTCCCAAACCCGAACCCGTCCGAACCCGACCGAAGTTTTAAAAATATATATATTTTTAAATAAATTATAAATAGTAAATATATATCGAATAATTAGCTTTTCTCCACTCCACTCTCCAGTACGATTTCAGCTTTTCTCCACTCCACTTTTTTGGTTTACTGTTTCTTTAAGTATGAATTGTTAACAGGGCCTAAAAACACCAAAAAAAGCCAAAAAAACTGGGCTGAAAACTGGGCTTGGGACCAGGCCCAACCTGCACAACCCGACCGAGTAACCCGAACCCGAAATGGCCCGAAACCCGAAACCCGAACTATACTTTGGGCGGGTTTCGGGCCCTGTACCATCCACCCGAAACCCGATCGGGTTCGGCTTTTTTTGGCCCGACCCGACCCGTGCTCACCCCTAATTTCCAGCTCCCAACGCATCTTCGTCGTCATCCTTTAAACGAAATAGTTCTTTCCTTATATCCAACATTTCGACCAATCATGAGTGTTCTTTATTTAACAACTTTTCTAACGATCGTTAGAGACAGGAACCAAATACGGTCGTTTTTGCATACCACAATAACGTAAATTGTAATTTCAAAACTGTAGGAACCAAAAGTTTTACAAACAACAAACCATAGAGACCAAATTTATAGTTTACTCTAATATTAATTAGGATTATAATTGGAAAAACTGGTAAAAAAAACTCCTAAAACGCTACTCTAACTAACATTTTAATAAATTAACTCATAATTATCCGAACATGTACTTATAATATCTATCGTAAAGGAAATGTAATAAAGGAAGACGTAAGATTTTACACTGTAAGGATTAAAATCATTAAATATGATAAAGTAACCTTAAAAGGTTGGTTATTAGTGAATAGTGATTATGTCTACTTTTCTTTTCTTTTTTATCATTTTTTTTCGTTTAAACAGTTATAATTTTTTTTTAAGTCCATATTTAATTGATGAAAATTTAAAAAAGGCGTTTAGTTTATTTTAAAAAATGAAAATGAGAATACAGTAGAATATGAATAGAAAAATAAGCATTGCATCATCAATAAAAAATTGTTTTATATAATATTTCTAAATATATCATCTAGCATGAAAATAAAAAATATGTTTCATTCAATATCCAGAGATAAAGGGACGTATGTAAAAAGATAATTGAGCGGGAATAAATTTTTACATTCCCCTATTTCGTCATGTATAAAAATTAATGGGGTTGAGTAATGAGCCCATTATATTATATCAAACCAAACTGTAATTTTCACTATCATTCTCATTCCTTACACATCAATACCCCAACCAAACAACCCCTAAAACTTATTTCGTTATGAAGAAAAGCTCTTTGCATGAACCATAACAACTACTCCTACCACAATTTTGCATTTAACATCAAACCAATAATTATACTTATTAAAACATATAAATTAAAAACTCGTAATTATATTTAGTTATTCGTATTAGAGAAGTTCAAAAAACCAACTAACTCGGCAACCCAATTTAACCTGAAGTCACTCTATACTTAATCGAATTATAAAATCTCCAAACTGAATTGTGTTGAAATTAGGTTAGGGTCATTTGAACCAACCCAACCCAACCCGAAGAACCCGATTTCTTTTGATATCATGTATTTAATATATTGTTAACTCTTTAATTAATATATGTAATTTTTAGCCTTAATAAAAAGTCTCATGCAAATATCATTTAATATCTCTTATATAATTATTAGCTTTATTTGTATGTTCTTATTTTAATTTAATTTATTTAAACACAATCGCTTAATTAGATTGTAAAATAATATATCAAAGTTTTAACCTGTCAACCCAACCCAAAGTCGTATGGTACGGATTAAATTGAGATTTTTCAAACAACAAACATTAAATTGGTTGTTAAAATATCTTCAACTTGATCAAGACAACCTACATATGGCTCTAATTCATGTAATTTGTTATAAAAAAAACTAATGTAAATTGTCTTAATATAACTTTAAAATACTTTTAGTAATCTTTTTGCGTATTAATAAACATAATAATTTACATTAAAGTTACAAATAAATTAATTGAAAAAACATACCACTAAAAAGTATAAGGTTCCATTATCTTTAAATATTCATCCAATGATGTATTAACTTATGAGAAATCAAATATTTTAATGTGTTATGTCTTATCCCTTAGGGTGCGTTTGGTACCCAAAACAGGGTGGGACAAGACATGACAGAACAAGTTTGTCCTATGTTTGGCGTCACTTTATGGGATAAGAACAGGGACTAACTAGAACAAGCGTGGGACACACTTGTTCACCCCTTACCCCCTGGAACAGACTTGTCCAAGGTGTATTGTACCAATATTACCCCTGATTTGTCTTCTCCAAATTCACGCCTCTCTCTCTCTCTATCGCACAAATCGTCTTCTTCCTCAGATCAATCACAACATGTTCGTCTTTTTCCTCAGATCGATTTCACCTCTTCTATCTTCTCCAATACGTTCGTCTTCTCCAAAATTCGTCTTCTCCTAATTCGTCTTCTCCAAACTTCATCTTCTCCAATAGGTCCAGGTTTGTCTTCTCCAAAATTGCTCCAGGTACGATTTCACCTCTTCTGTCGATTTCTAGTTCTCCATTCCTCAATACGTTCGTGAGGTCCTCAATACGTTCGTGAAATCGATTTATGTGCTAATCGATTAGCAAATCGTCTCCCTCAATACCAGAAATCGATTTGCAAATTTCACCTCTCCCTATGTGCTAATCGATTTCTAAGTCGATTTCTCCTAAATCATTTTCTCCTAAATCGGTTTCTAAATCGTCTCCCTTTGTGAGTTCAAAAGACTTGAGATTTGGTTCAAAAGAAGAGTTCTTCCCCACAGGTTCACGATTTCTCACAGGTTCACACAGGTTTACAGTTTCAACCTAAACTCATACAGCTTTCTTCTTCACCACACAGGTTTTGCAATTTCTCTGCAATTTTACTCATACAGCTTTCTTCTTCCAAATCATGTATGTATGTGTTTTTAATTTCTTGCTACAAATACATGATTTTTTGTTTTTTTCTTGCTAATTTTTTGTTTGTGATTAGTTGCCAATATGTGTTTTTTCTATATTAGGTCTTGGGTTTAATTTAATCTGGGTGGTGGATTGGTTTATGTTCGATTTCATTTCCATGTTAGCTCCCAAATCATGTATGCAAGTGTTTTTTGTTGCTGCCAAATCACCAAGGGTAAATTGGTCATTTAATCATCCTTGTTTTGTGTTAGTCCCAGATGGCTATAACAAGCATTGTAGAAAGGGGGGGGGGTGAATACAATACTCAAAATTTTCACAATTTTAATTCTACTATTGAAAACCTTCAACAGGAATTACACAAAGAAACTAAAGACTGTTGCGGAAAAGAACAGATAAACTATTCTAACAATCTTTCACAAAGTATACTTAAACAAAACAACTAAGAACACTTAGAACAAAGCTATGAAGTTTTTTAAGCAATATGGAGATTTCTTGCACTGAGAGAGATTTCCAAAAAGCGTGGTTTGCATGGGAGCCTTCTACTTCCTTTTATAGTGAGGTGAGCATTAAATGTTTGGGACACCTGTCTTCAGGGGACTTGCTTCGTACCGGTAGACTTTTGAAAAGTTGATATGTCATTATCACCATTTCCTTGGTACAAGGAATAGAACCTATGCTGAAAGGGACTTTATCTAAAAATAGATAAGATGACAGAAAGTAACTTTTACCTGGCAATAGATATTGTCCCATATTAAATGATCTTTTTGATGTGTATTCCAAGACAAATCCACCGATGAAGTTCCACCGATATATTTGACTTGAGTCTTTAAAACAATCTTCAAAGAAAACCATTCACACAAAGATCCCACCGATTTGAGCAACCTTATCGGTGGGATAAATCTAGCCGACGTGTGAAGACACAATCGGTAGGAAGGGTGTCCACCGATGTGTGAAGACACAATCGATGGAGAGGATGTCCACCGATGTGTGAAGACACAATCGGTGGAGAGGATGTCCACCGATGTGTGCAGACACAATCGGTGGACAATGACTTGTATATATCTTGAGAAGAATCTTCTTATTTCCACAATGAGAATTTCTTCAAGCTTGGTTTCGGTTGATCTTCGACTTCATCGAACAGTTGCTATCTTGTACAAGCCATTTAAAGAACCATGCTAAAATATTCTAAGTAAGATATTAGGAGGAACATCGGTGAGTCAATTTCAAATCTTGGTGACCCAACAATCTCCCCCTATTTGAATTTGAGCTCTATACTTAGAATATTTAAGAGTGGCTAAAAGTAAAATGCATTTTGACCATTTTTACTCTTTTTGGGTTCTTTTCACATAGACCATTCTTTTTGTTCTTTTGATCTATTTTTCTTTTGTATGAGTATGTATACTATAGACAATATTTACAAGTAAAATAACTATGTGCAACAAAGAAATTCAAATAGAAAAGTATTTGCATTACCGAAATTTTCATACAATGGGAGATGAAGAAAATTTTACAAGTACTTGAGAAATGAAAATGAAAACACATAGATCATTTTCTCATTTTCTGTCGGCGCTGGATCTCGGCAAGGATGTTCTTGTAGAAAGGTTGTGCTTCGGGGATATATGGCATCAGATTGGAAATGCCTTCAAGAAAAATGATGTCAGCCAAAGGGATTTGAGAAAACCTGAAGAAACGTCGGTGGCCGAAACCATCATTGAAATAGAGTCCGGGAATTGGTGAAAAACTTATCGTGGTTGATGGATAAGTGGTTGAAGTGGGAAGAGACAAATTTAGATTGTCCACATAGGGAATCCTTCCTTTCGCGGCCAAGTCTTTGAAGATGTGATCGGTGACCTTTTGGTTCTTGGTATTCGATAGGCGGATGTCTTCTTTGAGGGATTGAAGTTTGGCTCTTTCATCGGTGGAGAGGACGATGTTATGATTCTTTTTCACCTCTTTCATTTTGTCCATCAAGCCTTCAATGTAATCGACGAATACATCTTTCTTTGGATTTACACTCTTCACTAGAAGTTTGGAGATTTCAAACCATTCAGAGAGGCCGAATTGTTTCAAGTGGTAATCTCTAATACTTCTAGGCACACCTTCTTCTCTTTCAATGATCAGTCTAATGTCGGCAGGATTGGCTTTAGAAGTGGCAATTTTGATACCAGTGATTGGAGACCTGTTGGTTCGGTAGTGCATCGCCTTTTTGTACCAGGATATTTCATTATCCTTTTCTTCCTGAATATCACTAAGTGCCGATTTCTGAGTTTTGATGGCATCGGTAGACTTTACTTTTGCTGCTTTTTCCTTGGCCGCTTTCAAAGACAGAGCTTTAGATTCATCCAAAGCTTTTTGAGCAAGTCTGGCTTCCTCAAGCTCTTGAGGAGTCAGACCGAGGTCGGGGTTGGTATCTTGAGATGATGGATGAGTTGGTGGTTTTAGTTTCAGAGTCTGGGCACCCTCAGGTCGTGCCCCATACTTGGCTAACTCTTTCTTTTTCTTTTCTTCTTCGGCTTCTTGTTCGGCAGATAGTATTTTCTTTCCTTTATCTTTAGGGGTCTCGCTGACTTGCTCCCCCTCAGACTTTGCATGAGTTTTCTCCACCGATGGTGATTTCGGTGGTGGTGAAGAATTCGGTGGTGAGGATGTTTTCGGTGGAGACTTTTGTGGAGTAACTTTCGGCGAAGATTTCTCCACCGATTGTTGAGGAGAAGGAGAAGAAGTACCAAAAGATTTCGGTGAGATACCTGGAAGATCGGTGGCTTTCTTTGAGATGCGGATGTGTGATTGATCGGTGGGATGAGAAGGCTGATTGCTGTTTGTTCGTTTGACCGAAGGCATTTTCGGTGGTGGTTCAGATTTCTCCCCCTCATCAGCAGCCGCCTCAGTCTTAACTTTCAAACCCAATAAAGTAAATACCTTATCAGGTTTTAAGTGTAGAAGTTTGATACTGGCAGGATTAACACTCGTCAAGGTAAAATCACCCAAATCTAGATCCCAATCCAGGCTTTTTTCAAGTAGATCAACCTTTTGATGAAGTGATTCAAGGGACTCAGAGAGACGGGTCCGAAGATTCTGATGCCGACAGGCCTCACTATTAAAACGGAAGAGCTCAGCATCTTTAACTGTCGTTGAGGCTTTGAAGGCGCCGAAAGAAACTGCAAGGTCGGAATGAGAAGAGGTCAAGGATTCCACCCTGTTGGATAATAAGGCCAAGTTTTCAGAGACTGGTCTAAGAGCTTCCCGAAGAGCATCTGCCAAGAACTGCAGTTGCCTAGACTCGAGTACAGATACCCGATCATTGTTTTGAGCTATGAAAGAGACCGTGGCTTGTTTGAGCGATTCGAATTGAGTACCAACCAATCTGCACTGACGAGCACTTTCTTGAACCTCTGCTATCAATTCACTTGGTAGCTGAATACCTGTAATGGGAGGAGCACGATCTTCGTGTAATTGGAATCGGGGATCTTGTGGTGATAATCTGGAATGAGGTAGTATTCTCTCCTCAATAAAATTTGAGGAGGTTGGCTGAGCCCATGAAGGTTTGGGGTAAAGAAACCTTTGTCGGGGAGAGGGCGACATCGGTGGGGGAGAGGGTGGTCGGTGGGGTGAGTTAATGGGGGATCGGTGAGGTGAAGTAATTGGTGTTGTAACTTTCGGTGGGGGAGATGGTGAATCGGTGATGATGGCCTCATCGGTGGGAATTGTTGTTCGAGGAGAACCGGTGTCGTCCCATAGAAATTCAAAGAAGTCTTTTGGGGGGGATTTTTGTGGGGGGAGAACCGGTGTCGTCCCATAGAAATTCAAAGAAGTCTTTTGGGGGGGAATTGTTGTTCGGGGAGAACCGGTGTCGTCCCATCGAAATTCAAAGAAGTCTTTTGGGTTGTGCATCATCGATCTCATAAAGATCGGGTGAAAGGCTGTGTAGTGAAAAATCAGAACCCTCTAGGGGAGAGACCCCGAGGTCATCTCCACCACCCAAAGAAGCGAGTGGGGAGGTACGTTGTGGTTCCTCCAAATGTACAACTGAAGCCTTTGGAGAGGCAACAGAGGAGTCGGTTGGGGTGATAACGGATTCCCTTGGCCCGGAGGGGTGAAGTTCAACAACTGGCGATTTTTGAGAATCGACAGTTGGCTTAGTCGGTGGGGCCGAAGGCTTTCGAGACCTCTTTAAAGGAGATCTCGAAGGGGATGAAGAGTGCCTCCGCTTATGAGATGGGATTTGAACCGGGGAAGCCTCCGAGGGATTTCTCGGTGGCGTGGTTCGAGAAGCGGGTGCGGAGGTGTCGGTGGCCTTTCGTTGTTTCTTTTGAGCGCCACCCGACTTCACTCGAGTACGGGGAGACGGGGCCACTACATCTTGGGGTTCCTCGGGAACTTCCAGGTGTTGAAACCCGGGAGCCTCCGCCTCACCCCAGTGAAGATTGGGAGTGTGAAATCCCAGATCTAGCAATACAATATAATCACAAGTAGAGAGAATCTAGAGAGCAAAGTTGTCATCCATGTATTGATCACAAAAGTACAAATGACATATGCTTGTAAGTGTTTCTCTAAGTTCTAGATTGTTACTAGCTAATGAACTAGACATGCCTATTTATACCCCATACATACAAGGTATAAAGGCATTTACAATACAGTATAGACTATTACAGTACATTGACTTTACAGTAAATCTTGAATACAATAATGCTCTAACAATCTCCCCCTTTGGATTCAAGATTTAAAAAAAATATGACAGCAGTCTTCAGCTCTAGATCTTCAAAACTTTAATTCTGACCGCTTTGAACGTTGAAGCTTTGGCACTCTTCAAACAATTGAATCTTCACAAGTTCACGTTGAACTTTGATGCTTTGATAGTCTTTAAACTCTCATCTTTGAACAGTCTTTAGTCAAACGTGAAAAATCTTTGTCTTTCACAATGTAAAGTCAATCTTCTTCAATACAATCTTCAACAAATTGTCTTCAAGTCTTGAACGTGAATTTGTCCCCAAGCAAATTAGCGACAAAATAGAATAAAAGCATATATCAGAGAAATGATAATAACTGCACAACTCCCAATCGGTACCATGTAATGCACTGGTGATTTCCCATACCCGTGAATGCCTATCTCACTCTCGCCTCATTCCTATTCCGTTTGATCTATGACCTTCCATTGTAAGTTGAACTCGTGACTGCTCCGTTTCCATTAAGGTTGTTCTAGGTCCAGACATACTAGGGAAAACATTTCGCCTCGACCCTACCTCACGGGATACTCTCGTTTCACTCGAACCTAGGTTGTCGCACATGTTGTCATGTTTATGGAGGTTATGTACAACAATACTCAAAATTCACATGACAACTCTAAAGAAAGACGCACAATTGTCCAAAAATTGATCTCAGAAAGGAATCAAGTAGCAAGACAGGGAGTATCAGTGAGGGTGGTCGTATCCGCTAATCACATTTTCCAAAAGATCATCCAGGTCTTTACAGGGGTTGTAACGGGGCTTAAGGTTATGGCTACGAAACGAAGGGTAAAAAGGAACAAAGACCCTTGGTGTGTCAAACTTTAGCAATTCTGAGCTTCCTAGCTTTATGCTCTATCAATTGGCCCTCCTTGTCACTATTGGAGTCGCTTTGACTCTCTTATTTTCTGTTGTACCTACTATCAATATCTACTGATTGTTTTTTTGGGACTTCATTGGTCCTCTCTATTTGCATTGGGGCTGCATTGGCCCTCTTTTCTATTTTTTCTCATGACTGGCCTGTATCCGTTTCTTTTCCGCTCTATCTGTTATATTCATTACCGCCTCTGTTTGACACACTTTCGGATAGGGTTGGCTAAGGCTTTCGGCTCGGGTTTGAAGGTGGGTCTGAAATGAAAACGGTGAGTGTTTGGCTACAAAAAGGGTTATGGTTACACACAAATGGGTGAAAAGGGTACGATAGCTAAAACAGGGTTAAACACACACAATGCCTGGAATCACATCTTAAGGTCCACACGATTTGGTCTACTATACCCTTTCCCAATATCCCGATGGTTGTCTTTGCTACTCAATGCAATAATATAGCGAGATCATTCTATATTCACGACAAGGAACTCGAAAAAGTGTATACGATTTTCGTGTATGAATCCCTCGATATGAACAACGTCTTTAAGGCTCAAAACTCGCTAATGGGTGGTCTCCACTAATGTCCCTAGTCATGTCCTTTCCCGGTCCTTCCCTAGCGGTCACGTCACTATCACAAGATTCTTCCTACAATGGTCGGTCTCAATCATTCCAAACAAATTTTTTAGCTAAAGTGATCTAAGTACTCAGAAGTGCAGGAAATCTACGTGCATAACGTGGGCCCGATTGGGCAACCCCAAACCTTACCTACACATTGTCCCCAATGTGCAAGTGTCGGTTCAGGCGACACAAAAACAAGTATCGTTGTGCGGTTATTACAGGTATTAGACAGGCAAGACATAACATTTAAGCACAAGCATCAAAGAGTTATTCTCATTAAACTATGGCCACCCTAAACCTAGGCCGTGGTCTAGGTTTGTCAAACGAAAGCCAACCCCAAACCTCGGTGAAACTGAGGTTTGCACAGGGTTAAAAGAAAATGAGTGTGTAGACGTTGAAAAGTGAGGCACCCCAAACCTAAGTGAAACTTAGGTTTGTCACATCTCGTTTAACTACTAAGAAACCAACATCTTACACACCCGTTACATACAAGGTTTAGAGCGTACCTGTTGCCCGGACGGAGAAAATTCTCTAGAAATGGTTGAGCAATCACCAACGAGAGATATCAGAGAAAAGGAGAAGGGGAAGAGAGAGAAGGTAGACACAAGGAAAACAAAACAAAAACGACAGAAAGCAAAGCAACGAAACACACAAAGAAGGAAAAGAAAACACAGCACGAAAACAAAAACAGGGGAGCCGCGCGGTTTGGCGCGCGGTTTGGAAACCGCGGTACAAGCCGCGTAACTCCCTGCTTCAGAAACCAAACAAAGGACCCCGTGGTTTGGCACGCGGTTTGTAGGCCGCGGCACAAGCCGCGTAAGTCCCTGTTTCAGCTATTTTTTTATTTTTTTTTGATTTTTCGTTTTTTCATTTTTATGGTTTTTCGTAAATAAGAACACACTCAAAACTGGAAATTAAAAAGAAAACTAACCTCGGTGGGTTGCCTCCCATCCAGCGCCGTAGTTAAAGTCGTGGCACGACTGTGTGGATCTCAACTTGGCTCGGTATTCGCGGACTCGAATCGCCCACACTTGCGGTTCTTCGCGGATTTTTCCTCGTCTGGCTCTCCTTTGCCATCTCCGTCTCTACGCCTTCCATGCTCGAACATCTTGAAAATCTCCTTCTCATCACCAACTCTTAAGGTCATCTCTCCTTCCTCCACATCTATCAACGCTCTACTTGTGGCAAGGAATGATCTCCCCAAAATGAGCGGGACCTCTACATCTTCATCAACGTCCAGTACCACGAAGTCTACCGGGAAATAAAAATTTCCAACCTTGATGAGCACATCTTCTATCACTCCGTACGGGTATACGATCGATCTATCCGCGAGCTTGAGCGTCATGAACGTCGGCTGCACTTCTCCCAATCCCAGTTTCCTGAAAACAGATAAAGGCATTAAATTAATACTAGCTCCTAAATCACATAATACCTTATCAAAAGAAAACTTCCCAATTTGAATAGGGATTGAAAAACTCCCTGGATCTTTGAGCTTCGGGAGAAGCTTGTTCTGAATAATTGCGTTGCACTCCTCAGTAAGTGCAACGGTGGACTGGTGATTGATCGCCCTCTTCTTGGATAGAATCTCCTTCATGAACTTCATGTATGAGGGCATTTGTGCCAACGCATCTGCAAAAGGGATGTTAATATGCAATTTCTTAAAAACTTCAAGAAATTTAGAAAAGTTAAGATCCTTCCTTTGGGCTTTAAGCCTATTCGGATATGGCACTATCGGGACTACCGGCTTGACCGGTGTTTGCTTTGTTGTGGTGGACTGCTCTTTCTTCTTCTCTTCACTCTTTGAGCTCTCTTCAATCACCACCTCTTCATCAGCCTCCAACTCATCCACATCTACAATCTCCACATCTTGCCTTTCGGGCTCGACTTCCTTTGATGACGGCTCTCTTGTAAGATCTCCATTCAGCTCCTTGCCACTTCTCAGATAGATGGCATTACACTCTTCCCGGTGTTTCTTTTCGGTCATACTCGGGAATGTTACGGGAGGTCGGTTTTGTAGGGCTTCCGAAATTTGCCCCACTTGCCTTTCGAGGATCTTGATGGATGCCGTGTTCTGATCGGTTGCTGCCTTGACCATGCTCACCGTGCTCGCCAACTCTCCAACCGTGCTGTCCATCTTTTCCATGAACTTCATCATCATATCTTCCAGCCCCGGCTTCTTCTCCCCGGATTGTCCTTCGTTCCTTTGGTTGAAACCTGGAGGACGGTAAACATTGTTAGCATTAGGATAGTTAGCAAGGTTAGAAGAATTACCTTGCTGTTGTTGCCCTTGAGGTTGACTCCATGAGAAGTTCGGGTGCTTCTTCCACCCCTCATTGTATGTGTTCAAAAACGGATCATTCCTCGGCTGATGGTTGCGATTTTGTAAGAACTGAACTTGTTCAGGTTCTTGAGGACTGCCTCCCTTCAGGTGGTTCGTGATAAAAGCTAGTTGAGCTTTTAGTTCTTTCAGCTCATCCGATTCTTGAACGCTCGCGACTCTTCTTACGGCTGATCGTGGAGTATAGAAACTGTGTTCGGCCAAGTTCTCGATCAGCTCGCATGCTTCTTCATAAGATTTATCCATTAGTGCTCCACCCGATGCGGCAGTGATATCGTTTTTGAACTGCGGGTGGAGTCCACTAAAGAATGTCTAGATGATGACCCATCCGTGCAACCCGTGGTGTGGACACTTCTTCAACATGTCTTTATATCGCTCCCATGCCTCATATAGGGTCTCTTGGTCCCATTGCGTGAAGTGCGTAATCTCGGCCATTAACTGCACGGTTCTTCCCGGTGGGAAGAATTTCTGGAGGAATGCGGCTTTCAGGTCTGCCCATGTAGTGATTTGATCCGCTGGCAAACCCTTTATCCAAATTTCAGCTCTACCCTTGAGTGAGAAGCTGAACAGTCTTAGCTTGATGGCATTTTCCTCCATCCCATTGATCTTGAACGTATTGCAAATCCGTTCAAATGCACGAAGGTGGGCATGGGGATCTTCAGTAGGTGCTCCTCCGAACTGGTTCTGCTGTACTCGGCTTAATCTCGAAGTAGTTTGCTGCAGTAGCGGGCGGTTGGATGCCTATCCGTGCGGTTGCCACGTTTGGATTGGCAAATGACCGCATCGGAACTCTCGCCGGAGGAGGCGGAGGATTGTTGCGAGGAGGTGCTTCGTCGGCCATCTCGATATGGATGTCTTTTTTGGCTTTTGTTTCTTTTCGTAAATGGCGGGCAGTTCTTTCAATCTCCGGATCGATTGGTTCGATTCCTTCCCCTCGGGTTTTCCTTGGCATAAACCAATTAGCACCTGAAACGGAAAGAAAACAAATTTAACAATCCAAAAACTGAAGTGATGAAATAAAATAACAGAAAAAAAAAATGTTCAATGTAATAGCGCTTATAGTTGGTAGTGCTATCAGTTGCAACTAGTTCCCCGGCAATGGCGCCAAAACTTGATAGGGCGGGTATCACCCCCCCTAAATCTAACCGCAAGTGTACGGGTCGAAGTCAAGTAATAGTACTAGAAAGTACGAGTATCGAATCACGGGGAACTAGGAACTAAGTATCACAATTACTATAAACTCTATTAACTGAACGATCGCAAATTGAGTGGTGGTTGGTATTAAACTAATTAATTGCAATAAGAAAATCACAAACGGAACAGTAGACAACTTGAGGAAAATTCGATAGAGAAAACAGTTGAGGGTTGGAAATCCTTAGGTTTTCACATACGAATATCTGACTTAAAACAAGGACCAGTTAATCCCCTTAATGAATACCCAATCTCTAAAATCACCGTTGTTCTCTTTCGAGCAACATCGGGTTTTATTTTGAAAAGGACAAGTTTTATCTTTCGATCTCAACCTATGGATTTCAAAACACATTAAGCGCAAGATTCATGTTTGAACGGATAGATTTAATCTCTCGATCTCAACCTAAATGGTTCAATTAGGACTAAGGCGTATTTGGTATATCTCTATCACCAAATTCTCGCCTTAGGCATGCAATTCCTAGTTCTAGCTAACAGTTAATTCTCTCGAACTCAACTGGAAACAGCAAAACAATTGAAAGCTAGCTAAACTCTCAAAAGCATTAAGAATCAAATTACATGTATTCATTAAAAAGGAAAACCGATAAACGTTCAAGTCATCTGTTCATATGCTTACAAACCCAATTCATTCCAACCCCCAACATCTAAAATTAGTTCATGTTGGTGGTGGATTCAAACATAAGAAAAGGAGATGTGAAAGTATGTGTAAACATGATAAACGTGATTGTAACGAAAGTAATGATGAACTCCCTTCTATCCGATCTAATCCGACTCTTGTTGTGAACTGCTCCTCGATCTGTCCTCTATCGTGGCTCCGAAAGCTCCGAAAACTCTCCAGAAATCGCCCCTAGACTGCCGCCGTTCGTCGTCTGTGAGTTGTGTATCGAGCGTGACCTAAACTCTGGAAAATAGCAGCTTAAAAACGTGAAACAGAGGGTTGCGCGGTTTGTGGCGCGGTTTGCAAACCGCGCACAAAGCCGCGTGTTAATGTCATTTTAATTGTAATCAAGGTTATTTATGTTAAGCTTTAGCTTCTATGTTGACTTTTGTAAGTCAAGGGTATAAATACCCTTGTTGAACTCTTTTGTAACTAGTTGTTCTAATCAGAGATGGCGCAGTGATGTTTTTCTCTCTCTACGATCTCTATTTCTCTCTCTAGAATACTTGATTAGATCCTGTTATAGTTTAACAATTGGTATCAGAGCAAGTGATCGAGTGTTCTTCTGCAGAGATTTCTCAAATTAATCCATCAAATTTGTGATATTTAGAGAAAAAACGATCGAATTTCTTGTTTTTCAAGAAAATCTATTTTTCTTGAATTCTTACAAGTTTGTGTGAATTTGGATTCGAGTTTGTGATCGCTGGATTCGGTTTTGGAAGAAGAACATTTTTGTTTCAAGGATCATGGGCTAATTTTGCGGATTTGGTGTTCGATTTGAAGATTTTCAAGAATTTTGTTCTGTTCGAGTTTCTCAGATCTGTTCTTCCGATTTTGGCACTTTTTCGAGTTTTTCTGTAAATCTGCTCTATTTGATTGTGTTAGAAACTGTTTTTCCTTCAAATTTGCAGAATTTGGATGTGTATTTCTGCATTTTGAGAGATTTGGATCGTTTTTGGACAGTTTGGGCCAGATTCAAACTTTGCGCCATTTCATCTTTGGTTTCTGAGTTTTCTGACAAGTCCACTTTGCGCCACCAATGGGTTGCGCAAACCTTGCTTTGCGCCTTCAACGGGTTGCGAGAACCTCATTTTGCGCCATTGCCTCTTAGCGCAAACCCCTCTTTACGCCAAACTCTACTTTGCGCCACTCACCTCTAGCGCAAACCGTACTTTGCGCCACGGTCGTCTAGCGCAGACCTCCACTTTACGCCATTCCCTTCTAGCGCAAACCAGCCTTAGCGTTTGTGGTTTTTGTTACTGTTCATTGTTACTGTTCACTATTATTGTACACTGTTCACTGTTTGTTACTGTTCATCATGACTCTTCAAGCAAGTTTGTATAGGAATGATATTCAGATGTCTCTTGGAACAGATACCAGACCACCGGTATTAATCAATGAAAATGAATTTTCACAATGGCAAGACAGGTTTATTGATTTTATCGAGAGACAACCAAATGGGGATAACATGATGTTAGCTTTCACGGAAGGTCCTTTTGTGCAACCTTACAAAGTAATTCCTGCAACAACAACTGTGCCTGCTTCAAGAGAATTAAAAAGGGTCGAAGAATACACTGCTGAAGAAGCAATGAGAGCTAAAGCAGACAAAGAAGCAAAATCGAATCTTATTCTTGCTCTTCCAAACCACATTTACAATCGCATTGACTGTTTCAAATACAACCCGATGCTAATGTGGACTCAGTTGGAGAAGATTATGCTTGGATCGGCAGTTGCTACTCAGTTAAGACAGAATCGGTTCATGAACAATTTTGAGAGTTTTAAGGCAAAGGAAGGGGAATCGTTGAAGAGTGTTTTTGATCGGTTTTGGGGAGTTATTAATGATCTTCTGAAAATAAAAGTTACAAAGACCGAATTGGAAGCTAATCTGAAGTTTCTTAATGCTCTTCAACCTGAATGGAGCAAACCGTGTCATAGGATGAGAAATGATGTAAGAATCTCAACTATGCAAATTCAAAAGCTATATGAAATTTTGATGACTGATGAAGATAGGGTCAAAGAAAAGAAAGAGAAGTTGGATAAAAAGAACAAAGTCACAAGTGTGGATCCAATTGCTTTGATTGCTAGTCAGTTGGCAGAAAAGAGTCTATTAGAGAATGCTTATGATGGACAGACTGAAGATGATGGTGAAGAGCTACAACAAGCTATGATTCTTTTGACCAAGCACTTTCAAAAGAAGTACTTCAACAAGCCAGGGTCAAATAATCTGAGAGTCTCATCTGGTTCAAGAAGGGTTGATTCTGATGCTAGTGGTTCAAAGACATTTGAACAAAAGTTTGAAGGTCCAAAACCCATGGAAACCAAGAAGGTGGAAGGAAAGAAAGTTGATGTTTGCTTCAATTGTGGAAAACCCGGTCATTTCTCCCGAGACTGTAGAGTGAAAGTTGTAAGGGATGCAGCCTACTACAAGAAGAAATTAGAATTGGCTGAAAAGAAGGAAACCGGTGTTGTTATGTTAGCGGAAGAAGAATACTGGCTAGATCACTCTGATAATGAAGCGGAAAACATGTGCTTTATTGGTGATGATGTCAGTGATGATGAGGAGAATGATAATGCAAGCTCAACTGATGATTCTGAGGTACCTTCTAATTTTGATTATGAATTTATTGTGAATCAGATGAACATCATGACTACTGCCATTCATGAACTTCGCACAAAACTGCTTTCTGAAAAGGAAAAGAATAATATTCACTCAAAATCTATTGAAAAATTACAAATTTGCCTTGAAGATGAAAAGAAAATTTTAGAAGATACAAAAGGTAAATTTGTAAAGAAAATAGAAGAATTGGAAGAATTAAACAGATCTTATCTTGAATCTTGGAAATCAATGACCGATATGAGAGACAATCTTTCTAAACAAATATATGTTTTAGAAGAAAAACTTTATTTGAGAGGTCAAACCGAACAAACGGTTTATTTAAATAAACCAAGGAGTTACACATCTATTAAAGAAAAATGGGGAATTGGATTTGAAAATCCACATTTTTTAGAAGAAGCTAAAACACAAGTTCCTACTCTTTATGAATTTGAGTTTTTAACTCTTGCCAAATATGCTCCTCATTTTAAAATTAAATGGACAAATGATGATGAGATTTTAAAATTAGAAGTAGAGAAAAGAAGTCTTACAACAAAGATGCAACTTCCATTTGTATACACTCGAGAAAATGAGAAGTACAACATCAAATCTCAAAATTCTAGAAAATCAAGACTTTCTAGAAAATTTTCAAATTTCACAAAGTCCGAAAAAGCTTCATTACCAAACGATTATTTTGATAGTTACGCTATTAATACTAATAAAAAAGAATGTACCTCAAATATCTTATGATACTAGAAGATACATTCCACCATTAGTATTAGAGTGTAAAATTTTAGACCTTGAAGCTAAATTGGAAGAACAAAATATCTTGTTTGAATTTGAAAAGGACATAATTTCTACCTTCATGACTTTAACTTTTGAAGAAGAAATAAAAATTCAACAAGATATTTTTGAAAATTAAAAAAATGTTGTACAATCTGATTCCGAGAAAGACACAATGGAAGACGATTCTAATGAAAGCTCTTCTTCTGATGATAAAATTGATTCTGATTTTGACTGTTCTGAAAAGGAAAAGGAGAGTAACTCTGAGGAAAGTTTAAATGAAAAAGTTTCAAAGTTTGATTTCTTACACAAAGTAATGTTTTCTAATTCAGATGTTGAAACAGAGAAAATTGATGATTCTTTTACTATAAATGCAAATTTTCACAAAAAGAATCATAGAAAAAGAAGAAGGTAAAAGAAATCTAAGAAACAAGATTCAAAATCTGAAACTGATTCTGATGCTTCTTCTTCTACTTTCTCAGATAGGTTTGTGAAGAAAAGACCAAGACAAGTTTGGAAAGTCAAGCAGTTGTCTCCAGATACTTCAACAGATGAGAAGAGTAGCATAGTCAACAACCTTTGTTCAATTAGTTCATTTGCTGAAAATAAAGAGAATTGTAAAAACTCTTTTAGATATTCAATAAAGCAAATGTTTCGAATTGCCAATGGTGGTTTATGTTGCTCCTCATGTTGTAGTTCTGGTGGTGATGTTTATTCATCTGATACATATAAAATTCATTATCCGATGTTTGATTCAAATGCATGTTATAAACACAAAAGTTTTTCAAAGAAAAGAAAACATCCTGTGTTTGATAGGAAGTCTTTTGGAACTAACAAGAAGGGACCCACAACTAGATGGGTACCTAAATCTCCTTGATGTGTTTCTTTTTGCAGCCATGTCATTTGTGGTATCTGGATTCTGGATGCACCAAACATATGACTGGCAATAAGACTTTATTATCTAACTTTAAAGAAAAGGATTGTGGAAGAGTCAAATTTGGAAATTGCGCGACATCTCCAATTCTCGGTTACAGAGACTTAGTTCAAGGGAATATCACAGTGAAGAGAGTGAGTTATGTTGAAGGTCTAAGCCACAATTTGTTCAGTATAGGGCAATTTTGCGATAAGGATCTGGAAGTCAGTTTTAAATCAACAAGGGTTGCTATTAAAAATAATGACGGAAAAGATTTTCTTGTTGGGAAAAGAAGATCCAATCTTTATACCATAGATCTCTCAACAGTAAATTCTCCTTCCGATATCTGTCTTGTGACAAAGGCGACCACAAAACAAAGCTGGCTGTGGCATAGAAGACTGGCTCATCTCAACTTTATTTACATGGACAGGTTAGCCAAGAATGAACTTGTTCGAGGTCTCCTGTCACTCAGATTCGAGAAAGATCATCTTTGTCATGACTGTGAGAAGGGAAACATGAAGAAAGCTCCTCATAAACCAAAAGCTGAATTTTGTACAAAAGATATTCTTGATCTCTTGCATGTAGATTTGTGTGGGCCGATGAAAACAAGAAGCATTGGAAAGAAGAGGTATGTCCTAGTGATTGTTGATGATTATTCACGTTATACTTGGGTGAAGTTCCTCAAATCAAAGGATGAAACTTCCGACCATCTCATCAATCTCATTAAGACTGTTCAGACTAACAAACAAAAGGCAGTGAAGGTTGTCAGATCCGACAATGGAACGAAATTCAAAAACAGCACTTTACAAGCGTTCTATGAAGCAAATGGGATCACTCAACAATTTTCTGCCGCAAGAACACCTGAACAAAACGGAGTTGTGGAGCGATGCAATCGAACTTTGGTTGAAGTGGCTCGCACTATGCTCGCATACTCAGGTCTTCCTCTATCTCATTGGGCCGAAGCAGTTTCTACGACATGTCACACACAAAACAGATCAATCATTCATCGAAGATTCAACAAGACACCGTATGAGCTTATGAATGGTATCAAACCAAATGTTTCATATTTCCGAGCTTTTGGGTGTAAATGTTTTGTGCTAAACGATCGAGAAAATCTGAATAAATTCAGTCCGAAAGCAGATGAGGGAATCTTCCTTGGTTATGCTCTTTCTTCAGCAGCTTACAGAGTATATTTGACTTCAGCTAAAAAGGTGGTGGAGAGCGTCAATGTCAAATTTGATGAATCCGAAGAAATGGTTTCGGGAAACACAGGATCCGCTCCCGCTATGTCAGGAGTGTTAGCTTCTGGACAAATCAGTTCAGAACCTGTTTTACAACCGACAAATCAGGATCCTACTCTGTCTCCTAATACTCTTACTGATCTTGATTTTTTATTTGAACATTTCTACAATGACTTACCTTCTACTAACACCAATGTTCTATCTATTGTGTCTAATCAGGTAAATACGAACGCATCTACCTCAAATTTCGCTGCACAAAACTCTGATAACGATGCAGTTCATGATACATCTGAACCTGTGATACAAGACGTAGCTTTGGATTTAGAAGTGCCACCTGTGACTGAAGAAACGAATTTGTCACAACTTCTTGAAACGACCGGAGATGTTCAATCTAATGAAAGAGAAACAGTGGATCCGGGTGTCATTCAACAACCAATTCATCAATCTGAATCAGACGATGTTGTTGAGATATCTCCTCCGATTCCTGAAGTGATACCTGTGTCCTCTAGCGAATCTGATATACCAGAACCTCCTCCTCAAGTACTTGAAATGATTCAAGAAACAGTTGATCCACTTCCTCATACAACCAAGTGGACAAAAGCACATCCGATTCACCAAATCATTGGTGATCCGTCCGCTAATGTCAGCACGAGATCCAAGTCTGCAACACCGAATGAATGCTTATTTGCTTGCTTCTTAAGCAACATTGAACCAACCAAGGTTTCTGAAGCTTTGAATGATCCAGACTGGGTTATTGCAATGCAAGAGGAACTGAATGAATTCGAAGCATTGAAGGTGTGGAGATTAGTGCCTAGGCCTCCAGGAAAAAACGTAATCGGCACTAAGTGGATTTTCAAGAACAAAAAGGACAAGGATGGAATAATTGTGAGAAACAAAGCTCATTTAGTGGCGAAGGATTATCGACAGCAAGAAGGAATAGATTATGATGAAACGTATGCACCGGTAGCAAGATTAGAAGCCATCAAAATGTTTCTCGCCTTTGCAGCTTTTCGCGACTTCACTGTATATCAGATGGATGTGAAGACAGCTTTTCTGAATGGGGTACTAAAGGAAGAAGTATATGTATCTCAACCAGAAGGGTTTGTTAACAAAGCTAAACCTGATTACGTGTTTCGTCTCGATAAAGCTTTATATGGTTTGAAACAAGCACCGCGTGCATGGTACGATGAATTGTCAACCTTTCTGCTCAAATCCGGATTCGTTAAGGGATCCATTGACACAACTCTTTTCATCCGACGTGAAGAACAAGATATCTGCTTAGTTCAAATTTATGTAGATGATATTATTTTTGGTGCGACTAACAAAACTTTATGTACTTGGTTTTCTGATCTTATGGCTTCCAGGTTTAAGATGAGCATGATGGGGGAAATCAATTTTTTCCTCGGACTTCAAGTGAAGCAGTTGCCTGATGGAATCTTCATCAATCAGTCAAAGTACGTTTTTTATATTTTGAAGAAATTCAAAATGGATAAATGTACTACCATAGGCACTCCAATGGCTCATGGTGCGCAAATTGGTCTGGATCCATATGGAAAGGACTTTGATGTTAGAACCTATCGATGCATGATCGGATCACTAATGTATCTCACAGCTAGTCGGTCAGACATAATGTTTTCCACATGTTTGTGCGCCAGATTCCAGGCACATCCAAAGGAATCTCATTTTATGGCGGTCAAACGCATTTTCAGATATCTGAAAGGAACCCCTCACTTAGGATTGTGGTATCCAAAGGGTTCGGATTACAAGCTGTGTGCTTATTCTGATGCTGATTATGGAGGTAGTCAACTGGATCGGAAAAGTACTTCTGGTCATGTACAATTTCTGGGAGATCGGCTAATAAGTTGGGCTTCAAAGAAACAAAACTGTGTGTCTATTTCAACTGCTGAAGCGGAGTATGTCGCTGCAGCAAGTTGTTGTTCTCAAGTGTTATGGATGAAGACACAGTTGCAAGATTATGGGTTGCTGTACAAAACAATTCCAATCTATTGTGACAGCAAATCTGCAATAGCCATCTCAGTGAATTCTGTTCAGCATACTAAAACAAAGCACATCGATATGCGATATCACTTCATAAAAGATCATGTGGAAAAAGGTACTATTGAATTATATTTTGTACCTACTGACTATCAACTTGCCGATATTTTCACCAAGGCATTGGATGAAAAGCGTTTCACTTTCCTTTTATCAAAACTCGGCATGTTGAATTTGAAAGCTTGAATCCTCACAAATTTAATTCAATGAAGTGAAAATTCGTTCAATTTTCATTCAATGAATAAAATGTGTGTCAAGGGTGATTTTATAAGTTTTTTGTTATATCTGAGTTAGACTGGTTTCAACTTTCACTTCTGATATAAATCGAAAGACCAGCAAAACATGAATGAAATTATGCTGAATGCTCGAAAGTGTGCAAATCTGGACTTATATAGAATACAATGCTCAAAAAGCCTTTTTGTCAGAATGATGGATGGAAACGAAAATATGGGGGAAGCACTATGTTGTAGAACTTAGCGATTGAGATGCTCAATGTTTTTAATTCCAATCATTTAGTTTGAAAGTTTGTGCCTGTGGCCTTTCTGGTTTGGGAGATTAAGTCCTAAGGGGTGCTCGACACCTAGCCCCTAAGACCAATTGGTCTGGGATTGGCTGACCCAAATCCTGCTATAGAACCAGATAGAAAGCCATGTTCTACTGGTACAAATGGGTTTAAGATATATCGATGTGGCCTTTCTGGTTTGGGAAAGTAAGTTCCAAGGGGTGCTCGACACCTAGCCCCTAAGACCAACTGGTCTGGGATTGGCTGACCCAAATCCTGCTATAGAACCAGTTAGAAAGTCATGTTTAACGGTGTATCTTATTCTTACTAAACTTTGTGATTAAAGATGCCAATGAGCACAATATCAAAAGATGCCAATGAGCACAATATCAAAAGATGCCAATGTGCACAAAAGAAAAGATGCCAATGAGCACACATCTCTTGATACTTGGGGAAAATACAAAGTCGCGATAAACTCGTAAATTTGTGAAAATTCTGATTTTGGAAAAATAGTGTGAGTCAGAGCAAAGTATTCTTATATGTTTTAGAAATGCATATGATTGAAGCTGATCATATTTCGCATGCTAGAACACCAAATAGATTTAATAAAGAGGCTGAAACTGAACAATTTTTAACTTGATATGCAATGATGACTTGTATTTAAATCCAAAAACATGCATTCAAGTTCATTTGTTTGAAAAATATGTCAGATTTCACTAAGTTGAATTTCTTTTGTTTGGTGTTCAAATTTTCTATAGTTAATAGTTACAGTATATAATTTAATGTACTTATTTTCTATTACTGATTTTTCATGTGTGATATTTCATTCTGTGTTTTTGTGAAGTACTGCTTAATTTCAGGGGGAGAAATGTACTGAGTTCAGTGTTTGAGGGGGAGCAAGGTATGATGAGTTGTGATTTTCTGTGTTCAAAGTTCTGAGATTTTGTGATTTTCACAGGAATTAAAATTCAAAAGAATCAGAACTCAAATCAGATAAATCTTCCAGGTATGTACTTCTGAAGCTTTTTGTCTGGCAAACTCTCCAAATGTAAAATCTTTCTTAAAACATCTATTGCATTTGTGTAGGGGGAGCAAAAATGGGTTTTTCAAAGTATTTTTTTAATTTTTTTTGGGGCATATATATATACAATTTTTGAAATCAAATTCTTATGTTTGCCTTCACCGTATCTCACGACCACTGTTCACAATTTTACACGACCTCTGTTCACCATCTCACACGACATCTGTTCTAATTTCATCTCTCTGCTTGCGATTAGTCTGAGATCATCGACTCCAGGTAAGTTTTCTCATTTTATTTCTATGTGCAATAAAGACATCTGTTTTGTATCTGCTTCGATCGATGTGTATCTGCTTGTTTCATTTTGGGATGTTTGCAATTGGACTGGTACACAAATCGATTTCGATTTCTAGGGTTTATTGATTTCGGTTGGTAACATCGATTGCTTTCTAGGGATTTATTGTTCGATTTGTATATTGTTCTTTCGATTTCTAATTTGATGATTTTTGCGTCTTGGTCGTCTATAGGATCTCTCAGATTTGCTAAGTGAGCTTTGCACCACCCGTTGGTAGCGCAAAGTGAGCTTTGCGCCACCCGCTGGTAGCGCAAACCTAGCTTTGCGCCACCCGTTGGTAGCGCAAAGTAAGCTTTGCGCCACCTGTTGGTAGCGCAAACCAGACTTGAGCATTTTTCTGTTTGTCTAGGTTTTTCATGTGTTTTTGTGATTCATTCGTTGTTCTTATTGATGATCTTTTATACTTCATTTCAGGTGTATTCATGGCTTCTGATGAAGATTTTGATTCTCAAGTTCGAGAAGATGAAAATACGGTTCAAGAACATTTTGAGGCACCATCTGATAATGCCTCTCGTGACAATCCTTTACCATCCACGTTGTAAGTGACAGGATCAATCAAAGACAGAAAGCATTTCACACAGAGAGAAATAAGAACTCTGATATCTCTCAATTAGGCAAAAGGTTGTAAAACAAGGAGTTCTAAGGGTATTTATACCCTAGACATAAAGTCAAAGTCAAACTAATAACTAGCTACATGCTTAAATAAATAAGACATTGATTACAATATAAATTGCATTAACAATCTCCCCCTTTGTAATCAATGGCGCTCAAAAAGAGTTCGTTGGCGGTTCTTGCCAATCAAAATCTCTAAGCGTCTTAGCGTTCTTCTGAATTCCAATCTTTCATCAATCGTCGCGATTACCCTATGCAGAAGTCTGATCTCTGGAGTCTCTAACTGAATTCTTCGCCTTGTCTCTAAGAAAATCTTCATCGCAGCATTCAGCTTGTTCATCACTTGAAGTCTTATCACCTTCAATGTACCATCTGAGTATTTCCCAACTTCATCAAATCTTAGAAATAAGCGTTCTCTCAACTGATTCTGATACACAATACCATAAGGATCTTCAAGAATAGAGAAAAGCGGAAAGTCGTTGATGTTAGGAAGATTTCGATCCGGACGAGTGACATTAACAACGGGTTGATGGCTTTCAATTGCGAGCTGAAAATCAAAGCACCTATAAAAACGTACTTGTCGCCGAATAAATCTTCTGACAGCTTCCATCGCCCTGAGAACATCATCCGGTCGAATGGTCATCTCCCGAAACTGTTGGTATATTACCTCAATGTCGTCTATCGAAAGATCACTGAGATCCGCTTTTGAGAACTCATATTTGTTGCAGTCGCGTCGTTCTACATAGAAGTACGGATACCAAATCCTAACAAAGGTACGCATCTCCACTTTCAAGATCCTAACAATACCATGTTTTGAATAGGAGAAGAACTTACCACGTCGATTGCATTTGATGAACATGAAGTACTCATACTGAAACCAATCCTTTTCTTTCTCGACTCCCAGAATAGCAAAGATATTCACTCTTCTCCTTTTCCTGACAAAGAAGTTTCGTTCAGAATCTTCAAGAAAAGCAGATCTCATTCTGGTAATCCGATGTCTTTCTTCAAGCAATTGAAGACGTTGCGGTCTGTTTAGCCCGGGACCTGGTCGAAGAATACTAGGAGGAACACCAGTAAAATCAGGAGTCTCCTGGTTATCTCTAGACGACTCACCCTGTTCAAACGTACTTTGAGGAGCCGTGGCGGTCGGAGCTTGGGTAGACGAAACAACTGGAGGAACTTGTTGCTTTGGAACTTCAGGAATAGAACAATCTGGAATAGATGACTCAGGAACTGGAGATCGAGGTCTAGCAGTGTCGAGAAGATCTCCGTATAACATATCAACTTCCTCTAAGTCTTTCTCATCAATTTCTACTTCAAATTCTGAATCTGAAATGACAATAATATCATCTTGGTCTTCTTCTTTTATTTTCCAGACTTTGTCAAACTTCGTCTGTTGGTCATCTTCAGAATCAATCTCTATAAAGTTGGCGAAGTAGTTTCTCATGTCTTCATAAGCTTCAGACTCATGTACATTAGAAGATTCTGGAATTTCCATGGAAATCGGTGCAGATTCTGGATTCACATAAACTACTAGCTGAAGGTTGTTGACAATCTCCGACTCTACATAGTTTATCTCTGACGCCATAGCCGAGAGATCAACTTCATCAATTAGTTCGTCTACTATCAACTCAGGATGTGCTTCTTTCAATCTTTCAACTTCAGCATTAGCAACAGAATCCATCACTGAGTCAATAAGTAAATCTATCACATCTCCAACTACAGAAATAACCTCTTCATCTCTTACTTCTTCATTACTCTCAACTATCACTGTGACTTCATCAGCATTTTCAGCTCTTTCGGTCTGTATGACTTCTTCAACCCTTCGTCTCTTAGAATTCTCCCCCTCATGGCCTTGATGATCCGGATCATCTTGGTCATGTCTTCGCTTGAGAGACGAGGACGCCGCAGTTTGACAGGTCTCTTCGTGTTTTGCTACACGATCAGATAGAGTCGATAACGCGTCTGTCATCAAAGAAATTCCCTTGTCGATGCTGGAAAGACTGTTCTGAATAGTAGTCGTGAAAGTATGAAATTCAGCTGTAAGAGAGTTAACTCTATCCTCAAGCCTATAAGTGTTTGTTTCAGAAGGATGCGGACCCGGAGTCGGTGTTGGACGTGGCTGAAAATTTCTCAACAGAGACATAAGATCTAAATCCCGTTGCTCTGGCTGAGAAATAAATAATAATCTGGCATAGAACGCATCTGAAAGCTCTGTAAGAGAAGAGTTTTCAAGAAACATACCCTGAGAACCTTGAGAAGCCGGCTGAGAGAAGGACGAACTGACATAGAAGGTGGAGGTTGAATTACTGGAGGTGAAGTGCGGATAACAGGACGAACCGACGGCTGATCAGATGATCACGTATAACAACCCCTGTCGGACGGCTGAAAGGAGGCGCAACTGGAATGTTTGGATTCTCAGATAGCTTACCTTTACCTTTCAAGAAGGCTCGTGCCTTAGCTAACTGGTCTTGCTTATCCTTTTCCATACGTTCTTCCATCTGTCTAACAATATCTGCCCCAGACATCATATCAGTACCTTCGATAGAATCAATCACTTTCTGTGTATCATCCCTTGGTGAAGCCACTGAAGTAGTAACATGTGCAGAAGTAATACCTGTTTCCTGAGCTGCCCGAATATCAAGCTCATCCACCTCTAAATGACCAGCATGAGAATCTATGGGTACCGTCTCGGAAGTCTCAGCAGTATGAGCTACTGAACTCCCTTCTACAATAGGTTCTCTATATGAAGATTCTCCAGTATCCATAATATTTCCCCCATGTCCATCATCATCTTCACCATTATCATCATCACCATCATCATCATCATCACCATTATCATCATCATCACCATTATCATCATCATCATCACCTGTTGTGCCTTCTTCATCTGCATGTTCTGACTCAGAGCTACTGGATACAGCATGTTCTTCTTCAGCCGGATTCTCTTGTTCTGTTTCTTCATTCACATCTTGAGCAATTCTAGATGGAATCACAATCCCGTGCTCTTGACAGTAAGATTCAACAGCTTCATCATCTGGATCAGCGTAATTTTGAATGATTACAGGAGGAATAGGCATACAAGTATCAAAAGACCGCTTCAGCTTTTGAATATAAGCCATTCTATAGTCTGGTGCAGAGATCCAGTTATTCCTGCGAGGAATCTCTCTATTGCTCCTAAGCATACTCCACACAATCAGAGATAAGAATCTGATGTTCGGTAAGAATTTCCTGGACTTGTTAGTCTCCTTCCAATGAACTATCTCACTAAGCTCTGTCCAAAAGATGATGGCATAGTCTACATGGAGATCGTATATTACAGCGTGAAATAACCGAAGAAAATGCGTACTTGCATTATCTGTACCCGTAGCCTTGGCTGTCAAACATCTAATGATCACGGAGAATAGCGTGTACCACGGAGGTGGAAGTTTGTTCTTCCTGAATTGACTTACCATCGTTAACTCTCCGGCGTACCCTAATGCTCTAATCCCAGCTAGTACTTCTTCCTCAGGTGGATACTCTTGATACCCCGTCATTCCTGCTCTGGAATTTGCTTCTGGAAGATGAAGTATCAGACGAAGACGAGCGTAATCCAGATAAGTCGTGAACTGATCGATCTCAATGCTAAATCTAGGAGGCGTGACATTCACAATCTTCGTAATCGAATCCCATGCCTGCTGAACGTAAACTTCTGGTACGTTGCATCGAGCCGATAAAGCATATGAGAGAGGATGCCCTTGAAGAATCGAACGAATGATCGGATGAATATCTATCTGATCAAGTTCCACATAATGGTTGTTCGGAAGATAATTAATATAACTGGCTCTTGGAAATACATCATTTGGAGTGCTTCTTCTTGTAGAGAGATCAGCTCCAGACGATCTGTGTGAAGGAAGGGGTCTCTCCCTCGATATTTGTTCTAAAGGATCACGTTCTCCTTCCTGGACGACGTGTTCATGTTCTTGTACATCATCAGAAGCCATGAAATCTGTGAATGATATACATTTAAGACAAAAAAATATTAGTAAAAAAAATAAAACCAAAATGGAAAAGAAAAAAAAATACTTAGAAAAAAAAATTGAGAAACTTGGAAAAAAAAAGAAAGAAAAAAAGAAAAAAAAATTCCTAAGTGTTGGTTTTCGCAATGCTTAGAGGCGAAAAGTGAAGTTTTCGCAAGTAACTGTTGCGAAAAGTAGGGAATTCGTAACTAACAGTTGCGAAAAGTGAGGTTTTTTCGTAATCCACAGATGCGAAAACTAAGACTTAGAAAAAAATTCCAACATACAAAACAAAGGAACTCGCAAACGACCATTGCGAAAAGTGAGGTTTTCGCAACAAGCAATTGCGAAATGTGAAGTTTTCGCAATAAGCAATTGCGAAAAGTGAAGTTTTCGCAATAAGCCATTGCGAGTTCTTCACTTGAACCTTACGAAAATATGAAATTCAGATCGAAAAACTAAAATTAACCTAAAATTATTGAAATTAGTGGTTCGAAAACAGATCGAAAAACCTTTAAACCCAAAATCGATCACTAACACACACATTTAAATGACTAATTTGAGGCAAACCCTAAAAAAAATAAAAAATTTGAAGTGCGATAAATAGGAACAGATTCGAAATCTGAGTTTGAAAGATGATATTGAACACAAAAACAAACACAACAAAGTATGATATCAAGGATTAAAGATTCGAAATCTTACCTGATTTGAAGCACACACCGAATCACACTGAAGAAAAGAAATCGCAAAGAAATGTGATCGTGAATAGTGCACAGAGAGAAACCGGGAATGAGAAGTCAAATATGGTCAAAAAGCCCTTTAAAGACCCTTCTTTCATTATAAAAACAAATTTTATTTTTAAACAAAATACAAAATGTTTTTGAAAAAGAATATCAAAAATACAATTATATTTATAATTTTTGAAATTTTCAATTAATATAAATTTTCTTAATTAAAAGAAAATTTATAAATTTTCAATATTTCAAAAATTAGTAATATAATTGATTTTAGAACTTTTTCAAAGACAAAGAGCATTTTGTAAAAAAAAAAATTAAATTTCTCTCTCTCTCCCCCTACACAAATGCATTAAAAAATTGCCTTTTAAAATAGCATTTGGAAATCATACCTGTGCAGATACCTCAGGGATTCATACCTGAACAAGTATTCTGAATTGAAGTACAGTCAGCTATTAATCAGATATCTGAATTTTCTCCCCCTCAAAATATGAATCTATAAACTTCTTCATTCAGATAAGACATCATGAAGTCTCTCCCCCTCAAAATCAGCTTGGAACTTTTACAATTCTCCCCCTTGAAAAAAGCACAGACTCCACACATGACAGATAAATACAACACGTAAAAGAATCAAACATGATCAAGGAAATACAATGATTTATATAACATATCTACTGATTAAAAAAAATCTATTTGTTTGAACACCTAACAAATAGAATTCAACTCCGTGAAACTAATCATGTTTTCCATCACATATGAAATCAAATGCATGTTTCCAGATTTAAAATCAAGTCATGTTTGCATACCAAGTTAATACAAGTTCACTTTCAGACCCCTTAGAAAATCTATTTGATGCGTTAGCATGTGAAATAAGATTAGCAACAAGTAAATGCATCTCATAGACCCAAAAGAATACTTTGCTCATACTCACACTATATATTTGAAATCTGAATTTCCACAAATTTATAAGTTTATCGCGACATTGTAATTTTCCCAAAGCTTATAGAGATGTGTGCTCATTGGCATCTTTTATTTTGTGCACTTTGGCATCTTTTTATCACAAGGTTTATTAAGACCTAGATATACCGTGAACGTAACTTTCTAACTGGTCCTTTAACAGAATTTGGGTCAGCCGATCCCAGACCAGTTGGCCTTAGGGGCTAGGTGACGAGCACCCCTTGGGACTTACTCTCCCGAACCAGAAAGGCTACATCGATATACCTAAATCCCATCTGTACCAGTAGAACATGGCTTTCTACCTGGTTCTATAGCAGGATTTGGGTCAGCCAATCCCAGACCAGTTGGCCTTAGGGGCTAGGTATCAAGTACCCCTTGGGACTTAATTTCCCAAACCAGATAGGCCACGGGTACAGACTATCAAACCAAATGATTTTTTTTTATTTTTTTATTACATCTCATTCGCTTGGTTCAAAAACTTTGTGCTTTGCTTATATTTTCATTTCCATTCATCAACCAAACACATAGGCTTTGTGAGCGTCGTAATCTTAAAACGTCTAGATTTACACTAATTCGTGCTTATATCTATGTTTCAAGCATGTGTCACTGACCTTTCGATTTGTCTTAGAAGCGAAAAATGAAACAAATATAACTCAAAAATATCGCAAGTTTACTTGAAGGAAAATCCTTGACACACAATTTATTCACTGAAATGAAAATAGAAAAAATTTCACATCATTGAATTAAATTTGTGAAGGTTCAAACTTTCAAATTCAACATACCGATCTTTGATAATAGAAAACTAAACCTCTTTTCATCTAAAGCTTTTGTGAAAATATCGGCAAGTTGGTAATCAGTAGGTACGAAATATAATTCAATTGTACCTTTCTCCACGTGACTCTTTATGAAGTGGTATCTCATGTCAATGTGCTTCGTCTTCGTGTGCTGGACCGGGTTGACTGAAATGGCAATCGCGGACTTGCTATCACAATATATATGAATGGTCTTGTATAGCAATCCGTAATCCTGTAATTGCGTCTTCATCCATAAGACTTGAGAACAGCAACTAGCCGCGACAACATACTCCGCTTCGGCCGTTGAGATAGATACGCAGTTTTGCTTCTTTGAAGCCCAGCTGATAAGCCGATCTCCTAGAAACTGAATATGTCCTGAAGTGCTTTTCCGGTCCAGTTGACTCCCACCATAATCTGCATCAGAATAAGCAGTAAGTTGATAGTCAGAACTCTTAGGATACCATAAGCCTAAGTACGGAGTTCCTTTTAAGTATCTAAAAATCCTAGTTACTGCCGCCTTATGAGATTCCTTTGGTTTGGCCTGAAATCGAGCACACAGACATGTAGAGAACATTATGTCTGGCCTACTAGCTATAAGATACATCAGTGATCCGATCATCCCTCTATATGTGCGAACATCAGTAGCTTTTCCGTCTGGATCTAAGCCAATCTTTGACCCATGTGCCATTAGTGTTCTTATTGTAGAACACTTGTCCATCTTGAATTTCTTCAAAATATCAAAGACGTATTTAGACTGATTGATGAAGATCCCATCCGGAAGCTGTTTCACTTGTAGTCCGAGGAAGAAATTGATTTCTCCCATCATGCTCATTTTAAATCTAGAGGCCATTAGATCTGAAAACCAATTAGATAAAGATTTATTAGTAGCACCAAATATAATATCGTCTACATAGATCTGTACTAAACAAATATCAAGATCTTTGCGAAAAATAAACAAAGTAGTATCAATTGCTCCCTTGCAAAACCCGTTTGTCAACAAGAAAGTTGACAACTCGTCATACCACGCCCGTGGTGCCTGTTTCAAACCATATAAAGCCTTGTCTAAGACATAGACATATTCAGACTTGTTCGGATCGACAAACCCCTCAGGTTGAGACACATAGACCTCTTCCTTGAGTGCTCCATAAAGAAACGCGGTTTTGACATCCATCTGATACACCGTGAAATTCCGATAGGCTGCGAAGGCAAGAAACATCCGAATGGCTTCTAGTCGAGCCACTGGCGCGTATGTCTCATCGTAATCAATTCCTTCTTGTTGTCGGTAGCCTTTTGCCACTAGGCGAGCCTTGTTCCGAACAACGATACCGTCTTTATCCTTCTTGTTCTTGAATATCCATTTAGTGCCTATGATGCTTTTTCCTTTCGGTTTTGCCACTAGTATCCACACCTTTAACGCTTCGAACTGATTTAGTTCCTCTTGCATTGCGATTATCCAATCCGGATCCTTTAGTGCTTCTGAAACTGTAGATGGTTCAATGTTGCTCAGAAAGCATGCAAAAAGACATTCATTCGGAGTCGCAGATTTTGATCTAGTAGACATGCTAGAGGAAGGATCTCCAATAATCTGATGAAGTGGATGCGCTTTCGTCCATTTAGCGGTATGTGGGAGAGGATCAACATTTTCTTGAATGCTTTGCAAAATTTGAGGTGGAGGATCAGGTATGTCACCTTCAGAAGAAGAAATAGACACGACTTCAGGTATCGGAGGAGATACTTCAACAACACTATCTGAAATTGAAGCCTCGATTAACGGTTGATCAACAGATGTGGTTGGAAAAACTTCTTCGTTCGGTTGAACAACTTCAGCTTCTTCTTCGTGAATTTGTGGTGACGGGATGTCATCGTTTGTCACTGTTGTTCCAACCTCAGTTACTCCTTGTGGTGCAACAGTAATCACAACTTCTGCCTCAGAATTAGGTGCCTCTTGTTCAGGAATAATAGGAACAACATCATCATTTGTGTGAGTTGCAGCGGAAGTAGAATTTGATGTGGTCACATTTTCCTGGTTTGACATATTAGAAACAACACTCGTGTTAGTTGTAGGCACATCATCATATAAATTTTCAAATAATAAATCAAGATCAGAGAAATTATTAGAGTTAGAAATTTGATCCTGATTTAGCATTTGAGGAACAACTTCTGAGTTGTTAAGTTCAGAAGCTAAAATCCCTGTCAGATCGGGTTCTGGTCCTGTTTGGCCGGAAACCATTGCTTCAGATTCGTCGAATTTGACGTTAATGCTTTCGATCACCTTTCTTGGAGTGGACAGGTACACACGATATGCCGCAGAATTAGAAGAATATCCCAGAAAAATTCCCTCATCAGCCTTTGGACTAAACTTGTTAAGATTGTCCCGGTCGTTCAAAACATAACACTTGCAACCAAAAGCCCTAAAATATTTCACATTCGGCTTTATCCCATTCATGATTTCGTATGGTGTCTTATTGAAGCGCCTATGAATGATTGACCGGTTCTGTGTATGACAAGCTGTGGAAACTGCTTCAGCCCAGTGAGAAAGAGGAAGTCCCGAATAAGCAAGCATCGACCTGGCCGATTCTACAAGTGTTCTATTTCTTCTCTCCACGATTCCATTTTGCTGAGGAGTTCTCGCGGCAGAGAATTGCTGAGTAATTCCGTTTTCTTCATAAAATGCTTGTAGAATACTGTTCTTGAACTCAGTTCCGTTGTCTGATCGGACAGTCTTAACCGGTTTCTGCTTATTTGTATGTATCGTCTTGATGAGAGTGATGAGAATCGCCGGGGTTTCATCTTTTGACTTTAGAAATTTGACCCACGTATATCTGGAAAAGTCATCAACCACCACCAACACATAGCGTTTCTTCCCAATGCTCCTAGTCTTCATCGGTCCGCACAAATCAACATGTAAAATATCAAGAATGTCTTTGGTGCAGAAGTCGGGATTAGGTTTGTGGGAAGCTTTCTTCATCTTTCCTTTCTCACAGTCTTGGCATAAGTGATCCTTTTGGAATTTTAAGGACGGAAGACCTCGTACCATATTGCCTTTTGCTAATCTATCCATATATCTGAAGTTGAGATGTGCCAGACGTCTGTGCCAAAGCCATCTCTGATAAACTGAGGCTTTCGATAAAATACATACATCGGATGGAGAATTCACCGAAGAGAGATCTATGGTGTACAAATTCGATCTCCTCTTTCCAATGAGAAGTTCCTTGCCATCGTTGTTCTTTACAGCCACGCTCTTGGTCTTGAAACTTACCTCTAAATCCTTGTCGCAAAACTGACCAATGCTAAAAAGGTTGTACTTTAGTCCTTCGACGAAATTCACTCTCTTGACAGTTACGTTTCCTTGTACGACGTCTCCGTATCCAAGAATTGATGATGTTTCACAGTTGCCAAACTTTACTTTACCGCATGCCTTTTCCTTAAAATTAGTTAACAAAGATCTATTGCCAGTCATGTGTTTGGTGCATCCAGAATCCAGATACCACAAACGACTTGGCTGCAAGTTAGCATATTAAGCAGATTTAGGTACCCATATCGATTTGGGTTCCTTCTTGTTAGTCCTCTTCTTTTTGTTACCTTTGTTAAAATTATAATAGGCATCGGTATTAAGAAAATCTTTCATTTTAAAATTAATGTCGTTTTCAGAACAAATACCATTAGAATGACAACACTCCGAGCAACACCAACCAACATTTGCAATATGAATCATTTGCTTTATTGAATATCTAAAAAGACTATTACAATCTTTATTCGAACAAGCAAATGAATTCGTTTTACAAACGTCAAAATCAATGTCACTACTAGAAGAAGTTGCCGACTCCTTTGGTATGCGTTTTGGAATCCACACATGCTTTCCTTTCTTACTCAAAGGCCTATCTGAAAAAGAAGAAGTAGACGAATCAGAATTATTTTCAGAATTAAGAACTTGAGTCTTTGACTTCTTCTTTGACCGCCTTCTTTTACGACGTTTGGTTTTATTAATTTTAGAATTTATCGTAAAAGAATCGTCTAAAATTTCCGATTTAATTTCCGATTTTGAAGAAAAAGTATTATTAATAAAATCAAACATAGAAACCGGTTTCTTAATACATTCCTTGGAATTATCATCTTTTTCATTTTCAGAAAAATCGGATTCTAAATGAGTTTTAGAATTAGAAGAAGAAGGAGATTCTTGATTTTTACAATTTTCCGTTTTTGCATTTTCAAAATCCTCTTGTACACTACTATTAATAAAATCGTCATTGTTTTTAACATCTTCATTTTCCAAATTTTCTAACTTAGATTCCAAATCCGCGATTTTCTTCTCAAGACTCACAATTTTGGTCTCTAATACTAAAGGAGGGATATACCTTTTAGTATCTTGCAATACTTCAGGTTTATCCACAGATTTAGCATTTTTAGCATAACCATCAAAATAATCATCGGATAAGAAATCTTTGTTAAATCCTTTGGATTTAGAAGTGTATTTCGCGTTTTCTCTAGTGTACACAAAAGGAAGTTGCATTTTGTTCGTTTGAGCCCTTTTCTCCTTTTCTAATTCTGAAACTTCTTCTTCATTTGTCCAATTTATCTTAAATTGAGGGGCATATCTTCCTAGATGTAAGAAATCAAATTCATAAAGCGTTGGAACTTTTTCCTTAGCGTTATCTAGAAAATGTGGATTTTCAAAACCTAAACCCCATTTTTCTTTTATGGATGTATAACTCCTTGATTTATTAAGATAAACCGTTTGCTCTGTTTGACCTCGAACATAAAGTTTTTCTTCAAGTTCAGAAATTTTATCCGAAAAATTATCTTTTTGTTCGGTCATAAGTTTCAAAGATTCATTGTTCATTTTTATAGTGTTTTCTAATTCTTCTATTTTCTTATTAGACAAATTATTCATGTTAATCAAAATTATTTTCTCATCTTCAATATGAATTTTAAGCGTTTTAATTAATTTTGATTGATCATGAATAATTGCTTTTTCAGATAGTCTTTTCGTTCTAAGAGATCGGATAGCAGTGACGACATTATTCATTTGTGAAATTAGAAAGTCATAATCAAATTGAGAAGGTACCTCAGATTCATCAGTAGTGCTTTCATCATCCTCCTTCTCATCATCACTTCCGTCGTCTCCTATAAAGCACGTATCGGTGGTTTCCTCGTTGGTGGACTCATCATCCGAGTAGTCAAGGAAATATTCTTCTTCGACGAGAAGGATATTCCCATTCTCCTTTTTCCCCACAAGCTCTAACTTCTTCTTGTAATAAGAAGAATCTCGGACAACTTTCACCCGACAATCTTTCGCCATATGTCCCACCTTTCCACATTTGAAGCATGTGATAACCGCCTTCTTCTCATCATCCTTCTTTGTCTCATACTGCTTTGGAGAATCAACTTTCGACACATACTTAGAAGTCTCACTAGGCACTTTCCTTGAACCCGATGTGAAACGAAGATTATTGTTGCCCGACCGGTACTTTTTCTGAAAATGTTGGGTCAACAAAATCATTGCTTTCTCAAGTTCCTCTCCGTGATCTTCTACATTTCCATCAAACGCATTCTCTAACAACGACTTTTCTGCAAGTTGCTTTGCTAACAAAGCAATCGGATCCTCAGTCTTACCCTTGGCCTTTTTATTCATCTTATCCTTCTTTGCCTTTACCAAATCCTCATCAACCATAAGTAACTCATATAATTCCTGAATCTGCATTATGGATATACCAACATCGTCCCTCAGCCTATGACAAGTCTTACTCCATTCAGACTGGAGAGAATTCAGAAACTTCAGATTTATTTCCAACTCTGTCTTAACAACCTTGATCTTGTACAGATCATTGATGACTCCCCAAAATCTGTCAAAAACGCTCTTCAACGACTCATTTTCCATTGCCTTGAATCCCTCAAAATTGTTCATGTATCGAGTTTGGCGTAACTGGGTAGAAACCGCTGAACCCAACATAATTTTCTCTAACTGAGCCCACATCAACGTAACATTATTCCGGTAACAATCAATCCTATTGTAGATGTAGTTAGGTAGAGAAAGAATCAAATACGACTTAGCATCTTTATCTCCTAGGAGTCAAGAGACTTCCTCCGTAGTATAATCGTCTGGATTTTTCAGTTCACGGGTAGCCGGAGTCGTGGCAGTCGCCGGGACCTCGATATATGGCTTGACAAATGGTCCTTCCATTAGGGACTTCATTATGTTAGCGCTGTTGTTTTGGGATTCGATGAAATTGATAAAACGATCACGCCATTGTGGAAACTCACGTTCATTAAGAAGCACCGGTGGTCGTGTATTCGAGCCCAAAGTCATCATGATGTCGTTTTTGAACAACATATCTTGATTAGCCATTGTAAACAGTATGTTTTGGGTAGAAAAATACAGATTCGAAAAAATCAGAAAATGGCAGAAAGTTGGGTCAGATGAACAGTAAACAAAATCGACCAAGTGTCAGTTTTCGCAAGCAACTGTTACGAAAACTACCATTATTCGTTAGCTGAATAAACGAAAAGTCAAGGTTTTCGCAAGCAACGGTTGCGAAAAGTTAGATGGTTGCGAAAAGTTGACTTGGGAATTCTTGAAGAGAGGTTTGCGCGACTGTGGGTTGCGAAAAGTTCCTGTTCTCGTGAAGGAAGCTTGCGAAAAGTTCCTGTTCTCGTGTCTTTAGGATGAGAAAACTCCACTTGGATTCTAAAAACCTTCAAAAGATGATGAACTTGCGAAAAGTTCTATGAGTCTTGCGAAAACCACGATGAGTCTTGCAAAAACCACAGATCTTGCGAAAAGTTCACAAAAATCCTCAAAAACGTCTGAAATCTGAATATCTCTGCACGAAATTTCACAGAAATGCTCGAAAAATCAGTCTGATAGTACTTTCTTCACACAACAATCACTGAAAACGTCTGAAAAGCTATCCTTGTAGATCAAACAGTATCTCGAGTTCAAAACCCAAAAAATTCTCAAATCTTCAAAATTGAACCTCAAATCGATGAAATTGGCCTTCGAACCCTTCTTTAATCACGTTCCACATCAGATCACGAATCTATTGATACCAAATTTGAAGCAATTCGATCACAAACAAAAATTTTTGAAAAAATCTCAAGAAAACGAGATTTCTTGAAAAAAAAATCAAGAAATCAATCAAATTTTCTTGAAGATCTGCACAAAAATTTGTGTATGATCACAGAAACACTCTCTGAATCTAAGATCCTGCTCTGATACCAATTGTAAGTGACAGGATCAATCAAAGACAGAAAGCATTTCACACAGAGAGAAATAAGAACTCTGATATCTCTCAATTAGGCAAAAGGTTGTAAAACAAGGAGTTCTAAGGGTATTTATACCCTAGACATAAAGTCAAAGTCAAACTAATAACTAGCTACATGCTTAAATAAACAAGACATTGATTACAATATAAATTGCATTAACACACGTTATCTACAGGAGCTGATCCATCCGCTCGTCGCAATACTCCAAATGCTGTCTTTCCAAGAATGATGTATCTTCTACCGTATAAACCTAATAATCATTATGTTAATCTTGATAAACTCAGGATTAATTCAGTGATTGGGTCTATTCTACGAGGGCATCCAATTTCTTATGCTCTGGGGGGACGCACGGGCATTCCTGAAGTTTATCTACAACAAGCATGGCACTACATTGTCAAGAATGAGAGCGCGACTCCTCATTGTTTTCATATCCAGATTGATCAGTATGAAACGGAGTTGTTTTATAGAAGACTAAGACTGATCCTCAGACTTCCTGAAGCGAATTCTAGATCGGGTCGCACATCTTTTGATTCATTTCCATCTGAAGGAGATGTTCTTGCTGGAATTCGAGCATTGGGCTATGTTGGTGATCTCACTCAAGTAAGCCAGTTTGAGAAGTCCAAACTACAACCCGTGTGGTATGCTCTGTTCTCAGTTCTAAACAGATGCCTGACTTCCAAACATTCTGGTACTGACAATGCCAGTCTACGTTTTCTTCGTTTATTCCATGCGATCATTTATGATTTGCATGTCGATTACACTATCATTTTCTGGCAAGAATTATCAGATCGAGTTAATGACAAGGAAACTCTCAAGAAGCGCAAGTTCATTCCTTATATAAGGTTCTTGGAACTTATTGTTTGGAGCATGCTCAGGAGTAACAAAGAGATTCCTCGAAGAAATGATTGGCACCTAGCCATAGACTTTGAGATGTCGTATATTCAAAGGCAGAAGAGGAGTTTTGCTTATCCAATGCCCATTCCTCCGGAACTTATTCTCAAATATGCAGATCTAACTGATGAGGATGTTACTTCGTACTGTGACGATAATAACATTCAAATTCCCGTAGCGGAGGAAGGAAATGAAGAGACATCTAGTGGTTCTTCGTCTTCAGATGGTGAGGATAGTGACGATGGTGATGGTGGTTCAGATAGTGAAGATGGTGATGGTGGTTCCGACAGTGATGGTGGTTCAGATAGTGATAATGGTGATGATGGTGATGCTGGTGATGATATTAGTGTTGGTGATGATTTTAATAATGACAATCTTCAAGTAGATAACACAGTGCAAGTTTCAGATGTAAGAGAAACCGCAGTGCGAGATTCAGATGTGCAAGAAACAGATGTGTTAGAAACAGTTATGCAACAAACAAGTGTGTTAGAGCGTTCTGAGAACATCTCTCCAGAAGTTTCATTCTCTAGAAATATTGCTGATAGTGTTGAAACGGATCCTATTGACTCAAGAGTGGACAACATTCTTGTGGACGAGGTAGAGCTTCGAGATGCGACTGCTTCTGCTGTGGGTTTACAAGAGTTGCGTTCAGGGGTAGATTCAATTGATGCAAACATTGATACTATTCCATTTTCTGGAAACATGCCTCTCTCTAAGTTTTTGGAAAAGATGACTGCACAAATGGAGGCAACGAAGAATGAAGAAATAAACCGGATCAAAGATTTACTTAAAGGAAAGGGAAGGATGTCAGAAGCAGATGTTCAAGTCAATCCATTTTCTATTCCATTGAGACGTCCATCCGGGATTGTAATCAGAGAACCTTCAAGTCAGATTCCTTCGTCATCGCCACAACAGCCTAGCATTTCTGTATTGCGTCAACAACCGATTCCTGAAACTGTTCAGATTCGTTCAGGTAGATCTATTCAAGATATTCCGGTGACTGAGCTGTCTGACATGCTGTATGCTCGACTTCTATCAATGTCTCCTCCGGAACATCAAGATAGTGACTTATTGTCGTTGTTGCGTAATTTCCAACCAACTCCAACTCCAGCTCCAGCACCTGTTCCAGCACCAGTCCCACATTTTGTTCCAGATGCGCGTGTCACAACACTTATTACTGATTTTAATTCCTTTCGATCTGAGGTTCGGGATGATTTCAAGGAAATTAAAAATGGCATGAAGTTATTAACCGATGCTTTTTCTATGCTTTCAGAAAGAATGGAAAAGCATAATCAGTCTTGCCAATCTGAGGCAGGTCCTTCTAATAAGAGAACACATGACCGTGATGACCCAGGTAATCAGGGCCATGAGGGGGAGAATGCAAAAACACAAAGAACCGAAGGAGCCTCAGATGTGTCAAATGTTGAAGTTCAAGGAATGGTTGCCGGTTGTTCGGAAAGAGTCGAAGATGTAACTCCGGAAGATTTGGTTGATCATATGCTTAATGAAGTTGATTTAAATGCAATGGCGTCGGCTATCATTTTTGAAGAATCCAGAGTTGAAAGCAATTTACAGTTAGTTGTTTATGTTGATCTGAATTCTGCTCCAGTGACTGTTGAAATTCCTGAAGGATCAACTGAACAAGAAACAGAAGGATTTGAAGATATGAGAAACTTCTTTTCTGAATCTGTGGAGATAGATTCCGATGATGATTTGCATGCGAGATTTGAAAAGTTTTGGAAGATAAAGGAAGAAGAAAAAGATGACATCATTGTAATTTCAGATTCTGAAGTTGATGTTGAGTTAGACGAAAAAGACATAGAGTTGGTAAATCTGTTATATGGTGAATCTCCTGTTCATGAGTCACAAACTCTTGAATCACCATCTACTCAGTCTCCTGTACAACATGATGAAACTCCAGTTGTATCTCGTGAATCAGAAGCTCCTGCTCAACAAACTCCTATGTCTGAAACTCCAGTTGTATCTGCTCCAACTGCCACTGCTCCTTCAAGCATTTTTGAAAGTGGTGAGTCTTCTAAATCTCAATTTGAAGTTCCTGAAGTGAATGTGAATATTCCTCCAAGCATATTGGAACCAGGTCCTTCTTTGACTGCACAGCAACGAATGCAAAGAATCGAAGAAAAATATCAGAGTGTCAGAATGAGATCTGCTTTTCTTGAAGACTCTGAACGTGGCATCTTTGTAAAGAAGAAGAAGAGGGTGAGTTTAAGTGCTATTCTTGGAATTGAGAAAGAGACACCCAAATTCATATATGAGTATGTGAATTTTATCAAGTGTCAACGCAAAGGGAAGTTCTTTGTTTACTCAAAGCACAAGATTGTCACTGTTCGCAAGGTTGAAATGGTGAGATTTATCAGTTACTGGTATCCAGTCTTCTACGTTCAACGTCAAGACTGTGTGACATATCAGTTTTCAGAAGCAGCTTTTAATGATCTCTCAATTGATGATTTTGAGGTTCTTTGTCATTATTTTAGAGATTTAACCATTCGAAATGATGATATTTTAAGGGCTTTGGATGCGGTCAAACGTTTCTTACGCCGTCAAGTCAGATTTTATCGGTGTTTTGATTTTCAACTCGCAGTTGAAAGCTTTCAACCAGTTGTGAATGTGACAAGACCAAACAGAGATCTACCCAATATTTCTGAATATCCGCTTTGCACAGTTTTGAAGAATCCTTATGGGGTTGTTTACAGAAATCAAACTTCTCAAAGATGCTTCCTCAGGTTTGATGAAATTGGAAGATTCTCAGATGGCACGTTAAAGGTAATAAGATATCAACTGGAGCAAAGACTGAATGAAGCAGTGAGATCTTTTCTTCAATCTAGAAAGAATTCATACCAGATTGATAATCCTGAGATAAGACTTCTGAGACGAGCTTTGGAGACAATCGATTCGAGACTCAACTTTAGAAACACTTTAAGACGCTTGGAGATCTTAATTGGAAAGAATAGACTTCATCGAAGATTCGAGCGCCCTTGATTACAAAGGGGGAGATTGTTAATGTCATTTTAATTGTAATCAAGGTATTTATGTTAAGCTTTAGCTTCTATGTTGACTTTTGTAAGTCAAGGGTATAAATACCCTTGTTGAACTCTTTTGTAAATAGTTGTTCTAATCAGAGATGGCGCAGTGATGTTTTTCTCTCTCTACGATCTCTATTTCTCTCTCTAGAATACTTGATTAGATCCTGTTATAGTTTAACACCGCGCGTGTTTCTGAGGCTGTTCCGGGTCAGGTTTGGTTCGGGTCTGGGGCTTGGATCTCGGGCTTTCGTTGGCTTCGTTTTGGACTCGTTTTAGGCTCTTTTTAGCTTCTTTTCTCGATGAACGCTGTCTTTTGGATTACCTGTTCATTTCACTAGATAAACCATTAAAAATCCGCTTCTTTGCTTAAATACAAGCCAATCTCATTGGTTTGAGAACCGAAAATAACGCCAAAAAGTGGCGTTATCAGCATGTTATGGCTTAAGTCGGGGGTGTGTCCCGCAAATGCTCATACCGGGGGGGTCCCGTTTATGCCATGGGGGTGTGTCCCAGTTAAAGGCAGTGTGAGTCAGACACGTTGTCACAGGTGTGTGTGGCCTCAGTGGGTGCCATTAACATGTGTCGTTCATGCGTTTAATGTTTTAAAGTTGACAATTGTATGCTTATAAACTGTTTTAAATGTTGTTTGTGGCGCGAATGTTGGTTGCTAGAGGAAACTCACTAGAACTCATGGTCTAACCCTCGTTTTTCAAAAACTAAACCTTTTTCAGGAAAGCGCTTAGTAGATGGCTCTAGCAAGGGCAAGGAGAAATGTGAGCGTGGATCTAGAAGGAAGATGTTACTTTTAGCTTACCGGACTTAGAATAGTTTTGATCTCAGTTGTGTAATAGGTTGTTATTCCGCAAATCTTATCATGTACTTGTATGTTTGAGATGGTATTTTGGGGACGATTTGGCGAGTAATTTATATGATGTTGTTTATGCTGGAACTGCTGAGTTGGGTTGTTACAGTATAAGCAGTTATTTATTTTTTCACCCAAACACTAAAAACTCCTTATTATCAGTAGATATTACCAAATGGGTCCGGCATGGCCCGGGACCGGACCGACCCGAATTTTATTTATAATTTTAGTTTTAAATGTATTTGATTGAAGGTCAAAATGTATTTTTAAGTGTATTTTATTAAGTGTTATAATAAAATATATTTTTTTGTGTATTCGTTTGACTCAATTGAAAATTTTATAAGGTATCTTTGATTGACCAAATTCTCTATAACAAAACGTATATTTAGTGTATTCGATTGTCTCAATTATAATAAAAACGTTATTTGTTAGTGTACTTGATTGGTCAAATTCTTCAAAAAAAAATTATATGTTAGAAAACAATTTAAAAAAAAAATTAAGTGGGACCGATTTGGGTCTAGCCTGTGACGGAGATCGGTCCGACTGAGACCGGTCCTTATAACTGTCCTTGTAAAGCTTAACCGAGCCGAAGTATTTTGGTCGGGATCGGGATCGGTTACGACAGCAATGTGTGGGACCGAGACTGATTTTTTGCCATCTCTAATTACCGGTACACACCAGAATAAGTTAATAAACACTTTAAATAAGCAATCTGAAACAAACCGAAATTTGTTTCTTTTTCCTAAATATTTTATAACTTATTTAAATATAATTACTATTAGAACATTGATGTTATAATTATATTACTTTCTTAATAATTGTTGATCCAAGATTTAGTGCAAAACAAAGAGATTTTATTAACATATTCTTCTAAGTTTTTCATCAATAATTTCATCTAATTTTGCAGATCACCGACGGATTAACCATCATAAATTGATTACTGACAATATTTCCATTAGTTATTGAAAATGTGTACACATGTTTTCCAACGATGAGATCCACCGGTGATGACTTTTTCCATTGACCATTGGCTTTACCGATGGACTACCCAATAACGGTATGTAGCACGCCATAACGTTGCTTTCACTCACGAACAAGCTTGGGACATCCTAAAAAAATGTCCAAAATGGGAAGCCGTTCCAACGATGACGACAACTTCATCGCGGGGTTCAAAACGTACCCAAACTTCCGATGATGACGATGACGAGACAATTCAACGACCCATCGGGAGAAACAAGGCAAAAAAAACATCAACGAGTAATACGTCCGGGACGAATACGGACGAAAGTGTTACTCAGTTGTTGACGACGTTCAACGACAAGTTTGATGGTGCAATTGAATACAAAATGAAAAAACTCGATGTCGAACTTCAAAGGTTGGAACACGAACGAGAACTCGAACGAGCAAAACGATTTGATGCAGACTTCCAGTTTTACATAACCCCGCATGATCACCTTTCGGGCCCCGCTTTGATGGCTACGCTAAAGAGAAAAGAGCAAATTAAAAAATATCATGATTGGAATGACGACAAGTAGATTTTTAAATTTATTTTGTAATTTTTAATTTTTTAATGAATGATATGAATTTTTATTTTTATTATTTATCTTATTTTTATTTATTAAAAATATATATAAATATTTTTATTTTGTTAAATAATTAAATGTATAAATAAAAGAATTAAAATAAATGAGGTGGCAAAGGGGTTTGAGGGAATGGGGTACGGATGTTTAGGGATCGTTAGGGATGGAGTGAGGGATGGAAGAAAAGCTGATGTGGCGCTGATGTGGAGTGGAATCTTTGAAAGATAGAAGGGATGGGGTACTGATGGCCTTAGTATTTACTTTTCTATATTACTTTTAATTTGTTAATATCGACGACGAGGATTAAAATTGGAGATTGAACAACATTTGGGCCCCAATTAAAAAGGAAAAAAATGTAATTTTTAGGGTAAAAACTTGGATAGTTTAGCTTTCTGCCTTAATGTCCCCCTAAATTTTTTGTCCGGGACTCCATCAACTAAAAAAAAAGTGTCTCGAAATCGACGAAAAACCAAAAAAGTGGCTTGAAATCGACAAAAAAAACTTAAAAATCCCTTGAAATCAACCAAAAAACTTTAAAACCCTCGAAACGTTGGATTTAGGCTAAAAATACATCGGATAACTTTATGGACATTTAAGCTACCTTAAAGGTGTCCCCACTAGGAAAAAATCATGGATCCGCCACTGGTGATATGGAGATTTTGAGTGCATTTGAGTAGGGATGGAAACGAGGCGGGTATTGGGCAAGTAATGCATCCCCCGTCCCTCGACCCCGACCACTGTTTAAAGCCCCCGCCCATGACCCGACAAATCCCCCTGGTTTCGGGGGCAAGGAATCCCCGATGGGTTTGGGAAACCCGTTTAGCAAAAAATAATGTATTTTAAAATTAAAAGTATAATGATTCGTTACTATATTTAATTACCAATATTGAAATGTCAAATATGCTGTCATTTAATAAAATATATATGGACATACATATATATATATATATATATACACGAAACACACTATATACATATACTAAATAAAATAAACTAAATTAATCGGGTCAGATTATGGGCGGGTATTATCACCCCGACCCCGTTTCGGGTATGAAAATAAATCCATGTCCTGTTATCTGTCAACCCGGGAAATCCCTGTTAGGGTCGGGTACCCGTCCAAACGGGTATAATTTTCATCTCTACATTAGAGTCTTCGTGATTCTCAATATTTTTTCTTTTAGAGTGGTGTGAATAATGAGTAATATTGTGTCATCTCTCTCTCTCTATCTCTCTCTCTCTCTCTCTATATATATATATATATTATAAATAGAAAAAATATTTTACAAATCTTAATTTTCGATTTAGCAATTAATTATATATATACTAGAATTGTATGCTTGCAATGCAATGCGATACATATCGATTTTAATGTTTCGTTTTATTTTTTGTTAGTTTTTAAATATAATTTTGTCGATTTAAATTTAATACGTTTAAATAATATTATTTCATTAATATTATAATATTAAAGATGTTAATATGTTTTTTTAGTATATGATTGAAGTTAGATTTTTGTAATGTTTAAGTATCCGTTATTACTAATATTTTTAGTATTGTTGGGTTGGAGAAGGTTACTTAAAATGGTCATTTGATTTGGGAACAAGACATTTTTATTCTATTTTAGGGCTATAAATACTTACACCCCACCACCAAAGTTTATCCACTCAAAATCCACTCACCTTCTCCTTGCTCTAATGATCGCTGGACCCAAGTTCATGATCCTAAATCACTGTTTCATCCACTGAAATTTCCTTCAACGATCTAAATCACAAGTCAAGTCACACCAACTGCTATCTATACTCTCAAAACTCCAATTTCAGTTGGAAAATGAGCTCTATCAATGTGAAAATGGAAAAGGCCAACGCGATATTGCGGTTCCACAGGCTTCAAACAATCACGACTCTGTTCAGATTCCTTGAGATGTTTGTTTTTCTAATTGTGATTTCTAGGTTTTCCTCTCAGTTGCCGTTCTCCGTTAGATTAATCTCCGCCGATCATTTCAGAGGAATCTCATTCGCGATTTTTAGCCCTAGGTTTGTTTTTGTGATCGGAAACGTCATCGTTTTAATTCTGTTATTCAAATCTCGAGTTGTTGAAAATGGAGATCGCGAAGGAAAAATCGATGTTTACGATGAGTACATACGAAGATGTGAGAAAAAGGTAGTAAATACTAAAGCTATTATTGCAATTAAAGACAGGAAGATTTGCAGGAGTCAATCGGAGAATCTAATGATCGTGGAATGCAAAGATAATAGTACTCACCGGAAACTAAGGCGATCGGTGACTGAGAGAAAAGTGACGAAGAAGCTAGATCGTGGTGGTGGTGAGACGGCGGCTCAGGAGAAGAGTTGCGCGGCGGAGGATGAAATGAGCAGCGAAGAATTCCGGCGAACGGTGGAGGCATTTATTACGAGGCAGCAACAATCTCTGAGAGATGAAGAGTTGTCTCCGATTACATACATCGGTGCATAAAGTAACAGTTCATTTTTCATTTTCTTTAAAAGAAAAAATGAATTTTAATTTGGAAGAAAGGTAGAAACATGTCAGTTTTGCAATTATCTTGAAATTATTCTCTACTACAATAATTTTCAACCACTTTCTAAAATTACACCTCATCAAATCATAATGAATATTTGGATCGAAAAAAATTAAACTTTTAGTTTAGAGTTGTTTTTGTTGGCTCCTTTTATGATCAAAAGAGTATACTACAATATCGTTATTTAGAAAAAAAAATAGCAATTAACGAACTCTAATACTTTAAAATAAAATAACATATAAAGGAAATTTAATAAGTTAAACTAATGTTAAGTTAAGCCTAAGATTGAATTTTTCAAACTTTGGTAAGTTTATTTGAGTCCTAGAGCTTGAGTTTATAAACGAGTTAAATGAACTAGAACTCTATAATATAACAAAATACTTAAACTATTAAACAAACATGGATCTTAAGTTAAGGGTCGTTTACAAAACGCTTACTCGGGTAAGTGTTTATCAAGTCACACTAGCTTACCGAATGAATATGACAAGAACCAAGAATCTTACCCGGTAAGAACGGAAGCAAGGACCGAGAGTCTTACCTGGTAAGTGAGTGTGACGACTCTTACCACGGTTAGCGCTTACCGTCTAAATTGTTGCATACGATGTCATTTTGGTGGACTAAAATCTTACCCGACAAGTAAGCGATAGTGTTGAATTTACCGGTAAACACTTATCCGAATAAGTGATTAGGTTTCAACTCAAACGTAAATTATGAAATAATTATTCAAGCTTGAGTCGAGCCTCCAAATTTTTACAGCTCGACTCATCAAGACCTCTAAACATACACATTAACACATACATGTGTATGTATGTATGTATGTATGTATGTATAGGAGCAGCAGGGAGAGCGAAGATTTTCGTTTAGAGTGTGGTCGTCATAAATATAAGAGTGAATTGTGGATTTGGTCTCTGTGGTTTATTGATTTTTTTTACTATGATCCCTATGGTATGTTTATTGTTGATATGGTTCTTGTGGTATTCAATTTGTTTTGGCTATGGTCCTTCTGACTAACGCTTCCGTTAACTTCGTTAAATCAAGGGTCATTTTAGCCATTTTGCATATTTTTTTTGTCTTTTTCTTATAAAAATAAAACAATATTTTTATACACAATATATATATATAACAATATCAAAATAAATAAAATAAGATATTAGTGTGTGATTTGAATTGATTAGTTAAAAAATTGATTATATTAAATATGATTTAGTTTTACTGTTTTATTGCAATGATGCAAAATATATGCTTTTACTGTTTTTTAATGTAATTAAAATTTTAATTTAAACAAATCAAATCAACAAACCATATCTTATTTTGTTTAGAGTGAATAAAATAAAATAAGATATGATTTTATGATTTAATTACTTAAATTAAAATTTTAAATACGTTAAAGACGATTTAATTTAAATAATTCTTTTTCTATCATTGCAATAAGCAAGCTTATTATCGATATTTTGATACCAAAATCATTAAAACCACTAAGATATGAAATCCAATCTTATCATCTTAACAAAATGAAAGATTCATACATACTATCATCTTCGTAACATATAATTGAACAAATCCCTATATAGACTTCAACCATTTTTTCATGCCAAAATAGGCAAAAATACTAAAACAATATTTATATAATTAATTTTTTTTAATTTAAACAAATCAAATCATAAAATAATATCTTCTTTTATCTATTTTGATATCATTATATATATAACTGTGCATTACAATGTTGTTTTTATTTCTTATAGGAAAAAGACAAAAGAATATCGAAAATGGCTAAAATGATCCTTGATTTAACGGAGTTAACAGAGACATTAGTCAGAGAGACCATAAACAAAACAATCTGTAACATCTCAGACCAATCGTACCAGATATTGTCCGTTTTGTTCACACACCTGAACTCACGGTTTTAAAACGCGACTGATAGGGGAGGTATCAAGTCCCTCTTATAAGGCAACCTTTGTTCCCCTCCCCAACCAATGTGGGATCTTACAATCCACCCCCCTTGGGAGCCCAGCGTCCTCGCTGGCACACCAGTCCGGTTCCCGGCTTTGATACCATCTATAACATCTCAAACCAACCGTACCAGATATTGTCCGTTTTGTTCACACACCTGAACTCAAGGTTTTAAAACGCGTCTGATAGGGGAGGTATCATGTCCCTCTTATAAGGCAACATTTGTTCCCCTCCCCAACCAATGTGGGATTTGGAACGAGCAACTAACATTAAAATTCAATAAAATAACCATAATAAATAAAATCATTTCTACAATTCATTCCTCAAAATACCTCGAAATTAAAACAACATAAAATTCTACAGTTTGTGACTTAATACGGGCGTTACTTAATACAACATAAGTTGCTAGTCCAACAAGTGCGGAAAACTTCACTACTCAAGTCACCTCCCGTGCACCCTACTGGCACTCGCCACTTCACAATGTAGCTAGCGCTACCCCAACCTGAGCATGTTGCACATGCCGGCAAATAAAAAAAAGGTTAGGCTTACGCCTAGTGAGTTCAAGCATTTTATCATGACTACATAAAAACATAAGTCAAAAGAGTAATAGTTTAGTCAAGATTTCGAAAGAGTTTACTTTAATTGCAAATCATCCATTTTCCAACTCACACATTTCCATGGGAAGGTTCCCGAAAGGTATAATACGTTTTTCCAAAATGAATTACGTTTCCAACTCATTCAAATACGTGAATAAGTCTAGTTTAGGCAAAACATTCAAATACGGTTGACAATACATACTCGACCCGTAAAACATGGAAACCATCCATTAGATATAACACTTTATTAAAACGTAATACGAAGCAAATGTAGCATAAACCCGTCCATTAACCATGGAAAACAATCCATATGCATAAATATAACCTCCAAAAATGCGAATAAATAAAATACCCGAAATCAACACCCTTCGGTGACGGGGGAGACCCGATCTCATCGAATGTGGCAACACATAAATTAAACCACGATTAAATAAATGCAAGTAAGCTTCTTGGATGTGGAAACAGATGACATCAACCATACTCATGGTTCTAAATAACTCCTTATGGCCTCGTTATGGCGCGTTATGGCGTCAAGGCTTGGGGTGGCCGCCACGTTAACCCCTGTGGCTCCACCTTAAGGCTTGGCTTGCATTGTAACGCGTTATGGCACGTTATGGAACGTTACGATGCGTTACAACGTGTTACGACACAACATTTTGTAAAGTGTGAGATTATTTTTAATATATAAACAAATGATAAGTGTTTATGCAATCTAAGACTTAAATACACATTTAAAGGAAACTTGAAACTAAAAACCCAAAATTGGTAAATACTTACTTCCATTCTCGTACACGAAGAGTCGAACGTGAATTCTTGGAAAATTGAAGAAGGTAGTGAGTAGAGATTCAAGAAATTACTCCCGATTTTACACTGTTGATATATATTTCCATAAACTCTATAGATTTGGTATCAATTGTCTTTTTTTTATTACTTTACATGAATTTGTTTTGTTCTACGTTATTATTCTATACACTATCACACAAGTGTGTATCTATGTGTATACGTATATATATGCCGCCAAAAGGCACGCCTTGAAAAACGTCGTGGCCTCGCTGTAACTTGTAAGGCTTGAGGCTTGACCTCACCGCCACGTCACGCCTCACGTCATTTAGAACCTTGACCATACTAGGTCTTTAGTCAATCCTCGGCATCAATCATACTAGATCTTTAGCCCATCTTAGACATCAACCATACTAGGTCTTTAGTCCATCTTAGACATCAACCATACTAGGTCTTTAGTCCATTGTCGGCATCAACCATACTAGGTCTTTAGCCCTTCTTAGACATCAACCATACTAGGTCTTTAGTCCAAGCCATCAAGTTCAATCCTACTGGATCTTTACCTTGGAAAAACCCACCATCCGAAACAAGCTTACTCGACTTAAATAACAATACATGACCTCAAAAGAATAACTAATGCGTTCAAATCATGTAAACCTCAAATATGATGCAACTCATGCAATGCAAACCCCAAGCCCACGTCGAGCTTATTAAAACCGGGCAAATGCCATCAAGGCTCAATCGAGTCCAAAACTGAGCCCTCTGCTCAAAGATCTAATGATCATTTATCAACATCAAATCATGCAAATAAAATGCAATTAAGCATATAACACATCCTAGACTCCACCCCGAGCATGTAAATATCAACAATCGTGCAATAATATGCAACACGGTGCAATAAAAGCAACCCGTGAATAAGACTCCACATCGAGCCATTTAAACCGGACAAATGTCCCAAGACTATCTCAAAGTCAAAGCCGAGCAAAGTGCTCCAAGCTTGCTAGACCCATAATGTCGGTCATCATCGCATAAAATGCGTTTAAACATTGTTTAAGAAAACATGTATCCCAAAATCATCATTAACCCCAAAACTCAACACGGGTTAAACAAAAGGGTTTTCCCAAAAGACTCACACCCTTAATATTCTCAAAATGACTCATAACACTAAAAGTGCATTTTTCAAATGGTTTATTAAAATCATTTACACTAACATGATTAAACCATCAAATAAACCTCATTTTGAGCAATTAATCTTTTAAAGACAATTTTGGCTTCTAACCATCCAAATATTCAAAAGCCCCAAATATGGGTGTTTTACACATTTATGAAGATAAACACTTCAAAAAGAGTTAAACCATTCAAATAACTCAACCACATATATTTTCAAGTAAAACACACAAATATTTGGAAAATACTCATTTTGGCATGTACAAAGTTTTCGCAAAGTAACTTGAACTCACCTTGCTAGATTTAAGCTAAATCTAGAGTTTCTCCAACGTAAGCTCCTTTGATGAAGTTTGCATCCCCAAGCCAAAACTTCCAAAACCTAGATTTATGAGTTTCCAACCATCAATACCAAAGTCTAACCATAAGGAATCATCATCCATCCATAATATACCAAAATACCCAACTTATACCAAACCCTAGTTTTTGAAGATGAAGAAAACGAGATAATTACCTCAATCACAACAATAATCCACCAACAAAACACCTCTAGATCACCAACGAAACACCACAAGCTCCAATTCTTCAAAATGGTCAAAAAGGTTGGATGAAACCCTAGAAAGATTCGGGTGAAGAAGATGAAGTGAAAGGATTCTTGCTTTAGCTTCCAAAACCATGATAGATGAAGAAGAGACACTTGAAAACTTGATTCTTGGGGTCTAAAAGGCTCAAAATCGACATTGGGGGTGAAGGGTTTCGGTTCTTGGGAGAGGAAAACGAAATGGGTGAAGTTAGAATGAGAAAAGTGCTGAAAATCACGTTTTTAAGGGTCCTGGTACCCCCGGGCGATAGTGACATGCGATAGTGACAGTGTCACAATCGCTGGCACAATCGCACGGGTTGTACCGAGAGTTTTTGGCATCCGGTGATTGTGACATGCGATTGTGACAGTGTCACAATCGCTGGGCACTATAGCACAGGGTGTACCGAAACTTATTTGGCCATAACTTCTTCGTTTTAGCTCCGTTTTCGCTCCGAAAAGAACCGTTGGACTTGTATTTGAATTCCTCATCCAACAAGACCATAAAATATAGGATTTAATCCAAAATCGTATTTTTCATATTTTTCTTAAAAGATCGCTTTCCACACTGATTCGAAATTGTACTTATCCGAAAATTACGGGTGTTACAAAATTGAATACCACGAGGACCAAATCCACAATAAACATACCATAAGGACCATAGTCAAAGAAATCATCAAAACATATGGACCAAATCCACAATTCACTGTAAATATAATTATATAGATACATAAATAAAATAGGGAAATTAATTAAAATACCCAAAGTTTGACTTTGACTTGCCAAAATACCCACTTTCTCGCTGATTTTATAAAAAATACCCATTTTTTCCACGGTGGGTTCCGCGATCGCGGGTCAGTGCCCACGTGGTCCGCCGTTTGGCCAAAATGTCCCGCGGAGCCCCCCAACTATGCCTGCGGTGACAACATTGGCCCCTGTCCGCGGTGGTTGTCCGCGATGGGTCCGTGATATGCAAAAAAAAATACAATTTTGGTCTTTTTTGCACGAATTTTTGCATGTTTTTACTGTTTTTTTTCCACAATTATTGTACTCCACAAATGACCCATCACCATTCTTAAACACTAACTTGCAAACAGCAGAAGGGTCGATTAATCTCACACAAATTGGTCTTCAAAGTACAATAATTGTGAAAAAAAAAACAGTAAAAACATGCAAAAATTCGTGCAAAAAGAACCAAATTTGTAATTTTGTTTGCCTATCGCGGACTCATCGCGGACAACCACAGTGGACAGGCGCCAATGTTGTCACCGCGGGCATAGTTGGGGGGCTCCGTGTGACATTTTGGCCAAACCGCAAGCCACGTGGGCACTAACCCGCGATCGCGGGACCCACCGCGGAAAAAATGGGTATTTTTGTAAAATCAGCGAGAAAGTGGGTATTTTGGCAAGTCAAAGTCAAACTTTGGGTATTTTAATTAATTTCCCAATAAAATATACAAATATATAAATATATTATATCGGTGGAAGTTATCAATTCAAAAATAAATACATACTAGATACGTACCCGCGCGCGATGCGGCGCGAAGTATCTTGAATCTAAAGCAGCGAATTTGAAAATATAATTTGTTTCATGTTCATATTTATTTGCTTTTAAATCGCATATCAGATGTATAAAACTAAAGGTCAATATGATTAATTGGTCAAAAGAATTAAAATTTATCCGTTCGATAGTGGGGATCTTCAAACGCATAACATTTGTGCTCATTTTGAAGGTTTTGATGAACGGTTATAATGGTATAATTTATAAAAAAAGAAAAAAATATTTGTTTAATGTATTTTAGTTTATGTATGTTGATATGATAAAGATGTAAAATGAAAAATAAAACAAGAAGGGATATAAAGTAAATTAAATAACTAATTATAATGGTATAAAATGTAATTTAAAAATAAAAAATAATTTTATTTTTAATTATCATGTTGAACGTTGAAGGTTTTAAAGCTTTTAAACTTGTACATGATGTATTAAGGTTTGTACTTCTTAATAACCGTAAATGGAATTATTTTTAAAGAAGTATAATAGATAAATATAGATAAGAGCGTAAAATGTACAAGTTTAAAAAAAAAAATCGGTACGTCATTCTTGAAAAATCTTGATACGTATTTATGATATTTCACAATATTATTAAGTTAAAAAAATATTTAATAATAAACTTATTTTGAAATTATTGACGAGAATATTGTAATAATATAATTTGTAAAAAATGCATTTATTAATATGTTTTAGTTAAACTATATGATTATGTATTTTAATATTATATGAGTGTAAAATGAAAATGAATAATGTAAGGGATATAAACAAATTAATTTGTACATGTTCAAGATATTTAATATTATGATTAAATCCCAAAATATTCAATATTGGGCTCATTTCGAAGGTATTGACGAGACGATTACAATGATATAATTTGTAAAAAATGTATTTTTTAATTTTTTCTTGTTCATATACGATTATTTATGTTAATATGATAAGGGTGTAAAATAAAAAATGAAAAAGTAAGAGATTAAAAGTAAATTGAATAACTAATTCTAAGGGTATAAAGTGTAACTTAATATTATAAGGGTGTAAAATGAAAATGAATAATGTAAGGAATATAAAACAAATTAATTCGAACATGTTCATGATATTTAATAACATGATTAAATCCAAAAATATTCAATATTGTGCTCATTTCGAAGGTATTGACGGGACGATTACAATGGTGTAATTTGTAAAAAAGAAATGTATTTTTTTAATGCATTCTAATTCATATACGATTATTTATGTTAAAACGATAAGGGTGTAAAATAAAAAATGAAAAAGAAAGGGATTAAAAGTAAATTGAAAAACTAATCTAAGGGTATAAAATGTAACTTAGAAATTGAATTTGATTGATTTGTAAGAGAGCGTGGGAGAGATGTGGGAGAGGTCGGCTTAAAAGGTTGTACATTATGCTTAATAAATAGAAACTTGAAAAACTGCTCAAAGAAACAAACCGTTTTACAATTTTCATAAAGTAATATAGATATAGATAACTACTTTATAAAATTGGTAAACTGACAAATTAAACAATAAATTTGATGGATTTTCATTTTCAGCAATTGAGTCGAGTACTCGTTAATTTGTAACATGTTAAAGATTCATCACTTCCCTTCAAATAAATATTCACAAAAAAATGATAATATATAAAGCATTTTAAAACAACATACAAATTACTTTTAATAAATGGATGCAAAATATTTAACTTGATATATATGCATAAAATTTCTCATAAAAATTCTCAAAAAGTATTTATAAAATATATTAAAAGAATTTATAAAATTAAAGTTGCAAAATATGAGATTTAAATGACTTACTAAACATTTTTCGGATAAATTACACTTATCAGTAAAAGTGACCATCCTCATTTACCTTATCGGGTAATATTCTCGGTCATCAAAAAAGGTTACTGGTAAGCATCCTTTATCCGGCAAACGCTTACCGGGTAAACGTCTTATCCCTCACTTACCGGCTAAGATTTCCGGTCATTGTTATGCCTCTTATGGTGAAGATTCTCTGTATTTGTCGTACTCACCCGTTCATTAAGGTAAGTGATACCCGGTAAGCACTTATCAAGCAAGAGTTTGGTAAACGACCCTTACACTTGGGGTTCAATGTGTAATGGGGATTAGGGGCCGTTTACCTAATCACTTACCCGGATAAGTGTTTACCGGTAAAATTCAACACTATCACTTACTTCTCGGGTAAGATTTTAGTCCACCAAAATGGCATCATATGCAACAATTTAGCCGGTAAGCGCTAACCGTGGTAAGAGCCGTCGCACTCACTTACCGGGTAAGACTCTCGGTCCTTGCTTTCGACTCTCGGTCCTTGCTTTCGACTCTCGGTCTTTGCTTCCGCTCTTACTGGGTAAGATTCTTAGTCCTTGTCATATTCATCCGGTAAGCTAATGTGACTTGGTAAGCACTTATCCGGATAAATGTTTTGTAAACGGCCCCTTACACATGGTTTGTATAATAACTTTTCTTTTCTTGCAACTTGAAGGTTGAGAGTGGTCCTGGGCTCCCCTGGGCCAAGGGTGGTTATGTATGTATCCATGCTAAGTCTTTTATGTTCGCATTGTATATATATATATATATATAGGGATGGGATCAGGAGAGAACAAGGAAAAATGAAAGAACCGAAGAACTCATCCAAGCCATTAGATTAAGATGATCCAATGGTTATGAATTAAAAGGTATTTATAACCAATTTTTTTAATAAAAAAAGGTATTTACCCTCTGTTTTTAAATTCAAAATTGGCGAAGTATGACAGAAATTAAAGCGAAACAAATTACACCAAAAAATTCATCATTTTATTATCTTTAATTTGACATCCATTTTGATATATTTTTTCATCCGTTTTTTCATGGTTCTTCGGTTCTTTCTTTTTTCAAGGTTCTCCCTTGATCCTTACCCTATATATATATATATATATATATATGCATATATGCATATGAATACGTGCAAGAATATACATATAATGGACATACATTTATATGGGACAATGCATATATGCAGAACCAGTCTGCACATATGCAGACTGTGATTTGTAAGGGGTGCAACAAATACATAGTTTGTATTTGATTTGTACCCTATATATATATATAGAGAGATATATATAGAGGTGGTTTCATTTGCAAACTACTCTTATAATGCAAACTTTGCAACCTAGATATTAACCATAGATTAAAGAAATCAATGGTGTAGATGCAACTGGGATATTTTTGGTAATAAATAAATTGTTTTATTTTACTAATCTACTTAAAAATACAAGGAAGGGCACATTCGTACATTTTACTTCATATTGAATTAGGAAAGTGATAAAATCATGCATAATAAGTGAATTCGTTATCCAAATCCATATCAAAAGTGAGAATCTAGTTACGAAGAACAACGGTGCAATATTTTCGATAATGATACGTCTCGTAGGAGGTATAAACTGCATAGATTAAATTGGAGATGAAACGTAGATGAACCGAGATGACAAAGGAGATGAAACGGTTATGAACCGAACTGAAAACGTAGATGAAATCAGAGATTAAACGGAGATGAACGAAGACGACAACGGAGATGAAACGGCTATGAACGGAACTGCAAACGTAGATGAAATCGGAGATGAAACGGAGATGAACCAAGACGACAACGAAGATGAAACGGTTATGAACGGAGATGAAATGGCTATGAACGGAACTGAAAACGTAGATGAAATCGGAGATGAAACGGTTATGAACGGAGATGAAACGGCTATCGAACGGAACTGAAAACGTAGATGAAATCGGAGATGAAACGGAGATGAACCAAGACGACAACGAAGATGAAACGGTTATGAACGGAGATGAAATGGCTATGAACGGAATTGAAAACGTAGATGAAACGGTTATGAACGGAGATGAAACGGCTATGAACGGAACTGAAAACGTAGATGAAATCGGAGATGAAACGGGTGAAAATGAGAAAGAAAACGATGACTACCCTTCTTAGAACAACCATCGGTTTGCTGGTTCTGATATAGGTCGTCTTAATTCCGGTGGCCGGAACGATCTTCATTGGCCACATTGATGTTTGTCGTGTTGATTATGGCCAACTTTCTGGATTGAAAATTGAACTATTGAATCAAATCAAAATAATCTTTTCTTGGTTTTGATCAACAATGGTTATATTCATGAGAAAGAAGCAGCCAAATAATGCATGAAAGATACCATTTAGCGATGGAGTTTAGATAAAGAAGGTGAGAATTAAAGAAGAAGAAAAAAAGACTTATAGCCTTATAGGTAGCTTTATATATATTAGATGAATACTTTAATGGTGTTTTTCTTGATACACATTTACTTTTCTTGGAATTAATTCTTGTTCTATAAATAGGCAATTACTAATTAACACATATCCAAAAAGACCGAAATGCACGACTACCATATATATACACGCCTTTATTGTGGAAAGACAACATTGCCCTTATCAATAAAATTAACAATTTAATAAAAGAAATTATGTGATTGGTCCAATTAAGTGTGCAAAGTTTGCATTATAGTAATAGTTTTCAAATGATCCCTCCTCTATATATATATATATATATAGGGAAGGGTTCAATAGAGAAATGTAAATATTTGGAGAAATAAAGAAGTCATCATGTCCCTTGGATTAAATAATCCACGGTCAGGAAATGAAGGTCAAAATGGAATACACCGGATAAATTCGCGTGCACAGTAATTACAATAGGACGCCTAGGGGTATTTTCGTAATATGCACATGTAAATAAAAATAGGCGGCAATTGAATCATAACACTACACAATACTACTCATTACGCTATTTTATCAAAAACCGTAACCTCCAAAACCCTCATTCATCACAAAAACATCAAAAATCCATCTCTGATTCATCGTAAATCTGTAACAAATGGCAAAAACTCGAAAGCATTCTACAAATCCTGAAGATGAACAAGCAAAAAATCAGAGGAACGACGAAAATCCGAATACAGAAGATGAAACGTTGATTACGCTTGTTAGAGACGGTATTTTATACATATTTATTATAAATGTTTGAATGTTCATCGTTATATACAATGAATCTACGTTTAAGAACATGATGAAATGATTTAGAAAAAATTTAGGGTTTAAATAAAGTTCATAAATGTTGTTTTGTTTTTTCATTACAGCGAAGAACACGTCTGCGATTCAAAAAGTTAAAATAAAACGAAGCAAAAAAGCCAAAGCAACCACATGTATATTCGTTCATATATGAATGTTCAATAATAAATAGTTCATATATGAATGTTTGTTGTTTTCTTATGATACTTTTCACCAGATCTAGGGTTTACAGATGAACATTCATATATGAATGTTAAGAAATTTGAAAGTTCATATATGAATGTTCAATAATAAATAGTTCATATATGAATGTTTGTTGTTTTATTATGATACTTTTCACCAGATCTAGGGTTTACAGATGAACATTCATATATGAATGTTAAGAAATTTGAAAGTTCATATATGAATGTTCAATAATAAATAGTTCATATATGAATGTTTGTTGTTTTATTATGATATTTTTCACTAGATCTAGGGTTTACAGATGAACATTCATATATGAATGTTAAGAAATTTGAAAGTTCATATATGAATGTTCAATATTTTTTCGTTTTATAACATACTTTTAAGTAGATCTAGGGTTTTGGATATTCGAAAGTTCATATATAAAAATTAATAATACTCGAAAGTTCCTATATGAATGTTCATATATGAATGTTGATATATGAAAGTTCTTATTTGAACTTTAGAATATATGAACATTCATATATGAATGTTCATATATGAAACTTCGTATATGAAACTTCGTATATGAATGTTCATATATGAACATTCTTATTTGAACTTTAGAATATATGAACGTTCATATATGAATGTTCATATATGAATGTTCATATATGAAACTTCGTATATGAAACTTCGTATATGAATGTTCATATATGAACATTCTTATTTGAACTTTAGAATATATGAACGTTCATATATGAAAGTTCGTATATGAATGTTCGTATATGAACATTCTTATTTGAACTTTAGAATATATGAACGTTCATATATGAACGTTCGAAAATCTGAAAATTCGTATATGAAAGTTCATATATGAATGTTTATATATTTCGAAACTTCATATATGAACATTCTTATTTGAACTTTAAAATGTATGAACGTTCATATATGAAAGTTCATATATGAACGTTGGAAAATCTGAAAATTCATATACGAACGTTGAATAGTCCAAATTTCATATATGAATGTTTTTTATTGATTTGTTGTTTATAGTACCTGAAGATCAACCAACAAAAACAGCAGAAGTGGAAAAGACAACTGAATTGAAAGACCCAGAAGAAGGTAAAAATATATATCTTAGTAATTTAAAATTTTCATAGATTCATTATATATAAAAACATTTGTAATGCAGGAAAGAAGATGACAAAGAGCAGGATAAGGCTACTGAAAACGAATCAAGAGCAAACAAAACAAATAGTTTCATGTATGTAATCTATAATAAATAATGATAAAAATTTATATTATCATGATGTTTGATTAATTATATTGACAAATGTCTATAAACAGATACAGGGACTGGGTCAAATAAAGAAAAAAGAAAAAGAAAAGTGACGAAGCTAATAGATTCTGATGATGATTTTGAAAACCCTGTACAAAAGATAACAAAGAGACAAAAGAAGGGAAAAGAGCAAGAAAAACCAAATTTCCCGGTCATCAAAGTTAGAACATCACCAAAACCACTGTATGAAGCAATTCAAGCTTTGAGCAAACAACAGAGAGAAAGCGTAAAAACAATGGGTTTTGGAGCTCTGTTGGACATGAAGATGGATGGGATCCCTTCAAAGCTAGCATTTTTTGTCGTTGACTGCTTGAACTGTGATTCGATGGAGATGGTTATTGGAGAAAACAGGCTGCCAATAACTGAAGAATCAATCGAACATATGCTTGGTGTTCCTGCAAAAGGAAAAAGAATATTTGAAGAAAAGTTTGTTAAAGATGACAATGAATTGTTGGTGAACTGGAGATCACAATTTTCAAACAAAGTAGTCCGACCAACAGATGTCAAGCAAAAGATCATTGATAGCAAAGAAGCAGATTTCAACTTCAAGTTGAACTTTATCACTCTTTTCTGCAATACAATGGCTGAAGGACTAAAAAGTGGGACCCTCAATATGACTGTCATAAATTACATACAACCAGAGACAGATATATCAAAGATAAACTGGTGTTCATACATTCTTGAATGTTTGAAAGACAGCAAAAAGAGTTGGGTGAGAGACTCTGACATGAGTTTCTATGTTGGATCTATCACATACTTGCTCGTAAGTATACTATAACATTCATAAATTTAAAATATATCTTACAACAAAGTAATAATTGATTCTTATTTGCAGCTATTGTATGTTGATAACTTTGAATGTGAGGGTGTGTCTGTTCAACGACATAGACCATTGATCAAGATGTGGACTGCAGAGAGATTGAGAAGAAGAGAGGGGTATGAAATTGATCAAGGTGCATTTGGTAAAGGAAAGATGATTGTCGAAAAAGAACCTACTGAAGAAGAAAAACAAAATGTAAGTATAATATAACATTAATATTCATATTTCAATATGAATATTCATATATGAATTCATGTATGAATTCATATATTATAAACTATACATATGAAAGTTTCTTATATGAACTTTCATATATGAAAGTACACATATGAAAGTTCATATATGAATTCATACATGAATTCATATATTATAAACTATACATATGAAAGTTCATATATGAACTCGTATATGAAAGTTCATATATGAACTCATATATCAAAGTTGATATATGAAAGTTCATATATGAACTCATATATCAAAGTTGATATATGAAAGTTCATATATGAAAGTTCATATATGAACTTTGATATATAAAGTTCATATATGAATTCTTATATATGAATTCATATATATAAATTCATATATGAAAGTTCATATGTGAATTCCTATATATGAATATTGTATACTTCATATATTAATTTTTATATATGAATTCATATTTGAATCTTATATACTTCATATATGAATACTTAATACTTCATATATAACTCTTAATTTTTACACAAATTGTAGGTTGTTCAGAGTATGATAAGAGACAAAATGAATTGTTTGATGTGTGACTCAATGATCCTAGATCAGGCTTTTGAAGAATCTTTTATCAATTTTCCTGGTAATGAAGTAATTAAAAAATACAAAGAAGAGTATGATGAGTTCATGAACAGAGGAACAAAGAAGAAGAATTTGGAAAGTGAGATACTAGTTCGAGTTGAAGAAGAAGATTTCCTGATTAAAGAGAATCTAAACATGATTACGGGTATAAATGATGAATTGTTCATGACACCTGTTACAAAAACAACCAGGATGATGACGGATACAGATGAATTTTGGGAAGACCCACAAACTCATGGGGAAGTTGAAGTTGTGATGAAAAGTTATGAAGCATCAAAAGAACAGAAAGAGAAGGAGAAAGAGGAAAAAGAGAAGGAGAAAGAGGAAAAAAAGGAGAAGAAAAAGAATGATGAAAAAGAGAAAGAGATCGAGAATAAAGAGACTGAGATGGAGAGACATGAGAAGGAGAGTGAAACTGATATGCAACATGAAGTTACAACAGAAAACACTTTGGATGTTGTGAAAAAAATTGCAGCTTCATATGTGAATGATGCACCTAGTTACCGTTTGGGTTTAGGGTTCTCATCACAAGAGGAAGAAGAGAAGGCTGAGAAAGAAAAGGCTGAGAATAAAAAGAAAGAGTAAGAAAAGAGTAAGAAAAGAATGAGAGAAGAGGAAACAAAGGCAGAGAAAGAAGTGAGAGAAGAGGAAGAAAAGACAGATGAAGAAAAGACAGAGGATGAAATGATAGAAGACGAAGAAAAGGAAGAGGAAGAAGAAAAGAAGGAAGGCAAGAGAGAAATCAAACTACCAGAAAGCATGAGATCACCTTATGTTAACAGACCTGTTTTGATATCAAAAATATTGTCAACGACTGAAACAAAGCTTGGTAGATGGCTGTTTGCACTGACTGGAGAGTGGAGGTAAGTGACACCTTTAATATTATATATGTTATTTTAAAAACTTAATGATGTGCATATATGATAAATTTTATTTCATTTAATTGTCTTATAGTGAGATGATATATGAAACAAGCAATGGGGAAAATATGATAAAGGTTGCAGCAGAAAGTTTAATGACAAACACCTATGTAGTGGCCAATGTCGTTGATACATGGGCTGCTCTATTGAACGCAGAAGAAGCATTAAGAAGCCGACAATCCCCACATAGACTTTTTTTTAACACAGCCATAATGGTATGTCAATAGTTATATATATTTTTAGCCTAGTTCATATATGAATCACTTTTACATGTGTTTGTTTTCATATATGAATGATTGTCACTTATGAACTTTATTTACAAAAATCTGTTTTCATTCATATTTGAATGATTAGAACCATTGAGTTCATATATAAAAATGAATTGAATATGAACCTTAGCATTTGGGTTCATATATGAATCTTCATGTTTATATATGAATATGAACTTGTTCTGAAAATCAAAAATTTACATTTAATTACTTTGTTTACCTAGCCGGATGGGGTGCTGAAGAAAAAGAACACAGCAGAAGAAAGTTTCCAAATCTTCAAATCGAATATTAGAGATGCATTAAAGAATAAAGAAGATTTGGCAAATTTGCGGGAATATGATCTGGTACGTATCTAAATTATATACAAAACATACAAATTTGACTGAACTTTTAAATATTCTAATTATATATAATGAAAACAGGTGTTCTTTCCAGTTATACAATCAAACCACTACTTCTTGTTTGTATACAACATCAAGCACCCAAAAATCTACATTATAGACAACATGTCAACAAATGTACCAATTGAAAACAAATATGGAGACGTTCCATCCATTCTGGTAAAGTTACTAATGTTTAAATTTTTGTAAGTTCATAAATGAATATATTATCAACTTTACTTATGATAATAAAAATATTATGCAGCAAGGATTATTTGTTGAATACTTGAGGTCTGTTAAGCATCCCAGAGCAGAAGCAATAGCACCACTTCAACCAGAGAGATATATAATGAAATGGTGCTCTGAAAAAAACAAAATTGACTGTGGGATATTCATCATGAGGCATATGGAGACATACATTGGGCAAGAGATCCAAAAGTGGGATTGTGGATTTCAAACAAAGGTAAACACTCAGAAACAACAAATTTATCGCTTACGATACAAGTATGCGACAAAATTGTTACTTTCAGAGAAGAATCTGCATAGAGAGAAAGTTATAGCAGAAACAAATCAGTTTGATTCATACAATGAAGTAAAGAAGAAATACTTGGAATCACTGGCAAAGACACTGAAGAACCAGAGACAGGATATGTTGTAAATGATTGGTTGGGTTTGATGGTTTGATACATTTGGCAGCATACATTTGGTGGTTGGTTTTGATGGTTCTATGGTTTAAAAAACAATACTTTTTTGTGCAATTATGGTTGTTTGTTTGTGTATGGTGGTTGAAGGATTGCTAGAATGATAGCATGAAGATACAATTATAGTTGTTTTGGTTCGGATATTTTTAAACAATGGTACATATATGTTGAATGGTTGTAATTTTGGTAGTAATATATAGTTTATAAAATAATATTTTTGATCTGTTTTGGTCTATTTATTGGTTGTTTATATATTAATGTGAACCTTATTGTTCATATATGAACCTTAGTGTTCATATAAGTTTATATAACTTCATATATGAACTCTTGAGTTCATATATCAGAAAATATTCATATATGAACCTTTGAGTTCATATTTGAACATTGAAGTTCATATATGAACTTTTTTATGTTTATATATGAATGTGATCCTTCAAGTTCACATTTAAATCTTCGTCTTCATATATGAATGTTAACATGCGAAAGTTCATATATGAATGTTCATAAATGAAAGTTCATATATGAAAGTTCATATATGAACGTTCATATATGAATGTTCACATATTAGAAAGTTCAAATATGAATGTTCATCTATGAATCTTTATATAGTCGAATATTCATATATGAATGTTCATATATGAATGTTCACATATTAGAAAGTGCAAATATGAAAGTTCAAATATGAATGTTAATATATTTCGAAACTTCATATATGAATGCTCATATATTAGAAAGTTCATATATGAATGTTCAAATATCAATGTTCAAATATCAATGTTCAGGTATTCGAAAGTGCAAATATGAAAGTTCATATATGAATGTTTATATATTTCGAACATTCATATATGAACCTTTAACTTCATATATAAACATGAAAAAAAAACAACTACAAAATAAACTTGTATTATTCATTAAAAAATCAATCAACATTTATTATTTAAATTGTAGACTTAAAAAGTAACCTAGACTATGTATCTAATCATTAACATTCTTCAATGGGCAATTTCGAGAATCATGATTACCCAACTCTTGACAATTTCTACACAATCGCTTAGCCTTTTGACTCTTTATTGCAGCTTTCTCACCTGCACCGATCAAACGTTTTCCTGTTCCACATCCTTTGTTGCGGATGCCTGATGGTGCCTGGATATCAATTTTTTCTGGTTTATTAACACCAATAAGATTTCTTATTGTCTCTTTCTTCTTTTCCAATTTGCTTTGGTAAGGAATATTAGCATCTATCTCAGCTTTCAAACAATGAATCTTCTCTGCAAACTCTTTAAGCTTCTTTTTATCACTTTTAAGACTCATCAAAATATAATCCAAAGATGCTTGTGCATCATAGCAAATTCTTGCCATTTCACCATTTGGATCGCCTTGTCTCCACGAAATGTGTCTAAGATTGAAACATATCAAGTCTCTTCTCCATCGTCGACATATATACTTCTCTGGTATTTGATTGAAGTTCTCATTCATTAACACTTTGAAAACATGACGACATAAAAATCCATGTTGACCAAAATGATTGCATTCACATTCAAATGTTGAATCCAGTTGATTCCACACAACCTACAAGACACATGAACATGAAAAACGTAAGTTGTGCTAATAAATAATAATAAATATGCATATATTATTAATTATTTTTACCTTGAACAGCTTCTTCCTTTTACAATCTTTCTCATTTTGCAAAATTGTATAAAGTTGGCATCCATCCTTTTCAACAACATTTTGTTGAACACACGACCATGCTCCTTTATTAATTTCCTTTTGAACTTCCAAAAACATAGCCCGTGTGTAAACTTCATTTGCATGTTTCTCAATTGCTTTCGGAGTGCACATATGGGGGACAGTTGTCTTTGTCGCATGATCAAGCTTACGTTGAGAATTTCTTTGCTTACGCATTGCATTTTCAAATGCAAGCATGAATGTGATAAAGTTATTACCATGGTGAGCAAATTTGTTGAAGAATGAATTTATGCTCTCGGACCTTGATGTAGTTTTCATCAATGAACAAAAAGGAATAGACTTGAAATAAGCAGGAATCCATTGTTGACGAATACGAAACATGTGTGAAAGCCATTTGCTTTTCTGAAGTTTGAACTCACTAATCAAATCCAACCACATAGTTTCAAATTCTTCAGGCTCCAATTGAACATTCCAAACAAGTTTATTAAAGCGTTTGTTAAAATCTGTCTCCCTATATATCTCTGTGCTAACCTACAAAAAAAAATACTCTAAATAATGATTGATATAATTCATATATGAACCTTGGTATTCATGTATGAATATGTAATTAGTATGAACATTTTTCTTCAAATATGAACCTTCAAGTTCATATATAAACTTTTGTTTTCATATTTAAAAATGTATTTAGTATGAACCTTACATTCATATATGAACATTCATGTTCATATATGAACATATATTTAGTATGAACCTTACATTCATATATGAACATTCGTATTAATATATGAACATGTATTTACTATGAACCTTTGTCTTCATATATGAACGTTCAAGTTCATATTTGAAAATGTATTTATGATGAACTATGGGATCACATTAAAATTTTAATAACTTATTAATAATTCATATATGAACAGATACTAACCTTGTTTGGAACTTTGGCCATGATATGCCACATACATAATCTGTGACGTGATTCGGTAAAAACCAATGGAATAGCTTGTTTCATTGCCAAACACTGATCTGTTAGAACCAAACTAGGCTGCTTCCCACAATGTGCTTTCAAAAACGCCTCAAGAAGCCACTTAAAATTATCAAGAGTTTCACCCGACAACAAAGCTGCACCAACAGTAATAGATTTTTTATGATTATTAATAGCAGTAAATGGAACAAAAACCATTCTATACTGGTTTGTGCGGAACGTAGCATCAAATGAAATAACATCTCCAAATTCTTGGTAATTCAGCTTAGCAATTTCATCAGCCCAAAAAATACCACATAATTGTTTATCCTGCCGATTATATTCAAAAGAAAATCCTGAATCATCCTTTGATCTATCTTCCAACATAGAAAGAACCATTTCACCATCACCAGAACCAACAAATGCATTCAAATCCCTCCTAAAGTTCTTATAATCATCAACAGTGCAACCAGAAACATCAAAACCCCCTTTCAAAGACATATGCAACGTATGCGCCTTCGTTGCTCCAATATTACAACTAGCAGCATTGTGAATAAACACTTGATCGTTTAAAGACAGCTGCCTTCGTTTTCTAGACATACTCATTTCATTTTCATCAAGAAGCATATGATTATGCTTCTCTTCAAAATAATAAAGTTCATACAATGATTTTGAAGGTACAAAACGCAACTTAATGCATGCTCTACAACCTGTCTTCTTCGTATTTGAATTACGGTGATTTTTACCTTCAATACTATCATGAACCGTATTAAAACTCCTTTTTGGTGGATCCCCTTCCTTACTACAAACAACATACTTTATCTTGACAACACCATGATTACCATTAACAGTTGTTGAAAGTCTAACATCAAAACCGCCTTTCTGAGCATATCGTTCATACATTGAAATTCCCTGCTGAACAGACTGAAAAAAGATACCTACTCTTGGCTTCAAATCCAGATGCACATTCGGTATCCAAAACTTCGAACCAGACGGTGAAAAAACTAATTGATGAACAGAATTTGTGGATGACAAACAATGATTTGAACCTACACATAATATAAACGTTTTATAGCAATTCTAATAATTCATATATGAATGTTTTAGACTATAAACATTTTTAAATCAATTAAACAAATGTTCATATATGAATGTATTATAACAATTCAAACAATTCATATATGAATGCTTTATACTATAAATTTTTTAAAAGCAACTCAGAACTAAACAAATGTTCATATATGAATCAATTTAATTATTTACAACTAACTAATTAATGAACTAAGAAACAAAATAATTCATATATGAACGTTCAAATAAATTCATATATGAATGTTTTATAATAACACAAATTCAAAAATCAAATCAAACTAAATTCATCAAGTTCATATATCAATCTATAATGTTTCTAACAGACATAAAACAAATCTTCATATTCAATTTAAAACTCAAAAAGTTGTAAAAAACTAAAATTGTTCGAATTTCAATTTGAAGGATTAATTATTTACAATTCATCTTCATCAAATCACATATACATAAAAAAAAACAGTAAAAAAGCACAAAATTAAAACACAATACCTTCATCTTCATCAAACAGATCTTCTTCGTTCGATAACTGATCAACTTCTTGATCAGGAACAGTTATTGAATCAGACATGATATTACGATTGAAACCTAACTTTTCAAAACCTAAATTTTGCGATAGAAGAAGAAAACGAGAGCAAATCAAGAGACTGGAATCGATAAAATTGAAATAGATTGATTGACGATACGAAATCAAACGAGAACTAATAAGGATACGATCGAATTTGATTAAGGAAAGAATCTGTTTTATTTGAATTTGATTCTAAAACGTATGACAGTAATTACCAAATTACCCTCGCGTGATAAAAATCAGCTAATATAATCTAAGGGACATGATCACTTCTTTATTTCTCTAAATATATGCACTTCTCTATTGAACCTATGGCTATATATATATATATATATATATATATATATATAGAGAGAGAGAGAGGACGATAATCAAATAAGAACCTAAAATAGGTTGAGAACTGTGAAAACCAATCTCAGTCGTTAATTGATTTTAATCTATGGACATTATTATAGATAAAAATTGGTTGAGAACCGTAAGAACCTATGAATGATTTTTTATGTTTTTAAAACCATAGGATCAAAACCAAACGACGGCTTAGATCGGTTCCCACGGTTCTTAACCTATTTTTGGTTCTAACATGATTTAACCCCTATATATATATATATATATGGTCAGGTTCAAGGTAAAACCTCAAAAAATGGAAAACTGAAGAACACCCTAGGAGCCCTTCATCTGGACGGTATGCACTTGTTGAGCTTTTTCCTTGAACTTCTCCCTCTCTCTCTCTCTCTCTCTCTCTCTATATATATATATATATATATATATATATATATATATATATATATATAGGAAGGTTCAGACGAGAACGCTAACTACTAATGGATTCAGGATGTATTCAATATCCATCAATACTCTAATCTTTTAAAGTTGCGTTCGATTTATGTGTTCGCATATGAGCATATGTTTGAATTCCAGCTTCTTAGTTCATTTATAGTACATTTTACACTAAGATTGGGGTGTATGAGAATGTTTTATCCAGTTTAGTAAAGATTGATGCTACTTTAGGCCATGGTTTTGATCATAGATGAATACCCATTGCTACCTTTATGCAAAAAAAAGGAAAAAGTCTAAAAAAGCTAAACAAAATATCTGATTTTGAATGATTAAGTCCTTAACTCTTAGGCATTGTTTGGCAAAAAAAAAGCTAGCTTATAAGCTAGCTTTTTTTGGTGTACATGTTTGGATGACCATAAGCTGGCTTTTTGAAACGCTACTTGGAGTAGCGTTTTAGTAGCTTTTTGTGAATATTCCAATATTGTCCCTTATTATTATTTACTAACTATTATTATTAATAAATATTAATTTTTAAATGATGTCATTTTTGGTCATTTTACATGTTTATAAGCTAGTTTTGCCAAACATGAATTTTTCATCAGCTAGCTTATCAGCTACCAGCTAGCTTATCAGCTACTAGCTAGCTTATGAGTCAACAGCTAGCTTATCAGCTACCAGCTAGCTTATCAGCTAGTTTGCCAAACATAGCCTTAAACTTTCTAAAACCGGTTAAATACATCTTTATAAAAAACAGGTTAATCTTATACAAATTTAGGAAAAGTCTAAAAAAAACCTAACAAACTATCTGATTATGAATGATTAAAGTCCCTGATTTTTTTAACAAATAAATCTTTGCACCTTTATCCTAAAAAATTAACAAATAACTTTTTAAATTTTTTCCTAAGCATTTTACCAAATAAATTATTGAACTTTTTTTTAACAAATAAATCCAAACCTCCTTTTTTTAAGAAAAAATAATGAACTTAACTTTGAAAAATAAATCCGAATTTTTGAATGCTTCGAAAGTAGTAATAGAAATAATATAATTTTTTTGTTTAATTTGTTCATTTTATTTTGTTGACAGCGGATGGTTAGTATATTTTTGAGTAAACTACGATTTTCATCCCTGTGGTTTGATGTTTGTAACGATTTTCGTCCCTGGTCTTTTAAAACTGCTTTTTCCGTCCCCATGGTTTCTATCTTGCTTCCTTTTTCGTCCCTACATCTAACTTAGTTAAAATTAGGAGTAAATTATAGAAATGGTCCCTTGAGTATGCCTCGATTTCAGTGTTGGTCCCTCCAAATTCGAAACTACACTCACAGTCCCTAAATCACAATTTCTCATCCCAAAGTGGTCCCTCCCACTCACGCCGTCAATTTTTCCCCTTTAACGCTCACATGTGCCCCTCACGTGAGGGGCTTTTTGGTCTTTTTACCCTTTCCCTCTATTTCCTTCTCATTTAGATATTACCAGACCAAACGACGTTTCAATCCTAAGCTACCCTCAGTACACACTTCATCATCATCCACATTCCTCTTCAGCTACAACGATTCTAAAGATTTGCAGACAATGGGACGAACTCAGTGGCAAATACGCTCTAGCACAAATGATATTGACTATCCAGAAATATATGGTATGTACAATTTCACAAAATAACTTCACCATAGCTCAGATTATAGCTAGGACAGACAGAAGGTATTTACCTTTCCATTGTGTTTTTTTAATAAATTATTTTGTTTTTTTACTAATGTTGTATATTACTAATTGCAGGGCATCCTTCCTGCAATCACAAAGCTTTTTCCATCTGCTGAGCACATGTACTGTATTAGACACATCAGTGAGAACATTAGCAAACAATGAAGGGGCAAGGTATTCAAAGATCAACTTTAGAAGTGTGCCACAGCTACTACTGTGCCACAGTTTGAAAAGGCCATGGCAGAGATGTACAACTTGAGTAAAGAGGTACATAAGTATTTGAGGGATATCCCACCTGCACATTGGACCAGAGCACATTTCACAGGTAATTCATTTAACTTTTGTGCAACTTTCACATCAAAAAGTTGGGCTTGATGGTAACAATGGTATCTATCATGTTTTCAGGTAGGTGTAAAAGTGATGTCCTCCTAAACAATCTGTCTGAGCTTTTTAACAGGCAATTGGTGGATGGGAGGGACAACCCCATCATCACAGCCTTAGAGTTCATTAGACAATACCTTATGAAAAGGATGGCTAAAGTTCAGAATTTGATCAATGGTACTGATGGCCCCCTTACACCAACAGCAACAAAGATGTTGAATGCAATCCAAAAAGAAGCTTCTAAGTACACAATGATATGGAATGGGGATGACATGTATGAGGTGAGTGGTCCCTGTTTTGACCAATGCATTGTTCATTTCCAACAAAATGGGGATAAAAGGTACTGTTCTTGTAGAAGGTGGGAACTGAATGGCCTTCCATTTAAGCATATTGTGGTTGTCATGTGGAATATGGAAAGCAATGGTGTTGCAGCTGGGAGATTAGAAGATTTGGTCAACAAGGCCTATTGGTTGGACACTTGGAAGGACATGTACAGGTTTAAACTCAAACCAATCAATGGAAGAATGATGTGGCCTAAGTCAGCCTGTCCCACAACACTTACTCCACCAATTCATCATGCTCAGATATGGAGGCCAAAAAAGAAGAGAAGGAGGACTGTGGAAGAGCTGAGTCAAGCTTCCCAAAAGGTACCAAGGTGTGGGCTGAGAAGCAAATGTACCAAATGCAAGCTTCAGGGTCACAATGCAAGGACATGTAAGGGGGGCAGACTAGTGGAAGTCAAGCATAGGTAATCTAAGACTGTGTTGTGCTTTCTTTTGGGGAAACAATGTACCACTTTTTATGTAGATGGTTTAGAACAATTATGGTATTTATGTAATGAACAACTTAGGAATGTGCTTATTGGTGATCCAATGCCATTCACTTTTGGTCATATTTGGTATGAATGTGGTTTTTTTTTGGTAAAATGGTCATATTCACTATATGAATGTGTTTTAGTTTCTCATATTTTTTACAGTATATCATCTTTCATTTATTGAACCAAGAACAATTGAAGAACAATTGAACATTTAATGAACCAAGAACAACTAAAGAACCATAAATGCAACACATTGCCATTTCATTTGCAAATAAATTGTTAACATTAGCTAGCCACTTAAAATGTAGAAAATAAACAACATTATCCAACTTAAACAACAAAATAGCTTCCATCTTTGCCTCTGCTTCTGAAGTTCTTCAATTTCCCCGTCAAGCTTGTTCTTTGATCTCAGAAGCCCATTTATAATACCCATACTGTTAGAAGAAATTGGGGGATCCACCCAAGTAAAGAAACCACAATTCCATACCTAATAAACAAATCAAACCAAAATTAAACCAAATTGGCACAAAATGTGACCAAAGTTAAACCAAATTAGCAGAGAGTGAAAACCTACATTTCTCGAACAACAGTTGAATCGGCGCCCTGGATTTTTTTCTGTCCAAGATGTGCGAGTGATGGCAGGTAAACCACACTTGCAGTGAACCATGGGTGGAAGTATGGGACGCACCATTTTCGGATTTGGAGATACAAAGTATGGAATAGAGGGGGAAGGAGGTCTATAATGGAACGATGAAGACGAAATGAACGTTGGAGAATCGTTTATTAATGAGAAGGAAATAGAGGGAAAGGGTAAAAAGACCAAAAAGCCCCTCACGTGAGGGGCACATGTGAGCGTTAACGGGGAAAAATGAACGGCGTGAGTGGGAGGGACCACTTTGCGATGAGAAACTGTGATTTAGGGACTGTGAGTGTAGTTTCGGATTTGGAGGGACCAGCATTGAAATCGAGGCATACTCGAGGGACCATTTCTGTAATTTACTCTAAAATTAGAGTTAATTCATCCAAATAAGGGGATTGAGAAATATACACATTTGGTCCTTGTAGTATTTCAAATTTTACATTTTTATTTTTAAATTACATAGTTTACATTTTGTACTTTTTCTTATGTTTTTGTTTCTAATATATAGCCTAATTTAAAATGTACAATATCACTATTGCATTGATTAATAGTAGAAAATAAAGATTTAAATTTATAACATTATATACGATATATGTATTTGCCGCCACAAGTCACGTCTCACGACCCGCCCGACCCGCCCGAAAACCCGACATATATATGTATATATGATATAAATATATTTATTTATATAATTATCCTTCAAAACTCTTAAATTCTAGACGGACGTGGTCTTTTATAGACTAAACCTGCTATCAATTTATCAATCATCTCAACCAATTGAGTTTAACGTCAAAAGCGATAGAATATTATAAATTTTGTGCATGTAATTATACCTCGAAACCCGACCGAACCTAATCTGAAACCTGACGAACCCGAACCCAAACCCAAACCCGAAGTAATCCGAAATCCAAAACCCAAAGTTCGGGGCTTGGTTTCCATATCTGAAATCCGATCGGGTTATTAATATTCTCACTCGAACCCCTCCGACCCGCCCAATGGTCACCTCTAAAAAAAGACTATTTTTTCTCGAATTTTATTAAATTTCTTTCAATATTAATTTAAAATAAATAAAAAACATTAATAAATCAATAGATAAAAAATATTAATTTTAGTAGATTTAAACCTAAAGCTTTGGCAAAAAAAACATGTATTTATCAATAATTTTAATGAAATTATTTGATTATTTTTGTAATTAAAGTTATAACAATTTTAAAAATATACAACATAACTAACAGAAAAATATATGTTTTAATAAAATCAAATAAATAAATAAGTAAGTAAAAAGTAAAAAAATATAATTTAAGGATAAAACTGTAAAAATTAGTATACACAAGGACCAAATACGTAATTTTCCCATTCACTTTTTAGATAAATTAACAGCTAATTTTAACAAATTTGGATGGAGGGATGAAAATGGATACAAAATAAAAACCACAGGGATTAAAAAGGCAGTTTTTAAAGACTAGGGACGAAAATCGTTATAAATATCAAACCACAGGGACGAAAATCGTAGTTTACTCTATATTTTTTGTTAAAAAACTTGGAATTTATTTGTTCAAAATTAAGTTCATGATTTTGTTTTTCAAAAAAAGTTTGAGATTTATTTATTAAAAAAAGTTCAAGAATATATTTGGTAAAAAAATTAGAAAAAAAGGTTTAGATTTTTTTTATTAAATTCAGGGACTTAAAAATGCAAAAGGATGAGTATAAAAAGTTCAAGAATTTATTTGGCAAAAAACCTTAGGAAAAAAGTTTAAAAGGTTATTTGTTAATTTTTTAGGAAAAAAGTGTAAAGATTTATTTTTTAAAAACATCAGGGACTTAATCATTCAAAATTAGATAGTTTGTTGGGTTTTTTTAGACTTTTTCAAATTTTGTATAATATTAACCTGTAAAAAGCGGTTACAGGAATGTATTTAACCGGTTTTAGAAAGTTTAAGGATTTTATCATTCAAAAAAATAGTTTAAGGACTTAACCATTCAAGTTTATATAGTTTGTTGGGTTTTTCTAAACTTTTACAAAAAAATTGTAATTTTTGAACCTCCTAAGTCCTGCCTAATTTGTTGAGTTTGGATGCCCGTCTTCACTTCTATTTCATTTTGTTTTTTGTTTTTTTGTTTCTTTTTTTTGTGGGGGGGGGGTGTTCAAAGTTGACATAGGTTTCGAATCCATTAATAGTAGAATGTTTTATTTGTGCTTTTTTATATATTGTAGGTATTTTTTGGCTTTCCGTCATGGGCATCGGAAACCTCAAGACTGTTCTTGTCAAAAATGAAATTTAAACTCGTATAAATAAACAACCTAAATACCTGATAAGTCAATAACACAATAAGTCTCACTCTCTCTCTCTCTCTCTCTATATATATATATAAATAAATAAAGAGAGAGAGAGAGAGAGAGGAAGGTTCAAACGAGAACGCTAACTATTTAAGAAAACATGAAAACAGTCGTTCATGTGATTTTACACTAACTACAAAAAGTTGGACGCAGGCGACTTTGACCGCGATTTAAAGTCGTGGGGCAAGTCGCGTGAATCATATATGATTTTGTACGTGAATCATGTATTATTTTGTACATTAGTGATATTTCTCGTGTTTTTTTAAATAATTAGCGTTCTTGTTTGAATCCACCTATCTCTCTCTCTCTCTCTATCTATCAAACACAATACTAAGAGGCCGTTTACTTAATCACTTACCGGGTAAGTGATTAAGTAAACGCCCTTTTAGTATTGTGTTTGAAAATTCGAGCAACATGTTCAAAAGAATCCGGGTAAATGCTTACCGGTAAAATTCAACACTATCACTTACTTTCCGGGTAAAATTTTAATCCACCAAAATGGCATTGTATGCAACAATTTAGCTGGTAAGCGCTAACCGTGGTAAGAGTTGTCGCACTCATTTACCGGGTAAGACTTTCAGTCCTTGCTTCTGCTCTTACCGGGTAAGATTCTTAGTTTTTGTCATATCCATCCGGTAAGTTAATGTGACTTGATAAGCATTTACCTGAATAAACGTTTTGTAAACGGCCCCTAACTAGTATCAAAATGGCACAAGTATCAATCGCGACAACATGTCTCGTCTTTTCTGCTGATCATAATGGTCAAGATGTACCAAATTTTCCTTATTTTTGAAAATTGCATTCAGATGGAATCAACTTTAGGTCTATGCCCTTCCTAACCCTTTTTTCTGCAGTTTCTGAAATGCATCCAATCCACCCAGTGGCGGATGCAGCTTAGAAAAGGGGGTCCCATCCCCCCACTAAAAAAAATGATTTTTTTAGTGTAAAAATAATTATTTTTTAGCTTTATAGCATGGTGTCCTCCAGTGATTTTTTGCATGTCCCCCCACTAGTTAAAAAACCAAAGAAAGTACTTCAAAATCAATAAAAAAAACAAAAAAAGTCTTTTGAAATCAACCAAAAAAATGAAAAAATCCCTAGAAATCGACAAAAAAAACTTTAAAAACTCTCAAAATCAACCGAAAAACTTCAAAAATCTCTTAAAACCGTAGAATTTGGCTAAAACACATCAAACGACTTTGCCGACTTTTAACCTACCTTAAAAGGGACCCCACTATGCAAAAATCCTGGATCCGCCACTGAATCCACCCACGACCTAACTATAACAATGCTCTCATTTTCCGTTGTCCTTACCTAACCACCACTGACCGCCAACTTCTTCATTAGCCATATGAATAGAATCGGCAGATGCAGCCAACAATGGCGGCTAGAGGTGTAAACGAGTCCGGCTTTTAAGAGCTACTCGAGCTCGTTTATCTCGAGCTTTCGCCTAATAATTATCTAACTCGAGTCGATCTCGAACACAAAATAAACTTATCTTAACTTGACGAGTCGAGCTCCATACACCAATGTTCCACTTGACTCGTTCTAAAGCTCGATTAAGCTTTACGAGTCGAGTCATTCGAGCATACACTGTTTTGAGCCAGACATATTTATATGTTTACAAATTATATGATCAAAATATAAAAATAATCGAGCTCGAGTACATAAACGAGTTAATCGATCTTGAATTCGAGCACATACACGAGCAGGGCTGTTCCTTAGCATGTTAAATGTGGGATTTAGAACAGGGCCTCCAAAATTTTGGGGCCCAATTTTGCATGTGTGTAGGATCTTTCATCGACCTGTGTAAAGTTATATCCCAATTTGTTTAGGTTTAGATTGTTGATTTATGTTTAACCCTTTTTTGTGCTTAACTTATATGTATCTATGTTGTCCCATTTGTATAATGTACCCAAAAGCTATACATGTAGCAGGGCCTCCAAAAAGATTGGAACGTCCCTGTACACGAGCATCGAGTTCGAGCTCGAACATTGAAAAGGTATTCGAGCGCGAGCACGTCTTTGAAAAAGTTAATCGAGTCTGGTATTATTTTTTCGAGTCGAGCTCGAATAACATGTTACTCGACTCGACTCGGCTTGTTTACACCCCTAATAGTCGCAAAGTTTTTTAATGTGTTTTAGCCTAATTTCACTGTTTTGAGGGATTTTTTAAGTTTTGTGGTTGATATAAACATTTTTTTTAAAAATTGTTTGATTTCGATGGACTTTTTTTTTATTTCTTTGTATTTTTTAATATCCCGGAACATCCCCTCAAAATTTAATGGATGCACCTTTCATACCCATGAAAAATGAAAAAATATTTACTTACGAGAATAACTTGAGTGGGTGCACAGACCCCTCTTGGGGATCAATAGGTCTACCCTTGGGTACCGTGTCCTCCATCGCCACCCTCTTCGCCCTCAATTTAAAGTAGTTCACATAAACCACATATGTAGAAAGCCGGAAACTTGCTTGGAATGACATAGCAAACCAAAACTAGTAATTCGAAACAAAAATCAGGATCGCCAATTATCGATGAGTATATCAAGCCTTCAACTCAGCTCTCTTCAATAGAGCCCCTGTCTCTTGACATCTTCTTGAGACCAGGTCATGCACAGTTTGATTCAAAGCATCAAAATGAATGTTTTAGAATTTGTTTCCGAAAATAGAAATGAAACCAAGTTGGTACTATTTTGATACAGTTTCCCTTCATAAACACAAAGATGTAGAAGATCGAAACGAGCCCACTTAAGACTCCGACTAGTAGACATGTCCAAAAATCGGTCCTGGGGTCGCCGGCAACCGGTCCCGGTCTTCGTGTTTTGGGCTAGGCCCAATTAAGTGTTAGTGTAACTCCCGGGTCAGGCCCAAATCGGTCATTCACAAACAAAAACAAAATTTGTTTAATTTTTTAAATATTTTGAAAAATAAGTGATTGTTATTCTAACACATTTTAAAATATGTAATAGGGGCCACTCAAATACACTTTAATAGTACATTTTATTATAATTTTGATTTAATTTTAAAATTACATTCACTTGTTAAAATATATATTTATTTCCATGGTGGATTGTATTGAAGAGTTTCGGTTGTTTCAATTCTATGAAGAGTCGTAGGTTCATCGAGGTCATCAACGTCGAGTTCCTCATCATCGTCATATTGTAAGACACTACCGTCTGTATCGGTAGTTGACGGCGTACTTAGTCCCATGACGATTTCGTTTCGTTCTAAGTTTTCTTCAACTACTTCAATCTCCACCTCTAATGATGTCTGGTCTTGAATTCTATCAATGTTTTCTTCCAATGTGTCGTTATGTATATATAAGAAACCGACAATCCGTCTGATGCGCTCCGTACATCACACGTTAAAGAAATATTGTTAGGAAAAAGAGAACACATTTATGTATTTCATTTTTACACATTTTCCACACTTCAATTGCATCACGTTTAAGAGTTTGACGACTTATTGACTTGTAGCGTGTTTGTACATTTTTTGGATCAACTTCATAATGTTGGATTGTCGAAATGTCCGAACAGTAACGACTTGAATAACACATTTTGTTGTCACTTGGTTGTTCAAATCGACATCAAACGACCATATTTGACTTTGATTATCAAGTATCGGTTGACTTGAATCGCCCACTGTCTCAACCTCGAGCACATTTTTTCGGTGTCGATTAAGGTTGAATTTCCTTCCGCCGTAAGGAGAGCTTGGCACATTTTGCATTGCACCTCTATTTTCCGTTCGTAAGGATCACCATGTTGTAAAAATTCCAAACCTCAATCTTTCATCCGTGCTCGGCGAGAACTTGAGCAATTGTTTAGTTCGATGCATCATGATGTTCACATGCCACTTTGAAAGACAGTGTCAGGATCGAATCTTAACAAGACTAATAATACTTAGAATTCAGAATTAAAGAATCTGCGGAAAAGAACTTTAGTTCACACAATCAAAGAACAATATATCAGAGAACACAAACTGTTTGTATTCAATGCTTCGACTCACAAGATTACAACCAAACCTCAATCTTGATGAACAGGCTCAATCAAGACGACTTCTACTTCTCTAGAAATAGGGTTCTAAACCTTGAGGTTAAATCTCTCTCAAAACAAAAACGTATTCTTAGACTCTCGTATATCGCTTGTATATTTTCTATGTCGAATAGCTATCTATCAACATTTATTTATACACAATAAGTACAAGATAACTATCAAAAATAAATTGATCTTCTGAATCTTCTTTAAGCATATCTTCATCCATTCCATCTTTATCTCCAAAATCTTCGCATTCCAAACTTATCACATCAGCAGTATTAATCTTCATTCAGCATGAGCAGTACTAATATTCTCCAGCAGCACTAATTCATTTCAGCAGTATTAACGACTGAGCAGTATTAACTGCAAGGCAGTATTAACTACACAGCAGCATTAACTTGTTCCAGCAGTATTAACTTGATCCAGCAGTACTAACTTGATCCAGCAGTACTAACTTTGATCCAGCAGCATTAATGCATCAGCAGTACTAACAGTGTTCCAGCAGTATTAATTTTGTCTTGCAGTAGTAACTTCACTCTAGCAGTATTAATTATGCTCTAGCAGTATTAAGGTTGTTCTGGCAGTAGTAATGTAGTTCTGGCAGTACTAATCATACTTAGCAAATCTTCAGTTCCCAACAATCTCCCCCTAACTTGACTTTTCAGGTTGAGAGGTCAAGTTCTTCAGATGATGCTTCCAAAACTTAATCTTGAACACACAAGTCAGGATTCAATCCCAAACTTTGATTTAAGATCCTTCTTACCAAGTATCTTGCCATCTTAGAATCTTTGTTACTCACCAACTTAGTTTTTAGCATTCCTTTCAACCTTGTCATGATGTGCTCGTATATTTTATCCACCAAATAATACTCATGATATGCATAGTCAAGTGTTATGACATACACACCACAATTTTCAGTAAGCATCCAGTTGATAACAGTTTGAAATTGCCTTTCTGTCAAATACTTAACTGCTTCTGTATTGAACATTAGACACAAATATTCAAGTACCATTTTGGTGATGGACATTCCATTCTCAGTCAGCATATTTCCATAAAGCTTCATTCCCACCTTGAACATCTCTTCCAAGTCTGATCTAGAGCACATCCTTAAAAGTCTTCCCCATGTAGAACTGACCTCAAACTTCCCATCTGCTCTTTTTACTCTAATGTACTCCTTTCTCTGATCTTTCAAAGTATCCCAGAAGATGATTTCAGGAGCCATAGAAGCTAATGGTTTAACTTTGATAGGACTAGAATTAACCACAGTAATATACATATCACATTGAGTATTTGTTGGTGATTGTACATTGCTTGGTTGACCTGATGGAGTTGCCACTTCTTCTTCAGCAACTTTATGATCAACTTTCTCTTTCACAACTTCCTCCTTAGCTTCTTCTACACTGGGTTCCACCCTAGGCTTCTTTACAACTTTCTTCTTTGAAGCTATAGACTTTGTTCTTGGTCTTTTGTTTGACATCATCTTGGTTCTTTTGAGTGTTTTAACAGCTTCAGGAATGGTTTCAGCTGTTTCCTTTGTTTCTGCTGCTTCAGGAATGGTTTCTGCTGCCTTATGTTTTTCAGCAGCATTATCCATTTCTGCTGCTTGAATGGTTTCTGCTGCTTTTTGACTAGCAGCATTAACCATTTCTGCTGCTTTTTCTGTTACTGCTTCTTTTAAAATCTTTGATACTGCTGCTTTCACCATCTCAAATACCTCTGCTTCAATCTCAGATTTAGTTACTGTAGATACAGATACTGCTTCCTTCTCACTGTCAGATATTGCTGCATCAACAAGACTATGTATAATTTCAGTTACTGCTGCTTCAATCTCAGATACTGCAGCATTAACTGTTTCTACTGCTTTTTCTGTGGTTTCTGCTGCTTCAGTTACTGCTGCTTTCTCACTTTCTGCTTCCTTTGCAACTTCTGCAACCTGCTCAGCCTCCCCCTCAACCTTATGCTCATTCTCCCCCTCAACCTTTGCATCCTCCATGTTTAGTTCAGTTTCTAACTCCCCCTTTTTGGAAGCATCAGTGGTTGATCTTCTCCTTCTCAGAACATACTGAGCTTTCTTTCTTCTTTGCAGCAGCTTGGTGATCATCTTCTTATTTTTCTCTATCTTGGTGTGTTGATAAAGAATCACCTTTTTAAGCTCATCAATCTCCTTCTGCTGATTCATGACATCAATGTTGATGTTGGCAATGGTTTCCATCAATTCCTCATAAGTATATCTATCCTCACCCTGTTTAGGAGTGTTTACCTCCGTTAAAGGATCACTAGAAATTTTAGTAGGTGTCTTTTGCCTAGCAAAAGCACTGCCTACTCCCATGGATTCTTGGCGCCTGGGTCCTCTGAATGTTTTCACATTCTGAGTTGCCGTGGGGAAGGTCTTAGTGATGTTACCACTGTCCTTCTCTTTGCTAGCAGAAGTAGTGGCAACCTTGCAGCCCACATGCTCATCCTTCTCCTTAGAGAGCACCTTCTTGGGGTTGGGAGACACCCCTTTGGTTACCCTTTTGATATTCTCTATTGGAGAACGCTCCAATAGAGGGCTTGTAGGCTTTGGGCTATTAGGAGATACATCAAGGGAAGGAACCTTGTGTACCTTTCTTCTTTCAAACTTCTTGGTGATTTTGGGAGTGGGTCTTAAAAGAATGGACTGTGGGATGTCTTTGGTGATGGAAGGTTGGGATTGGTCATCAGTGGGTGTGTCTAATGGGGGCCTTGACCCTGATGCCATACCTTCAGTGGTGTGGGACACAACCATCATTGTAGAGAACAATGGTGTGTCAACTCCTTCCGAGTCCCTAGGAATTCTTCTCATATTTGAGAAAACCTTCCCTTTAGGGGGTTTTGGCACATATACCTCAGCAGACTGAGGTAAATCCGTCAATTCATGGTTAATTACTTCTTGGACAAACCTGGGATACATGTAAAATCTCTTTTTGGATTCTAGGTTTGCCACAAGATCATTAAAAATCATTGTTGAAAAATTGAACTTTCTGTCAGTGGCTAAGTAGACCAAGGCATAAGCAATGGTACTGCTAAACTCACTCCATCCAGTTGTTTTCTTTGAAATACAGTGCATAAGAGTATGAACAAGAAATCGCCATTGGGTGTAGAATTTTGACTTGAAGAATTTAAAAACGCCAATGGGACCTTCATACCCCATTCTTGGTAAGGTCGAGAAAAGTTCATCATTAGATAGATAGGTTATACCTGAGGCATCATCTAAGTGAAGAGTGATGCGAATAACCTCCTCTGTGACCTTCAAGGGTTTGTCACAAACCCTTGTTCGAATGATTTTCTGCCCATCTTCGAAAATAACAGCGGCATTCTCCCAAAATTGCTTTTGATGCTCGATATATATGGTTGGGCACACTGTTAGGGCATGAGAGATGTGTGAGGACTTGAGAAAATCCACAATATCATGAAATCCTGCGGCCTGCTTTGGCTTCTGAAGCATCGCAATCTCATTGTGCTCATCGACAAACTCCATTGTCGTCATTCTTCCTGAGGATTTGGATAGAAAACACAGAGATTCTAGGGAGAAAAGGTTAGAACGAGAGAGAGAAAAAATTTAATGCAAAGAGACGTTATGAACTTTGGCGGGCTGAAAGAGTATTTATAGCAGTACTAGCCCTGATTTTCTTTAAAAGCAGTATTAACCACTTGGCAGTATTAACGACTGAGCAGTATTAACTGCAAGGCAGTATTAACTACACAGCAGTATTAACTACTAAGCAGTATTAACTACTAAGCAGTATTAACAACAAAGCAGTATTAACTACACATGCAGTATTAACAACTAAGCAGTATTAACTACAAAGCAGTATTAACTACACATGCAGTATTAACTACTAAGCAGTATTAACTACAAAGCAGTATTAACTACTAAGCAGTATTAACTACACATTGGCAGTAGAAAATATGTATTAGCAGTAGTAACTCTGCACTGGCAGTAGTAACTATACTTACACTTTGCAGCACTTGTCAATCTGAGTCATACTGAGGTTCTGAACTTAACAGGTTGTATCTCAATTGCTCAACATAGTAAACATCCTCAAATGTCATCTTACCTTTTGATACATCTCCTTTACCACTTATCTTACCTCATGCGGGATTATTCCCAAAAGCAACATGTCCTCCATCAATTCTTTTGAAATTCTTGAGGCAGGCCATGTTACCTGTCATGTGCCTGGAGCAACCACTATCAACATGTCAGATGCTCTTCCCCTTGAGCTGTTGGTTGCCCTGCACATTAAGATAAATCAATTAGTTTTTATTGGGAACCCAAGCCAAAGTGGTCTTGGGTCTCCCTTGCTCATCAAAGTACTTGCACTGGGTTTTGATGAGATTTTCAAACTTAGGTACTGCAGTACTGGAGAACTTTGTCAATATGATTGGTCTAGCAACACTAAAACTAGAAGCAGTATTAACCTTAGAAGAAGTACTAACATAGTTAGCAGCACTAACAGAGTTAGCAGCACTAACTGAGTTAGCAGCACTAACACTGCTAGCAGCAGTATTGGCAGTAGTATTGTTTCTAGCAGCACTATCCTTGTCAGCAGTACTATCTGAGGTAGCAATACTAACATTAGTGCTTTTGAGGACCCACATATTGACACATTCCTTTTCAGTCTGTTTTCTCATGTGGCTTCTGGATTCAGCTTGTTTCTTAGCCACATTATTCCTTGCAGGCTTCCTATAACCAGAAGATTTTTGAAAACTTCTTTGAAAACTTTTCTTTTGGTTAATAGGATTGAAATAACAGTATTTGGCAAGATGATTCAATTTGCCACAAATAAAACAAGGTTTTGGTCTGTTAATCCTTTGCAGATCAACTCCTTGCTTTTGTGCCCACTGGTTATTCCAATTTCTTTGATTTTCCCTCTTTTTATCATGTTTTTGGGGCTTATTCTCTTGAGATTTCTTGCAAGAACAATGTTCACAAGTATTAGAGTTCACAACAGTGGTCTGTGTATAATGAACTCCCTTTCCCTTTCCAGTCCTTTTCATCTCATTGTTCTTAACACATGGACTTACACATTCCTCACCAGATCCTTCTTTTTCAGTCTTATCCTCAACAACTACTTTATCTAATGGATCTACTTCAGTGGCTCCTTCAGGTAAGTCCTTCCTATCCTTGGATTCTAATAGGTCTGACTTAGGAGGGATGTAGTTGTTGTTATAGGGTAGGGGAGTGGCATTGTACCCTAGGCCTGTTTTCATCTTACTGTGGATTTGAGTATTTATTATGGTGTCCATGACTTTAGAGGCTTTTGAAAACTTTTCAACATCAAGTTTCACTTTCTCAAGTTCTTCTTTTAATTTCTCACACTCCTCCCTAGACTCTTTCAGTTGGAACTCCAGACCATCCTTTTCCCACTTCCAGTAGTTTGTATCATAGGAGTGTTGAAGTTCATTGGCTTGAAAATCCCTAATCTGTTCTTCAAACTTCTCAACAATAACTACATAGTCTTTTCTGTCCTTTTCTAATCTCTTAAGGTCATCACACATTCCCTGATTGTGATCTCTATACCTTTTAACAGTGTCTATACAAGCTTGAGTACAGAGATTAGATTTTACCTCAGTGGGAAGATCTGAAACTTCAGCCATAAGTGCTTGATTTTGGATGGCCTCTTCTGCTTGATCACTCCAATCAAATCCCATTCCTTGTTGAGAGACAAGAGCTTGAATAGAGTTTCTGTTTTGATTGGAGCTTCCAGCCTGAGTTTGTTGATGGCTGTTGTGAGATGTTCCACCTCTGCATTCCCTGGCAAAGTGTCCCATCTTGTGACACTTGTAGCATTCAACTTTGGACTTGTCAAATCCAGCACCATCTTCTCTTCTTTGGGAAAAGTTGTTTCTCCCTGTCCTCTTTATGAATCTCTTCACCCTCATAGACAGCATAGCCATCTGCCACTTGATATCCATCTCTTCAAGATCATCAGCATTAATCTGTTCTAAGTCATCATTAATCAATGAGGAATTAACATGACTAGAAAAGAAGGCTTCTAGTACTGAATCATTGGTCTTTTCCTGATTGACTCCTCCAGTAGCACTAACTGATTCAGGGTTAGCAGTAGAATCAGGTGATGCTGAAAGAAGTGCAGCATTGTGTACATATCCAGAGGGCTTCTTTTTGGCTTCAACCTCTACTTCAAAGACTCTAAGATCATTGTAAAGATCATCAAGCTCTTTATCTTCCAGTTGGTCATTCTGTCTGAAGGACACAGTATACATTGTCCACTCTTCACCTAATGATCTTAAGAACTTTCTGTTAACATCATCAGCCTCCATCTTGACTCCTACTGTGGCCAATTCTCCAATCAGCTTATTAAATCTATCAAAAGTTTGAGTCATAGACTCATTCTTAGTAGAAGTAAAGTTTTCATACTGCTGCTTGAGAATTGCCTTTTGATTCCTCTTGGTACTTTTGGTGCCAGTGAATCTCTTTTCCAATGCATTCCATAGAATCTGAGCATCAGTGCAGTGTTGAAATTGATGCTGATATTCATTGGGGATAGCCAAAAGCAGAGTGCTTAAGGCCTTCATCTCTATTTGTCTGACTTTTCTCTCTGCATCAATTTTTGGAGGAGGTCTTTTGCCATCTGGTCCAGTTCTTCCTTCAGCACATGGACCATTCTCTATGATATCCTAGATGGAATAATCAGTAAGCAGAATGTACTGCTTGATTCTAATTTTCCACATGTCAAATTCATTGGGTCTGAGCATGGGAACCTTAGAAACAAGAGTACTGTTTGATTCAAAAGAATTGTCCATAGTGATTGTAGAATTCTAAGAAACACAGGCTCTGATACCACTTGTCAGGATCGAATCTTAACAAGACTAATAATACTTAGAATTCAGAATTAAAGAATCTGCGGAAAAGAACTTTAGTTCACACAATCAAAGAACAATATATCAGAGAACACAAACTGTTTGTATTCAATGCTTCGACTCACAAGATTACAACCAAACCTCAATCTTGATGAACAGGCTCAATCAAGACGACTTCTACTTCTCTAGAAGTAGGGTTCTAAACCTTGAGGTTAAATCTCTCTCAAAACAAAAACGTATTCTTAGACTCTCGTATATCGCTTGTATATTATCTATGTCGAATAGCTATCTATCAACATTTATTTATACACAATAAGTACAAGATAACTATCAAAAATAAATTGATATTCTGAATCTTCTTTAAGCATATCTTCATCCATTCCATCTTTATCTCCAAAATCTTCGCATTCCAAACTTATCACATCAGCAGTATTAATCTTCATTCAGCATGAGCAGTACTAATATTCTCCAGCAGCACTAATTCATTTCAACAGTATTAACTGCAAGGCAGTATTAACTACACAGCAGCATTAACTTGTTCCAGCAGTATTAACTTGATCCAGCAGTACTAACTTTGATCCAGCAGCATTAATGCATCAGCAGTACTAACAGTGTTCCAGCAGTATTAATTTTGTCTTGCAGTAGTAACTTCACTCTAGCAGTATTAATTATGCTCTAGCAGTATTAAGGTTGTTCTGGCAGTAGTAATGTAGTTCTGGCAGTACTAATCATACTTAGCAAATCTTCAGTTCCCAACAGACAGAGATGAGAACTTGCGAGAAACGAATACACGTCGAAATCACAAAATATAGCGAGAATTATTAACGTTTTTTTGCGTTTTGTAAGTTGGTATCTTACCCCATACACCATATGACTTGTATATAGTGTTTGGAGGGTAAAAGCTACAAAAAACCGGCTATATTTTGGTCCATAACATACAACGGCTAATTTTTTTGAAAAATCCTGGTCGGGCCGGTCCCACATGATGGTGGATTGGAGCGAGACCGGCTATGAGCCCAGTCAAACCCAATTTTCGTACTTCTCTAACTTCCATCGTGATTTTAACGTTGAATTCGATTTAATCAAACCAATATGTTACTTTAAAGATAAAGATAACAATGGAGAAGTGAGAAGCAATTAAAAGTTTTAGAAAGGAAAAGGGATTTAAAGAAATCTTGAAAGTGCAAATTCTGGAATGAAATGAAGTTAGATTGAGAGTCCCTCAAAGTATCTCATATGATCTTCAAAAGTCTCCCCATGCCTGATTTTGGCTACTGATCCATCTTCTTCAACCTTCATCATACAACACTTTCAGTTAACCACAAATTTGCACACAAAAAAAATACCAACTGTGCAATTAGAAACAATTAGGGTGCATTTGGTACACACAAAGTGAGAGCATCTCCAACAGACTCGAGAAAATGGAGATTTTGTTCTCTATTTTGCTCCAAAAGATATTTTTACTGTTCTCTAAAATAGAGAAACACAAACTCCAAGTTTTGAGAAGTCTCTACAACTTAGATGTGAAAAAAGATGAGATTTTTTTTATTAATTCCCACTCTTCAGGTTGAACGGTTATTATTTTATATAAAGTTTTTACACTAAGTATTGGAATGATAAAATGATAGAATATTTTAATAAGATAATTAATGACGAAATCTCTAAATTAGAGAATCGAATCTGTTAAGAGTTGAATGTAATTACTTATGGTTTTTTATATTAGAAATCAAAAAAAGTACCCAGTATTCCGGTGGGCGCATCTTGAGGTTGTAAGTTGAAGCCATGCTCATGCAGTAGGCACCGGCATCATGAACTACAAGCCCAGAATCCTGTAACAAAAAATTTCATCAAGAAATCATAAAATAAAATAAAAAAACAAATTCAAATCAACATCTAACGAAAAGGTGGAACACCGTACCCTGGCTGGAGCTTGAAGTTCCCTATTTTTCCCCAAAAAATCGGCCGACTCACAAACCGGGCCCACGACATCAAAAGTCGAAACCGCAGAATCGGGTGGTGGCGGAGAAACCAGTTCTATGTGCTGGATTACAACCACAATTAATGTTCTAAGAAATGTACATGAATCAAATGGTTCATTTGAAATTGAATATATATAGAAATAAAAAGAAATTATTCGTAGATAACGGAAACATTTTAAAGAAAAAATATTGGACCAATTAAGCAGATTTTAGAACACCGAAAATTTGCTTTCTAATAGTTTAATGGGGAACAAAGTGAATTTATACGAGTGAAAGAAAAAAAAATCTTACTTGATAAGCATCATATAGGCTAGGACGGATAAGTTCAGCCATGCTGCCATCGATCACAATAAAGTTTTTCGTGCCATTTGTTTTTACACCAGTGACACGATTAACAAAGCAGCAAGTATTCGCAATCAGGGACCTCCCGGGTTCGATAATGAGATTAAGGTTTCGAGACAAGACTAGCTCCCGGACCTTAAGCAAATCAAACATCAAAAAATAATTTCGGCTTAAATTTTAGAATTATATATATATGTATATATATTTATACATATAGAGTCAGCTTCAGGGAAAAACCTCAAAAAACGGAAAACTAGTATGCACTTGTGTATACAAGTAATTTATGCACATGTTGCATATGCACAAATGCATAATGCCCCCTTGCATAAAAACCAAAAAACAACTTAATTTACTTGTATGCACAAGTGCATGCCGTCCAGATGGAGGCCTACCAGGGTGTTCCTCAGTTTTCCATTTTTTTTAGGTTTTCCCCTGAGCTTCCCTCTATATGTGTATATAATATACTTCAAATATATAGGGGGCTAATCATATGGGAACCTACAAAATTGTGATAACCATGAGAATCGGTGCATCATGTGTTATTTCAAATGATCTTTTTTCATCTAAGGCTAAGATTTAAAAATATTGATTTAACATAATATTTGTTTCACATGTACTTGTTTCATAATGCGAAACTTTTATTAAAATACATGTAAAAAAGTTTCACATGTGAAACAAGTACATGTAAAACAAACACATTGGGAAACAAATATATGTTAAAAAATACCTTAAATTCTAGCAATAGATGGAAAAATATGTGAATCAATACCTTAAAGTACAAGCCCTCACGGTTATCACACTATTTGAGGTTCTCATTTGATTATGCCCATATATATATACACACACAGACCTATATATATATATAGTTCTTACTGTGTCGATGAGATCTCTGGGTGTAGGAAGTATGGTGCCAGCATGATAATAATCGATCCCAAGACCACCTCCAATGTTCAAGTAATTAATATCAAAACCTTGGGCTCGAATTTCGTCAATAAACTTCACCATAATCGCTGCAGCGTCCCTGAATATGTCAACCTAAAACACAAATATAAATAAAAAAGATAGGTTATGTTCATTTACGCGATTTTCCTTCCTTTTCCATTCTCCATTTTGTGGATCTCGTCTCTAAAGTTGCATCTTTTCTCTTTTTTGTCATATAAATAGAACCCTTAAAATGAAAATTTTATCAAACGGATAATGATATTTTGCATGTTAAACTAAAGAAAACGTAAAATACCTTGGTAATGGTGGATCCAAGATGGCAATGCGCCCCAACTAGCTTAAGTTCATCAGGATACGACTTCACAGCATCTAGAAACCATTGCAACTTCTCGTTTCTTATACCAAATTTGGAGTTCTTATTCCCGGTTGCAACATAAGGATGGACCTAATAAAAGAATATAGATGCGAAATTTATTTTCATGTTTTTAACTATTATAGTACATAGAAATACGGTAACAAACATGAGTAATAGAAAAGAACCATAAAAGATTACAAAAAAAAACTTTAGTCCCAAATGGACATTGAGTATCCCCATAGCAATTTGGGGCTGTTTGGCAGTTGCTGAATGAAATATGGTGCAAAATGAAATATGGTTGTTTGGCTGTTTGACATGATTAAGAGGCTCTTAAGATATAGTGCAAAATGAAATATGGTTGTTTAGTAATTGTTCATAATGAAATTAGGGTGCTGAATGGTTAAGGGAGGCCCAAGATACAAAATCATTAAGTGGATTTTAGAACCATTAAGAGGATTTAAGAACCATTAAGAGGCAGACTTTATTTTTGACAAACAAGATAAACCTCTTAGCGATTTAGAGGTTGCCTCTTAATGGAACTATTAAGAGGTAAACAAACACCCCCTTAACTTGATAATCTAATATTAGGAACAAATAGTTTGGATATGTGTTATACAATTACACATATTTTACAATCAAGATAATGTTTTCTTTATACAGACAAAAAAGTGTATTATTTCTGATAATTCCATCAAAAACCTGAGGGTCAACATCCGGATTGATTCGAAGCAGTACATTGACCTTCTTTCCAGCAATTCTTGCAGCTGATACAATATTATCCAGATCAAATTCACTATCTATGTTAACAAATACACCTTCTTGAGCAGCAAGAACAAGATCCTCCAATAGCTTCCCATTTCCATTAAAAATACACCTATCATTTAACAGCAATTTGAATAACAACTGATTTAAATGTTCAATTGAACATGAAATTGAAAGATTGATTGGTACCTGGTGGGATCAAAACCAGCACGAAGAGCCAATCGAAGCTCATTGCCACTAACCAAAACAGCCCCACAACCTAAACTTCTCAAATGCTGTAAAATCATGAAATTATTATTGGCCTTAATTGCGTAGCCGATAATCGAATTCAATCCCTCTAAAGCATCCTTGTAAGCCTCGACATTTCTAGTTATTTGAGGCTTACTGTAAAGATAAAATGGCCTTCTTTCAACGGCCTCCATGACTTCTTGAACCTTTAGGTTCTCACAGTATAAATATCCATCGTCTTTTTTGGTGAAACAATGCTCGAATTTTTGGGTTTGTGGAGGTGTTTGAGATATGATTGCTCGGATTCCGAGGGTTTTGGAATTGGATTTGACGGAAATTAGGGTTTTGGGTGTGATCGAGTTTGAAGAACGATTTAGGGCTTTGGTGAAAGAAAGTGATCGAAGTTGAAGGTGAGAAGAAGAAGCAACCGCCATTGACGAGGGAGCTGAGTGAAGGCAAAGTGATGCAGCTTTTCTTCTACAACCTAAAAGAGCACGGGTTTTTGACTGAAAATGTGTTTTAGGGTAAATTACAAACATCATCCCCAAAGTTTGTGAAATCTATGGTTTTAGTCCCTAACTTTTGGAAAATCTAAGAAACATCATCAAGGTTCAATTTTGTTACGGTTTCAGTCCTAGATCATCAGGATTGTTAAATTGGATCAGTTAAGTGCCTCACAGAGGGGTAATTTAGTCTTTTCCCATTTACTTTTTATAAAAAAAATTATTATACAAGTTATTAAAGTTTCAATACAACCACTAAAAAACGAAAAAAAAAAAAAAGAATCAAAATCCTTCATATCAACGTTCCATCATCCATGTGCTACCAAAGTTAAGTTTGGACATCAACAAAACACAACAACTTCGTATAACAATTATTATATTTAAGGTAATAAAACTCTATCTTTAAATTTTTATAAAACCGTTCTGGTATACATGTTTGCAATACAGATTTTCAGTTTCTGCTAATAAAAAATGATAAATTATATCAAAATGGAAGACATTATCTTCTACTTCTATTTCTATTTTTCAAAGTTTTATTTTTGAAGGATTGTATTACAATTAAAATAACATAATATAATTTTATATATACAAAAGATTTGATTGATTTTATTTTATTAAAAATTAAAAACCTTTATTGGAGATGTTTTTGCGAATATTTTCTAAAATAATCAGAGTAAAATACCAAAAAAAAGTTTATTTTAATACAGTTTCCTAAAAAGAGGGAGGTGGCGCCCATTCTTGCTAGGAGAGCTCAAACTGTAACTTTTCAGGATACCGTGTTTCAAATGCCGGACTTCCTGTCGACTTGCTATGTGTAACTCCAATTGCAATTAATATATATTGCCTTTATTTCAAAAAAGGAAAACAACAATGACCATTTTCATAATAAATGGAGTGGACCACCATACCTTCCACCTAAATTAGATGACTCACTGTTAAGGCATGATTATAAATTAAATATTTTTATAAAAAAATAGTTTTGTTAAAGCCTGTATAAAAATTTGCTACAGCAAATTATTCTATCTATTAGAAATACAAAATAAGAAATGTTGTCTTTTTCTAATAAAATCATGAAAATGATATGATTTTCTTTAATCATTGATTAATATAAAATATCTATTCAAACAAGAAGATTAAATATTATGAGAAGATAATAAATAAATATTAAAGAAACGTTCATACGTGAATTATTGGAAAAATCTATTTGAACATGTATAAGTGAATCTAAATGAATGACAATCCAATCCAATCTCATTTTACTAAATGACAAAATAACAAACTAAAAAGAAAATTAAAAAGCATCATATATATATATATATAGATAGGATCACAATCCAATCTCGGTTTGCAATTTTTTTCACTTTTTTAATTAAATTAATTTGACACATGTTGGTATTTGATTGGTTAGCTTAATATTTTTTACCATAAATCTTATCACCATAAAAAGATAGCTTTAACAAAAATATTAAAAAATAAAAAATATATCAAAATTCATATTTTTCAGTTCTCTAAAAATAGAGACCAAAATTGATATTTTTTTATCACACCAATCTTTCTCTCTATTTGTATCTCGTGTTTTTTTATTTTCAATTGTAATTTTTTAATTATAATTATATTTTAAAATGTCAAATAGTTTTTTTTATCTATTTTTCATATTAAGAATAATAAAAAGAATATTTTAGATATAATAAAATATTAAATATATATATATATATTGAATATTTTAAAAATATTTGAGATTGGATTGGATCACTAATAAATCATAGAAAATGTAAGATTGAATTGAGTTTGAAAATTAAATAGGTGAAAGAGAAATAAAAGAATTTTTTAATAGAGATGTGATTGGATTGGATTGGTTTGTTGATAAACATACTAACATAGTCTTTAAAAAAACTTTTTCAAGTATTTTCAAACTTCAATTTACATATGAACCTCTAACTAACCTTCTTTTCTTACATTTTCATGATATTTAGCTATATTATTTGAATTGACCCCTTCATGGATATAGTTTAACTTGAGGAATTTTTTATTTTACCAAAACTTGTATGTCATGATGTTGATTTCTTGAAAATAAATATAGCAATCAACATCATATGTTAACAAAAATAAAATAACTTGTTTTGATGGACAACTGTTTTGTTTTTTTTCGTACTTGACTTGTTAGGATAGAATCTAAAAGATATTTATATCTAAGAATATAAGAATCGAAAAAGGTTTGAAAGAAAGACAAGTTATCTTTTTAAATCATATTGAAATATTGTCGTCTAACTGAATCAAATATTTTTTTTTGCTTGTGAGAGACTATGAAAAATCTTTAATTATAACAGAATCGTGTTTCGGTTGAGTTTGTAAATAGAAATTATTCTAAGAATACCAAACACTCACACAAGCTTGGTAATTGAGTTGATTCTCAGAAGAAGGTTCATAATGAGTTGATGATGCATGCCAAACTAGGGATGTTCATCGGATGAAATTAGGATCAATCTCGTAGCAGGATCCAAATCTTGCATCTGAAGCTGAGAAACTGGAACCCTTAATCCTGTTTCATGATTCGGTTTATTATTCATCCATTCTGATTTTTATTTGTAGTATTGATAGAGTGAGAGATGTGGGTTGGTTATCAGTTTTATGAAATATAATATTGTATTAGAAAGGTTCAAAACTTATCACGTATTAGAAATGATTATCGATTAGTTTACAAATATAGCTTTATGAAATTGTATGAATAACTGTAATGAGGTGGGTTCAAACGAGAACGTTAACTATTTAAGAAAATACGAGAACGGCCGCTCTTGTACAAAATCATGCATGATTCACGTACAAAATCATATATGATTCACGCGACTTGTCCCGCGACTTTTAAAAGTCGCGGTCAAAGTCGCTTGCGTCCAATTTTTGCAGTTAGTGTAAAATCACATGTGATTTTGCACATGAGCAACCGTTTTCGTGTTTTCTTAAAAAATTAGCGTTCTCGATTGAACCTTCCTTTAACTGTAATAGCTCGTAACGTTTAATTTTAAGATGTTTGTATTAATTAACACTATTTAGTTTTTATATTTTTTAAATATAATATAGTATTGATATATAGTCAAAGTAGTTAAGTTAGTTAACAAGTAACAAAGATTTATCCCGCTGGCTGTGTGGTGAGGCACTCTGTCCCCTGCACATGTATGACAAACTGTACACATACACATACACATACACATACATACAATATGATGTACATACATATATATATATATATATATATATATATATATATTTATGTATGTATATATATGTATTATATACACATAGCCATGAAAGCGACATGCATACATACATGAGTCAGGACAGAGATGTAGACATGACATTAATAGTGGCTGCCATGTCTAAAATTACATATATGATCATGGCGATTGAAGAAGACGTTGTCAAATTAAATACAAAAATCTCTCGATTCAATGGATGGTTCTCAATTTCTTAGGGATTTGCTTTTTGGATGATGAGATATTAAAAACAACCTCCCCTTTCTTCTTCTTCTTCAACTCTCCTGCCATATTTTTGGCACTGGTAATCTCCGCTCTCTTAATTCTCTGCGATTTCTAACTCAAAATCGCAACTCGTTTTTGTAATCTCTACCTTAACTCTCTGATTTTTACATCTTCCTAGGGTTTTATTAGTTGTGTTACGTGCATTCAATTTTCGTTATTAAAGTTCAAAACCCTTGCAATTGAATTGAGTTTGGATGAATTCGTATGATTTTTATATGTATAGTCGATAAATTTTTTGTATATCTATTATGATCATAAGCTCAATTGCAATATTGTGGAATATAGAATTTGTATATGGATTGTTGCAATACTATGAATTCGCAACTTCAGTTCCTTCTGGTTTTTGAATTTAAACTTTGAGCATATCATATGAATCTCTGCAATTCTGATATGAATTTGGTACAAGGTGTAGGCATTTCGGCCAGCAAACTTACGTAGCTGCAATCATGACTGCCACAATGTCAGTCGGTATGTATTCTTTGTTTCAATACTCAATATTTTCTCCGTTAGTAAGCTGTTTGCAGGATCCATGTTTCAACTTTAGGCCATTTGTAATTGTAGCCATGGAGTTAAAGAATAACAATATATATAGGAGAAAATGCAATGAGATTTCGGAATTACCATGCCATGTTAAGCTTCTTCTCCTTTTGGTGATAACCAATTTTTCATAATTTACTCATAAGATCTTTGAATTATCGATAGCATATAGCTGACAAATTGGGAATGAAATAGATTATAAGTGTGGTCTCGATTTGACCGTAGCACAGAAATATCGAGTACAACTAGGATAGGTTTAATGGAGGTAAAAATACACACAAGGGTAAAAGCTAACAACTACAGAAGCAACAAATCATTTACAGTGGTGTGTTTCATTCATTTAAATCATAGGTGTTAAAAAGCAAAGCAAGTACCATCTGCCCACTACAGATCATCCAACAGTTGCATAAAATCCAATGTCTTTACTTAGGGGCTGTTTGTTTACCTCTTAATAGTTCCATTAAGACGCAACCCATGAATCGCAAAGAGGCGAATCTTGTTTGGCAAAAAAAAAGTCTGTCACTTAATGGTTCTATAACCCTCTGAATGATTTTGTATCTTGGGCCTCCCTTAACCATTCAACGCCCTAATTTCATTCTGAATAATTACCAAACAACCATATTTCATTTTGCACTATATCAAGAGCCACTTAATCATTCTGCACCAAATCATCCAGCAACTGCGAAACAGCCCCTTACATAACTTTTCAACAGGTTTAGAAAAAACTGACGTAGAGAACTCTGAGGAGAAGAAGTCTAAGCTATCATTTAAGCGGAGGGCAATAAATGCCTCCAACAAATTCAGGACTTCCTTTGGCAAGAAGAGCAGGAAGAACGGCAGGCTCACTTCTGTTGTTGAGGATGAGCATGATGCAGAAGAATTGAAGGCAGTTGATGCTTTACGTCAATCTTTGATCTTGGAAGAACTATTACCTGCAAAGCATGATGACTACCACATGATGCTAAGGTGATTACAGCTTTTCTGTAAAAAAAAGAAACCCCTTTTGAGTTCGTTATTGCTTTCATTCACGATGCTTTTTGGCATGGTAAAAACAGATTTTTGAAGGCTAGGAAATTTGATATTGAGAAGACCAAGCAAATGTGGACTGATATGATCAAGTGGAGGAAGGATTATGGCACAGACACCATCATGGAGGTATTTGTTCGAATACATTTTATAACCATCTATTGGAATGGCTCAATATGCTACAATTCTTAGATTTGCACCTCTTTTGTTTAGGATTTTGATTTCAAGGAGAAAGAGGATGTTGTCAAACACTATCCTCAAGGACACCACGGGGTTGATAAGAATGGTAGACCTGTCTATATTGAGCAACTTGGTAAGGTTGATGCTACCAAGCTCATGCAAGCCACGACCCTCGAGCGTTATGTCAAGTACCATGTGATGGAGTTCGAAAGGACCTTTATTGATAAGTTCCCATCTTGCTCAATCGCTGCAAAAAAGCACATTGATCAAAGCACCACCATTCTTGACGTACAAGGAGTGGTAAGTCCGTCAATTTTACATATTACAGCACATGGGAAGTTCATTTAGGACCCGTAGATATTATAAGAACCAACTATTAATGAATTATTCATTAGGAATATATACTTTGAACCAACTATTTATGAATTATTCATTATGAATATATACTCAACTATTTATGAATATTATTCTTCACGAATATCATGCATTTTCATTATTCACGATACTCATTATGAATATCTATCACAATATTCATCGTTAATAATTCATGAATAGGTTCTCATGATTCTCAAATGAACCTGCCCCTTACAATACATGCCTAAACCACTACTCGTAGGGTTTACCTCTTCAAGATGCAAAATTGCCAAATATTGTAATACTTTGCCTTGCTTGTGGATCAGGGACTGAAAAGCATGAACAAATCTGCTAGGGAACTTATCCAGTGTCTCCAGAACATTGATGGAAACAACTACCCTGAGGTACTTAGTTTCTAAAATCTCAAATTTATGAATTGGAGGTTAAAGTACACATTTTTATTTGAACAATTTTCTATTGTTGATATTTATTCAACCTTTTGTACCTTATAGACTCTCAACCGCATGTACATCATCAACGCGGGCTCTGGATTTAGGCTTTTGTGGAGCACAGTCAAATCCTTCCTTGATCCAAAGACCACCTCTAAGATTCATGTAAGTCCATCTTATCTATTAACCCGAAAGAGAACTCCATATGTGAGAATTCTGTGTGAGCTTTTCTGTATATGATTATTATATACTTAAAAAGAGACTTGAAAAGTAACTGGATTTATCTACATATAGATTTTGGGCACCAAGTACCAAAGCCAGCTCCTGGAAATGATTGATGCCAGGTACTTTTACAAAATTATCCTTCCAAATCTACATTCAGCATTTGCAATTTGCTAGATAATGACAATTTAAAGTAGTTCCACCTTTTAACTTAAAACTCATATGCATATTTTCTATATGTGGGCAGTGAACTTCCGGAGTTCCTCGGTGGTACCTGTACCTGTGCTGATAAAGGTGGCTGCATGCGCTCAGACAAGGGCCCATGGCAAGACCCAGAGATCATCAAGGTATTAATTACTTCCACAATTTCCTTGCCTTCAAAAATCTTGTATCCATCTTTAATTAGATGCTAAATGTGTTGGTGATTTGGTGTTGCAGATGGTCCGTAGTGGTCAGCACAAATGTTCAACGAATACAATCCCAGAAGAGAAGATCATTTCCGTGGACCAGTCTTCAAACATGGTATTTTCCCTTCGCAACATTTAGGGTGCGTTTGGTATGCATACCGGATAGAACAAGACGGGTTCAGCGTTTGGTAAGACAGAACTGGACAGAACAGAACAGATAAAATTGTTTATATATTTTGATTAATTATGTAATTTATTAAATTATAATGAAATAAATATTTTTTATAACAAAATAAATTATTAGAAAGTTTTCTTCAAGACGATTAAAATGACACCAAAATAAATAAAAAACATGTAGTTTCCGATTTTTATTTTCTAATCTTTTCTATATTTTTTTACTATTAGTATTTAATAATTTACATAAATTAATCAAAACATAGAAATCATATGATAATAAAAAAATTTACTATTACTATTTTGATGTTTTAGAAGAGAATTACATTTTATTTTGAGATTATATCGGTAAAACATCCTTGTTCCAACTTGTTCCATGGCCCATGGGGTGGGGGTGGAACAGGGCTGTTCCACTATGTTCCTGTCTGTTCCACATAAAAATCATGCCAAACGTGGGACAGACCGGACCGTGATCCATGTCCTGTCCTGTGTACCAAACGCACCCTTAGCGTCATTTTCTTTTTGAGACACCCAGAGGAGACTGACCTTCGTTCCTTCCACAGAAAAAATGTGTTTCCAAGAAAGATACTGAATCTTCAAAAAACCAGGAGGACATCAAACAACCAAGTCTCCCTCCACTTGTGGAAAAAGTAAGTCTCTGAAATATTTTTTTAAGTATATAATATTTATATATGGCAAAACTCACATAGACTCTTCACCCTTTGGTGAGTCTTGAACCCTTGACCTCCGGGAGGCTGCCTTACATGAAGTTTGCTTTGAATCGATTTGTAGGCTCAGGTAAAAAACCACCACCTAACTGCGGGTGAGAGTAATGACTACCCACCCATGGTTGACAAGGCTGTGGATCACACAAAACCAAAACAGAAGTTAACCATCCCGAAAAATACAGATTATTATCCGATCCACAATGATTGCAGAGCTAGTGATGGGCTAGGCAACCAGCTGTTTACGGGTATGATGACTTTGGTGATGGGAGTTATGACCATGGTCCGTATGACACACAACATGCCCAAAAAACTTACGGATGCGACACTGTATTCTAGTAGCATCCATGATGATGATGATATGGTAAAAAGACATAACAGTCCTTATAAGTTGCAAGCACCCGCGGTCTCTTCTGTTGAGTACTTGGGCATTATGAAGCGTTTGGGAGACTTGGAGGAGAAGGTTGTTGTCCTCAACAACCAACCGGTGGAGATGTCCCCGGAGAAAGAGGACATGCTTAATAAGACTTTGTCTCGTGTAGAAGCCTTGGAGGTTGAGCTTGCTGCCACCAAAAAGGTACTTCAAACACTTTAAATCTCTTGTCCCCAAATCCCATGTCTCCTCGTTGTCCACCAATCACGTGAAGACACATCATCATGTTATTGAGGAGAGAGAATATAAAAGGAATTAAAACAAAATATGATGTGTCTTCGAGTGATTGGTGGGACAGGGAGAGGGATACAAGATTTATATTCATCATAATCATTTTTTCTTGAGTTAAGAAAACTTCATATTGGTGAAAGTAGAGTGGATCTTGAAAACATTTAAAACGACAACCTTGAGACTAGTTTCAGTAATTTGGCTTCCTATTTTGTGTAACGTACTTTGAAAATCTTCATTTTGGTACCTCAGATGTCATGTCTTAAAAGATTTTAATGCCCAAAATAGGAATTACAAAGTATTTTGAGGTATTACCAAATGAAGGTTTTAAAAGTAGGTTACACAAAATAGGAATCAGGGCAAATTATGCTGCCCAGTTATTAGCTTATACTCTAAGTATTATTTTCAATTCTAAATGCAGTCTCTTGAGGAATCCCTTTCCCAACAACGAGAGCTCGTAGCATACCTTGAGAAGAAGAAGAAGAAAAAGAAGAGATTTTTCCGTTTCTGAAAATGCAAGTCAAAAGTAAGGCGATACGAACGAATTGTAGGAAGAAAAGGAACGCGAGAACCCTTTTAATGGCGGTGATGTGGATTTTTGAGACCCCTGCATTTGTGAAGGTTTGTTTTTGTAAAGAGTTCAAAGTTGTGTATAAATATTTCATTAACATTGTTTGATATTCTTCCTTATAAGTTGTGTGTGTACCTTTTGAATAAAGTTTAAGATTGGAATTTGACAGATTTTTTAGTTCTCCATTACAAAAGTGTTCTATTCTGACACCGAACCAAACCAAACAAACCCAGTATATCCTGCTCGAAACCAGGGTCTAGGCAGGGTAAAAAATTGAATGGCTCTCCACTTTAGCCCCCTTTTTTTAACTGTATCAATATCCCAATTTCTTTCTCCAAAACCTAACAACCTCTGATCCAAACAGAGTCTGGTTTCATATGATGAAATAGAGTTTGGCAACAAATCAACGAACAAAAAATATTAAGACATGGTATCGCAAATCGATCGACTGGTATGTCTGTGTAAGTCTCATAAAGATCGACTCACATGTCCGTATAGATCAACTAATGATAGTTTTTGACTGAAGAACTACACATTTTATATCACCGTGTCCAATTCAACCATTTATTTATCAACCACATTTTATGGTGTCACACTCATTTTGTGATTCCACTTCGAAAAATTCATGCATCCATCCATGAGTATGTATGTACATTTGTTTTAAACTCCACATGATACTCTAGTGGTTTAGTCAAATGAGAACAATCAAACTTGAAACGTTGAAATTTAATTTGTGTTCAAGTTTTAGAATCATATATAGATATAAAAATCGGAAGAAAAATAAATAAGGAAATTAATTAAAATGGACCAAGTTCGTAATTGTGTTACAGAAATACCCCATCTCTCTCCCGGTTTACAAAAATACACATTTCTCCCGCGATTTGACCCTAGAACGCGGTTAAAATAAAATAAAAACATCCGCGATTTGTTCCCTCAACCGCGGATTAAATGTGAACCCTTTTTTAAAACTCCAAATCGAGGAGAGTCCTTTTTTAAATTCCAAATCGATTTGTGCATCGCGAATATAATTTTTTAGACATTATTTTAAGGCCATCAGTACCGCATGCGGGCTCGGGCTCGGGTAGGGAGGGTTCCAGCGGGTTGTGGTACGGGGGTAGCGGGCTTGGGGGTAGCGGGCTTGAAAACCCGAGAAACCCGAGGCTTTATTTGTTTTTTTTTTAATTTTTTTATAAATAATTTGAAAATAAAGCCGTTGGCAACGGCTCCTTTTAAAAAAAAATTAATTTTTTTTTCAATTTAATCACACTATATATATTAATCCAAACCTCTTATTTTTTCACACCAAAATCTCTCAAATTCTCTCAAACTCTCTCAAACTCTCTCAAACTCTCTCAAATTTCATCATGAATCCAAACAAAACACCTACATCCCGTCGTAACCGACCGGATACACCGCAACCGCAAGAAGACCCGGAGCTTGGTTTCCAAGCGTTTTCACAACAAGATTATCATCCGCAATTTTCACAACAATTTCCGCCACAATTTCCGCAACAATTTTTCCAACAATTTCCCCAACAATTTCCTTACCAATTTACACGTCCCGGTTTGATTCAACAAGGTTTTTCTCATGCCAACTACAATCTTCCTTCACCCGCAATCGATCTCGACGACGACATTGTTCCGGAAACCCAACATTTTGGCCCGCACACACCACAATTCATCTCCACACAACAATCTATCCCGGAACCATCAAACCCGACACCAACGAGAAAAGGAAAAAACAAAAAATATGAAAATAGAGCCGCCAAACAGATGTGGAGTCAAGGCGAGGAACTCGCGTTAGTGTCGGCGTGGGTTGACGTTTCGGAGGACCCCGTTGTCGGTAACGCACAAACCGGTGGTAATATTTTTATTGTTATTATTATTATTATTATTGTTATTATTATTAATATTAATATTATTAATATTATTATTATTCTTGTTAATATTCTTATACTTGAATTTACATAAATGTAGAAAGTTTTTGGACCCGAATCGGGCAAGTGTTCTTTAGTTTTATGGGTCGCGGAAATTATCGAACGATTCATCAACTCAACACCAAGTTCAACGACCTCAATAAAAAAATAAATTCTTTTGGCGGCATCTACAACAGCTTGGTCACTAATAGATCAAGCGGAATGAGTGAGGCCGACATTTCACGAACGGCACACGAACGGTACCGAGCACAACTTGGGTTTGCTTTCACTCACGAACAAGCTTGGGAAGTCCTCAAAAAATGTCCAAAATGGGGAGCCGTTCCAACGATGACGACAACTTCATCGCGGGGTTCAAAACGTACAAAACCTTCCGATGATGACGATGAAGACGTCAACGAGGTCGAGCAACTTCAACGACCCATCGGGAGAAACAAGGCAAAAAAAACATCAACGAGTAATACGAGCGGGTCGAATACGAACGAAAGTGTTACTCAGTTGTTGACGAAGTTCAACGAGAAGATTGATGATACAATGGAGTACAAAATGAAAAAACTCGAACTCGAACGAGAAAAGTTGGAACTCGAACGAGAAAAACGATTTGATAAAGACTTCGAGTTTTTTATAACCCCGCATGATCACCTTACGGGAGATATTTTGAGGGCTACTTTGGCGAAGAAAGAGAGAATTAGAAAATTACATAATTTTGGGTAATTTTTTATTTTTTATTTTTTATTTTTTTTAGTGTTTTGTATTTTGTAATTTTTATTTTTAATGAATGATATGAATTTTTATTTTTATTATTTATCTTATTTTTATTTATTAAAAAATATATAAATATTTTTATTTTGTTAAATAATTAAATGTATAAATAAAACAATTAAAAAAAATGAGGTGGCAAGAGGGCTTGAGGGTTCCCGCTACGCCACTTTAGGGCTTGAGGGTTTGAGGAGAGGGTTAGGAGAAAAGCTGATGTGGCGCTTGAGGGCTTGAGGGCAGCGCTACGGATGGCCTAATGTGTGCATCCTATGACCAGTGGCGGATGTAAGGTTTAAAAGGGGGTGGACATGACCCCAGTCAAAAGTCAAAAAAAATTATAGTCAAGTTAATTTTTTTTTTTAACATTTACCCTTCAATCCCCCCAATAAAAAAATTAGGGGACCCCATGTTTGAGAGAGATCAACTTATGTAATCACTTATTATTAATTATAATGATATGGTACATTAGTATTTTTTTTGTTAACTGCTTAAGGGACCCCATTCTATAAATTTCCTGGATCCGCCACTGATCCTATCCCCATAGGTCTCAGTTTATGATTTGTGCATCGCGGATATAATTTTTTAGACATTATTTTAAAGTGTGCATCAAAAAACAAAGTTAAAAACACTATATGGGTGGTCATAAATCTCGCGGACAAAATTAAAGTCATAAATCTTGCGGACAAAATGAGTGCAATAAATACTTCACTTAATAATATTGAGGGAGTCCACGATAGAGAGTAAAATTGCGGGATAAATAGGTATTTTTTTAAACAGAAAGAAATATAAGGTATTTTTGTAAATAAAAAACGAACTTGGCCCATTTTAATTAATTTCCCAAATAAATAGGATATATGAGCAAATATTAAGTTTTATTGGGACCTTCATTGCCCAAGCAAATATTAAATAATTAATATTGGGACCTTTTATAGTATTTTGTCATAATTAATGCTCTTTTTTAGTTATAAAAACAAAACAATTATACAATATCAAATGTTTGTTATAGGAAGAATAATCCCCCAAAAATTAAAATTATTTTAATTCTTACATTAATCAATTCATTATTTCATGAAAATAAAATGATTTGTATATATATATATTTATAAATAGTACAAATTTTAGAAAATAAACTACCAGTTTTTGTTCCCTCATTATGATACGTGTGAGAGTGAGACTCACTCTTACACAACATTTTTGCTTATTTTATGAAAAAACAAAAAACTCTGAAAAGTAATCATTTTATAAAAATCCATCTAAAAACGGTCATTTTAGATGATTTACCAAACCAAATTCGTCATTACCTAACTCGAGTATGTCGAAAAAAATTATTAGGTTTGGGACTTTGGGTCTAAGAAATGTCTTTATATTACTTTTTGAATTTGTCACGTGCAAAATAACTCTAACCCCCACCTCACCCCAACCCCCTCACTTGTAAATAGGGGTGCTCAAAAATCCGATCAACCCGATCAATCCAACTCAACTCAACCCAACCCAAAGTAACCCGAATTCAATCGAGTTGTAAAATCATCAAACCGTATGTATTAGGTTGATATCGGGTTACGATTATTTAAAACCAACCTAACCCGATGAACCTGATATTCTGTTTTTTTGGATTTAATATGATTGTTAAGTATATACTAATATATATATATTAGACAACTACACCATTACGTACTATCTTTATATACATATATTTTCAATCTCTTATCAATCTCTATATAACTTCTTTATATATATATATAGGCCATGGATATTTTACAAACCATACAAAACTAACAAACTATGCAAACCATCTTATCACCGTAGGATTGATCTGTAGAATCTTTTTGTTGTTTTCACGGTTTCTAATGTGTACAGGGGCAATATAGGTATTTGACTTTTTTTATTGTTTTTGTATTTTTTTTTAATAAATTAATTAGTGTCGCTAATCATCCCAGAAATTTTAGGAAGGTTTTTTATTTGGTAGTTATCCTTAAAGATCATCTGAATATTCTATTGATTATCACGATTCAAACGTAATAACTGGAAACAAATTTTCCGTTCATTCTGAGTATTGCTTCAATCAAATTCCGGCAATGGGTGGTTCCGATATCGCATCTTCTTCCAAGCTTCAAGAGTTTGTTTGTGCAGAAGATGCAATGGTTTCATCATATTCCAGTTGTAATTTTTTTTTTGAAATGCAAGGATATTATTACCAAGCCACCAAAGTGGGGCACCAATAGAAGGCAAACATGTACCTGGAGCACTAATGCTAAGGTTTGTAAGACACAAACCAACAGCCACAACTAGAGCCAAAAAACAAACAACCAACACTCAACTAATTCAAACATAAAAGAAGCAGAAACTTTTTTTTTGAAAGGCAAGCAACATTTTATTCCACTAAAACCTTTACAAATAAAACCCCAAATAACAGCTCCAACACTAAAAAGGAAAACCAAATCAGGTCACAGCATCTGAACCAGAACAGACCGAACATGGGACTAAGACAACCCCCAAACAGCAGCAAAACAAGCAGCTTAATGGGAATAGCTTAAAGGTATCTGCATAAACCAAGACTGGGCCAAATTCAACAATTGAAACCCCATCCAACCGACCCCCAAACAGCAGTAAACCAATCAGCAGCTTAATGGCATCTTAATGACAACTTTAAAGGCCATAGCTTAATGGAATCTGGATAAACCAAACCTGGGCCAAATCCACAATTGAAACCTCATCCAGCAGGCCCCAAACAGCAAGTTTTTCAACCAACGGCTTAATGGCAGCTTAATGGAAATATCTTAATGGTATGTGCATAAATCAAGCCTGGACCAAACCCAACAATTGAAACCCCATTCGGCCGACCCCAATAACAAGTGAACCAACAGTTTAATGGTAGTAGCTTAAGCTACTTAATGGGTTAAGCTGCTGCCGTTTCGCTGCTGTTCCACCCTGCATGAGTTGCCTCCGGCCTTCCTGGATCAGATGCCCTCCAATACCCTCTGTGTGATGTAGCTGAAGCCAGTCAGCACCTGCTGCTGAACCAAGCACCCATGCGTCCTGCAGTGAACCAGCACACTTACAGACAGCAAAACATAAGCAATGAGGAGCCCTGTCGCTGAACCGGCGATCTTGAGCAACCGATATTCCAGTTGTATTGACTACAAAGATTTAGTTTTAAAAAAAATGATTTGAGGATGAAATCATGAAAACATTTTTTTATTTATTTACATTTTTGTATTTTCTATACCAAGTGTCATTCATTTTGATGTCAAACAGTAAAATTCAGTGTCCTTTGTTTCCTTCAATGTTTCAGTTGCTAACGGTACTATGTCAACTGAATGACATTCCAGTTATATCATTGAAAACAAGTTTTCCTTCCAAAAATGCTACAAAAATAACTAAAAACCAATTCCCATTAAAAAACCCAATCCAGGATCCAAAACATCGGTCAAATACCCATAATATTTAAGCAAAGCAAAATAAAGTTCTGGATGTTTAACACAGATTCGAAGCATTAAAGTAAGTAGTTTTTTCAGAAATTCAAATATGATCCAGCAAGCTTAGAGAGGAAGCCTTTCATGACGTGTGTGTTCCTTGCATTCTGATTAAGTTGTGCTCGACTATCCTCTTCGATTTTGAACCATTTTTTCTACCTCCGCTTCCACGTACGCCTTCTTTCGGTTGCAGTTGCTTAAAAGAATCTTCGCTGCGTATTTAACCCTTAATTCCGCCAGCTGGGTGTCTTGAGCAGGACCTTCTGATGCTAGTCCTGTACGCCATCCCTTATTCAAACCCATGTAGGTTTCCATGTGCCGCATCGCGAATATCCCATGGTCTTCTAAGTTCCTTGTTGTTTGCCATTCCATTTGAAGCCTTTCTTGACCCACTTCATCAAGTATTTTTCCCGCAGGATGTCCAACGGTAACCAAGTGTTTTATCATCATCATTTCCTGAAATGTGATTAGACAATTACTGTTTCATTGTGTGTTTAATTGGAACATGGAGTTTAATATACAGTTGGATAGTAATGAAATTAGATGTTGGATATTTCAACGATTATTAGAGTCCATAGTAAAGTCAATTCCATATGGTGTAGGATATTTCATACCTGTTTTTTCTTCCGTAGTCAAACCTTCCGGCAATGACTCAACCCCTGTAAAGTTTTCTTAGTTAGATACTTTTCAAAATGTTTAAATTTCATCCTAAAAAACTGAAAAACGTTTGTCATATTACCTGAAACGGGAGCGCCCACACAATGGTTTTCTTTGTCATTCAGACTGATTGGTGCACCTTGGATAATTGTATTGCAGTTTGTTACTATTCAATCATTCACAGAAATAAATGTGTTCATGTACAAATATTTTGCAGTTTGTTGAATGTGGTGGAAAAATGTTATTGGTTTCAAATTGTGTCTGTATACCAAAATGATTCTATCATTATCCATTCAATATATTGTATTCATTAAATGAATATATAAAATTCAGACAGTGAACATGGATTCATCGAATGCATACCACATTTGATTAATGTTCACCACCAAAAAAAGCTTGTTTTCAATCAGTGTTTGGGGATGCTTCTCATTTCCTGAAGCTCTATTCGTTGTATGCATATAAGTGGGATTATGTATGTTGAGTGTGGTTACATTCAATGAATTTCCACATCATAACAAATCCTAATCTGTAATTTTATGTTCATTTTATGAAAAATTTGACAATCATAACATGAACTCATATTTCAGTAACAAAACTTTGAAAGTATTCCCCATTTCTCTTGTTTAATCGGTTTCATCAGAAACCCAAAAAACCCTAAAATTTGTATATGAAACTAAACACAAACCCTAACCTCTTTCTGTAGATGTTTTTCGTTTTCTCCCACTTTAACTGCATCCAAATCGATCATAATCGGTGTTTCAGGAGTGTTCTTAAACTTCGAAAACGGTTGCAGAAGCCGTAGCTATTTCCCCTGGTTCGTCCTGTGAGAAATCAAACAAACAATCGTTTCAGACGGAGGAAAAGAAATCGACGAACAGAGGGATGAAATCAGCAACTTTTTACCCTGATTTCCTTCTGCCATTGATGTTTCTTCTCACTTTGGAACGCCGACGAAGATGCTTTGATTATTCAAAATTGACCACCTAATGAAACTGTTATCTCTCTCGCATTAATTTAGGGATTCTAATTTGCACGAATCCTAATTGCCATGAATAGCGGGGTACGATTCCCTTGATGAAATACCCATTTTGCCCATTTCGCTAGATTTATTAGGAAATAATGTAATTATTTAATTAATAATATTTATTAAAATCAGGTTTTAATTTCAACCGTAGATCTATAATCTATGGTCCAGATTATGGTTGTAGGGTTTGCTAGAATCTATATTATCTTATAATTATCTTTAAAGCATATAGACTAAAAGTCTTAAATCTTTTTCTTTTAATTATATTCCTTTTCTTCATATATTTAAGCAATAAAACTGAAAATTAATTATTGTAGTTATCTTTTCCTATCTCTCTAACAACTTAAACTTAAATCTTTTTTATTTAAAAATTAATTAAATTCATTTTCTTCCTTTATTTAAGCCTGAAAAATATATAATTATTTTGAAAAAAAATATGATTATTCATTTTAGAGAAAAATATCATAAAATTAAAAATCCAACAAACATATTATTAAATCATTTATGAAACTTGAAAATTTCGAAAAACGATTTATTAAACATAAAAATCTTGAAGTTTTTGAAAATATAATTTATAAAACTCAACCAAACAGTTTATGAACATGAAAAAAATCGAAAAAACGGTTTATAGAAGTTAAAAAAATTCATATAACATACTATAATTTAATAAAAATAATTAATGTGATTACATGAATATAAAAACAATTAATTACGATCACAAGATATATTTTCAAAAGTCTTAAAGTCTTAAATCTATTTTTATTTAAAAAATTAATTATATTCATTTTCTTCCTTTATTTAAGCATGCTGATTCTGCTATTTCTATTATTATTTTTAATAAAACTGAAAATTAATTGTTGTAGTTATCTTTTCTTATCTCTCTAACAACTTAAACTCAAATTTTTTTTATTTAAAAAATTAATTAAATTTCTTTTCTTTCTTTATTTAAGCCTAAAAAAACATATAATTATTTTGAAAAAAAATAAGATTATTTATGTTAGAGAAAAATATATTAAAATTAAAAATCCAACAAACAGATTATTAAATCATTTATGAAACTTGAAAATTTCGAAAAAACGATTTATGAAACATAAAAATCTTGAAGTTTTTGAAAAATAATTTATAAACTCAAACAAACAGTTTATGAACATGAAAAAAATCGAAAAAACGGTTTATAGAAGTTAAAAAATTCATATAATACACTATAATTTAATAAAAACAATTAATGCGATTACATGAATATAAAAACAATTAATTACAATCACATGATATATTTTCAAAAGTCTTAAAGTCTTAAATCTTTTTTTATTTAAAAAATTAATTACATTCCTTTTCTTCCTATATTTAAGCAATAAAACTAAAAATTAATTATTGTAGTTATCTTTTCCTATCTCTCTAACAACTTAAGCTCAAATCTTTTTTTATTTAAAAAATTAATTAAATTCCTTTTCTTCCTTTAATTAAGCCTGAAAAATATATAATTATTTTGAAAAAAATATGATTATTCATTTTAGAGAAAAATATATTAAAATTAAAAATCCAACAAACAGATTATTAAATCATTTATGAAACTTGAAAATTTCGAATAACGATTTATGAAACATAAAAATCTTGAAGTTTTTAAAAAAATAATTTATAAAACTCAAACAAACAGTTTATGAACATGAAAAAAATCGAAAAAACGGTTTATAGAAGTTAAAAAAATTCATATAACACACTATAATTTAATAAAAATAATTAATGTGATTACATGAATATAAAAACAATTAATTACGATCACAAGATATATTTTCAAAAGTCTTAAAGTCTTAAAGTTTTAAATCTATTTTTATTTAAAAAATTAATTATATTCATTTTCTTCCTTTATTTAAGCATGCTGATTCTGCTTTTTCTATTATTATTTTTAATAAAACTGAAAACTAATTGTTGTAGTTATCTTTTCTTATCTCTCTAACAACTTAAACTCAAATCTTTTTTATTTAAAAAATTAATTAAATTTATTTTCATCCTTTATTTAAGCCTGGAAATATATAATTATTTTTAAAAAAATCAAGATTATTTATGTTAGAGAATAATGTATTAAAATTAAAAATCCAACAAAGAGATTATTAAATCATTTATGAAACTTGAAAATTTCGAAAAACGATTTATGAAACATAAAAATCTTGAAGTTTTTGAAAAAATAATTTATAAAACTCAAACAAACCGTTTATGAACATGAAAAAAATCGAAAAAAACGGTTTATAGAAGTTAAAAAATTCATATAATACACTATAATTTAATAAAAACAATTAATGCGATTACATGAATATAAAAACAATTAATTACGATCAATTGATATATTTTCAAAAGTCTTAAAGTTTTAAATCTTTTTTATTTAAAAAGATAATTAAATTCATTTTCTTCCTTTATTTAAGTCTGCTAATTCTGCTTTTCTTTTATTATTTTTAATAAAACTAAAAATTAATTGTTGTAGTTATCTATTCCTATCTTTCTAACAACTTAAACTCAAATCTTTTTTTATTTAAAAAATTAATTAAATTCATTTTCTTCTTTTATTTAAGCCTGAAAAATATATAATTATTATGAAAAAATAAGATTATTTATGTTAGAGAAAAATATATTAAAATTAAAAATCCAACAAACAGATTATTAAATCATTTATGAAACTTGAAAATTTCGAAAAACGATTTATGAAACATAAAAATCTTGAAGTTTTTGAAAAAATAATTTATAAAACTCATACAAACATTTTTTTTATGAACATGAAAAAATCGAAAAAACGGTTTATAGAAGTTAAAAAATTCATATAATACACTATAATTTAATAAAAACAATTAATGCGATTACATGAATATAAAAACAATTAATTACGATCACATGATATATTTTCAAAAGTCTTAAAGTCTTAAATCTTTTTTTATTTAAAAAATTAATTAAATTCTTTTTCTTCTTTTATTTAAGCTGCTTTTCTTTTATTATTTTTAATAAAACTGAAAATTAATTGTTATCTCTAAAATCTCTTAATATTATACCCCTCTCTCTCACACGGATCATTTCAATACTTATCTCTAAACTTAATATTATACTCGTCTCTCTCACACGGATCATTTCCCCCAATCTCTCTGAACTCTAATCTCAAACTCCCCAGATTCACTCAGTTAATGCTTATCCCAAACTATGGTTCAGATTAAATCGTTCATCCTCTACCCATATATACATGCATCGGATTCCAGTTCCAATTACAGTTCCATTACAGTTATAGGCCTCTCTATTCCTCAAGGTGTGGGTATTGAATTTATTTGCAGTTGTTGATATTTTTTTTAATTTATTTGCTCAGGTAAGATTTCTATTTCTTCACGGTTTATTCACAGTTAGGTTTGTTTATGTGTCTCTTAAATCGATTTCTTCTCAGATACGAACCAAAGGTTTCTTTCTCCATTCCTTTCACCTCTCCATTGCCTCTATTTTTCAGGTAAAAGTTTAGGGTTTCACGGTTCTCGTAGGGTTTGTTCTGTGGCTTTGGATTTTAACATTTTTGTTTTTTGTTTCTCATACATCCACGATCAAATGATTTGTTTATTTTTCTTCTAGAGTAACAATACTAGGTTTTCTAAGCTCTGTAAATGTTTGCTTTCAGACGAACACACAGAAAAATGGGTTGCATCTCATCGATTTCAGACGAACACGCCCAGGTAATTTTTTGGGTTTCGACAGTAAGCTTCGATTTTGGGTTTCTTCAGATGTTTGCTTCTGAAATTTTGATTTTTCGATTGTTGGGTTTCGATTTTGGGTTTCTTTAGATGTTTGCTTTTGAAATTTTGATTTTTCGATTGTTGGGTTTCGATTTTGGGTTTCTTCAGATGTTTGTTTCTAAAATTTTGATTTTTCAATTGTTGGGTTTTGATTTTGAAACCCTTCTTTTGTTCGATTTAAAAAAATGTTGAAGTTTTAGTAATGGTGAAGTTTGAAGAAAATCGAAGAACCAAAATTGATTGATGGTGGTGGTGCTGAACTTATTTTAATGTGTAACAAAAAGAAAGCATTCAGTTTGGTTATATATATAATTAGTTGTTTTTGAAAAGGCACAGCAGTAAGTTTACCTTTTTTTCTTCAAAACCTCTCCTATGGTTCTTGATATCTAAGTTGTGAATCAATCAGTACCTTTTTGTTTCCAAACATATCTATATTTATACTATATTATCTCACCCATCATCGATGTTCTTACGGTCCTGTCGTTGTTTCAGATGTAAAGTTGTTAAAGCGGAAAGTGAGGAATGCTATTGTGTTTTCTATTAAGGTTTAAAATTGCTTGTTTTTCAGTTTTTTTAGGATCAATGTTATTTGTTTTCTATTAAGGTTTAAAATTATTTTGTTTTCCAACGCTTATATTTGTATATGATCAAATGTTTGTTTGTTTCTCTAATTCGGTTAATATTTTTGGTTCGTCTGATAGATGTAACGAGTTCAAATTAGAATGTTTATGTGTTTTGTTATCAGATTTTAAAAATGAATGCATTGCCTAAAGACAAGTATTCTGACTTTAGATTGTTTGGAACACTATCTCGGGTTTTATTGTTAAGTGCAATGAGTTTAGTTCGTTAATTAAGGTAATTATCTGTTTGTGTATGGGCTTCTGGCGTTTTCTCTTATCAGAACTTCCGGTTGATGCATCCATTTGTTAATCATAACCCCAAAATTTGGATGTTAAAACAGGTGAATTTGAAGTCAATACACAATGCAGGATGATGAGGTTATATGGCAAGTCCTCAGGCATAAGCACTGCAGTTTTATGGCCAAGTGAGTCTTGAGATATCTTTATTGACTCATTTTGTGTAGTACTTCCTCTGTCCATGAGAACAGGACAACTCCATACTTTGTTCATACTGACTTTTGGGAACTTGTTTTCTAATGCTACCTTGCTGTTTTTGGTTTTAATGATTTGTTTAATCAGAATTATGGTTGGGATTTTTTGTCGGAACCCTTACAATTTGACCGGGGTTTGTAATCGGAGCTCATGCCCCCTTGCCAATAGTCGTTACGCTACCATCCGTGATCATGATGGTACTGTCTTTAACATAGTTGTAGACTTTTATTGTATTTTTTTGGTTCTTATCATGTATTTGCTTTGGAACTGAATCTTTAAAATTTGTTGAAAATGTTTTCGTAGCGTGGTTATCATTTGTGTACTTTTATCCATTATTTGGTCTTATATTATTCATTACTTTCTTTGCGGCAGGAGTCATCTACTTGTATATGAAAACTATAGAGAGGGCTCATATGCCAAACAAGTTGTGGGAAAGAGTGAAATTGCCTCGCAATTATGAGAAGGCACTAGAAATTATTGACAAAAATCTGGTATAAAACTTATTTTAGCTCATTTAAACATATGCGAGTATGTTCATAATGTAATTTGGAGAAGTTAAAATTCCAAGTTGTAATGGGTTTTGCAAATTGAATTGACAGATGTACTGGCCAAAGTTTCAATGTGATATCAAGTGGGAGGACTTGATGATTAGAGAATAGATTGGGTGAGATATAAGCTGCATCTGGTTTCTTATATTGACATTAAATTCCAGGTCTATCTTTTTGAAATATTTGACGTTTTCCAAACAATATTGGTGAGTGAATTTTGGAGTTATAGAATTGATTGGTGAGTGTTGTCATAAAAACACTATTGATGGGTTGCTATTGAATAAACTACATCATTATAGCATATAATTTAGTAAGACAATGAGAGATACCTTCAAACTTTTATAACGGAAGCACCTCGTGGTCTTCTGCAAGCTACTGCATATCCCCAACTGCATTAAATGCCTTACTTTGAAACCATGATGTAATTAGAGATCATTCCTGTTTCCTAAATTGGTATTGATGCTCTCTTATAATGGCTACAACATAAAGTGAACGAGTTATGATTTTTGTGAAGTCATAAATAAACTTTAGTAAAATTGACTTGGTTTCTCTTTAAAAGAAAATAGACAAGAATCATGACAAAACTAGGCAAAAGCATAATTGAGGTCAAAACAAATTTTGTTGCATTTTTTCGTGTAAACAGCAAATTACCCGCCAAAATGACAGTAAGAAACCGGTAAATGATTCAGGTCATTCAAAGTAGTTCAAAATTAGCTAAAAGAATCCTCTAGAGGCTATTGGAATGTGTGTGTGTGTGTGTGTGTGTTTTCCTGACAATAGGAGTTACTTTTGCTTTTTCTGTTTTGCATTTATTAGTGATGTTAAAAACCAAACCAACCAACTCAAGTCTCAGGGTAGGATTTAGTACTGGTATTAAACTTGTAACAATATTCTTAGTAAGTTTGAATTTGGAAAAAAAGTGTTTTGAATATTGAGGATAATCGTCGATGTTGTAGGACCCTAGGTTTGACCTTTTCAAGGAAAAAGTTCTTAAGCAGGGAACACCACGACCTCAAAAGTCACTTGGGAGGGGATGGCAAGAGTATAATTCAATTCACTCTCTTAAAAAACATATCCATAGATTTAATTACAATCACCTTAAACATAAAATCAAGTTTACTTTGATGTTCGAACGAGTTAACTGCAACAAATCACCCTACATGCATATTACTAAAAGTGTTCTGACTATTAGGCAAACTCTAAGATACTTCTCCGTCATAACAAAATAGGGTGCTTGTTATAATATAACTCATACATTTCAAATAGAAGCATGCCATGTAAACCAAAATCAATGCCACAATATCTTTGTAATCTAATTTACGTGTGTAAATAGCCAAATCTAATTCCGAAAAGGAGTCCACTCCAAAAATCTAGAAAGAATTTAGGGAGTTTATTTCAGCAACTAGAATAGGAAGAAGTATGGTACACCTTTGACATTATTACTTACTCCAATCGATTTCATTTCGATGTCACATAATATTGTAAAATTAAAACTAAAACAAGACAGTCAATCAACTTATCAATAAAAGAGGTTGCGATTTTCTAAGAAACAAACCTTGAAAAACGTCGAGAGGAAGACGAAATTTGGGGATTTGACGTCGATTTGACGAACGATGATGAATGGGGTGATTGATAACGCCACTTTTTGGCGTTATTTCAGGTTCTCAAACCAACGAGATTGGCTTGTATTCAAGTAACAAGGCGGGTATTTGACGGTTTATTGAGTAATTTACGCAGGATATATAAAAGGCGGCATTCCTCGGAAAAAGAAGCTAAAAAGAGCCCAAAACGAGTCCAAACGAAGCCTAACGGGAGCCCAAAAGCCAAGCCCAAAACCCACGACCGAACCAGGACCCGAACCACGAACCAGAAAACGACCCACGCAGCTAATTGGACACGCGCGACTTACCACGCGACTTGCAAGTCGCGTGGCAAGTGGCGTAACCCACTGTTTCGCGTTTTTCAGCTACAAAATCTGATTTTAGGTCACTTTTTCGGTATCCAACTTTCGGCAGACGACCAGGGGCGATTTCCGGCGACTTTTCGGAGCTTTCGGAGTCACGTTAGAGGGCCGATCACGGAGACAATCATCACGGAACGTAGATACAAGCACGATTGAAGGGAGTTCATCACGTTATTTTTCATGTTTTTAATCTTTCGCGTTACCATGTTTACATACGTAGTTTCATCTTTCTCTCTTGTGTTTGAATCCACCACCGACATGAACTAACCGGTTCGTGTTGGGGGTTGGAATGAATTCGGTTTATAAAGCATGTAACCAGATGATTTGAACTTTTATTGGTTTTTCCTTGATTAATGAAGCATGTGATTTTGTGTTTAATGCCTTTGAAAGTCTAGCTAGCTTTTAATTGATTTATTATTTCCAGTTGAGTTCGAGAGAATTAACTGTTAAATAGAACTAGGAATTGCATGCCTAAGACGATAAATCAGTGATAGAGATATACTGAATAAGTCTTAGTCCCAATTAAACCGTTAGGTTGATATCGAGAGATGAAATCTAGCCAATTTAACATAAATCGAGTACTTAATGTGTTTTGGAATCCATAGGTGAGATCGAGAGATTAAACTTATTCTTTTCAAAATAAAACTCGTTGTGGCTTGAAAGAGAACAACGGTGACTTTAAAAGATTTGGGAATCATTAAGGGGATAAACTGGTAATTGTTTGAGTTGTTTGTGTGTATGTGTAGAACCGGAGGATTTCCAACCCTCAACTTTTCTCTCTATCGAAGTTCCTAAATTGTTCTTTGCTTTGTTTGCGTTTAAGTTGTGATTTGCTAGAATTTAGTTTAAAACCCATCTTCCAAATTCGACAGTCTAGTTAATAAAGCTTATAGTAATTGTGATACTTAGTTCCTAGTTCCCCGTGATTCGATACTCGTACTTCTAAAGTACTATTACTTGACTTCGACCCGTACACTTGCGGTAAGATCCTCGGGGTTTGAAAACCCCGTGTCAAGTTTTTGGCGCCGTTGCCGGGGAACTAGTTGTAATTAATAGCACTACCATCTATAAGCACTATTAGATTGGACATTTTCTTTTATTTCGTGTTTTATTCCATCTCTTTCAGTTTTTTTGGATTACTGACTTTGTTTTTCTTTCTTTTCAGGTACCACTTGGTTTATGCCAAGGACGGCCCGAGGGAAAGAAATTGAAGAACTCGATCTGGAAATAGAGAGAACTGCTCGTCGCCTACGTAAAGAGTCGAAAGCTAGAAAGCAATTGAATATGGGCGACGAGAGACCATCTCCAGAAAGGGTGCCTATGCGGTCGTTTGCCGACCCGAATGTGGCAGCGGCCCGCATAGGTATTCAACCACCCACCACCGCGGCTAATTATTTCGAAATCAAGCCGAGTACCATCGTAATGGTACAACAGAATCAGTTTGGAGGTGCACCGACCGAAGATCCTCATGCACATCTCCGTGCATTCGAGAGGATTTGCAGCACCTTCAAAATCAACGGGATGGAAGAGAATGCGATCAAGCTAAGACTTTTCAGCTTCTCTCTAAAAGGAAGAGCAGAAATTTGGATAGAGGGCCTTCCATCAGACCTTATCACCACTTGGGCACAACTGAAGGCAGCGTTCCTCCAGAAATTCTTCCCACCGGGAAGAACTGCGCAGTTAATGGCCGATCTCACGCACTTCGCGCAATGGGACCAAGAGACGCTATACGAGGCATGGGAGAGGTATAAGGACATGCTGAAGAAATGTCCACATCACGGTCTTCATGGGTGGGTCATAATCCAAACGTTCTTTGGAGGCCTTCACCCGCAATTCAAGAATGACATCACTGCTGCAGCGGGTGGGGCACTCATGAACAAAACCTATGAAGAAGCAGTCGAGCTGATCGAGAACCTCGCCGAACATAGCTACTCCACTCCACGATCATCCATTGCACGAGTAGCGAGTGTTCGGGAATCGGATGAGCTTAAGGAGATCAAAACCCAATTAGCAGCGATTACGAGCCATTTGCAAGCAAGCAGTATTCAAGAATCTGATCAAGTCCATTTTGTGGCAAACCGGAGCCAACCGAGAAACGATCCTTTCTCTAATACTTATAACGAGGGGTGGAAAAGACATCCCAATCTTTCATGGAATCAGCCCGGGCAACCACAATCAGGTAATTTTTCTAACTCTTCTAATTTTGCTCAAACTAATAATGTGTACCGTCCTCCAGGTTTTCAGCAAAGGAATGAAGGACCCTCGATGGAGAAGAAACCGGGATTAGAAGAGATGATGATGAAGTTCATGTCAAAAATGGACAGCACGGTCGGAGAGCTAGCGAGCACGGTGAATACGGTAAAAGCTGCAACTGAGCAGAATACGGCTGCAATAAAGATTCTCGAGAGGCAAGTGGGGCAGATTTCCGAGACCCTACAAAATCGAGCCCCCGGGAAACTTCCGAGTCAACCCGAAAGGCAAAACCGGGAGCATTGCAATGCCATTTATCTGAGAAGTGGCAAGGAGTTGATTAGAGACCCGGTAAGCGAGACTTCATCAAGGAAGACCGGTCTGGAAGAGGAAGAGTTCGAGATGATAGACATGGGCAAGTTAGAGGCTGAGAAAGAGTTTAAGGAGAAGAACAAGAAGAAGGAGGAAGATGTGATTGATCGAGAGAAGCCGAAGGAAAAAGTGGCACCACCGGTCAAGCCGACAACTCCAAGCGTACCTTACCCGAGTAGACTGAAAGCAAATAAGGATGCTGTTAATTTTTCCAAGTTTATCGATGTATTTAAAAAATTAACTATTAACATCCCTTTCGCTGATGCATTGGCGCAAATGCCCTCTTACATGAAGTTCATGAAAGATATTTTATCCAAGAAGAGGGCACTTGACCACCAGTCCACCGTTGCACTCACTGAAGAGTGCAGCGCGATTTTCCAAAATAAGTTGCCCCCGAAGCTCAAAGATCCAGGGAGTTTCTCTATCCCTATTCAAATTGGAAATCTTTCTTTTAATAAAGCTTTATGTGATTTAAGGGCAAGTATTAATTTAATGCCATTATCTATTTTTAGGAAACTCGGACTGGGTGAGGTGCAGCCGACATACATGACGCTGAAGCTCGCGGATAGATCGATCAGATATCCTTACGGAGTGATCGAGGACGTGCTCGTAAAGGTCGGTAAACTCTACTTCCCGGTGGACTTCGTAGTGATAGACATAGACGAGGATGAGGAGGTTCCGTTGATCCTGGGAAGATCATTCCTAGCCACGAGCCGAGCACTGATCGATGTAGAGGAAGGAGAGGTGATCTTCAGAGTTGGTGGCGAGAGAGTGACTTTCAAGATGTTCGAGAAGACGAGAGGTCAAGAGGGAGAGGCATCCGGATCTGGTCATGGAAGACCAAGTGTGAGAGAATCCGCGAAGAATCGCAGGTGTGGGCGATCCAACTCCGTGGATACTGAGCCGAGTTGAAACCGCACAGTCGTGCCACGACTTTAAATACGGCGCTGGGTGGGAGGCAACCCACCAAGGTTAGTTTCCGTTCTTTATTTTTAGTTTTACGCGTGTGTTTAAATAATAAAAAAGCCATAAAAATCGAAAAATCGAAAAAGTCAAAAATAGCTGAAACAGGGACATACGCGAATTGTCACGCGGTTTGCATACCGCGCAGCAAGTCGCGGGGCCCTCTGTTGGTTTTCTGAAATAGAGAGTTACGCGGTCTGCCACGCGACTTGCAAGTCGCGGGCTAAACCGCGGGAGTCCCATTTGCCTCATTTTTCATGTTTCGTGCAGTTTTTATTCCTTTCTTGCTTTGTGTGTTCCTGTTTTCTTGTTTTTCTTTCGTCGTTTGTTTGTTTCTTTTGTGTGTGCGTGCTCTCCCCTCCCTCTCCAAATGCTCAATCTTTTAAGAATCTCCTCTGGCCGGGCAAAACAAGTATGTTCTAATCATTTCTCTGCTCAATCTGTTTTCTTGTTTTTCTTTCGTCGTTTGTTTGTTTCTTTTGTGTGTGCGTGCTCTCCCCTCCCTCTCCAAATGCTCAATCTTTTAAGAATCTCCTCTGGTCGGGCAAAACAAGTATGTTCTAATCATTTCTCTGCTAAAAGAGTGGTGTTTGATGTGTTGTTCTATTTTAATTGCACGAGATGCAACAAACCTAAGTTTCACTTAGGTTTGGGGTGCCTCATTTTTTGAACCATCTACACACTCACCGAGGTTTGGGGTTGGCTTTTATTTGGCAAACCTAGGCCACGGCCTAGGTTTGGGGTGCCTATTTTTGGAAACTTTGGGTAGTCTTTTTATGTTATGCTATATGATGCCTTGCCTGCTCTTCTTAATAACTGCACAATGACTGCGTCGCATCACCTAAGACTTTACTTGCACATTGGGGACAATGTGTGGGTAAGGTTTGGGGTTGCCCAATCGGGCCCAAGTTATGCACGTAGAATTCCTACACTTCTGAGTGTCGAGATCAAAGTAGCTAAAATTTTTGTTTTGAATGATTGAGACCAACCATTGTGGGAAGAATCTTGTGATAGTGACGTGACCGTTAGGGAAAGACCGGGAAAGGACATGACTAGGGACATTAGTGGAGACCACCCGATAGTGAGTTTTGAGCCTAATAAGACGTTTTTCATTTCGAGGGATTCATACACGTAATTCTTATACACTTTTCGAATTCCTTGTCGTGAATGTAGAATGATCTCGCTACATTATTGCATTGAGTAGCAAAGACGAACATCGGGATATTAGGTAAGGGTACAGTAGACCATATCGTGTGGACCTTAAGACATGATTCCAAGCATTTTGTTTCTGTTTAAACCCAGTTTGGCTATCGTTCCCTTTTCACCCTTTCATGTATATCCATTAACCACTTTGCAGCCAAACATTCACCTTTTCGTTTCTAAACCCATCATTACACCCTCAGCCATGAGCCTTAGCCAACCCTATCCGAAAGTGTGTCAATCGGAAGCAGTAATGAACTTAGAGAGATAGAGCGGAAAAGAAAGAAATCAGACCAGTCACGAGAATAAAATGGGTCACTGCAACCCATGAATTAGAAAAGAGGGCCAATGATGCCCCAAATAAATAAAGAGGACCAATGAAGTCCCAACTTGAAAAATAAATAAATAAATAAATATCGTTAGTTAGATAGTCTCTAGTAGAGCTGCATAATAAGTGAGTCAAAGCGACTCCAATAGTGACGAAAAAGGACCAAGTGAGCAAATGTGAAGCAACGAGAAGTTCGGAACTGCCAATGATTGACACGCCGAGGATTTTTGATCCTTTTACCCTTCGTTTCTCAGCCTTAACCTTAGCCCCGTTACAACCGTTATAAAGACCTGGATGATCTTCTGGAAAACGTGATTAGAGTCTAGGACCACCTTTACCGATAGTCCCTGTCTTGTTATTTGATTCCTTCTGAGATCAAAAGTTTGGACATTTGTGCGTCTTTCTTTAGAGTTGTCATGAAATTTGAGTATTCTTGCACATAACCTCCTTAAACATGACAACACGAGCGATAACCTAGGTTCGAGTGCAAAGAGAGTATCCCGTGAGGTAGGGTCGAGGCGAAATGTTTTCCCTAGCATGTCTGGACTTAGTTTAACCCGAACGTAATCGGAACAGTCACGAGTTCAACTCCCAATAGAAGGTCATAGATCGGACAAAATAAAGAATGAGGCGAGAGTGAGATAGATATTCACGGGTATGGGAAATCACCGATGCATCACTTGGTACCGATTGGGAATTGTGCAATTATTATTTTTTTCACTGATATGTGCTTTAATTCTGTTTTATCGCTAATTTGCTTGGGGACAAGCAACGCTCGGTTTGGGGTTGTTGATAACGCCACTTTTTGGCGTTATTTCCGGTTCTCAAACCAACGAGATTGGCTTGTATTCAAGTAACAAGGCGGGTATTTGACGGTTTATTGAGTAATTTACGCAGGATATATAAAAGGCGACATTCCTCGGAAAAAGAAGCTAAAAAGAGCCCAAAACGAGTCCAAACGAAGCCTAACGGGAGCCCAAAAGCCAAGCCCAAAACCCACGACCGAACCAGGACCCGAACCGCGAACCAGAAAACGACCCACGCAGCTAATTGGACACGCGCGACTTACCACGCGACTTGCAAGTCGCGTGGCAAGTGGCGTAACCCACTGTTTCGCGTTTTTCAGCTACAAAATCTGATTTTAGGTCACTTTTTCGGTATCCAACTTTCGGCAGACGACCAGGGGCGATTTCCGGCGACTTTTCGGAGCTTTCGGAGTCACGTTAGAGGGCCGATCACGGAGACAATCATCACGGAACGTAGATACAAGCACGATTGAAGGGAGTTCATCACGTTATTTTTCATGTTTTTAATCTTTCGCGTTACCATGTTTACATACGTAGTTTCATCTTTCTCTCTTGTGTTTGAATCCACCACCGACATGAACTAACCGGTTCGTGTTGGGGGTTGGAATGAATTCGGTTTATAAAGCATGTAACCAGATGATTTGAACTTTTATTGGTTTTTCCTTGATTAATGAAGCATGTGATTTTGTGTTTAATGCCTTTGAAAGTCTAGCTAGCTTTTAATTGATTTATTATTTCCAGTTGAGTTCGAGAGAATTAACTGTTAAATAGAACTAGGAATTGCATGCCTAAGACGATAAATCAGTGATAGAGATATACTGAATAAGTCTTAGTCCCAATTAAACCGTTAGGTTGATATCGAGAGATGAAATCTAGCCAATTTAACATAAATCGAGTACTTAATGTGTTTTGGAATCCATAGGTGAGATCGAGAGATTAAACTTATTCTTTTCAAAATAAAACTCGTTGTGGCTTGAAAGAGAACAACGGTGACTTTAAAAGATTTGGGAATCATTAAGGGGATAAACTGGTAATTGTTTGAGTTGTTTGTGTGTATGTGTAGAACCGGAGGATTTCCAACCCTCAACTTTTCTCTCTATCGAAGTTCCTAAATTGTTCTTTGCTTTGTTTGCGTTTAAGTTGTGATTTGCTAGAATTTAGTTTAAAACCCATCTTCCAAATTCGACAGTCTAGTTAATAAAGCTTATAGTAATTGTGATACTTAGTTCCTAGTTCCCCGTGATTCGATACTCGTACTTCTAAAGTACTATTACTTGACTTCGACCCGTACACTTGCGGTAAGATCCTCGGGGTTTGAAAACCCCGTGTCAGTGATACAGAAGCAGAGAGCTTGGTGGTGATCTTGGGAGATAGAGAATGAAGATGAGAGCAAAGTACGCCATGAAAGAAAACCCTAGGTCAAAAAATGAAGTAGTGGATCGATTCCTATTTCTCAAATCGACGATTGATTACTTTAAACGGTTATCGGGTTCGGGTAATAGGCCCATTTATAGTTTACCCAACATATGGCCCATTTTTAAGTTTATATATAATTCAGTGTGTTTGGACTTTGGATAGGACAATTGTTAGACGAAATTGGATTAGGGGTTAGACCATCTTCAATGAACTCTCTATTTTACTCTCTATATCCTCTCCAATAAACTCTCTATTTTACTCTCTAAAATAGAGAAGTGAATAGTAACTCTATATATATAAAGAGTTACTATTCACTACTCTCTATTTTTTTCTAACTTCTGAAATTACAAATGACCCTTCTATTTTTTAGATTCTTGTATTTTTATTTTATTTGTTGTCTAATACCAATTTTAATAAAATTAGATTTAGATTTATCTTTTAAGTTTTAAATTAATTTAAATTTATCCAACTAAATATGAATTATAACGTTGTTAAAATGATATGATAAAGTTAATAAATATAAGGGTATTGTGAAAATAAAAAATATAAGGATGCAACTTATAAAGTTAATAAATATAAAAGTATTATTGAAAATATATGTAATCAAAATAAAAGAGAATATACTTAGAATATTCTCTTTTAAAGAGTAAAATAGAGTAATACATTGGAGAAGATTTAACACATTCTCTATTTTACTCTTTATAATAAAGAGTAAAATACAGAAATACATTGGAGATGCCCTTAGGCAGTGCTGATGGTTTGGTGCACAATGATTAACAAACTATTATGATATACCAAAAAGTTCAAACCAAAGGGAGTTTACACATCAATTGTGGTTTATCGAGAAGTTTTGAGTGATGGTTGTATATGATTAAAGCATGATTGTAATTTCTATTTTGTTTAAACAAAAATTTAGACTTTTTGGATAAGAAATTGCATTAAGTTTTCATTTTTTTAATCTACGATATATCCCGTCGCATTGTGAAAAACTTTTAATACAATATATGAACCACCAAATATTTTGCAAAATTTTATGTTTAAAACTTAAATGTATCTTGATAGAACTTTAACATCCCCGCCGCATTGCGCGGTTACTCGACTAGTTATATATATAAGCAAATTGAGAAAAATAGTTGGATGCAATATGTTTAAGATTTAAGAAATATAACCAAGTTATTTAAGGTGAAAGGGAATTATGAGTAGTTAAAACAACAAATTCAAGGTTACGAAAATATTTTAATGTACCAAAATACCAACCCGACTAACCCGACCAACTCGTACGGTTTGGGTTGGATTGGGTTGGGTTGCACTTTTGTTTGGGTTGGGTTGGGTTGAGATTTTTCAAACCGCCAAACATTGGGTTGGGTTGTCAAATGTCTTCAACCCGATCAACCCAACCCGTGAGCACCCCTACTTGTAACGAGGTCAATGTATGTAAGTAAGGTTATTTTTGTGCTTATCAAAAGTAATTTTATGATGTCGTATTACATTTTTGCATAAACATTTGTATTATTGTTTTTTAATCTAACGATTGTTTTCCCTATTAAAATATATAAGATGTCTAAATGTAGTCTGAGATGTATTGTGGCTTGTCCAATTTAACTATTTTTCAACAATTGCTTAAAAATTAAGTACAAACAACAATACTTAATAACAGGGTTAATAGTTTCTTAAACTCATTAAGCTTATTAAACAAAATAAACAAACCTCATGGCCCTTAATCTTTGAATATCTGGATTAGACATGCAATCATGGAAAGAAAAACCCTCATTTGGTAATGTTTAGGTTTCGATTTGTCAAAATCTAATGTAATTGAAATGAGTCAAATGACCAATTCCGTTGACGAATTTTCTTGATGTGATTTGCAAAACGAAGATAATTAAATTCAGACAGAATCGCCAAATTCGTTTACCGAAATGAATTCATTGTTCTTTTCGAATATACCATGAATTCATCATTGTTATTTTATGAAAATACCTTATCCAGCCCCCACCGCCATTCATCTTCCCCAACTACTTCACTACCACTAGTCGTTGCTCTCTGTCTCGTTCTCATATTAGATAAGAAACATAAAAAAATGGTAAGATTTGGATCTTCGTCGCTCATCCCCCGTGAGATTTTTGAGACACGCCGACCCACCGGATCTTCGATGGCGATGATTTGTACAACTTTACAATGGTGGTGTTCCAAATCTTTTTCGATGGTGGGGGTGCTTCCAGGTTCCATATATGGGTTTTTAGTATTCGAACATGCAGATAGGGCCGAATATGGAGAGGTAGTCGGACTGAAACTTAAAAACACTTCAATGGCTTGTACATTTAGCACTCAAACTTGTACATTAAATAAAGGAGTAGAATACCAAGTTTACCCTATACGTGAGGGGCTTAACCGATGCTTTTTAACAGAAGTTAGGACAAGGGATGCGATCCATAACGAAATTCAAACCATGACCTAGTCGTGAATTCTAGGGTTCAAGGACCTTTTTTGTAATCAACTTAAAACCACGAGGATGAAATTTGTAATTTACTCTATAATTATTTATCATTATTAATATATTATATAACAGATAGTTTTTGTAATTTATTTTTAAATCAAACAATAAATAACAAAAATGTATTAAATGATCATTTTGTCGGTTATCATTATTTACATTTCAATTGTATAACTACGTTTTGCAAACCAAAGAAAATATTTAAATAAAGAAATTGAATGTCAACCAGACACGTAGATAGATCAGATGCAACGCAAGTTAAAATCCTTCAAATCGTAGTTTCTTTGATATGTTTCACTTTATTTAAATATGGATATTTTGAGTTTCGAGTTATTTGAAAATGGATTTCTTTTGTTAAATCTTTTCATTAAATGCTCATATAACATGTAAACTTATACAATTACAACTATTATTAAATAATCACAAATGATAAAAATAATTCCAACAAAATATAGAGCACTGATTCATAACAAAAATGAAAACATAAAAATCGGACGGAATTTATAAATTGCTCTATATCAAATGATTAAAGATTAATTTAAAAGAATTCAAGTATTTATATAAATTATTTTATTTAAATAATCAAAATATACTATCAATTATTATAAAAATGTTATTGGCATATAAAAGTAAAGGGCTGTTTGGTAGTTACTGAATGGTTTGGTGCAGAATGATTAAGAGTCTCTTGTGATATAGTGCAAAGTTAAATATGGTTGTTTGGTAACTGTTTATAGTGAAATTAGGGTGTTGATTGGTTATGAGAGGCCAAGATACAAAATCATTCTGAAGGTTTTTGAACCATTAAGAGACAGATATTTATTTTGTCAAACAAGATTTATCTCTTAACGATTCAGAGATTGCATATTAATGAACTATTAAGAGGTTGGTCCTTAAAAGAAAATGTGAAATGTAAAAAAAGCAGACAGATTGCACATGCAGAAAAAGGTGGATGGAGCTAAAAAAGACAGTCCGTACTATTTGGGCTCGGACAACCAAGTTGGAGACCACCGCCCACTGCCCATCTGAATCAACGCCTAGCACCACAAGGGCCCCCACCTTATGCCTATACATAGGGAAATTGACCAAAATAGCCGTATCAAAAACCAAAAGTAAGAAAATAGTCATTCTCTCTCCAGAATTACCAAAATAGCCATGGATCCGATCCGATCCAGTGCGAACCGCACTCCAAGACCAAAACGATGTCGTTTCAAATGAAAATGGTTTTTTTTTTAAAACAGCTCCGGCACCGCAAGTGCGGTGCCGCCACCGCAAGTGCGGTGCCGCCACCGCAAGTGCGCACCTCTCCCTCAAATTGTGAATTGAATTTCTAATTTACATTTTAACCCCTATACTTATTTACTTGCTTTATTTTATACCTTTTAGTTTTATAATTTAATTTTACATTTAACACATATAATCGTTTATTAACTAAAATACGTCAAAAAAAATACTTTTTTAATTTTAACAAGTTACACCATTATAATCGTCTCTTCGATACATTCGAAATGAGCCCAATATTGAATTTTTTTGATTTATATATTTTAATATATATCATACATACTACATAAAAAATATTTTTTATATTTAAAATTCATTTTTTAACATATTTTCAATTTTGTTTTAAACTCCTATCGCATTAACATAATAATCATATATGATATATATTAAAATAATTTTTATTAAAATTATTTGTTAAAAATTATTTTTTAAAACTTATTTTTTATGTAGTGTATATGATATATTAAAATATATAAATCAAAAAAATTCAATATTGGGCTCTTTTCGAACGTATCGAAGAGACGATTATAATGGTGTAACTTGTTAAAATTAAAACGTATTTTTTAACGTATTTTAGTTAATAAACGATTATATGTGTTAAATGTAAAATTAAATTATGAAACTAAAAGGTATAAAGTAAAGTAAATAAATAATTATAGGGGTTGAAAATGTAAATATCAAATTAAAATCACAAATATGCGGGACATATATGAAATTTACACTTTCAACTCTTATACTTATTTACTTACTTTACTTTATACCTTTTAGTTTCATAATTTTAATTTTACATTTAACACATATAATCGTTTATTAACTAAAATACGTTTTAATTTTAACAAGTTACACCATTATAATCGTCTCTTCGATACGTTCGAAAAGAGCCCAATATTGAATTTTTTTGATTTATATATTTTAATATATCATATACACTACATAAAAAATAAGTTTTAAAAAATAATTTTTAACAAATAATTTTAATAAAAATTATTTTAATATATAGGGAAATTAATTAAAATACCCTAAGTTAAACCATCTTTTACTGAAATACCCAAAATCAATCCCACTTTGCAAAAATACCCCAAAAATCCGCGATGGGAGCCCGCGATCGCGGGCCAGGGACCTTTTCTGACACTTTTTTAAACTTGCAGGGACCATTTTTGAAAAATGGAATCCCGCGATCGCGGGCTCATCCCGCGATGGGGTTATTTTGTGACTTTTCAATTGCAAGGGACCATTTTTGAAAAATTCCAGGGACCATTTATGAAAATTTTGATATTTTGGCACTGTTCACCCCATTTTGTCCATTTTTACGAATTTAAAATGAAATGTTACACTTTCAACCCATATACTTATTTACTAAATTTACTTTATACCTTTTACTTTCATTATTTTAATTTTACATTTAACACATATAATCGTTTATTAACTAAAATACGTTAAAAAAATACGTTTTAATTTTAACAAATTACACCATTATAATCGTCTCTTCGATATGTTCGAAATAAGCTCAATCTTGAATTTTTTTGGATTTATATATTTTAATATATATCATATACAGTTATACACTACATAAAAAAATATTTTTTATATTTAAAATTCATACTCTTATAGTTAATTATTTAATTTATGGTACATCTCTTATTTTTTTTAATTTTTTTTTATACTCCTATCGCATTAACATAATAATCATATATTAACTAATTCATTAAATCGTTTTAAATTATTATTATTTGAATGTGTTTATAGATTTCGTGTTAAAAAGTTGCCTGCATGATTCCACTGAAAAAGTAACTGCAATATTCGTCTGCTCTTGAATAAAGGTCTTTCATTAGGCAGAAAATTAGTGTTTAAGTAGTCAAACATAGCTAATTAATGAGAATTTATATCAGATTTATATGGTACTATCAAATGCAAGTTTCCATAATATAGATATTGTTCTACATTACATGATACCAATTTTTGCATCATATGAATCACTTCCAGACAACAAGAACCAATACCCCAATAATCAAGAAATAAATGCTTGTTCATCCAATAATCTCTGTATTAGGATTATCGCAAGTTTCATAAACCTACTTACTAGGTGTTGAAAATATGGGTTTTACTAAACTTTGGACGCATTTAAATTTATATATATGTGTTATATATAACTAACTTTTAGTAGGTTTATGTTCTTCTATATGAGATCTTCGAAATGATATATAATGCGTCCAAAATAGAGTATGTGTGAAAGAGATACCGATACTCAAAGTTGAGTAAATTGATGAAATTAGCAAAAACCAAATGAAGTAAACAGTAAGTCAATCACAATACTTTAACAAAATAAGTTAATACTAAAAATAACAATTATTTAATGTTACATAACAACCTAACTTTGATTTATTTGACATTGATCATTAAAATAGTTACAAAATTAGGAACAAACATATAACTATAATGGTTACTCAGTGTCACTTACACTCTCCGGGATAGTAGAATAGGATGTGGTGGCGAACGGCGTTTGGGACATCCCGGCCCCCGACATCCCGGCCTGCGTGAAATTGATCATTATAAGAGTTACAAACTTAGGAACAAACATATAACTATAATGGTTACTCAATGTCACTTACATTTTCAGGGAATGACGGATGGGATGTGGTGGCAAACGTCGCATGTGCCCCCTGTCCGAACGGAGCGGGGATCGGTGTCGTACTCGACAGCTAAAACAAATTTAGAACGTAATATTAATATACAAACTAAATAAACGTGGCCAACAAATTAAGTTAAACACTAACATTGACAGCGCTAAACTATCTGTAGACTTCCTCCAGATAGTGTACACGTGTCTCTAGCGGCCCGTGGACGTAGTCCCACAGGACTTCATGTGAGCCACGCTGTGGCTCGTAGGAAGGGGCCGCCTGATATGGATTGTAGGAGGAGGAAGGAGGCGCCTGGTAGGAGGAGGAAGGGGGCGCCTGGTAGGAGGAGGAACGGGGCGGCTGGTAGGAGGAGGAAGGGGGCGGCTGGTATCCACCGGAAGGGGGTCTGTCGTATAATAGTGTTATACATAGATAAAGTGCGGTTTATTTTATTTCAACGTATAATAGTGTTATATATAGATAAAGTGCGGTTTATTTTATTTCAACGTATAATAGTGTTATATATAGATAAAGTGCGGTTTATTTTATTTCAACGTATCATATTGTTATATAGAGATAAAGTGCGGTTTAGGGACCCTAGTTGTCATTCTTAAAAGTTTAGGACCTAATTGGCATTCTTAAAAGTTTAGGGACCTAAGTTGTCATTCTTAAAACCGTAGGGACCTAAGTTGTCATTCTTAACATTTTTTATAACAAACACATATTTAACAATTTTTTTATAAAATGTGTTTTTTATAAAAAATTGTTAAGAGTGTGTTTTTATAAAAAAATTGTTATAGTTTTATGGTTTTATGTTTGAATGTGATATTTGTATGTTATAATGTGTATGTTGTTATAGTGTGTTTTTTCATATAAAAATTGTTAAAAATGTGTTTTTTTATAAAAACACGCCCTTAACAATTTTTTATAAAAACACACTCTTAACAAATTTTTTTATAAAAAAACCTGTTTTTATAAAAAATTGTTAATGGTGTGTTTTTATAAAAAAAAAACATTTTTAACAATTTTTTTTTTATAAAAACACACTCTGAACAATTTTTTTATAAAAAAACACTCTTAACAATTTTTATATGAAAAAACACACTATAACAACATACACATTATAACATACAAATATCACATTCAAACATAAAACCATAAAACTATAACAATTTTTTTATAAAAACACACTCTTAACAATTTTTTATAAAAAAAAACACATTTTTAACATTTTTTATAAAAACTGTTTTTATAAAAAAAAATTAACAATTTTTTTATAAAAAAACACATTATAAAAACCATAAAACCATAACATTTTTTTATAAAAACACACTATTAAACATTTTTTATAAAAAAACTGTTTTTATAAAAAATTGTTAAGGGTGTGTTTTTATAAAAAAATTGTTAAGAGTGTGTTTTTATAAAAAAAAACACATTGTTAACAATTTTTTTATAAAAACACACTCTTAACAATTTTTTTATAAAAAAACACTCTTAACAATTTTTATATGAAAAAACACACTATAACAACATACACATTATAACATACAAATATCACATTCAAACATAAAACCATACATATCATGTTAAACATAGAACATATTCAAACATAAGTTATAAACACTATAACAACCTACAAATCATATATCTTAACTTAAAATAACATACAAAAAATAACAAATAACATAAGGAAAACATACCAAAGAGGTAATACGAGACATCTTCACAAAACCCGAACGCGTATTCCACACGACAAAATTGAGAGAGTGGGAGAAAATTGAGAGAGTTTGATTAAAAATTGAGAGAGTGATTAAAAAAATTGAGAGTGGCCGTGTCTTGGTCCCCCCCCCCCCCCCCTTATATAGTGCGCCCGAAGAAACAATTAGGGTTTAGGGTTCGTCAAAGGGATTTTAGGGTTAACCCTGTGCCGACACGTGGCACAGGAGCCCGCGATCGCGGGAGGTCAAAGAAAGTCAATCGCGGGCAGGGACCAAAAATGCACACGCGGGCATTCTTGAGGGGGGAAAGCTGTACCGCGGGTATTCTTGAGGGACCAACGCGGGCAAAGTGGGCAAACTTTGGTGACACGTGTAGCCCGCGATCGCGGGGGTCAATGAGTCAAACGCGGGCAGGGACCAAAACTGCACACGCAGGCATTCTTGAGGGGGAAAGCTGGACCGCGAGCATTCTTGAGGGACCAACGCGGGCAAAATGGGTAAACATTGGTGACACGTGGCCTGGAGCCCGCGATCGCGGGCTCCATCGCGGATTTTTAGGGCATTTTTGCAAAATGGGAGAGATTTTGGGTATTTCAGTAAAAGATGGTCAAACTTAGGGTATTTTAATTAATTTCCCTAATATATATCATATATGATTATTATGTTAATGCGATAGAAGTTTAAAACAAAATTGAAAATATGTTAAAAAATGAATTTTAAATATAAAAAATATTTTTTATGTAGTATGTATGATATATATTAAAATATATAAATCAAAAAAATTCAATATTGGGCTCATTTCGAACGTATCGAAGAGACGATTATAATGGTGTAACTTGTTAAAATTAAAAAGTATTTTTTTGACGTATTTTAGTTAATAAACGATTATATATGTTAAATGTAAAATAAAATTATAAAACTAAAAGGTATAAAATAAAGCAAGTAAATAAGTATAGGGGTTAAAAATGTAAATTAGAAATTCAATTCACAATTTGAGGGAGAGGTGCGCACTTGCGGTGCCGGAGCTGTTTTAAAAAAAAAACCATTTTCATTTGCAACGACGTCGTTTTGGTCTTGGAGTGCGGTCCGCACTGGATCGGGTCGGATCCGAGTGTGAACCCATGGCTATTTTGGTAATTCGGGAGAGAGAATGGCTATTTTCTCACTTTTGGTTTTTGATATGGCTATTTTGGTCAATTTCCTCTATACATATATAAATATTTTATTGTAGGGTTGGTTAAGTGCATCCGTAAGTTATTATTAAGGGTGTAAATGAGCTAAGACCATGAGTACCGCTACCCAATGAACCCACTAAACCCAATTGTCACCTCAGTGTCACATCATCTTTTCTCTTTCCTACCCTCCTTGTCCTAAAGTGGAGTACCGCCTACCCACCAAACCCACTCTTACCCGCTGAACCCAACCCTATGAAAATAAAACCAAAAACATCGGGTATGTGCGGGTTCATGAACCTGATGGCCTTACCCGCTCCCTACCCCCCCCCCCCCTTACCCGCTCTTACCCACTAACCCTGATTGCCACCTCGGCCTTACCCGATCCCGTACTCGAGGGCGGTACGGGTGGCCTTAAGATGAATACAACGCTATTATGAGGTTGGTTCAAAAAAATTGTATTAGGTCGAATATGGCTTGGAGTTTGATTAACTTTTTAGTTTTTAAGGCTATGTTTTTGGCAAACTAGCTGATAAGCTAACTGGTGGCTGATAAGCTTAGCTAATGAAAAAGTCATGTTTGACAAAAGTAGCTTATAAGCATGTAAAATGACTAAAAATGACATCTTCAAATAATTATCAATTACAAATTTAATTATGTAATTAAAACAAATTTATAACAATATGATATGTTAATTAATACAACCAATGTAATAAAGAAAAATTAAATAATATAATATGTTTATTTAAAGAAATTTAAAATTTATTATTACATATATACTATAAGTTTTGAATTTGTTAAAACAAGTTTTAGAAAAAAAATATTAACTTATGATTTTAAATAACCGTTACATACAATATGAAAATAATCAAACAATAATTAAAAAATAATACTAATTGATAATTAAAATATGTTCATTAATATTAAAAAATAAATAAAAATAATTTATATGATTAACAATAATACTAAATAATTAAAATTTAATATCAATGTATAATTAAAATTTAATTTAATAATTTTCAGTTAATGATAATTAAATTTAAAAAACTAATAATTATTAATAATAATAGTTAGTAAATAATAATAAGGGGCAATATCGGAATATTCACAAAAAACTACTGAAACGTTATTTCAAGTAGCGTTTCAAAAAGCTAGCTTATGGTCATCCAAACATGTACACCAAAAAAGCTAGCTTATAAGCTAGCTTTTTTTTTGCCAAACAATGCCTAAGAGTTTGTATCGAGGTTAGAGCTTAAGTATTTTTTTTCAATGAATGAGTTCTAGTTCGATGCTCGTTTTTTATTATGAACTCGAATTCAAGATCTATTAACTCGTTTATTTACTTAAACTCGATAATTTGTATATTTTATTTATATAATTTGTAAGAATATAATAAATGTTTGGCTCGAAAAAGTGTATGCTCGAATCGACTCGTGAAGTTTTAATCGAGTTTTCAAACTAGCCGAGTCGAACATTGGTGTTATGTAGCTTGATTCGTTAAGTTAATCAAACTTTATTTTGAGCTCGAGATAACCCCGCTCGAGTAGCTCATTAAAAGCTTGACTTATTTATTTCCCTAGTTATTATCATAAACAACCACGTAGGTTAAAAAAAGGGAGTTAAAAAAAGTCGTTTGTTTAAACCAATTAAATCAAGTTAAACTGAATCGTTTTGGTTGGTTTGAGTGGTCTGTTGGTTCAGTCCAGTCTAAAAAAATAGCCAAATTGTTCGGTCCCATTGGTCTAAGTTTTGAATGTTTTTTTTAATATTTAGTTTATACTTTTCATGTTGTAGACCCACTTTTTATGACTCAATTAAAAAAGCGACTAAAACATTATATTTTAGTTTTCATTTATCAGTTGACCAGGTTATATAAATTGGATAAACTCCGAAATCCGCTAAAGATCAAATCGAAAACTCCAAATCGTTCTTTGACTTGCTCAATATTTGTCCAAAATTCAACTATTGTCGGTGGACCTTCTTTTCAACTTGATCAAAGTTTTTTTAGAGATAGACCTTTTAATATAAATTGGTATATTACTTTTTATTATTGTTTTATCAGTTGAAATTTCATTTTGAAAGTAGATGGTCAATCAAAAGGTTACATAGTTGATATGGTTATCCATTCAAGATGGTTACCAAGTTTCCACTCATAGAGTCATAGTTTGTAAACAAGAGATGGTTACCGGTGAGTTTATAACTAAAAGTCACCTTAAATGAAATTCGTTCTTGTTATGTTCAAACCTATAGATTTACTGGAGTTAGGGTCAGGGACGGACCTACAAAATTTTTCATACGGTTTTCATCGAAGTGTCTTTCGTCTTTTTATCAACGTTCAATATCGTCCGATGTGTTTTTAGTCAAATTCCGGCGTTTCGAGAGATTTTTAATGTTTTTTGCTTGATTTCGGATGATTTTTTAAGTTTTTTTTTATCGATTTCGAGATATTTTTTCGGTATTTTTTGTTGATTTCAATAGATTTTTTCGGTTCTTTTGGTTGAATGGGTATAAGATTTGGGTCTTTTTTCAGTTTAGGTGCACCCCTTGTAGTTTCCAAATGAATACGATAGCACCTCCTAAATCGATACGGTGGCACCTTCACGAAAATAGAATTTTTTACCCTTCGCCGGAAAACTAATACGGTGGCACGTGCCACCACGTGCCCTTCATCATGTCCGTCCCTGGTTAGGGCGTGCATTAGACTATTAATGTATAATAATATATGTTAGACAACCTAAGGGGGGGGGAAGGTTGTATTTAAAATCTTTTACTTTCAAAAAATCTTTTATAAATAAATACAGTACAGAAACAGTATAAATAAATCAGAGTATACAAATAGTAAATACACAACAATTATATAAACAGATATAATTAAAATGCACAGAGATTATATAAATAAATATAAATGCAAAGCAGTTTATATAAATAAATATAATAAAGCACAGCGGAATAAATAAAGAGATAAGGGATAGAGATACTTGACACAGAGATTTACTGATTTACCACCAACTGTGATAAACCAGCAGCCGAGACACTTCCCGACACGATCCAATAAATGTATTCTTTACGGTAGAATACAAACCAAATACAAAGGTATTGTAATAGTTTCTCAAGCCTCTGCTATGAGATAAACAGGATCACACACCCGTTATTCAAAAACTTACAAGAGGAGTATAACTCACAATGGGTAATCACTCTTGTATAATATCTCACACTTGGATATTTTATAAAAAAAATGTTTTATAAAATATATATATATAAATGAGAGAGCTGAGAGTGTGGTTGCTGATTGTTGTTACTGTTCTTGTATTCTAAGGTCTTGGGTCTTTCTTCTCTTCTCCAGCATGCATGTATATATATCAGGAAGCTCCAACGGCTTTGTGCAGCCGCGGTATACCGCCAAAAGCATGCGGTATACCGCCGTCAGAAAAGTGCGCTGACACACCAAACGGCTACATGCAAAGTTGGCAGGAAAAAGTACCCGCGGTATACCGGATGTACCGCCGCGGTATACCGCCGTCAGGAAAAACACTTTCAGCCAATAGGAATTGCACACGGACTGCCGCGGTATACCGGCTGAACAGCCGCGGTATACCGGCCTGGTGTACCCGCGGTATACCGGGTATTCCCCACGGTATACCGGCGTCAGAAAAGAACCTTCCAGGACAGCAACCAAATCTTGCTAGATCTTCTTAAAACCTTATTAAAATTAATTGTTGGGTTTTTAGAAATATCCAAGTGGTATATTATTTTAGGGTGTTTATCATTATTAGTTATAAACAATAATGACGACGTAAACACTTCCGTCTTGAACCCTTCAGATTAAATCTTCGTGTTCTTCAACAACTGCACACTTGGATTAAATTGTTAGATAAATAATAATGCGTTGTGTTTGTAATCATCAAAATAAATATATATAAATATATAGAGATGTGGTACACTTGCACCAACAATCTCCCCCTTTTTGATGATGACAAACACAACCGCTAAGCAAGAGCATATGCGGTTTCTCTCCCCCGTTTGTCGAAACAAAAAGGGTCAAGAAAGACGGTATGCTTCCCCTCGAGAGATGCTCCCCCTCAAAATATGCATATAATTGAGGTAGCATAAACTCATGGGTAAAGAGCTAAAACGCTCCCCCTCAAATTAATAACGATATCAATTTGATTTTATAAAATTTGAGGGATAAAATAAAATGCAAAAAGCAATAGAGACAAAGATATACAAACCAATACGAAACACTTGCACCAAAACGGATCTTAAGGCTTCAATTTTCGGTTAATTTTATGTGAAAAAAAAAACACCACCGCGTATTATGACCTCGTCAGGTAACCACGTATTATAACCTCGGCAGGTAACCACGTATTATAACCTCGGCAGGTAACCACGTATTATAACCTCGGCAGGTAACCACGTATTATATCCTCGCCAGGAAACACGTATTATATCCTCGCCAGGAAACACGTATTATATCCTCGCCAGGAAACACCTACAAAAGGCAAAGAAAATATTTCGTGGTACCCTTTTCTTATGGGTCCTTTTAACAGTTAGTATAAAACATAAACTGCAAAAAAATATGTTGTCGACATAAAACAAACACGACAAACATACAAAGCCATATAAATGGTTTAAAACCACAAACGCATCCCACCGGGATTATCAACATTAAACATTCCTTTCGGAATCCATTTTCTAACCATTTTAATTTTACGATCGTATTCATCATAGACGTAAAAAGAAGTATGCGGATTAACATTTTTCTTAGGATTCGCAAACTTATTATTATACATAAACGCATGTGATTTTCTCGACATATAATTCACATAATTCATTTTAGGAACATACGGAGGTTTTTGCGTTTTATTTTTAACAACAAATTTAGGTTTTTCAAAAACCTTTTTAATTGGCATACAATCACATTTTTCAATACACGTATTTGAACCAATGCCTTTTCGGCAATTTATACGATTTGATATATTAAGCATTTTAAGCACTTTATCATTGCTACTATTAAAAGCATTTGCTAATAAGTCATTTTTCTCATGCGATTTACATTTAGCATTTAAACATGCAATTTCATTTTCAAGAATCTCGCATTTTGTACATGCAACACTTTCCTTTTTATTTTCACTTAAGCATGCAATTTTATCATTTAAAATAACACAAGATTTACAAACATCTTTTTCACTTAATTTATTTTCTAATTTAGTGATAACATCTAAATCATAAGCAGATTTTTGTTTACCGTCATCTATTTCCTTTTTATATACAGATACGGTTTCTTTTAAATTAGAAATTTCATCTTTATATTTATTTGCGAGAGCGGCCATAGCATGAAATGATTTATATAATTCGTCAAGATTATTTTCATCGTCACTATAGTAATTATCACTATAATTATTATCATAATTATTTTTAGAAGAATATGATGAAGATACCTCATTATCATGGTCGGCCATGAAACAAAAATTTTTGGCTTCATCTATGCTTGCGCTCAACGCGCCTCCAACTAAAGCTTTTGGTGTGTTGATTTGTTTTGCTCGATTCGGACACATACTTGCATAGTGATCCTTGTCACCACACACATAGCAAAAGCCTTTCTTTTTATTGGCTTTTTCATCGTCGCTAGATTCGTCATAATTGTCTTCACTTTTGTGGACGTTGCGACTTTGGTTTTTACCACCACGACGGTAGTCTTCATTTTCTTGAAACCTATCAATATTGGCAAACTTTTTGTTAGATAAAAGTTTAGAAAGTTTTCTTACCAACTTGACTAAATCGTCAAGATTTTCGGGTTCATCATCGGATGAACTTGCATCTTCCTCCTCTTCCTTTTCTTTTGAGGCAACGACCTTGAGAGCGATGGATTTCTTTTTGACTTGCTCCCGGACTTGATTTCTTTTTAGTGCGATTTCGTGCACTTTAAGATTGCCGATGAGATCATCGAGTTTCATCGTTGCGAGATCTCGGGAGTCTTCCAAGGATGTGATTTTTGCCATCCACTCCGAAGGAAGTGCTCGAAGAATTTTCCTTACATAGTCTTCGTTTGGATAAGTGCGACCTAATCCCTTCAAAGTAGTCATGATGAGGTTAAAACGTTTAAACATTGAGTCGATTGACTCATCTTTTGACATTTCAAATAATTCATAATCATGAACTAAAATGTTTATTTTAGAACTTTTAACTTGAGTATTTCCACGATGAGTGTTACTCAAGCTTTGCCAGATTTGATTAGCAGTTTTACAGGTATATACTCTTTCTATTTCATCGGAAGTTAAAGCAGCATATAATATATTTTTAGCCTCAAAATTTAAACAAAAAAGAGATTCTTCAGCGGGAGTCCAGTCTTTAACAGGTTTATCAACAATAACATTATTTTTTATAATAGTAGGATTAAAATTCCCATTTTCTATAATATCCCAAATTTTTTGACTTTTGCCACGAACGTGACATTCAAATAGCTCGGCCCAAATGCCAAACTTTTCAGTATCTATCAAAGGAGTTTTAGAGAACACAAAATTAGTTTGTTGAGCCATTTTAAAAAAAGAAATGACTTAAAAAAATTTAAACAGAAAATTTTGAAAGCCCCGCTCTGATACCAAATGTTAGACAACCTAAGGGGGGGGGGGGAAGGTTGTATTTAAAATCTTTTACTTTCAAAAAATCTTTTATAAATAAATACAGTACAGAAACAGTATAAATAAATCAGAGTATACAAATAGTAAATACACAACAATTATATAAACAGATATAATTAAAATGCACAGAGATTATATAAATAAATATAAATGCAAAGCAGTTTATATAAATAAATATAATAAAGCACAGCGGAATAAATAAAGAGATAAGGGATAGAGATACTTGACACAGAGATTTACTGATTTACCACCAACTGTGATAAACCAGCAGCCGAGACACTTCCCGACACGATCCAATAAATGTATTCTTTACGGTAGAATACAAACCAAATACAAAGGTATTGTAATAGTTTCTCAAGCCTCTGCTATGAGATAAACAGGATCACACACCCGTTATTCAAAAACTTACAAGAGGAGTATAACTCACAATGGGTAATCACTCTTGTATAATATCTCACACTTGGATATTTTATAAAAAAAATGTTTTATAAAATATATATATATAAATGAGAGAGCTGAGAGTGTGGTTGCTGATTGTTGTTACTGTTCTTGTATTCTAAGGTCTTGGGTCTTTCTTCTCTTCTCCAGCATGCATGTATATATATCAGGAAGCTCCAACGGCTTTGTGCAGCCGCGGTATACCGCCAAAAGCATGCGGTATACCGCCGTCAGAAAAGTGCGCTGACACACCAAACGGCTACATGCAAAGTTGGCAGGAAAAAGTACCCGCGGTATACCGGATGTACCGCCGCGGTATACCGCCGTCAGGAAAAACACTTTCAGCCAATAGGAATTGCACACGGACTGCCGCGGTATACCGGCTGAACAGCCGCGGTATACCGGCCTGGTGTACCCGCGGTATACCGGGTATTCCCCACGGTATACCGGCGTCAGAAAAGAACCTTCCAGGACAGCAACCAAATCTTGCTAGATCTTCTTAAAACCTTATTAAAATTAATTGTTGGGTTTTTAGAAATATCCAAGTGGTATATTATTTTAGGGTGTTTATCATTATTAGTTATAAACAATAATGACGACGTAAACACTTCCGTCTTGAACCCTTCAGATTAAATCTTCGTGTTCTTCAACAACTGCACACTTGGATTAAATTGTTAGATAAATAATAATGCGTTGTGTTTGTAATCATCAAAATAAATATATATAAATATATAGAGATGTGGTACACTTGCACCAACAATATATTATGTATCCAATATAATAATATTTAATTAAAAAATAAAAAGATGTTAAAAGACCAAAATTCCCTTATTTAAAAGACTTATATCAAAGTTGTGTGGGACGAAAAGGAAAACAAAATGAAAAATACAACTGACTAAAAAAGTAATTTTAGAATACGAATGATGAAATCAGTAGGAGGAAAATCATAATTCACTTTAATATAATATAGATAAAACGTGGTCTACAATTGATAATAATGTGTACAAGCGATTAGAGGTGGTTAAAAATTGGTCCCAAGCCAGCTGAGTCCAAATCGGTCTCGGTTTTTAGGGGTGAGCATCGGAACTGAATACCCGTCTTTGGAACTAGAATTGTTCCGAAATTGTCGGTTATGGAACCGGAACCGATGTGATTGGTTCCGGTTCTGGTTCCTAAAATACGGAACCGATTAAGACTGATTTCGGTTCTGGTTTTCATTTTTTTGGAACCGTTACCCGCTGGGTACCCGTCGATCGTCGGGATCGGTCCTGCTGGGTACCAGAACCGGAACCGACGGGTACCCGCAATTTTTAATAAAAGTTAATTATATATTTAGTAGATTTAAATATTTAATAAAACTAAAAATTAATTAATAGATTTACCTTTTAGGTTAACCATTTAGTTTTCACAATTTATTGTATTTATTACTTTAAGTTGATATTTTGTACTTTGCGATAGATTTAAAATTACATTTTTATTGTATGAAATGTTAAAGATTCTAAAAAAAATTTACACCGGGTACCTGGAACCGGTTCCAAAATTTAGAGAACCGATGTAAGCGGTTCCAGTTCCTTCATTTCAGGAACCACTTCCGGTTTCGGTTCTGTTTCCATGAAATTTGGTCGGGTACCCGGTTATGCTCACTCTTATCGGTCCCAAATAGTGATCTCGTAACTAGTATTGGGGTCACTGGTCTCGGTCCCGACCCAAATATGAAGGTCCGATTAAGGTGTAAGAGCCCCAGTTATGAGAACCGGTTTCGGTCTCAGGCGAGCCCAAGTCGATCCCACTTATTATTTTAAAATGGATCTTTAACATATAAAATATTTTTTTGAAGAATATGGTCAATCTAGGAGGAATGGAGTTGGGAAAGTACTTATCGCAACCAACTGTTGCGATATCCCATCTTATCGCAACCAACTGTTGCGATACACATCTTGTCGCAACTAACTGTTACGATACCAACGAGCTTGTCGCAACCCAAGGTTGCGACATTCATAACTATCGCAATATTCATAAGTATCGCAACTAACTGTTTGCGATACTCATAACTGTCTCAACCAACTGGAAAACATAATTAACCCAGAAATCTATGTTTTAAGCTATGAATGATTCTATAACTTTCCAGATATGTTTAAGACTACTATTATAACACAACTATAAACCCAGATTTCTCATATTCTTCCAAAATTAACAAGACCCATTTCTAAACTCATAGAAAACTTTATAAACATAAGATAAAGAATTTGTATAAGATAGTTATCTTTGTTTCTTCAGTTTGCTTCTTAAAATCCCAGCTGAAAGAAATCAGTTTTCTTCTTCTTCTTCTTTATCTTTCTCTCTCTCTTTCTCTTTTTCTCTTTGGCGTGAAACACACACACAAACTCAAGATAACAAAATGAAGACACCTCACTCCTTTTCATTAGTTTGGGGCGGTGATGGTGATTATTTTTAACCACCTTAACCAAACAGCCCCTCACACTTTCATCACTTGGCAATTTATACCCTCCAACTTATAAATTAAAAATAAAGTTTACCCCTTAATTTATAACTCCGTAAAACAAATAACTTAACTTATTCGGGGTTAAACTCTAAAATTAATCTATCACATCATAAATTAATCAATAAAACCCATATTAATATTTTATACAAAAATCGAGATGTTACAATACTCCCCAACTTGAAAATGATTTCGTCCTCGAAATCAAGGCTAGGTAAACAAATGAGAATATCTAATCTTCATATTCTCTTCCGACTTTAAAGTCACCTTAGTACCTCGATAATGTTTCCATTGTACTTTCAACATAACCACATCCTTATGTCGTATCTTTTATCTAATCTTTCTAAATCGCCTCCGGTTCCTTCACACAACGACTCTTCTCACTTACCCTTATTTTAGTAAGTGAAATCACATCATACCATCATGAAATATGTTATATATTTCTTCGATTTCTAATCTTACACACTTAATCATAGTTAAAAGTCTAGGAAGAGCAAGGACTCGACCTTCCACATTTTCTGGATCTCATATCCTTCAACATTACTCGTTCCCCAACTTGAAAACGACCTACAATTCTATCGGTCTCCTTTGGTTATTAATCCAAATCCTACTACCGGACAAGGTTATCCATAAATGTGCCATTGAAGCTCTAACACCACTACAAAAGTTCAACTTTGACATGACACTAAGAGGTTTTCCTAGGTCCTCCATATTCTTTCGGATCATAACTCGCACTTCATCAATCCCACTTATCTAATTTCTGTTTTCCATCTACAATTGAATTAAGACACGGTTACTAGGGGGCAACTAGTCTAGAATCAGATTGAATCATCATCACCATTGAAATTAATCTTATGACTTAAATCAATAATTAGATTCGACTACCCACATTATCTTCCATTTGTTACTGGTTCATTGCCATGATCACATCACAACACTAGAAAATTCCGTCTGAGGAATTCAACTTACAAATCGAGTGACACGAATTCGTCGTTCAATAATTAAAACTCTATTATGTGCATAACATCGTCATCTCCCGATTTATATCCTTTCTGTTTACAGTTTCGTTCTTCCCTTTTTCCATAAAATTTGTTCATTGCTACTTTTCCTTTCCTCTTTACGTCTTTGCATCAATATCTCCCTTTCCGTCACCTTTTCTCTTTTCGAACTTTCTTGTATACTTTTAAATCATCTACTGTCCTTTGGATCTTAGATTCCAGAAACCAATATTGTCAAAAAAAAATAGTCTTACCAATTGTACACGTTTAACTAACTAAATGAAATAAGTGGATAATGGTTAAGTTATCCCACTTTCACTCAGAAATCTCCAAAGGTTGTAAACTTTCATTTGTTAGATCGACTTGCAAAGTATCTTCCAAAAATAGTAACTGGTATAGCTAACTTTTTTTAACAAAAGATTGTAGTACAAAAGACAAGTTAGTACTACCATTACATAGTATACATATACTTATGTCTAGAACTAACAAAGAACGCATCAAAATACAGTCGACGATTCCTCAGTTTCGTCCGCCATCACATAAAACGTTCAACCGTTGTTTTTAGAGAATTGGGTTTCCTTTCTTAGTTTCCACTATTCTTCAGTTTCGGACAGTCCCTTCGGTAATGACCAGGCTTCTTGCATTCATAGCAAGTTGTCCCTTGAATATGGCAGTTTTTAATCTTGTGGCCAGCTTCTCCGCACTTGAAACATTTAATATACAAATTGGTTTCTCGACGGGATTCAATACAATAATTCTTAGCAAAAGTTTTCGGCTTCTGGCAAGGTTCTGGTCTATCCTACCACTTTCTTTTCTCTCCCACTTGAGTTATTTCCACTCTATTTCCAGCATAAACTTCTTCTATTCTATCATCAGTATCCGACACACGATTAACAGGTGGAATTATAACACCGGTACTCACCTCTGGTCTTTGTAACTCATCGATACGATCATTCAACATTTTTGTAAACATCTCCTGTTGTTGAGTCAATGCAACATTCATGACCCGCATCACGTTTTCCATTATACGGGACTCCATATTAGATTCCGTCGTCACCGAATCAGAAATACTGACGTTAGATCGATGAGTTTGACTTCCTTCTCCTCCCATGATAAGAAACCTTGATGGATTTTCATTAATTTCACCTCTTTCAGGTTGACCTTCCACAATTTCACTTGCCACACGACCCTCCAAAGAAGTAGAAGGCTTAATTGGTGTATTAACCATCATATTCTGATATAACACAAAGAAATAATCATAAGAAATGGTTACACATAACTAGATATACGAAACGTACTTTACCGTTCATTAGTCACTGTAACAATTTAGAAACAAGTATGCTTGTGTAGTAACAAATTCATAATAACAGTAGTTAATTGAAATTGTGAATATATTATACATGAGAATCCTCGTTGCCATCGCTACAGTACAGAAATAACCATAAGTATCGCAACTAACTGTTTGCGATACTCATAACTGTCTCAACCATCTGGAAAACATAATTAACCCAGAAATCTATGTTTTAAACTATGAATGATTCTATAACTTTCCAGATATGTTTAAGACTACTATTATAACACAACTATAAACCCAGATTTCTCATATTCTTCCAAAATTAACAAGACCCATTTCTAAACTCATAGAAAACTTTTTAAACATAAGATAAAGAATTTGTATATGTTGGGTCTTCACAGATTTGAAATTGACTCAATTAAACCCTCTTAGGTACTTAGAATATTTTTGGATTCTTTTGTGTAACTTGTACTCTCATATCAATTGTTCGGTGAAGTCGAAGATCAACCGAAACCAAGTGCGAATACTATCTCATTGCGGAAGTGAGAAAATCGGCAGCAACTCTCTACAAGTTACACCACCACCGATATGCTTGTGCTATCGGTGGACAAGCATCACCGAATTGAAGAAATTCGGTGAGAAGCTCAAGAAGACTCTCACCGATATGCTTTCAGAAATCGGTGGAAGTTCAAGAAGATTTCCACCGATATATGTTCAAAGATCGGTGGGAATTTGAGAAGACTGCACCGAAATATTCTACACTTCGGTGAAGGATCTCTCTTCTCTAAAGAAGTGAGATTTCAAATTGGTACAGTTTCCAATACAGGAGGTCGGTAGCCTTATTCTCTGAAGATAAAAGAAAAGATCATTTATTATGAGACAATATCCTATTGTCAGATAAAAGTGGCAGTTTGTCATCTTATCTATTCTCAGATAAGGTCTCTTTCTGGTACGACTGTCCTCCTGGTTCTTTGGATAAGTTAAAAAGGAGATACCAGCTTTTCAGAAGTCAACCTCTACAATGAATGGAAGAGTGACAAGTGTTCCAAGCATTAAATGATGCATGGACTATAAATAGAGGAAAAGACTCTCCATGCAAATCACGCTTCTGAAGATCACTAAGTGCAAGCTCCTTTCTTACTGAAACTGCATCTTGTGTCTAAGTGCCCAATTTGTTCTAAGTGTTTTTCAGTTTACTTTGTGTTAGATTGTTAGAATAGTTTAAATGTTCTTTTCCACAACAATCTTTTGTTTTCTATGTGTAATTCTTATTGAAAGATTTTCAATAAATTGAATTAAAACTTGTGAAAAATCTGAGTATTGTATTCAACCCCCCCCCCTTCTACAATACTTGTTGAGCCATTTTGGGACCAACAAGTGGTATCAGAGCGGAAAATTTAATTCATAAACTTGATCCGCAATGGCTGCCTCATCTTCATCCCTAACTGTTGAAAACACTGGTCAAAACAATTTTGCTGAAAATGGTTCCATTTCAAAACCTCCCAAGTTTAATCCTAACAACTTTTCTCTATGGAAAAGCCGTATGATGCTATTTATGGAAGGAGTGGATACTAGATATCCAACCATTCTCAAGGAGGGACCTATCATCCCGAGAGTTTGGGCTCGCTATGAAAAGCAGAGGCCTGGTAAGGAACCAGTTGATAAATCAAGTGACTCTGATGAATCTGAACCTTACGACATAGAAAAAGCAAAGACTACTGGTCGTTACATTCTCAAAAACCCAAAGGAATATACTGATGAGGAAAAACGATTGGTGTCTCTGGATTCTCGGCTTAGAGCAATCATTGCTCTCTCACTTCCTGATGAAGTCTATCACTCTATTGTTAATTTCGGTACTGCTAAAGAGATGTGGACTACTTTGTGTGTACTTTATGAGGGTACAGAGGAAGTAAAGAAAAGCAAAAAGATTGGCCTCATTCGAAAATATAAGCTCTTTGCCCATGAAAAGGGAGAATCTCTTCCAAGCTTTTATAACCGTTTCAACTCTCTCTTAAATGATTTAAAGTTACTAGGTAGAGTTTATGATAATGAGGGAGTTCTATGCAAATTTATGGATTGTCTTCCTGACTTTTGGGAAAACATTTGCACTTGCATTAAAACTACCAAGGATTTGGAATACATGCCTTTAACTGTTTTGTATGGAACTCTGTTCAACTTTGAACAAACCAAGCTTCATAGGAAAACCATCTTCAAAGAGATAAAAAGCTCTTCAATAGCTCTTATCTGTGAAAGTTCCAAGAAAAGTCAAAATGTTCCTTGTATCACATATCCCTCATCAGAATCTGACACCGAAAATCAGAACAACCGCTCTCACCAAACGGAGGCATATCTGAGTGATGCCGATGATGAAGGTGATGAAATTTCGGTAGACCGAATGTCTGATGAAATGGCTATGATGGCCGGTTTTAAAAATAAATCTCGAAATTTCAACAAACCCAGAAGTTTCAGAAAACCATCCTTTACAAAAATGTCTTCTTCTGATAAGGCAAATGAAGAATGTTTCAACTGTGGTAAGAAAGGACACTTTGCTGTTGAGTGCAGAAACAAGCGAGTGTCAAAAGTCAATTCTACGTCCTCTGACAAAAATCCTTCCAAATTTGAGAAATCCAAAGATAAATCATATTTCAAAAAGGATTCTCAATCCTCCTTACTCTCTCATCAGGAACGTGCTGAAAAGTACAAAGCTAAGTACAAGAAGGAAAAGGAAAGAAATGAAGGATCTCAAAGGAAAGGAAAAGGATTAATGGCTGAGGCTCATGACTGGGAAGAAGAAGAAACCTCTGACAGTGATTCTCAAAATATGTGCTTTATGGCCATATCAGAAGAGGTGAAGGAAGAAAAGGCAAAGTCTCCAATGGCATTAGTTTCAACTGAATGCTCATCATCATACTCTCAGGTACATCCCTTCAATGACATGACTGATATTGAAAAGATAAATGCTTATGAGTCTTTAACTCAAGATTTTTACAATGTCAAAGAAAGCAAGAAAAGAAAATCTGCTCAAGTTAAAAATCTTAAATCTCAACTTGAAGCTTTCATGTGTCAACTTGGAAAGTTTGAGATAATCAAAACTGAGCTTGAAAATCTAAAAGTCATAAATCATGAAATTGAAAAGGAAAAGAATAAACTGTTCAAGAAGTTAAAGAAAGAACAGGAAATTGTCAGAAAATGGACAAATTCTTCAAGGAATCTTGAACAGATCTTTCAAGACCAAATCCGTGGTGGTAACAAGTCTGGGTTAGGATATGAAAAATCCATGCTTGAAAAAATCTACTCATGCACTTGTTCCCATCACCGATGATGACTCTGAGTCAAGCTCTTGTGATTCCATTTCTTTAAATTCTGCTGATCTTAGTGAAGCCTTAAAATATGGAATGTTTTTAAAAGCCAAAGAATCTTCATCTGATCAAACCCATAAAGTGCAAGATGTTGTCAAACCCATTCATGATGTGTTCTAAGATCTAACCATTGACAACAACTCTTCTAGTCTTACAAAACCACAAGCTCTCAAAGAAAACCACACCACCGAAAAATCCTTCGCCGATTTTGTGAAAAAGGGAAAGTCCAAAGCTTTCTCAAGAGAGACCCCTGACCATGCTTCAACCTCAAGAACCGAACTTTTTAGAGGTCCTCGCAATCCCCTTCTCGGTCCAAAGATTAAGATTGATATAATTGGAAAAGAAAAAGGAAAGGAACAAAAACCCAAAATAACTTTCATCTACCGAAAATGTTATAATTGTGGTGATACCTTTCATCTTGCTAAAGACTGTCCAAAGGAAAGAATTGACAGATCTAAACCCAAGGTCTCTCACACTTCTAACCCAAAAGGACCCATTACCAAATGGGTACCTAAGAACTGATTTGATGTTGTTTGCAGGTTTTTGAGCACCAACAAGTTTGGTATTTAGATAGCGGGTGCTCACGTCACATGACTGGAAACAAACATCTTCTTGTAAACTATGTGTCAGAGAAGGGTCCTTCTGTAACTTTTGGGGACAACTCCAGAGGTCATACTAAAGGATATGGAACTCTCACAAACGGAACCCTCACCTTCAATAAAGTGGCATTTGTTGAAGGTCTCATGCATAACCTCCTTAGTATTAGCCAACTGTGTGATCTTGGATACAAAGTCATCTTTGAACTGCGTATCTGTACTGTTGTTGACAAGAATATGAAGGTTGTCCTCTCTGGAAGAAGGCTAGATAATGTGTATATCATTGATATGAGTCAAAACAACTCTTCAAATGTCTGTTTCGTGTCTGACGATACAGTCAAAAGAAACTGGCTGTGGCATAAACGTCTGTCTCATCTTAACTTCAAAACCCTTCATAAGTTATCAAACAAAGAGTTGGTGACTGGCATGCCTAAGTTAAACTTCGTCAAAGAAAAGCTATGTGATGCATGTGAAAAAGGGAAGCTCACCAAATCCTCTTTCAAAACCAAGCAATGCACTTCCATCAATCTTCCACTTCAGATGCTGCATATGGACCTATGTGGACCAGTCAGCACTCCCAGTCTAGGAGGAAGAAGGTACATTCTTGTTATTGTTGATGAATTCTCTAGATATACTTGGGTGTCTTTTCTCAGGTACAAAAGTGATGCAACTGAAGAAATCATCAACTTTGTCAAAAAGAATGAAGTTCTGAATGGTCAGCTTGTGAGATCAGTAAGAAGTGACAATGGCACCGAATTCAGAAACAGCAGTTTAGAAGATTTTTTTAATGAAAAAGGAATCTCTCAAAACTTCTCTGCCGTCAGGACTCCACAACAAAATGGCGTTGTGGAAAGAAGAAACATGACACTATGTGAAGCAGCAAGGTCTATGCTGTGTGAAGCAAATCTGCCAACCTATTTTTGGGCCGAAGCTGTCAACACTGTCTGTTTCACTCAAAACAGGTCGGTGATAACAAAAAGACATGAGAAAACTCCATATGAAGTCTTTCATGGAAGAAAGCCAAACATTGGTTTCCTTCATGTCTTTGGCTGTGTGTGCTTTATCCTAAATGACAGGGAAAATCTTGGGAAATTTGATCCTAAGGCAGATGAAGGAATCTTTGTGGGACATTCCTTGAACTCCAAAGCCTACCGAGTTTACAATCTTCGGAGAGAATGCATTGATGAATCTATCCATGTAAAATGTGATGACTCAAGATCATCTTCTATGACAAATGATGATGAAGAACTACACAGATGGATATCATCATGCATTGGGGAATCTCCCATTTCAACCTCCACCGATTCACCCTGTATTCCAAATATTCCTTCTGTCCCAAACAATCAAGCTGAGTCATCGTCTTTAACACCTGAAATCCCCTCTGCCGAAATTGCCTCCACCGAACCCTATCCATCATCCACCGAAATTAACCTCATTACCGAATCTCTTCCTACCGATAATCCCTCTGACAACCCACCTTCATCACATCCTGCCGACACCCCAGCCTCGAACTTTCCTTCCACTTCAACTATTCCTCCACCGATGCCCCCTGCTCTTAAATGGACCAAAGATCATCCCATTGATAAAATCATCGGTGATCAACTAGCTGGTGTTCAAACAAGAAGAGGCACCAGTAACATCTGTCTCTATGTGAATTTCCTATCTCTTGTTGAACCTAAAAAGATTGAAGAAGCCCTAACTGACCCATGTTGGGTTTCGGCCATGCAAGAAGAACTCTCCCAATTTCAAAGAAACAAAGTCTGGAGACTTGTGCCTAGACCTTCAAGAAAAACAATCATCGGCACAAAATGGGTCTTCAGAAACAAAATGGATGAAGATGGTACTGTCATCAGAAACAAAGCCAGACTCGTAGCTCAAGGCTACCGACAGGAAGAGGGTATTGACTATGATGAAACTTTTGATCCAGTTGCCAGACTTGAAGCTATCCGGATCTTTCTTGCTCATGCTGCTCACAAGAACTTCAGGGCATTTCAAATGGATGTAAATAGTGCTTTCCTGAATGGAGAACTAGCTGAGGAAGTATATGTGAAGCAACCTCCATGCTTTGAAGATTCCACACACCCAGACTATGTGTACCGACTTGACAAAGCTCTGTATGGGCTCAAGCAAGCTCCTCGAGCCTGGTATGACACTCTCGCCATCTTTCTACTCAAGCATGGATATACTAGAGGTACAATTGATAACACTCTCTTCCACAAGCAATCTTCAGGTAATCTCATTCTTGTTCAAATTTATGTGGATGACATTATTTTCGGTGCCACCGATGAGTCTCTGTGTGATGATTTTGCTTCTCTCATGAAAAGTGAATATGAGATGAGCATGATGGGGGAGCTAACTTTTTTTTAGGTCTTCAAGTGAAACAAATTTCAGAAGGAATTTTCATAAACCAAAGCAAGTACATTAAAGACCTTCTGAAGAAATTTGGCTTTGAAAACTCATCCCCTATGAAAACTCCCATGGCACCACCTTTGAAACTTGACACCGATTTAAATGGTGAATCTGTGGATGTCACTCATTATAGAGGCATGATTGGTTCTTTGCTTTATTTAACTGCTAGCAGACCAGATATCATGTTTGCTCTTTGTCTGTGTGCCCGTTATCAAGCAAATCCAAAGAAATCTCATTTGGATGCTGTGAAACGGATTTTCAGGTATCTAAAGGGTACCATGCATCTGGGTCTTTGGTATCCCAAAGACTCAGGTTTTGAACTCATGGGATATTTAGATTCTGACTTTGCAGGTTCAAAAATTGATAGAAAAATCACAACAGGCAGTTGTCAATTCCTTGGTGGAAAACTGGTAAGCTGGTCCAGCAAAAAGCAAAATTCAGTCTCAACATCCACTGCCGAGGCTGAATATGTTGCTGCTGGAAGTTGCTGCGCACAAATTCTATGGATGAAAAACCAGTTGAGAGACTACAATCAGTTCTACTCCAAGATACCCATCCTATGTGATAATTCAAGTGCAATTGCAATTGCAAACAATCCTGTTCTTCACTCACGGTCCAAACACATCGATATCAAATATCATTTCATCAGGGACCATATCTCCAAAGGTGACATTGAGCTGCATTTTATTCCAACTGATCTTCAGCTTGCAGATTTGTTTACCAAACCTCTGGATGAGGCCAGGTTCACTTTCCTCATCGGTGAACTTGGCATGTTGTACTTAGAATAGGTACAAAAAAAAATCGGTCTGATTACTTTCGGTGGATTCATCCTTTCGGTAATTCATCTTTCGGTGATTCATTCTTTCGGTGATTCATCTTTCGGTGATTCATCTTTCGGTGGATTCATCCTTTCGGTGATTCATTCTTTCGGTGATTCATCTTTCGGTGATTCATCTTTCGGTGGATTCATCCTTTCAGTAATTCATTTTTCGGTGACTCATCCTTTCGGTGATTCATCTCTCGGTGCTTCATCCTTTCGGTGAGTCATCCTAAGATTTTTTTGTTGTGATTCTTCTCTCGGCCTTTCTCGGTGTCTCAACACCTCGGTGTCTCAACACCTCGGTGGATCCTCACCGACTACCGATACTTCTGTGTGTTTCCCACCGATATCTACCGATTGTCCCCTCACTTTCCTCACCGATGTCCACCGAATTTCAATCCTATCTACACGTCACCCCTATACCCCTAGCCTGTCAGACCCGTTTCACCTCCCCGTTTCGTGAAACGAATTTCTGACCACAATTCCCAAGTGGTCATAATTACTTTTATTTTATTTTATTTTAACCGTTCCCCCCATTTTTTTAAACCCTATATATACTCGATCCTCCACTCTCATTTTTCCTTTACGTTTTCTGATTCTCCTTCGTGCTTCCTCTATAACCTGCAACTACACCAACTTCGTGCTCTCTCTCTTGTTCATCAATGGCGTCCTCGAAGAACATCTCCCCTACGTGTTTTGCTGATCTCAAGTTCAACCCATGCAATCACGTTTCCAGATTTGAACCCGATCCCTCTCATCCTAAATTTTCCCATGTGATCAAGTTCCTCACTCGATCTCCCCTTCTTCATGCCTTCACTTGCAATCTCAAAATGAGAAAAATGCTCGTTGGGACATTCTGGCTCTCCTGTGTGTATAACCCCTCCAATGATGTGATTCACGCATCCATACTTTCTGAAGACGAGGATGATCACGACCTCACTTTTGGGGTCGATGATGTTCGCTCTGCCCTGAAAATCGATGCTTTCGATTCCTATGACGATTGGCATTCCAAAACTGTTCTCGAAGATGTTCTCGGTGCCACAGGATACGTGGTCGACGACAACTCCAAAAGCTCCAAAGGTCCTGGAACTCTTCTTCGGAGTCACATGGGTAGTATATGGAACTTTTTCTTTGCTCATGTGATCCATTGCCTCTCCCGAAAGACGAGCGGCCATGATCAATCCCCCTCATACATCACCAAACTCGCCCATGCCCTCATCTTTCAACGCCGAGTTGATTTCGCCCAGTACTTCTTCACCAAATTAGTGGAAGTGATCTCCCATCCAAGGAAGTGCCACGTTGCCTATCCCCGATTCATCTCCATGATCATCCAGCACAAACTTGGAAAGTCCCTGGACGAAGATCGCAAGTCCCGCACTCCCCGATTCTCTTATGACTGGGCTCCACCGATCGTCGGCAGCAAAACTCTCAACGTCGGTGCTCTGGACACCGATCGTCCTTTACGCCGAGATATGATCACTTTGGCCATCTCCCCAGAACTTCAATGGGGTGATTCTGAAATTCCAGGGTTTCACCACCCCGATATCCCCGAAGTCCTTGCTGCTGCGATGACATCTTCCCCCCGTTCCAGAGCAAAGTCAGTCGGCGCGAAGAAGAAATCGGCCGCCGACACCTCCGCCGCTGCTTCCAAGACCACGACACCGATTAACCCATCGGTGACTTCCCCGGTCCAAAAACCTTCTAAGTGGAGGCACTCTTCGTCCCCCCCCGAAAAGTCGTTTAAAACGACCTCGGGGCCCTGTCCGTGGGTCCTCCCCTTCCGAATCTTTTCTGTTCACCACCGATCACTTGGTTATTCCTAAGGCATCCCTCAATGTACCCCTTCCCACCCATTCTCTGAGTGAACATGTTGCTTCTCCCGTCGAATCTCTAGACTCTCCCTCCGACAGTCTGGACCTTGCACTGCACGCCCTTTCACCCGGTCAGTTCTTGATCGATGATGATGTACAACCCGATCAGGGTTCCCCCCCATTAGACCCCCCCCCATGACTTCTTTGCAGGTCTCTTTGACGACACTGGTTCTACCCGAACCTCCCCGTCTGACAGAGCGACCCTCATTGAGTCCGCTTCCCCTTCCCCGATGAAGTCTCCTGTGAACCAAACTTCTCCCAGAAGTTCCCCTCGGGTTCACTCTCCCCGAAGGTCGCCTACGCAACACCGATCCCCCCCCCGGTTCAGGAATCTCCCCGATGATCTCCCACTCCGCCACCGAGACCGCTATTCCCTGATGAAAAGTTATATCCCAGCAACACTCCCATCTCGGCGGAGGATCCCCTTCGCATCCGCTACATCGTTCCTGGGGATATCGGGGGTCACTCAACTGTTCAAGAACCCTCTCTCGTTGAAGACTTACAGGAAACCGCTCGACAGTGTCGGCTTGTCGGCACCCAATTTGAATCCTTCAAACAGGCCACTCTTGCAATGATCGCCATGACGAGCTCCCGAATGTCCACCATCGAGTCTCGGCTGCCACAGATTATTTCAGATACTATTACCGATGCTATCAGGCCTCTTACCACCGACATCTCCACTTTGGTTCCCAAGGTGGACTCCTTGTCCCGATCTCATGGGGACCTTGCCTTCTCCTTCGGTGCTTTCAAGGCGGCCTCCACTGTCAAGGACTCTGAGCTTCAGAGGTTGCTTCAAGAAGCTAAGTCTCATCAAGACTTCGGCCAGGCCACTGCCAACTCTCTTCGTGATATCAACACCAAACTTCGGGAATTCGGTCACCTGGAGATGGATCTCGGTGACTTCACCATGGTCTCTGATGAGGTACCAAATCGTCTTTCCCTTCTTCATGAAAAATTCGACTACATTTTCCGACAGATGGGTTTGAAGATTTTGGCTGGTGCTGAGGGGGAGAAAAAGATAACCCATCCCAAGTTGCCATCCCTTAAACAAACGGTCATCCCCAAGCCTCCATCTTCCACCGATGACATCCATGTAACCACCGAAACCCACGCTGAAACCGCCGATATTGAGGGGGAACAACTCTCTAAAGAAAAAGAGTCGAAAGACAAGTCAACTACTGAGGGGGAGAAGTTTTCTGCGGCCGAAACTGACAAGGGAAAGAAATCTCTTACTACCGAACAATTGGCCGAACAAGAAAGACTAGAGAAAGAAAAGATGAAGTATGGGACTCGTCCCACCGATGCAGACAAACTCAAGCTTAAACCTCAATCGCATCCGCAGGAACCCAATCTTGGTCTGACTCCTCAGGAAATTGAGGAAGCCAGATTAGCCCAAAAAGCCCTTGATGATACCAAGGCCCTCTCTCTAAAGGTTGCAGAGGAAGAAGCCAAGAAAGCCAAGACCACCGATGTCGTGTCGGCACAGAAATCGGTACTGAGTGAATTTGAACAAGAGAGAAATGAAGAGGTTAGATGGTACAAGTTGAAGATGCACCACCGATCCGACAGAACCCCAATCTCAGGTGTCAAGATCGCAACCTCCAGATCCAATCCAAAAGACATCAGGCTTATCATTGATCGGGAAGATGGCTCCTTAAAAAGTATGAGAGACTACCAACTCAGAACTTACGGTCTCCCCGAATGGTACGAAATCTCTCGACACTTAGCCAAAAATCCAAACCCAAAGAAGGACATCTTTGTCAAATACATTGATGATCTAATGGCAAAGATGAAGGAGATCAAAAAGAAGTATAGCATCGTGCTTACCACCGATGAAAGATCGAAACTGCAATCCTTGAAGGAAGAAGTGTGCCTTCCTAAAGTTCAGAATCCCCCCGACACTGTCTTCAAGGATATGGCAAAGGAAGGAAAGATACCAAATGTAAGTAACTTGAGTCTTTCCCTTCCCTCTTCGGTATCATATCCCACGACAACTCTGTGTCTTTCACCGATTCCTGGACTATACTTCAACGATGGCTTCGGCAAACGAGCCTTCTTCAGATTCTCTCAAATTCCCGTTGCCGACACCATGTTTCTTGAAGGCCTCCACAACTTGTTCCCTCACATCCCCGAAGCTCAACCCTACTACCGAATCTTAATGGACAAGATCAAACGCCGACAATCGTCAAAGAAGTAGGTCTTTTTTTTCTTTCGGTAGTTGTGATAATCTTTTGCTTACCGATGTATGAGAATGACTTATGCAATTCAAAGTGCTTCTCTTGTTTATATTTTGTACATACCTTTTATTTCCCTGCTTCATATACACTGTATAGATATACTCAAACAAACATAGATAAAAAAAACAAAAAAAAGGTCTATGTGAAAAAGAACCCAAAAGAGTAAAAAGGGTCAAAATGCTCTTATTTTCATTTGCTCTTTAATATTCTAAGGATAGAGATCAAATTCAAATAGGGGGAGATTGTTGGGTCTTCACAGATTTGAAATTGACTCAATTAAACCCTCTTAGGTACTTAGAATATTTTTGGATTCTTTTGTGTAACTTGTACTCTCATATCAATTGTTCGGTGAAGTCGAAGATCAACCGAAACCAAGTGCGAAGACTATCTCATTGCGGAAGTGAGAAAATCGGCAGCAACTCTCTACAAGTTACACCACCACCGATATGCCTGTGCTATCGGTGGACAAGCATCACCGAATTGAAGAAATTCGGTGAGAAGCTCAAGAAGACTCTCACCGATATGCTTTCAGAAATCGGTGGAAGTTCAAGAAGATTTCCACCGATATATGTTCAAAGATCGGTGGGAATTTGAGAAGACTGCACCGAAATATTCTACACTTCGGTGAAGGATCTCTCTTCTCTAAAGAAGTGAGATTTCAAATTGGTACAGTTTCCAATACAGGAGGTCGGTAGCCTTATTCTCCGAAGACAAAAGAAAAGATCATTTATTATGAGACAATATCCTATTGTCAGATAAAAGTGGCAGTTTGTCATCTTATCTATTCTCAGATAAGGTCTCTTTCTGGTACGACTGTTCTCCTGGTTCTTTGGATAAGTTAAAAAGGAGATATCAGCTTTTCAGAAGTCAACCTCTACAATGAATGGAAGAGTGACAAGTGTTCCAAGCATTAAATGATGCATGGACTATAAATAGAGGAAAAGACTCTCCATGCAAATCACGCTTCTGAAGATCACTAAGTGCAAGCTCCTTTCTTACTGAAACTGCATCTTGTGTCTAAGTGCCCAATTTGTTCTAAGTGTTTTTCAGTTTACTTTGTGTTAGATTGTTAGAATAGTTTAACTGTTCTTTTCCGCAACAATCTTTTGTTTTCTATGTGTAATTCTTATTGAAAGATTTTCAATAAATTGAATTAAAACTTGTGAAAAATCTGAGTATTGTATTCAACCCCCCCCCCCTTCTACAATACTTGTTGAGCCATTTTGGGACCAACGGTATAAGATAGTTACCTTTGTTTCTTCACTTTGCTTCTTAAAATCCCAGCTGAAAGAAATCAATTTTCTTCTTCTTCTTTATCTTTCTCTCCCTCTTTCTCTTTTTCTCTTTGGCGTGAAACACACACACACACACACAAACTCAAGATAACAAAATGAAGACACCTCACTCCTTTTCATTAGTTTGGGGCGGTGATGGTGATTATTTTTAATCACCTTAACCAAACAGCCCCTCACACTTTCATCACTTGGCAATTTATACCCTCCAACTTATAAATTAAAAATAAAGTTTACCCCTTAATTTATAACTCCGTAAAACAAATAACGTAACTTATTCGAGGTTAAACTCTAAAATTAATCTATCACATCATAAATTAATCAATAAAACCCATCTTAATATTTTATACAAAAATCGAGATGTTACAAAGGTGGTTCCGAAAAAGGTTGGTATTTTTGTGTGGCGATTGAGACTAGGACGTATTCCGTGTAGAGCGGTCATAGATAAAATGGGGATACGCATCCCATTCGTCTTGTGTCCTAGGTGCGAGAAGAAGGTGGAGTCTATCGATCACGCGTTGGTTTCATGTGAGGAAGTGCACAAGACTTGGCGGGAGGTGTTCCGATGGCGGAAAGTTGATAAGCCTAACTTTTCAACAATTAACGATTTAGTGCAGCCAAATTCTGTAGGTGTAAATGGATTCCAATCGAATTTATGGACATATGCGGTTTGGTCTATTTTATACCTAATTTGGGGACATCGAAACAATATCGTCTTCAAAGGCGAAAAGAAGCGGCCGGAAGAGATGTTCCTCGAATTACAATGAAAGAACTTCGAATGAATTGAGCGTCGATGTCGAAATAGGAAGCTGGAGTGGAAGGTGTGGCTCGCTGAACCGGAAAGTCTGCTTCAAGTGTAGTCGGCTATGGTAGGGATAGGGGCGTCGCTAGTTCAGACCTGTTTGCTCTCTGCTGGAACCTCTCGGTTTTGTCCGGCTTATTCATTCAGACCGGTTGTCCCGTTAAGCAGGTATGTTCGGCCTCAGCATGTGGGTATTTTGGTGATCGAGTTGCGCTGCGAAGAGGGGGTTGATCGCTGCTTATCGTCGAAATACAGTCGCTCGTCGCAAGCTCTCTGTCGGGGCCTGTTTGCTGCTCGCAAACTGCTTCGATAGTGGGGCGGGATTTTGGTCGTTGTTGTACGTTTTTGCTGTCCCTTTATCTGCTTCGATTTGGTTCCGTAGTTTGTTTGCTTCTTGTTTTGATTGGTTGTGTAATGCTACTACTATTGTATCTCTTGGTGGAGTGTTTTGGTGGTTAATAAAATGTATTGATGATGCCTTTAAAAAAACACTAACAAATAGGTTTTTATTATAATTGGATCAATCAAATACACAAAAAACACGTTTTAGTTATAGAAAAAAATACGTTTTTATTATAAACACTTAACGATATATACTTAAAAATACATTTAAAAATATTCTTAAAAATAAAATTTTAAATAAAAAAACGGGTCGGTCCCATAACCGATCCCGGACCAGGTCTTGTTTTTAGTGAAAAATCGTACTCGATCCTTAAACAACAGTTCTAAAACAGTTCCGAACCAGACCGGTCCTAAGTCAGCCCAGGTCCTATAAGGATCCGGACCCTTTTGGCCATCGTTACAAGTGAAGATGCATAAGGTAGAAGAAGTATAAGGACAATTTTGGCATTGGCGAATGATATTTGTACCCGAAGCTACATCGTTACACGGTTGTAGACCGTTGGAGCTTTCCGCCTTCAACCTCACATGTCCCATCTCCGTTGGAGCGTGGAACACAAGCTTTCCAACCGCAGGGGCCGGGCCTAATATATTATATATTTTTAAAAATACAAAAATACACTATCCAAAGTCATAACATAGTAAACTCTAATACTAGACGTTAAATATGAAAATGTCAAATGCGATGGAGAGGCATGGAGAGACAAGAGCTCTTTCATGGAGATTGGAATAGAGACGTTGGGTTTGATCCGTGCTAAATGTGATGGAGAGCAGGAATTTGAAAAGTTGAAATATGAATTAATCTTAATAAAAGCCTTAGTGGACTGTGAACTTATCATTTATTATCTAGTAAGTGGACTAGTGGAGGGGCCCAACTTCAGTTATATTTGTTTTTACATATGAAATCTAAATCATCCCTTCTTACAACATCAAATAGCACAGGGCTAAGGCCCCTATAAGCCCCAAAGGGCATCCGCCTCAGACCTGCTTACCACACACATATTTTTAGACCATGAGTACCGCCAACCCACGAACCCACTGAACCCGAATGCCACCTCAGCGCCACATCAGCTTTTCTCTTTCCTACCCTCCTTACCCTAAAGTGGAGTACCGCCAACCCACGAACCCACTGAACCCGAATGTCACATCAGCTTTTCTCTTTCCTACCCTCCTTACCCTAAAAAACATTAAAAAAAACATTTACGGTGGGTTTGAACGGGTTCCCGAACCCAACCCTACCCGCACACCCCAACCCGATCGAAAGAAAAACCCAGTGGGAAAAAATAAAAATATGACGAAAGAAAGAGTACAACGCACTAGTTTTTTGCAACACATAGACTTTTCCTTTAGTCTAGTTTTCTATTAGATTCGTACATTAATCATGAGAGTTAAGAAAACATGATGGTATATAAGTCGTTGCCTCACTAAAACCTTACACCAAGGAACAAAACCCAATGGGAAAAATAAAACCTTGGTTGAAGGAAAGAGCACAACATACCAATATTACATATATAGTAGACTCCCCCTTTTGTCTACTACTCCCCCTGATTCGTGCATTAATCAAAGGAGGTTTAAAACATTTCCATTTTAATACTTTCTACATGTTTTCCAAATATGGTTTTACTTATTAATTTGGTAAACAAACATGTCACATTTTCCTCGCATCTTATTCAGTTCACTTGAATCTTGAGGATAATTGATTATATGGAAACTTAAGCAAAGTATGCTTTGTGTTATAACCCTTGATATATCTTACTTTTATTTCTTCGATACATGATGCATTATTTTCATACATGCAAGTTGTATAGTGATCAAAATCAAAATTACAAGTTCCTCTTATATGTGTAATGATAGTCCTTAACCATATACACTCTTAAATAGTCTCATGGAGAGTAAGATTGTTGATAATATAAGAAGGTAGCTATTAAGGGTTTGCTTAGTTTACCTCCAAGCAATCGGCATGTTCCATATGATAATTCCTTATCCAGTTTGGGAACAACCTTTATATGAGTCAAACATATACTTAATATTAGCAAATATATACCAAGGCATTGTTTGGTGTTTTTCTATAAGAGCCAGTACTTTTGCCGCTCACAATCTAAGTAGGTATTGAAGTTACATTATCAATCCATTTTTCTCCGTAGGGAAATTATAAGCCCACGTCAATGGTGCCAAAAGATTAATTTGAAATCATTCCAATGACGTTGCGTTGGCGCTGAGCTAAATCTAGCTGACAAGTTCAATGAGAAGTACAATATACGGTCAAGTGTATTATGTTGAGTACAATAATGCGCCTATTGTACTTAGGTATGGAATTCCAGCTCCTAACACCTATTCGTCCTCATCCTTTAGACGAAATGGATCTTTACTTATATCCATCACTTTGACCGATCATGGGAGTGATAATCGAATGCGCTTTGTCCATATTAGGTCGCCTGATCATTTTCTAGACATATGCGGATCGGTGGATTAATATTCCACAAACTCGGTGTCGTAGCTCAAGTATCTAGACAAAACCAAGTTTTCCCACGATCTTTCATCTCAAATTCAGATTTCAAGTAGCTTGTGTTTTCTCTTATTTCATCAAGAGTGCCTATTATGTTCATAACATCGACATATAGAGCTACTATGAAAATCTAGGACTTGTTTTCTTATATAAATACGCAAGGGCACAGTTCATCGTTCTTATTTATCGTTTCCCAATCAAGTATTCACTCAGGCGGGTATACCACATCCGCATAGATTGCTTTAATCTATAAAGCGAGTGTTTCATATTTATTGTAATCGCATTTCATAGTTTAAAGTTACTTGATATTGGTATAATGCCATCAAGCACTTTTATATCTCTGAATTTAGATCCCCATAGATATATGTAGTAACTACATCATTGAGCTGCAATTTCCAGTCCTTCGGAAACTACTTGGCTAATTAATTAGCAGAACGTTCTCCATCACGAGAGAGTAAGTCTTATTGTGGTCAATCCAGTGCATTGTGAGAAACCTTGCGCCAAAGGAGAGCCTTATATATTATGACTTAATTATTCTCACTACGCTTCCCTGACAAATGATTTATCTATGTCCTACAGGCTTTACACTTGGTCGGTTAGCACTACCGAACCAAATACATGTTCATTTGTCAAATAATTATCCTGGATTGCTTCTTTTCATTTAGGTCTATTTGCTCTTTGTTGACATTCTTCAACTGGGCATGGTTCGATGACATCGTGCTCTATTATCTCATAAGCAACGATATATGCAAATATATCATCATTTAGTATTTATGATCTGTCCATCGACTCATATTCATTTGAGATTTTCTTTGATCTCTGGAATCAGTATAACTTCGGAGCGTCCTCCAGTAATGATTCATAGACATAGATTTAATCAGAGATAATCTCATGCATTGATGATATATAGTTGTGCCATACTCTTCTCTTCCTTTAGATGAGTATCTATCGAACCAAGTAGCTTCCCTCATTTCCTTTTGGGAGCTACGACCTCAACCACACCTCCACCATGTGTGATTGCAACGTACTTCCAGCGACGTTGTGCCCTTGTTTGGGGACTTTTGACCTTGCGAGTATATTTGCAGCTCGTATATGTGATCTTGTCACTCTATATAATATTAAACATATCAGGCATCGAGTCTGATTCGTTTGACTTCAACTTTACGTTGTGAAGTTTTTTTTTGGATCAAAATGAGACACAGTTGAAATATTCAATGACACTTCCTGTCGTTCCCATGGAAAATCCTTTTTCCTATCTCCCCCTAACGACAGGAAGGTTGTCTCATCAAAGTGACAACCCGCAAATCTAGCGGTAAAGGGATCACTCGTCAAGGGTTCTAATTAGCGGATAATTATTGGGGGTTCATATCCAACATTTGATGACTCGTCTTTAAGACCCATTTTGGTACGCTGTGGGGGCGTAATTGGCACATATACAACACAACCAAACATACGTAAATGTAAAACATCAGGCTTATATCCAGTTACCAACTGGTACACATAAGATTGGTTGGTTGGTTGTGGGTCTAAACACGAATAATTAAAGTTGCATGTATTATTGCATAACCCCATGTAGATCTGGATAAATCGGTGCGCATAACCAATGCCCTAGCTACCATCTATATTCTTTTGATGACAGCTTTTTGATAGGCGGGTTTACACCCCTCCTAAATCTAACCGCAAGTGTACGGTGTCGAAATCAAGTAATAACGTACGGTAAGTACGAGTATCGAATCCACGGGAACTAGGAACTAAGTATCACAATTACTACAAGCTCTATTAACTGAACGATCGAAATTTGAGAGGTTGGTATTAAACTACTAATTGCAGAAAATAAATCAAACACAAGACAGACAATGAACAACTTTGGAATTCAGAAAGAGAAAACAGTTGAGGGTTGGAAATCCTTAGGTTTTCACATATGAACATCAGACTTAAAACAAATACCAGTTATTTCCGTTAATGAATACCCAATCTTGATCTAACCATTGTTCTCTCTCGAGTTACAATGGTTATATTCGTAAAGCACGGTTCTTTCTCAAGCTACCATGAGTTTTATCTTGAAAACACAAGTTAAATCTCTCGATCTCAACCTATGTAGTTCAAAACACATTAAGCACAAGATTATAATGAGACTAAGGTTTACTCGGTATATCTCTATCCTTTCTTACCTTAGGCGTGTGATTTCTAGTTCTATTTGATAATTAACTCTCTCGAACTTACTTAACAACAACAAATCAATCGTAAATTGGCCAGATTCACAATAGCATTAAGAGCAAAATCACATGCATTCATTAAATCGGAAAACTGATAAAAGTCACTCGTCATCCATCTATATGTTTAATCCTAATTCAATCCAACCCCCAACATCTAAAGATTAGTTCATGATGTTGGGGGATTCAAACACAAGAGAAAGAGAAACGAAAACGTATGTAAACATAATGACTGTGATCGTGGTGAATGTGAAAGATGTAGTGATGAACTCCCTTCTCCCGTGATTGAATCTACTTGCGTCGTGAACGTGTCCTCGATTGATACTCCCTCGTCGCTCCAAAAGGTGTCACTCGGCTCTGAAAATCGCCCCTGGAACTGCTCTGGCCGTCGTGTGAAAGTTGGATCCCGAAAAGTGACCTAACATCTGAATAAAATAGCTTAAATTCGCAAAACAGCCCGTGCCGCGGTTTGCAAACCGCGCGCCAAACCGCGCGGTGGCGTGGAACAGTGTGTGCCGCGGCATGGGCCGCGGTTTGGGAACTGTGTGCCGCGGTTTGGAAAACTGTGTGCCGCGGCATGGGAAAAGTGTGCGCCGCGGTTTTGGACTTGGATCTCGGGCTTCCGTTGGCTTCGTTTGGGACTCGTTTTGGACTCTTTTTAGCTTCTTTTCTCGATAATTGCCGCCTTTTAGATTTCCTGCACATTCCACTCGATAAACCATAAAATACTTGCCTTTTTTACTTGAACACAAGCCAATCTCATTGGTTTGAGAACCGAAAATAACGCCAAAAAGTGGCGTTATCAACAACCCCAAACCGAGCGTTGCTTGTCCCCAAGCAAATTAGCGACAAAATAGAATAAAAGCACATCTCGGTGAAATAATAACTGCACAATTCCCAATCGGTACCAAGTGATGCAACGGTGATTTCCCATACCCGTGAATGTCTATCTCACCCTCGCCTCATTCTTATTTTGTTTGACCTATTACCTTCCATTGGGGGTTGAACTCGTGACTGTTCCGATTACATTAGAGTTAGACTAGGTCCAAACATACTAGGGAAAACATTTCGCCTCGACTCTACCTCACGGGATACTCTCGTTTCGCTCGAACCTAGGTTATCGCACGTGTTGTCATGTTTAAGGAGGTTATGTACAAGAATACTCGAAATATTACATGACAACTCTAACGAAAGACGCACAAATGTACAAAAATTGGATCTCAGAAGGAATCAAGTAGCAAGATAGGGAATATCAGCAAGGGTGGTCGTATACTGTAATCACGTTTTCCAAAAGATCATCCAGGTCTTTATACGGGTTGTAACGGGGCTAGGGTTATGGCTAAGAAACGAAGGGTAAAAGGATCAAAAGTCCTCGGCGTGTCAACCATTAGCAGTTTTGAACTTTCTACTTCACTTCTATCACTTGACCCTTTTTGTCACTACTGGAGTCGCTTTGACTCTCTTATTTAGTTGCTGCTAATACTAGCTAGCTGTATTTATTTGCTTTTTGCTTTTTTTTTCAAGTTGGGACTTCATTGGTCCTCTTTATTTGATTGGGGCAGCATTGACCCTCTTTTCTATTTCTTGGGTTACATTGACCCATTTTATTCTCATGACTGGCCTGTACTCTTTCTTTTCTGCTCCATCATTCACTGTTCATTACTGCCTCTGATTTACACGCTTTCGGATAAGGGTTGGCTAAGGCTTATGGCTAAAGGTTTAATGGTGGGTTTAGAAAGAAATAAAGTGAGTGTTTGGCTGCAAAGGGGGTTATGGGTACACATATAAAGGTAAAAGGGAATGATAGCTAAAAACAGGGTTAAAACAAAGCACACAATGCCTGGAATCATATCTTAAGGTCCACACGATATGGTCTACTATACCCTTACCTTATATCCCGATGGTCGTCTTTGCTACTCAATGCAATAATGTAGCGAGGTCATTCTACATTCACGACAAGGAATTCGAAACAGTGTATAAGAATTAGGTGTATGAATCCCTCGCAATGAAAAACATCTTTTAGGCTCAAAACTCACTATCGGATGATCTACACTAATGTCCCTAGTCATGTCCTTTCCCGGTCTTTCCCTAACGGTCACGTCACTATCACAAGATTCTTCCCACAATGGTCGGTCTCAATCATTCAAAACAAAAATTTTAGCTACTATGATCTAGACACTCAGAAGTGCAGGAAATCTACGTGCATAACTTGGGCCCGATGGGCAACCCCAAACCTTACCCACACATTGTCCCCAATGTGCAAGTAAAGTCGTAGGTGATGCGACTCGAATCATTGTGCAGTTATTACAGTTATCAAAAGGACGGGCAAGGCATTACATAGCAAGGAAAAGAAAACCCATAATTTCTAAAATGGGCACCCCAAACCGAGGTCGTGGCCTAGGTTTGCCAATAAAAGCCAACCCCAAACCTCGGTAAAACCGAGGTTTGCACAGGGTTAAAAGTGAGTGTGTAGATGTTTAAAAGTTGAGGCACCCCAAACCTAAGTGAAACTTAGGTTTGTTGCATCCCGCTTAACTAATAAAGACCATACATCATACACCACTCGTTAAACAGACAAAGTTGAGAGCGTACCTGTTTTGCCCGGATGAAGGAGGATTCTTGAAAGGTTGAGCATCAATCGGAGGAGATAGGGAGAACATGCAAAACAAAGGAAATCAAAGCACAAGACAAAATGCAGGAAGATGAAACACACAAAGCAAGAAAGGAAACAAAAACTGCACGAAAAACAAAACAAGGCACAAGGGACTCCCACGGTTTAGCCCGCGACTTGCAGGTCGCGTGGCAAACCGCGTAACCTACTGTTTCAGACAACAAACAGAGGGCCCCGCGGCTTGCTGCGCGGTATGCAAACCGCGTGTAAAGCCGCGTATGTCCCTGTTTCAAAATATTTTTTGGCTTTTTCGGTTTTTCGATTTTTATGGTTTTTTCGGAAATAAAAACACACTCAAACTAAAAATAATAAAAGGAAACAAACCTTGGTGGGTTGCCTCCCACCCAACGCCTTATTTAAAGTCGTGGCACGACTGTGCGGTTTTCAACTTGGCTCTGTATCCGCTGACTCGAACCGCCCACACTTGCGGTTCTTCGCGGATTCTCTCGCAATTGGCCTTCCATGACCAGATCCGGATGCCTCTTCACTCCGACCTTTCGTCTTCTCGAACATCTTGAAAGTCACCCTCTCGCCACCGACTCTAAAGGTCACCTCTCCTTCCTCCACATCAATCAAGGCTCTACTCGTGGCTAGGAAGGACCTTCCCAATATCAATGGGACTTCTTCGTCTTCGTCTATGTCTATCACTACAAAGTCCACCGAGAAGTAGAATTTACCGACCTTGATGAGCACGTCTTCTACGACTCCGTACGGGTATCTGATTGATCGATCGGCGAGCTTTAGCGTCATGTACGTTGGCTGCACTTCACCCAGTCCGAGTTTCCTAAAAACAGAAAGAGGCATCAGATTAATACTTGCCCCTAAATCACATAAAACTTTATTAAAACTGTACTCCCCAATCTGAATAGGGATAGAGAAACTCCCTGGATCTTTAAGCTTTGGGGGAAGCTTATTCTGAAAAATCGCGCTGCACTCTTCAGTGAGTGCAACGGTGGCCTGGTGATCGATCGCCCTCTTTTTGGATAAGATCTCTTTCATGAATTTCATGTAAGAGGGCATTTGCGCCAACGCATCTGCAAAAGGGATGTTAATTGTTAACTTTTTAAACACATCAATAAACTTGGAAAAATTAACATCATCCTTATTTTTTTTGAGTCTGTTCGGGTAAGGCACTCGTGGGATTTCCGGCTTGGCCGGTGGTGTCACTTCTTTCTCCTTCGGTCTCCCTTCTTCAATCACTACCTCTTCTTCAGTCTCTAGCTCAGTCATGTCTATGATCTCGATCTCTTTTTCCTTTGGATCGGTCTCTCTTGTCGGCTCCCCATTCAGCTCTTTGCCATTTCTCAGATAGATGGCATTGCACTCCTCTCTCGGTTTCCTTTCAGCCATGCTTGGGAATGTTCCGGGAGGTCGGTTTTGTAGAGCTTCACTAATCTGCCCCACTTGCCTCTCGAGAATCTTAATTGAAGCCGTATTCTGATCGGTTGCAGCTTTGACTGTACTCACCGTGCTCGCTAATCCCTCGACCATGTTGTCCATTTTCGTCATGAACTTCATGAGCATATCTTTCAGCCCCGGTTTCTTCTCCATCGATGGTCCTTCATTTCTTTGGTGAAAACCTGGAGGACGATAAGCATTATTAGTATTGGAAGAATTTGAAGAGTTAGAAAAATTACCTGGCTGTTGACCGGGTTGACTCCACGAGATATTTGGGTGCTTTTTCCACCCTTCGTTATACGTGTTGGAGAACGGGTCGTTCCTCGGCTGATGATTCCGGTTTTGGAGGAATTGAACTTGCTCGGGATCTTGTGAATTGCCTCCCTTCAGATGGTTCGTGATCATGGCTAATTGAGCCTTTATCTCTTTAAGCTCGTCCGTCTCTTGAACACTAGCGACTCGTGCAACGGAAGATCGTGGTGTGGAATAGCTATGCTCGGCTAGGTTCTCGATCAACTCGACTGCTTCCTCATACGTCTTGTTCATGAGCGCCCCACCCGCTGCAGCAGTGATGTCATTCTTGAATTGCGGGTGAAGGCCTCCAAAGAACGTTTGGATTATGACCCAACCATGTAACCCGTGATGTGGACACTTCTTCAACATGTCCTTATATCTCTCCTGTTGGGAACTGAAGATTTGCCAAGTATGGTTAGTACTACCAGAACAACAATACTACTGTCAGAGCAAAGTTAGTACTGCAAGTAAAAGTTAATGCTGCTGGAACAATGTTAGTACTGCTTGTGCATAACGATGTTAATACTGCTTGTAATCATAATTATGGAATGCGAGAATGTTGGAGATAAAGATGGAATGATTGAAGATAAGCATGAAAGGATATTCTGAAGATCAATTTTGTTTTGATAGTTATCTTGTAATTATTTAGTATAAATAGATGTTGATAGATAGCTATTCCAAGAGAATATATAAGAATTCGTTTTTGTTTTAGAGAGAATTAACCTCAAGGTTTAGAACCCTATTTCTAGAATCGTCTTGTTGAGCCTGTTCAACAAGATTGAGGTTTGGTTGTAAACTTGTGAGTTGAAGTATTGAATACAAACAGATTGTGTTTTCTGATTAGTTGTTCATTAAGTGTGTTTGAATTAAAGTTCTATTCCGCAAGATTCTTTAATTCTGATTTCTAAGTATAATTATTCTTGTTTGGAATCGATCCTGACAAGTGGTATCAGAGCTTGGTTTCTTAGAAATCTACAATCATTATGGACAACACAGTTGAATCAAACAGTACTCTTGTTTCAAAGGTTCCCATGCTCAGGCCTAATGAGTTTGACATGTGGAAGATTAGAATCAAGCAGTATATTTTGCTTACTGATTATTCCATCTGGGATATTATAGAGAATGGTCCATGTGCTGAAGGAAAGGTTGGACCAGATGGCAAAAGACCCCCTCCAAAGACTGATGCAGAAAGAAAGGTTAGACAAACAGAGATGAAAGCCTTAAGCACTCTGCTTTTGGCTATTCCCAATGAGTATCAGCACCAATTTCATCACTGCACTGATGCTCAGATTTTATGGAATGCATTGGAAAAGAGATTCACTGGTACCAAGAGCACCAAGAGGAACCAGAAGGCAATTCTTAAGCAACAATATGAAAATTTTACTTCTACAAAGAATGAGTCTATGACTCAAACTTTTGATAGATTTAATAAGTTGATTGGAGAATTGGCTACAGTTGGAGTTCGTATGGAGGTTGATGATGTAAACAGGAAGTTTCTAAGATCATTAGGTGAGGAATGGACAATGTATACTGTGTCTTTCAGACAGAATGACCAGTTAGAAGATAAAGAGCTTGATGATCTTTACAATGATCTTAGGGTATTTGAAGCAAAGGTTGAAGCCAAGAAGAAGCCCTCAGGATATGTGTATAATGCTGCACTTCTATCAGCATCAACTGATTCTACTGCTAACCCTGAATCAGTTAGTACTGCTGGTGGAGTCAATCAGGAGAAGGCCAATGATTCTGTACTAGAAGCTTTCTTTTCTAGTCATGTTAACTCCTCATTAATTAATGATGACTTAGAACAGATTAATGCTGATGATCTTGAGGAGATGGATATCAAGTGGCAGATGGCTATGCTTTCTATGAGGGTGAAGAAGTTTATAAAGAGGACTGGGAGAAACAACTTTTCCCAAAGAAGAGAAGATGGTGCTGGGTTTGACAAGTCTAAGGTGGAATGCTACAAGTGTCATAAGATGGGACACTTTGCCAGAGAATGCAGAGGTGGAGTATCTCAAAACAACCATCAACAAGCTCAGAATGGAAGCTTCAACCAGAACAGAAACTCTATTCAAGCCCTTGTTTCTCAACAAGGAATGGGATTTGATTGGAGTGATCAAGCAGAAGAGGCAATTCAGAATCACGCACTCATGGCAGAAGTATCAGATCTTCCTACTGAGGTAAAATCTAATCTCTGTTCTCAAGCTTGTATAGACACTGTGAAAAGGTATAGAGATCACAACCAGGGAATGTGTGATGACCTTAAGAGATTAGAAAAGGATAGAAGAGATTATGTAGTGATTGTTGAGAGGTTTGAAGAACAAATTAAGGCTTTTCAAGCCAATGAACTTCAACACTCATATGATACAAACTACTGGAAGTGGGAAAAGAATGGTCTGGAGTTCCAACTGAAAGAGTCTAGGGAGGAATGTGAGAAATTAAAAGGAGAACTTGAGAAAGTAAAACTTGATGTTGAAAAGTTTTCATGTGCCTCTAAAGTCATGGACACCATAATAAATGCTCAAATCCACAGTAAGATGAAACCAGGCATAGGGTACAATGCCACACCCCCACCCTACAACAACACATACATCCCTCCTAGGTCAGACCTGTTAGAAACCAAGGATAGGAAGGACTTACCTGAAGGAGCTACTAAAGTAGATCCATTAGATGAAGTTGTTGTTGAGGATAAAACTGAAAAAGAAGAGTCTAAGAAAAGGAACAAGAATGTCAGTGGTGAGATCCCCTTAGAGAATTACATCAAGACTAATGAGGAAGGTGGAAGTCCCTGGGATAAGAACAATGAGATGAAAAGATCTGAAAAAGGAAAGGGAGTTCATTATACACAGACTACTGTTGTGAATTCCAATACTTGTGAACATTGTTCTTGCAAGAATTCTCAAAAGAATGAACCCCAAAAACATGATAAAAAGAGGGGAAATCAAAGAAACTGGAATAATCAGTGGGCTCAAAAACAAGGAGTTGATCTGCAAAGGATTAACAGACCAAAACCTTGTTTTATCTGTGGCAAATTGAATCACCTTGCCAAACACTGTTATTTCAATCCTATTAACCAAAGGATCAATTTTCAAAGAACTTTTTCAAATGGTTATAGGAAGCCTGTAAGAAACCATGTGGCTAAGAAACAAGCTAAATCCAAAAGCCACATGAGGAAAAAGACTGAAAAAGAATGTGTCACAATGTGGGTTCCTAAAAGCACTAGTGTTAGTACTGCTGCCTCAGATAGTACTGCTGCTAGCAGTGTTAGTGCTTCTAACACTGTTAGTACTTCTTCTAGAAGCAATACTGCTAGCAGTGTTAGTGCTTCTAACACTGTTAGTACTTCTTCTAGAAGCAATACTGCTGCTAGCAGTGTTAGTACTGCTAACACTGTTAGTACTTCTTCTAAAGATAATACTGCTTCTAGTGTTTGTGCTGCTAGACCAATCATATTGACAAAGTACTCCAGTACTGAAGTTCCTCAGGTTGAAAAACTTATCCAAACTGAATGTAAGTACTTTGATGAGCAAGGGAGACCCAAGACCACTTTGGCTTGGGTTCCCAATAAAAACTAATTGATTTATCTTATGTGCAGGGCAACCAACAGCTCAAGGGGAAGAGCATCTGGCATGTTGATAGTGGTTGCTCCAGGCACATGACAGGTAACATGGCCTGCCTCAAGAATTTCAAAAGAATTGATGGAGGACATGTTGCTTTTGGAAATAATCCTGCAGGAGGTAAGATAAGTGGTAAAGGTGATGTATCAAAAGGTAAGATGACATTTGAGGATGTTTACTATGTTGAGCAATTGAGATACAACCTGTTAAGTGTATCACAGGTCTGTGACAAGAAACATAGTATATTATTTACTGATTCTGAATGCATTATTCTTGCTCCTGGATTCAAAGTAGTTGATGAAAACATGATACTATTGAGAACTCCTAGAAAGGATAATGTGTATTGTTTAGATTTAGAAAGTGTTTCATCTGATTCATCCCTAAACTGTTTGGTATCAAAAGCTTCAATGGATGAATCATCACTTTGGCACAGAAGGATGTGTCACATGAATTTTAAAACAATGAATAAACTTGTTAAAAATAATCTTGTTAGGGGTTTACCATCAAAAGTTTATTCATGTGATGATCATTGTGTTGCTTGTCTCAAAGGCAAACAACACAAAACTTCTCATAAGTCCAAAGAGATAAACACTATCTCAAATCCTCTTCAGTTGTTGCATATGGATCTGTTTGGCCCTACAAATGTCATGAGCATTGGCAAGAAGTCATACTGTTTAGTTATTATTGATGATTACTCTAGATTTACTTGGGTATATTTTCTGAGAACTAAAGATGAGACAAGTGGACTGCTCAAATCTTTTATTCTTAGAATTGAAAACCAATCAAATCAAAAAGTAAAAGTCATTAGATCAGATAATGGGACTGAATTTAAAAACCTTGATCTAAACACCTTTTGTGAGGAAAAAGGAATTAAGAGACAATACAGTGCTCCTAGGACTCCACAACAGAATGGTGTTGCTGAGAGAAGGAATAGGACACTGATTGAGGCTGCTAGATCTCTGTTAGCTGATTCAAAATTACCCACTACTTTTTGGGCAGAAGCAGTTAATACTGCTTGTTATGTCCAAAACAGAGTTTTAGTAATAAAGCCTAAAAACAAGACACCTTATGAGCTTTTTCAGAAAAAGAAACCATTTATTGGATTTTTCAAACCATTTGGGTGTCCTTGTACAATTCTCAATACCAAATCTCACTTAGGTAAGTTTGCTAGCAAAGCAGATGATGGTTTTCTTGTTGGTTACTCATCTCAGAGTAAGGCTTACAGAGTGTTTAATACCTCTTCTAGAATAATTGAAGAAAGTGACAATGTCAAATGCAACGAGAACACACCAAATCCTATTGGTTCAGGTCCTGATTGGCTATTTGACATTGATTCACTCACTAATTCTTTGGGTATCCGTAGTGATGTAAATGCAGGACAAAGGGATGCACCACCATCAGATCACAGAATTCAGTCTGTGATATTTCCACTCCCTACCATTGATCCTGTTGACTTCTGTGAACAAGAAAAGGAAGCTGAACCCATTCAGAATGAAGAAGAGAGAATAATAGAGGAAAATCAGCCTTCAAGTCCAAATTCCAGAGAGTCTGAAGTGACTGAAGAAGCTGAAGAAAATCCAGACTTAAATGAGTCAAATCTGGATGTGAACTTACAAGAGGAATCTGGTCATCCATCAAGAACTCAGAAAAATCATCCTCCTGAGTTGGTAATTGGAGACATTGCTTCTCCCATGATGACTAGGAATCAAAGCAGACTTTAAGAGCTACAAGATCAGCAAAATACAGTTAATACTGTACTCAATTGCTTTCTATCCCAAATTGAGCCCAAAAAGGCTTATGATGCTATGAAAGATCCAAGTTGGATAGAAGCAATGCAAGAGGAGCTGCTACAGTTCAAGCTACAGAATGTTTGGAACTTGGTGGACCTTCCAAAAGGTCATAGGGCAATTGGCACCAAGTGGATTTTCAGAAATAAGAAGGATGAGAGAGGAATTGTGATCAAGAACAAAGCCAGGCTGGTTGCACAAGGGTATACTCAGGAAGAGGGTATAGACTATGAGGAAGTCTTTGCTCCAGTTGCAAGGATTGAGGCAATTAGGTTTTTCTAGCCTATGCCTCATATATGAAGTTCAAGGTCTACCAGATGGATGTAAAAAGTGCTTTTCTATATGGGACTATAGATGAAGAAGTGTATGTCTGTCAACCCCCTGGATTTGAGAATCCATTGTATCCTGACAGAGTGTACAAGTTAAAGAAGGCACTTTATGGTCTACATCAAGCCCCAAGAGCATGGTATGACACCCTGTCTACCTATCTCTTGGAAAATGAATTTGAAAGAGGAATCATTGATAAGACCTTATTCATCAAAAGGAAAAAGAAGGACACCCTACTTGTTCAGATCTATGTGGATGACATTATCTTTGGATCCACAAATGATCACATGTGTAAAGACTTTGAGGAGTTAATGCACAAGAGCTTCAAGATGAGTTCCATGGGTGAACTTACTTTCTTCCTTGGGCTTCAGGTGAAACAGAAGAAGGATGGGATTTTCATATGCCAATCCAAATATGTGAAAGACATCCTGGATAAGTTTGGATTATCAGACTCAAAGCCAGCAAGCACACCAATGGAGACACACAAACAGATCAATGCTGATCTTGAGGGGGAGGATGTGGATGTCCATCATTACAGATCAATGATTGGATCACTCATGTATCTCACAGCCTCTAGACCAGATATTATGTTTCCAGTATGTGTATGTGCCAGATTTCAAGTTACACCAAAGCAATCACACCTTCATGCAGTCAAGAGGATATTTAGATACCTAAGAGGGCAACCTAGATTAGGTCTCTGGTATCCTTATGAATCATCCTTTGATCTACTTGCATACTCAGATAGTGACTTGGGTGGAGCTAACATGGATAGGAAGTCTACTTCAGGTGGATGTCAGTTTTTGGGTGCAAGACTAGTATCTTGGCAGTGTAAGAAACAAACCACAGTGTCCTTATCTACAACAGAAGCTGAGTATATAGCTGATGCAAGCTGCTGCTCTCAGGTTCTATGGATACAGAATCAGATGTTGGACTATGGGGTAACATTTCTTCACACTCCAATCTTCATTGACAACAACAGTGCTATTAGCATTGTTAACAATCCAGTCAAACACTCAAAAACAAAGCACATAGAGATCAGGTATCACTTTATTCGAGATTGTAATGAAAAGAAATTAATTCAAGTTGCTAAAGTTCATACCAATGACCAGTTTGCTGACCTATTCACAAAAGCTTTTGATGTGGGTAGATTCACTTTCTTGGTAACAAGTGTGGGCATGATCAACCTTGAATAAAGTCATGATTTTCAGTTTTTATACCTGTATTTCCTTCTATATTTGGTACTACTAACTCTTCTTCTCAGGATCTTCTGTATGACTCAGATTGACAAGTGCTGAAAAGTTACTACTGCCAGTGCATAGTTACTATTGCCAGTGCATAGTTACTACTGCCAGTGCATAGTTACTACTGCCAGTGCATAGTTACTACTGCCAGTACATAGTTAATACTGCTTCGTACTTAATACTGCATGTGTCGTTAATACTGCTTAAAAGAAAAATTAGGGCTAATACTGCTATAAATACCTCTTTCAGCCCACCAAAGTTCATAACGTCTCTTTGAATTCTATTCATCTCTCTCTCTCTTTCTAACTATTCTCTCCCAAGAATCTCTGTTTTCTGTCAAGAATCCTCAGGTACAATGGAGTTTATCGACGAACACAACGAGATTGCCATGCTCCAGAAGCCAAAACAGTCCGCAGGTTTTCACGACATTGTGGATTTCCTCAAGTCCACGCATATATCCTATGCCCTAACGGTGACCCCGACAATCTACACCGAGCATCAGAAGTAGTTCTGGGAAAATGCCACCATGGTATCTGAAGATGGGCAGAAAATCATCAAAACAAGGGTGTGTGACAAACCCTTGAATGTTACAGAGGAGCTTATTCGCATCACTCTTCGTTTGGATGATGCCTCAGGTATGACGTCCATTCCTAATGACGATCTATACTCAAATTTAACGAGAATGGGGTATGAAGGTCCCATTGGAATCTTTAAGTTTTTCAAGTCTAAATTTTCTACACAATGGCGATTCTTTGTTCATACCTTAATGCATTGCATTTCAAAGAAAACTACTGGATGGAGTGAGTTTAGCAGTACCATTTCTTATGCCCTGGTCTGCTTGGCCACTGCCAGGAAGTTTAATTTTTCACAAATGATTTTCAATGATCTTGTGTCAAACCTGGAATCCAAAAAGTGTTTTTATATGTACCCAAGGTTTGTCCAAGCAGTGATTACTCAGGAATTGACGGATTTGCCTCAATTTACTGAGGTATATGTACCTAAACCCCCTAAAGGAAAGGTCTTCTCAAATATGAGAAGAACTTCCAGGGACTCGGAAGGAGTTGACACTCCATTGTTCTCTACAATGATGGGTGTGTCCCACACACAAGAAGGTATGGCATCAGGGTCAAGGCCCTCATTAGACCAACCCACTGATAGCCAAACCCCACCTTCAATCACCAAAGAAATTCCTCAGTCCATTCTTCAAAGACCCACTCCTCACATAACCAAAAAGTTTACAAGAAGAATGGTACACAAGGCTCCTTCCCTTGATGTACCTCCTACAAGCCCAAAGCCTTTAAGCCCTCTATTGGAGCATTCTCCAATAGAGAATATCGAAAGGGAAACCACAGGGGTGTCTCCCAACCCCAAGAAGGTGCTCACTAAGGAGAAGGTTGAGCATGTGAGTAGCAAGGCTGCCACTACTTCTGCTAGCACAGAGAAGGACAGTGGTAACATAACTAAGACCTTCCTCACGGCAACTCAGAATGAGAAATCATTCAGAGGTCCCAGGTGCCAAGAAACCACGGGGGTAGGCAGTGCTTTTGCTAGGCAAAAGACACCTACTAAAATTTCCAATGATCCTTTAAAGGAAGTAAAAACTCCTAAACAAGGTGAAGATAGATATACATATGAGGAATTGATGGAAACCATTGCCAATATCAACACAGATGTTGTAAGTCAGCAAAAGGAGATAGATGGACTCAAGAAAGTGGTCCTATATCAACAAACACAGCTTGAGAAGCATAAGAAGCTGATTACAAAGTTGATGCACAGGAAGAAGAAAGCTCAGTATGTTCTTAAAAGAAGAAGCCCCAACAATGATGCTCCCAAAAAGGGGGAGTCAGAAGCTGAATTCAACACAGAGAGTGCACAGGAAAAGGGGGAGAATGAGTGTGTTGAAGAAATTGCAAAAGAAGCAGAAACTGATCATGCAGCAGAAACGGTTAATGCTGCTGAAATTCAGAAAGAAGCAGAAACTGAACCAACAGCAGAAACGGGTAATGCGGCTGAAATTCAGAAAGAAGCAGAAACTGAACCAACAGCAGAAACGGTTAATACTGATGAAACCATTCCAGAGGCAGCAGAAACAAAAGAAGCATCAGAAACCATGCAAGAAGCAGTATCTACAAAGGAAGAAGCAGCAGAAACAAAGGAAGCAACAGAAACTAAAAAGCCTACTTTGGAAGAAGTTGAAGTTGCAGAGGCTTTGATTAAAGCCAAACATGACACTCCTAAAAAGCAAGAAGAAACCCTGGGTGAAAAGCTGGTGTCACTGAAAAGAGCAAGAACCAAGTCTATAGCTACCAAGAGGAAAGTTGTCAAGAAACCTAGGGTAGAAGAAGAAAAAGAAGAGGATGTTCCAGAAAAGAAAGATGATACAAAGGTTGCTGAAGAAGAAGTAGCAACTCCATCAGGTCAACCAAGTAATGCTCAATGTGATATGTATATCACTATGGTTGATACTGATCCAATCAAAGTTGACCCATTATCTTCCATGCCTCCTGAGATCATCTTCTGGGATACCTTGGTAGATCAGAGAAAAGAGTACATTAGAGTCAAAAGAGCAGATGGGAAGTTTGAGGTCTGTTCTACATGGGGAAGACTTATCAGAATGTGCTCTAGATCTGACGTAGAGGAGATGTACAAGGTTGGAATGAAGCTGTATGGAAATATGCTGAATGAGAAAGGGATGTCTATCACCAAAATGGTTCTTGAATACCTGTGCCTAATGTTCAAACCAGAAGCAGTTCAGTATATGATAGATAGAAATTTTCAAGCCATTACCAACTGGATGCTCATTGAAAAATGTAGAGTGTATGTCATCACACTTGACTATACATATCATGAGTATTATTTGGTGGATGTTGCATACAAGCACAGCATGAAAAGGTTGAATGGAATGCTACATGCTAAGTTGGCTTGCAACAAGGATTCTGAAATGGGAAGATACTTGGTGAGAAGGATTATCAATCAAAGCCTGGGTTTGAATCCTGATTTATGTGTTCATGATTAGGTTTTGGAAGCATCATCTGAAGAACTTGACTTCTCAACCTAAAAAGTCAAGTTAGGGGGAGATTGTTGGGAACTGAAGATTTGCCAAGTATGGTTAGTACTGCCAGAACAACAATACTACTGCCAGAGCAAAGTTAGTACTGCAAGTAAAAGTTAATGCTGCTGGAACAATGTTAGTACTGCTTGTGCATAACGATGTTAATACTGCTTGTGATCATAATTATGGAATGCGAGAATGTTGGAGATAAAGATGGAATGATTGAAGATAAGCATGAAAGAATATTCTGAAGATCAATTTTGTTTTGATAGTTATCTTGTAATTATTTAGTATAAATAGATGTTGATAGATAGCTATTCCAAGAGAATATATAAGAATTCGTTTTTGTTTTAGAGAGAATTAACCTCAAGGTTTAGAACCCTATTTCTAGAGAAGTAGAAGTCGTCTTGTTGAGCCTGTTCAACAAGATTGAGGTTTGGTTGTAAACTTGTGAGTTGAAGTATTGAATACAAACAGATTGTGTTTTCTGATTAGTTGTTCATTAAGTGTGTTTGAATTAAAGTTCTATTCCGCAATATTCTTTAATTCTGATTTCTAAGTATAATTATTCTTGTTTGGAATCGATCCTGACATCTCCCATGCCTCGTAGAGTGTCTCTTGGTCCCACTGAGCGAAATGGGTGATATCAGCCATCAATTGAGCAGTTCTTCCCGGTGGGAAGAATTTTTGTAGAAATGCAGCTTTCAGGTCTGCCCATGTAGTGATCTGATCGGCTGGCAAACCCTCTATCCAAATTTCAGCTCTACCCTTGAGTGAGAAGCTTAATAGCCTTAGCTTGATGGCGTCCTCGTTCATGCCATTAATCTTGAAGGTGCTGCAAATCCTCTCGAATGCACGGAGGTGTGCATGAGGATCTTCGATCGGTGCTCCTCCATATTGGTTTTGTTGCACCATCACGATGGTGCTTGGCTTGATCTCAAAGTAATTAGCCGCGGTGGTTGGTGCTTGAATGCCTATGTGTGCCGCTGCCACATTCGGGTCGGCAAACGACCGCATAGGTACCCTCTCCGGAGGTGGTGGAGGATTATTGCGAAGAGGTGGAGGATCGTTGCGCGGTGGTCTCTCGCCTACCGGTCTCTCGTCACCCATTTGTAACTGTCGCTTAGCTTTGGTCTCTTGACGTAGGCGACGAGCGGTTCTTTCAATCTCCGAATCGAATTCTTCAATCTCCTTTCCTCGGGTCGTCCTTGGCATAAACCAAGTGGTACCTGAAAAGAAAGAAAGTAAAGTCAGTAATCCAAAAAAAACTGAAAGTGATGGAATAAAGCAAATAAAAAATGCTCAATCTAATAGCGCTTATAGATGGTAGTGCTATTAGCTACAACTAGTTCCCCGGCAACGGCGCCAAAAACTTGATAGGCGGGTTTACACCCCTCCTAAATCTAATCGCAAGTGTACGGTGTCGAAATCAAGTAATAACGTACGGTAAGTACGAGTATCGAATCCACGGGAACTAGGAACTAAGTATCACAATTACTACAAGCTCTATTAACTGAACGATCGAAATTTGAGAGGTTGGTATTAAACTACTAATTGCAGAAAATAAATCAAACACAAGACAGACAATGAACAGCTTTGGAATTCAGAAAGAGAAAACAGTTGAGGGTTGGAAATCCTTAGGTTTTCACATATGAACATCAGACTTAAAACAAATACCAGTTATTTCCGTTAATGAATACCCAATCTTGATCTAACCATTGTTCTCTCTCGAGTTACAATGGTTATATTCGTAAAGCACGGTTCTTTCTCAAGCTACCATGAGTTTTATCTTGAAAACACAAGTTAAATCTCTCGATCTCAACCTATGTAGTTCAAAACACATTAAGCACAAGATTATAATGAGACTAAGGTTTACTCGGTATATCTCTATCCTTTCTTACCTTAGGCGTGTGATTTCTAGTTCTATTTGATAATTAACTCTCTCGAACTTACTTAACAACAACAAATCAATCGTAAATTGGCCAGATTCACAATAGCATTAAGAGCAAAATCACATGCATTCATTAAATCGGAAAACTGATAAAAGTCACTCGTCATCCATCTATATGTTTAATCCTAATTCAATCCAACCCCCAACATCTAAAGATTAGTTCATGATGTTGGGGGATTCAAACACAAGAGAAAGAGAAACGAAAACGTATGTAAACATAATGACTGTGATCGTGGTGAATGTGAAAGATGTAGTGATGAACTCCCTTCTCCCGTGATTGAATCTACTTGCGTCGTGAACGTGTCCTCGATTGATACTCCCTCGTCGCTCCAAAAGGTGTCACTCGGCTCTGAAAATCGCCCCTGGAACTGCTCTGGCCGTCGTGTGAAAGTTGGATCCCGAAAAGTGACCTAAAATCTGAATAAAATAGCTTAAATTCGCAAAACAGCCCGTGCCGCGGTTTGTGCCGCGGTTTGCAAACCGCGCGCCAAACCGCGCGGTGGCGTGGAACAGTGTGTGCCGCGGCATGTGCCACGGTTTGGGAACTGTGTGCCTCGGTTTGGAAAACTGTGTGCCGCGGCATGAGAAAAGTGTGTGTCGCGGTTTTGGACTTGGATCTCGGGCTTCCGTTGGCTTCGTTTGGGACTCGTTTGGGACTCTTTTTAGCTTCTTTTCTCGATGATTGCCGCCTTTTAGATTACCTGCACATTCCACTCGATAAACCATAAAATACTTGCCTTTTTTACTTGAACACAAGCCAATCTCATTGGTTTGAGAACCGAAAATAACGCCAAAAAGTGGCGTTATCACTTTTATCATACTACGAGACCGTTTTATATATACACAAAGGGTATAGGAAACTCTACATTAACCTCTATACATATGCAATAATCATCAAATCCTTATGATGTAAATTCTCCAGCATTCTAAGTCATGCAGACTTGATGAGAAAATCGGGGTGGTTAGTCCTTAAACGTATAACTAGTTCTAGGAGTGCAACATTTCATGTGGACCATAATACGACACGTGTTCATCATGTCAAAACCAGAACCATAAGTACTTTAATGGTCCGTATTCTGGATGTTTATGTCCATAAATATCACCTTGTATTCGTTGTAAGAATGAAATATTTTTTATATCATGTCCTTAGCTTTAGGATGGTCTCATTTCTGATTTGGCTAAGGATCAGGGTATATAAAAGTTCTAGGTATTAGAGAGGGCATGTTATGATGGTAGTGTTGCTTCTTGTGCAGTAGAAGTCAACAGTTACAATTTCGTTAATTCCCTCGTTTTGTCTTCACTCGAAAGAAAATGTATCTAAGTGTATTTTTCAATACATGGATCACTATGTCATGACCATGGTGTCCCACGTGGTCATGCCGAAACATATATATGTCATTATCCCAAAGTTCTTTATTGGTGACAAAATATGATTTAATGACATAGATAATCCATTAAATTGATACATTAAATTATCTAATATACGTTGCTTTCATATCATTAGAGTTGATGTACATATACCCATTTCCATTCTTATAATATGATTTGTACGAATATTTTAACAAGGTTCATATTAATATAGTGCTTTAGTGATTGATCTTGTGTCATTAAGCAACAAGTAACAGTCCATCGTCTAAATGTTTGGAGGAATTAAAAATTATTAATTCAATGAATAACAATCTATTTCTTATGATTGTATGATATGTCACAAAAACAATCAAGTTCTCCTCGATACATTCCTACATGGAACGAAGAACATTGAGAGTTTTGCATTTGTTCTTTTATGTGTTCATTTACATCTCTAATGGTTATAAACTCAGGTGTATATATACACAAATGCAATTAATTTGATAGTTAAATTATATTTAAATAAACTTATACTTAACCAATCTTAGATATGACATAGTTCGTTTATAACTTGTCCCATTTTCTATTAGGAGTTCGTTCCCGACTCTTGCCATGAAATTGACCCTTTCCACAACCTTGTCCATATGATACATATTTAGCATATGTGTGTGGATTAATATGTTCAACTCACTATCCTTTGGAGTTCTTTCATCTCCAACGCTTGCCTTATTCACCCCAAGAATTTTCTTTATCTGGGTATGTCTAGCGTTGTTACAAAAACATTGCTACAACTCTTAACCACTTACATTAAGTTAATGAGTTTGTTAAAGGTTATATTGCAGCTTATACTGTTTCATTAGTATGTTTGGTGATATAGGAAAGATGAAAAAATGTTATTCGCATAATCTTTTGTAAGTTCCTTGCCATAAAGATTGAGATGCATTTTGAGACATGACATTTCTTTGTCAAAATCAGTTACCTTCTTGTAATCAAGTAAGTAGGTTTCTTTCCACTGTATGATTAGTTTGAGAAGTATATGGTACTGAATATTCCCGAATTTCCTTTTTGGGACTACCCACGGTTCTTGGGGGTTTCTAGTTTATTTTCTCTGAAGGTTGTGACTGATCTATCGTCTCAAAAGCTTTTAAAATATTTACTTGTATCTTAACATCTAGTGTTTTTTTTTCTTTAGGGTCAAAAGGGTTCGATAATTTTGCATATTTTCTTGTGTTTTTCGAACCTATCTTATCGCAATCAAGTCCTTCTGATTCAAAGATGTCGTAGAAATGAGGAATATATTATTTTCTAAAATAGTGAATTATGGTTTATACTTATTATTTTATGTATGAAATTTCATTATCATAACAATATTGGATTATTTTTGTATGCTTACATTTTATTGATAATATATCATCAATATTTCAGTTTGCGAATAAAAATCACTCAATCTATTAGATCTCCAGATAGTAGGGGAATCACGTGGATTTCTTAAGTCCCTATAAACCTTAGGGCTATTTACACCTGTTCGACAAAATCCAAATCGATATCTTGCGATTTAATTAATTTGAATATAACATTGTTAATTATAAAGTTTTTGGCAGGAGGCCGAAAAGAATAAGGGTTTGGCATATGAAGCCAATTTCAATGTGTTAATACCATAATAGTATTTTACGAGATTACCTTTAGCCAAATAAATATTGGTTTTGACATAAAGTCAACTTCAAACTTATAACATCTTATTGGTATTTATGGATCTTTTGGTAAAATACCAAATATTAGGGGTGGAAGTGTAACATCCAAAAGTTATTTATAAGATTGGAATTAATGAGTAGGAACGCATGATCAAGATAAACATTTGATTAATATTTTAACATTTTCATGTTATTTTTGGAGATTTTGGTAAAATATCAAAAAATATGAGGGCTGAAAGTGTAACTTTCGAATATTAGGTACAAGATCGCAATTTAAGATAATGATTTGAATATCATTTGGAGATATCAATTTTAAACCTAAATCCATAGCTAAACTAATATGGATTTGCACAAATTAATTAAATATTCAAATAATCATCTTATGAATCGATCGTTTGAAAGAGTCAATTAAATACTTCATATTATGCCTCAATGAACATATTAGCATCCTACTAGTGAATTGGGATACATAAAACAATTAATGAGTACACATTAAATATGGTCATTATACTAATAGTGCAATGCAACAAAGCATAGTACTATAGTACGGCAATTAAATGAAGAGTTTACATATGTTCGCTATATGTTATTAATACCACAAAAATTTCTATATTACTTCAATTATAATAATATACAAAAATAATTATTTCATATCGTTTACGACACATATAAATAATCATCAAATATTAAATTATTACGATAATTATATTATACAAATAATTATATACACATATTAATCTCACCATACTTGAATAACATTAAATGTTAAAATATACAGCAATACCATAATAATTAATAATGAACTTACAATTTTTTTTGAAAAGCAGCATAATATTTTATTCAATTTAAATAGGAATCCACAATGTTACTGCATGTGTACAAAAACAACAGCAGCAATACCAAAAACTTCCAAATACTAAAACCAAAGCATCCACAATAATGAACATACAATTGCATTTTTTTTTGGTAAATTAAATTGATCTAATTTAAATAAAAGAGTAATTGTCATATGACAATGGTCCAATATCAATAGAAATTAGATGATCCAATTCACATTCATACCAATATTCGAAATTAAAAAAATACAAAAATCAATAAGAAAATATCATGTGGAAAACAAAGGTAAATTGATTTTTTTTTTCATACTCTGTGTATGATTTTTTTTTCAACTTCCTTATACGGCTAAAAGAAACTCAAAACAAAACCATATACTAATTTATAAGTACAATGAAATCACATATGAACGCAAGCAACGTAACATGTTTACAAATACAAATATGAATTCATAAAGATGCTTACTTGAATTGAGGCTAGACAACGGATCGAGTAGTTCTTTAATTAGTGGCGGACGATAAAGACAATGAATTTGAGCTTACGTGCTGATAACGTGTTAAAGGAAAGAAGAAACATAACACAATAGAATGGAGAGAATGAATCGTAATTCTCATTAATCATAAGCCATTTATATAGGGATGGTTTACAAAGAGATAATCATGAGATACCAAGTTCTAATCTAACTCTAATGCCTCTATCTCTATCTCTAGCTTTATCATTATCGTCTTATACTTTGACGATGACACATTTATCCTACAACAAAAAAAATATATAAATTATATTTATATACTTTATTTTAAAGTTTTTAACTTTTAGATTTAAAATTAATTAATTAAAAAACTACGGGAAAACCGTTCTGCCTTCTGCGTAAATTATTTTTTTTCTATTACATTCCAAATAATATAAAAATTAATTATTATTAAAAAAAGTTTACTCAGGAGAAGTTTATGCATAAATTTTTCTACATACGCTATATTTTTATTTTAAATTTTGTTAAAATTGATAGAATTGTCCTTTACTAATGGAATCTCAATTGAGGGAGTTAGTAGGAGGGACAACATCCATTATAAAAATGAAACCATAGGGACATTCTTCATTAATAATTTTTAGAAGGACCTTACCCGTAAATTTCCGTAAACCACACGGACCAAATTTGCCTTTAACTCTATCTATTTTAATATACAACTAAGAAAATTCAAAAAAAAAAAAACAATAATACTTTAATAATAACTTTAACATCTATTATTTAAAAAAAACACCAAATAATTAAAAAGTAGAATATTTTGTAGTTGCTTTGCAAAATTTTCCCTATAAATCCAACCCACAATCCTTCCCTACCCTCTTCCCTTTCTCCCTCTCCTCTTCCTCACACCCTTGATCATCTCATACCAAAATTCCTCTGCTTTTCCTTCAAATTCAAGATTCAACCCCCAAAACCCCATCTTAGTTTTCCTTCAAATATTCTTCACCAATCATCTTCAAATTCCCAAATTCAAATCTGGGTTGTTTTTTTTCTTTCTAATAAAACCATCAAAAATCCCCTTTTCAACTCCATTTCAACCTACACAGATCAAGATTGATGTTCAATTTATGGTTCTTCTTAATGTTTGAAATAGAAATAGATGTCTCAAATTCTTAGTGAATTGTTTGTTTCTGGGTGTATGATCAATTCCACATATTGGCGAAGAACCCATTTAGTTCAATCTTTCTCAGTTGTCTTCCTCTACTGGTTTTATTTCATTTCATGATTCTTCGTCTATTTTTAAATTAGACATATCTATATCTACATCTATAATTCCAATAACTAATAAAATAATCAAATTAAACCTTAATTACCATCTGGGTCCTTCTTATATTCACCAATTTCTCACTCGAAATCTGCAATTTTTAATTTTCTGAGTTCTATTTTTGCTACTTTTATGGCGTCTTCTAGTGGGACAGCCACGTCATCAGGGGGTTCGTATCTTCTAGAAGAAATCGATGATAGGAAGAAGAGAAGAATGGTTTCAAACAGGGAGTCAGCAAGAAGATCTAGAATGAGAAAACAAAAGCACCTGGATGAACTCGTGACTCAGCTGAGTCAACTCAGGAAGGAGAACAATCAGATCATTTCAAGTATTAGTATGACCACACAGCATTATATGAGTGTGGAGGCTGAGAACTCGGTACTGAGTGCTCAGGTGGCGGAGCTCAGCCACCGGCTGCAATCACTCAATGAAATCATCACCTTTATGAAACAACCACCGCCCATTGATAACGGGTTTGAGGAGGATCAATACGACGGCGGTGGTGGTGGTGAGCTCGTCGACGAGCTTATGTATAACTCACTGAGTCATCTTTATGCTTGCCAGCCAATCTTGGCTTCTGCTGACATGATTATGTATTGAGTTGAAAGAAGTTTGAGAGGAAAGGAGAAAATTGTCATTTTGAAAATCATTAAGGGCAAGGTGGTAATTTGGTAAGAAATTTGGAAAATAATAAGATTAAGGGTATAAATTTATATGCATGATGGGATTATAATGGGATGTTGATGGTGATTGTAATGTGTTCTTTAGTTTATGAGATTAATAATAATTGATTTAAGTTTTATGTTATTCGTAAAAGTATGAAATATTGTTTATATTAACAAAGATTTGAAGGATATTCGGTTTCTGGTGTTTTATAAATAATAATGTGTTTTCATATGAAATAGTTATCGTGTATTTTAATTACAAAAAATAAATATTTGATTCGTCATATAGTTTAATAAAACTCTTTAATTGTGGATAAAATATTTAAAAGGAATAAAATAGAAAAAAAAGTTGTAAGTCACAATAAAAGTTACTAATTTTAAACGAACAATTATTGTAAAAGTAATTTCCAAAAATTCTTTTTTTAAAGTATATTATAATACTATTTTAATTTATAACAAATAATATTAAAATTGGGGATTTATAAATAATTTACAAACCTAAAAGTATATTATATATTAACATGGGTATTGAGCATTTCTAACGGAGGTTCTTAAAAAAAATTACACTTTTTGTTGTTATCTCATTTCTAACTCGAACTCACATAAAATGATACAATAGTAGTTTTTACAAAAACCTCTTTTGTAAGCCCCATGTATAATATTAATGATTATAAAGTCAAAGAAAATAAAAAGAAAAACTAATAATATGTCACATCACACAAAACATCAAGATAGGTTCTTATTTAAAAGGAAAATTAATTAAAATACCCAAAGTTTGACTTTAACTTACCAAATTATCCATTTTTTTTAACTTTTGCCAAAATACTCATTTTTCCCGCGATATGTCCCGCGATCGCGGGATAGGGGTTTTTCTGAAAATGTTGATCCCGCCATTCGCGGGATGAGTCCCGCGGGCACACACACAATTGTGATTTATAATTGAATTTTACACTTTCAACCCCTATATTTATTTACATACTTTACTTTATACCTTTTACTTTCCTAATTTTAATTTTACACCTTCATCATATTAACACATATAATCGTTTATTAAATAAAATACGTTAAAAAATACGTTTTAATTTTAACAAGTTACATCATTGTACTCGTCTTTTCGATACCTTCGAAATGAGCCCAATATTGAATATTTTTGGATTTATTTATTTTATTATACATCATATATACTACATAAAAATATTTTTAATATTTACAATTCATACCCTTATAGCTAATTATTTAATTTATTAAATCACAATTGTGTGTGTGCCGCGGACTCATCCCGCGAATTGCGGGATCAACATTTTCAGAAAACACTTTATCCCGCGATCGCAGGACATATAGCGGAAAAAATGGGTATTTTGGCAAAAGTTGAAAAAATGGGTATTTTGGTAAGTCAAAGTCAAACTTTGGGTATTTTAATTAAATTCTCTATTTAAAAACATAAAAAAGCTTGAGTTTTTATAAGAACTCGCTGTAATAATAGTTTTCTACAAGTCAGTATATTTTTAACTTGTAAAAACCTTGCATTTTAGAAATGATTACTTATTGTAATTTTGATAATACAAAAGAGATAATAAAAGAAAACATAAATGTAAATAATTTAAGAAATTTTTAATTGTTACCTATTTTGTGACAAAAGGACAACAAAAATGGTTTACTTTCTTGAAATCTACAGGATTTCTGATTTATTTTTAAAAATCAGTAATTTTATTTAAGTTGCAACACACTATAAAAGTATAAATACTTGCTCATTGAAAATAAATAGATCAGTAATAAAATAATGATTTGCATATTATTTAATTAAAACACAATATTTTACTTCGATATTCTATTTTGAGAAATATATTTTAATAGACATAAACCCAAACAAAATATGTTCTACTATCTTATTATGTTTTTTTTAACAGCAAGGTATACTTTTATTACCAAACTCAATGGGGCAAACAGTAGCATACATCCTCTGGCAAAACAGAGAGAACAAACCCAAGTGAAACTAATTACAATTTATCAACCAGAAGCCTAACGAGATCAAATTCGCCAGATAAGGGGCTGACCTTGGGCAGCTGTTTGCGAGCAGCAAGCAGTATCTGCTGCAGTCCGCCCATAGGAATAAGGGGCTACGACGATGATGGCTCCACGAGCCAATCCTTCCAATCACCTATTACCTTTTTGATCTTTTAACGATCCATTCGAATGTTTTCCTTTGGAACTCGAAGAATAGGTCCGTAATGTTACCCCTCTCATTTTTGAACACCAACTTATTCCTATGGGACCAAATGAAGTATAATAACGCCCATTTGGTCCCCGTCCATATTGTGTTTCGATTTGCATTCGCCTCTCCCGTGTCGTTTTCTTGTAGGATATCTTGAATAGTCTTCACTCCATCGAGGTCTTTCTTCCACCATCTACCCGTGAGTCTCCAAACATTCTTCACTTTCGGGCATGCAACAAGCGCATGATCCAACGATTCAATCGTATCGCCGCATCTCGGACAAAGCACCGTATCCAAATCTATACCCATTTTATCTAATGTACATCTACACTGAATACGGCCCAACCGAGCCCTCCACACAAATATACATACATTTTTAGGGATTATATTTACCCATTTCGTTTGAAGCGTGTTAACGGTTGAAGGTTCCTCCATCTCTTCTATTAGTTCTCGTAACCTCTTGACGTTGTATTCCTTCGAATCGTCGAGCCTCCATTCTACCTTGTCCATCTTATCATGTACCGGTGTTACGTCGGTCACCCGAGTCATGAGATCTTCCAGCTCGCCGATTTCTCTTCCACGTGGTGGTCGTCTCCACTTCCAATTCCATTGCCATTCTCCATCTGTCCATTCTCCTCTCTCCGCGATTGTCGCACCCTTCTCTACCTCCAATCGGAATAGTCGGGGGTACTTGTCATGTAGTCGCTCTTCGCCGCACCATCTTTCCTTCCATATTTGTGTGTCCTTTCCGTCGCCGATCCTCTTGCCAAAGGAGCATGAAAAATTCAGCCCCTTGCTGTCCAATTCTGTACCAAGTCGAATTATATTCGTCCACGTGTTACTTGCACCGTCAAAGCCAAGTGAGTTACCCCAAAGGCCCCCTTCCCCATAAAGGCTTTTTATAACGTGAACCCAAAGAGCGTTCTTTTCAACAAGGAATCGCCACCACCATTTACCCACAAGGCCCCGATTAATCGAGGCTAAAGAACCAATATTGAGACCCCCTTTCCAATAATTTTTCAAGGTGTTTTCCCATTTCACCTACACCGTGCCTTTTTTGTCGTTGCCATCTACCCCCCCCCCCCCCCCCCCTCCCTAAAAAAATCTACACCTCGTTCTCTCACATTCTCTCAACACACCGTTCGGGGCTCGATATAAAGAGAAAAAATATAACGGTAGGCACCCCAACACCGATTTGACCAAGGTATGTCTCCCACCAAACGATATAATTCTCGATTTCCACGATGCAAGTCTTTTCTTTAATTTCTCAATCGCCGGTCTCCAATGCTCCAATCTCTTCATAGAGACGCCTACCATGAGTCCCAAATATGTGAACGGCAAGATACCGTGTCCACATCCTACGCTTCTCGCCCAATTTGATACCTCCTCCTCCGATACACCCACACCAAAAATTTTACTCTTAGCCAAGTTTATCTTTAGCCCGGACATTTTTTGGAAGCAAGAGAGAATCTTCAATAGGTTTTTAAGATTCGAAATTGTCCATTTTCCGAAGAATACCGCATCATCCGCATATTGCAAGTGAGATATCGAAACCTCAAGTTTACCTACTTTAATTCCGACAAATAGTCCTTTCTTCTCCGCTTCGACCATTAAAATATGGAGACTCTCGGCTACTATGATGAAAAGGAAAGGGGCAAGTGGGTCCCCTTGCCTCAATCCTTTCCTCATTGGGAATTCCTTAGTTGGAGTCCCGTTTACCAATACCGACAAAGTTGATGAACTTAGGCATGCTTGGATCCACTTTACCCATCTTTGGCCGAAACCCATCTTCCTTAAGCAATCGAGTAGGAATGGCCACTCGATGCTATCGTACGCCTTTTCGAAGTCGACTTTGAAGATCAATCCGCTTTTCTTTTTCTTCCGGACATAATCGATAATTTCATTAGTCACCATGACCCCGTCTAGGATATAGCGCCCTTTTAAGAATGCACTTTGGGTGTTACTAATGATTTTCTCCATCACTCTTTTTAAACGGTCCGCCAATACCTTCGCGATTGTTTTATAAAATATGCCGATGAGACTAATAGGCCGAAAATCTCCAAGGTTTATTAGGGCATCCACCTTCGGAATTAAGGCTAAAAATGTGGAGTTACATCCTCCACTAATTTCACCTTTTTCCCAAAACCAAGTGACCGCCCGGATTAAATCGGACTTGACAACCTCCCAATATTTCTTCAAAAACCCGAACGTGAAGCCGTCCGGGCCGGAAGATTTATTGCTCCCGCAACTTTTTACCGCGCTCCAAACTTCATTCTCCTCAAAAGGTCTCTCCAAATCAAGTGCATCTTCCACCGAGATTTTAGAGAAAAGATCCACATTTAGTGTCGGGCCGTTCGTGGTTTGGGAAGAGAATTTGCTTTTGAAGAAGCCGAACACGTATTCTTTGACTTTCTCCGGATCATCCGTCCAACCCATCGGCGTTTGCATGCCTCTCACCGCATTTTTCCTCTCCCTTTGCTTGATAATCGCGTGAAACATCTTTGAGTTTTCATCCCCCTTCGCCACCCATTTCGCTTTTACCTTTTGTCTATCCATTTCAAGTTTTTTGCTCTCAAGCTCCAACCACTTGCTTCTTGCTTGAACCCACCTTTCTTTGTTCGAGTCGTTCCATCCCCTTTCTTCCGCTTCCACTTCTCTTTTGTTAGCCTCTTCTTTAACGATCCCCACTTCTGATTCCAAGTTCCCGAACCTCTTCTTAGCCCACTCCTTGATTTCTTTTTTGACATTTTTCATCTTATCTCGAAAGATTCCATCCGGATTTCTAGAGAGGACTTCCTTATTCCAAGCATTGGTAACCATATAGAGGATAGTAACAATCTATCATGGGGAAAAGTTCTAATTAGCACATCGATCCTATCTTTGATTAATGAGTTGAAATGCATGAACATTGGATCATTCTATTACCATATCAAGATAGAGGAAGAAGAAAGTAGTCTGATGGGGCTGACAGGTTATAGTGTTCCACCTTATTTTTTTGATAGATTGGACCATTCTATTACCGTATCAAGATATAGGAAGAAAAAAGTGTTCCACCTAATTTTTTTGACTTATTTGCTTATAGTTTTTCCTCACCGCAAATAAGCTATTTCTAGTGTTTGGAACTTTGGATTAAAAAAAACAAAAGTGCTTATGACTTTTCCTCACCGCAAATAAGTTGTTTTTGATAAGTTACTTCATACTAACTTATTTGCTTCTCCTTATCAACTTATTTATCCAAATTACATTTTTACCCCAACTTTTTTTAAACCCTATACAAGACACGCACATATCTGCTCTCGTTAAACCCTACACAAGACACCCCAATATAGAAGAAGGCCATTTTTGGTCATTTTACATATATAAGCAAAATTTGCCAAACACTAAAAAAACTCATTATTTGCTTATCACGTTTCCACATTACAATAAGCTAATCCAAACACTTTTAAAAAATCTCATTTTCTTCACCACATAAGTTGATAAACACTTTTAAAAATAAGCATAAGAGCATCTACAACAATGAATTTTCATTCCAATTATAGTAAAGAGCATCTTCCCCCCCCCCCCCCCCCCCCCCCCGCGTGAGTATAAGAGCATCTACAACAATGAATTTTCATTCCAATTGCAAATGGACCACATCAGCGCCACATCAGCTTTGCAATTATCTTGAAATTATTCCCCACAACAATAAAATTTCACCCACTTTCTAAAGTGACACCTCATCATAAAAAACTATATTTTAATCAAATAACAACAAAACTATAATTAAATACTCTTTACTATAATTTAATATGAAATATTTTATTAATTAAATAGCTACAATTAAATACTCTCTACAAAACATGATTTGACATAAAGCAATTTCTAATTTAGAAATTATTCCCTACAATTTCTTATATTATTCACTGCCACATCAGCAAAAAGTACTGATTTGACATTTGCAAATTATCAAAACCAATTTCTAATTTAGCAATCATACTCACAACCACTACAATTTCTTAATTAACAATCCTACGTGGCACTTTTGCAATCCAAATGAAATCCTAATAAAATCCTTGTTGTGGATGCTCTAAAGTATTGATTGGTTGCTTACATTAAGTAGCACGTGCAGGAAGCATGACAAAAGCCAAGTTCAAAGCATCCTTTTTTCTTCTTTCTAAAATTAATATTATAAAACTAATCGCAATATTCCAATTTGTCGTTGAAATTTATACAGCAATTGAACTACTTTTTTGAATACTAAAAAAATCAGATCAACTTCATTGAAAGAAGTACTGAAATTTGTAACATGAGCTCCTTTGATGATGAAATACCAAAAACGTTCAAGATAAACATTCCGGTCCATTAAGGTAAGGGCAACTCCAATGGATCACACTATATTTTACATCAAATGTTAAAAATAGTGTAAAATTTAGTGTTAATAGTAAATATTCTCCAATAAGTAACACTATTTTTTAAAAGTGATATAAAAAATAGTGTAAATGAATAGCGTTACACCAAATATAGTGTAATACTATTCATTACACTAAATTTAGTGTGAAAAATAGAGATCCCATTGGAGATGTGAATAATGTCATTTACACCAAATTTAGTGTTTAGTGTAAGATTTAGTGACCACCCCATTGGAGATGGTCTATATAACATATATTCAAAAAAAGAACATATGTGTAAACTTATGAGTTATAACTTGAATTTTGTAAAGAGAAAAAAGTGTAAAGGTATTGCAATGCGTAATACCATGACAGTCAGGTACAATGGTATCTGATATGCATACTGATGTCGTGAGGGTTGCAGATTCAGATTATACGAAAAAAAGATACGATGTTACTCTTTGGAGTACAATCAGTCATCTTATCCGTCTCATGATCATCACGAGAAAGGTAAATAGTGTATCCCAGACCTATATAGGTCGTTAGGATGGTATGGATAAGAGATATTTAGGTGTGTAACTTTAATGAGATTTCAATTGAATCAATTACCTTCTCATGAGTATAAATTCATTCTTCTCTTTAATAGGTCAGGAGGTCATGAATTTAACTAAAAACTCATTTAAAGTCATATACTTAAATGACCTGCGTACTTTCGTTCATTTTTATGATTATTCACATCCTTACGGGTGCGTTTGGTACACTGGACATGACAGAACAAAGATCACTGTCCTATGTTTGACATGACTTTTATGTAGAACGGACAAGAATAAGGTGGAACAAGCTGGAACAGGCCTGTTCCACCCCCACCCCATTGAACAAGCTGGAACAGACTTATGTTTTACCAATATAACCTCAAAATAAAATCTAATTATCTTCTAAAACATCAAATACACGCTCTATTTTATATTTTATTCATTCTTAAAATTTTATTTATTTTATTTTATCTAATGTTATATGTTCTGTTCTGTCCAGTTCTGTCTACCAAACGTTGAACAACTGTTCTGTCATGTCCTGTCCCGTCTTGTCATGTTCTATCCTGTCTGCGTACCAAACGCACTCTACCATATATGTTAAAGGTGACAGTAGATTAAAAGCAATGGCCCATACACAATCAAACACAAGAGAAAAAGCAACTTGGTACTAAACTACTAATAAGACTTTTTTGTTCTATAGGGGGAATCATGCTTACCGAGCAAATAATTGAAAAATATTGAGTAATAGTTGACATGTACATCTTGCAGTAAAAGTTGTACGTTATTCTAGATTCGTAGAAAAAGCCTAACTTTTTACTCGATGCATGTGGAAATCATTTTCCCTATAGCAACTCAATGACGTATCGATAACAATAATATTATTAGGTGATCTGTATATTATGCAATAAAAGTTGTACATTTCTTTGACAAAATTGCAACTTATACGTTTTTTATTTCGATCGGGCAAAATTTCCAAAAAGCAAATGGCGTTTTATATATGCCGACTCGTATATCATGCAATAAAATCGTACATTTCTAATAATTTGCTGATTGTATTAGGAAAAATGATAGTATTTTCATGTTAAGTACCAACTAAATTTTGTCCCCGTGGTTTGGGTTTACTTCGGTTTTTGTCCTTTCAGTTTAAAAATAACAAAATCTTCCTTGTGGTTTTGATTTTGTTCTGGATTTGATCCCTAGCCCTAACAATCGTTAAACAGACCTAGTTGAGTCACCCCGCTATGTGAGTATATTTTTGTCATTTTGTTATTACTTTTATTTATGTACACCGCTGCAATGCATATGTACAAGTTTGGATTGCATTTAAGAGAAACAAAAAGAAAAGAAAAAATTAAAATCCACCCCCACCACGAACCTCTCCGGCAACCACCCACCACCGCCCCTTCATCCTCCATCCTGTTTATCTTCTCCGACAGCCCCCTACACTTCTATTAATCACATCCCTTAGAACCCATTTGGAGGTTCTAAACCCACGTATGTAACCCATCCATCGTAGAAGAGAGTCCTGAAAACACACACACACACACACACACACACTGGTTAAATCCTTAAAGTTTGGTTGTCCTTTACCATAATTGATGTGCAAATGCAGAAAAATCGATGAGAGAATGCAAGGGGCGAAAGCCGGAGATTGGGCAGGCCGATGGGGAATGAAGGGTTAATTAATTTACGGTTCTTTTTTCTTCTTAAGTGCAGTTGCATATACACAGTTCAAACTTGTACAATAAAAAAGTTAATAAAGAAATAAGTAAAATGACCAAACTGCCCTCACATACTTATCACATGGGGTCACTTAACAGGGTTGAGTAAACGGCCGTTGCAGCCATTCCAAATCAAAAATCAAAACCACAACAAAGATTTTGTAAATTTAAAACTACATGGACGAAAACCAAACTTTTCACCAGATCACAAGGACGAAAACTGTAATTTTACAAACAAATCAAGAGCAATAAGGCTCAACATGGAGTTGTACTTGATGCATTAAAAGTTGTACACACTACACATATGCTGATTTAAGCCAAGGACAAAGGCCTAACCTTTTCATGTGAAGAAAGTGCCAAAGGAACATTAGCAACAGTGGCCTGCAACTTGATTTCCAATTGAGAAATACAAAGTGATGGATTTCTTCAGATCCCATTTAACTTTTCCTTCTGAATCAAATAAAGAAACAAACAACACAAATCTTTAAGAGAAGGGTTAATGGGCGAAATTTTGCAATTAAAACCCGATGTTTTTGCTTTTTTTTTTTTTGGAATATAACCGAAAAAGGACAAAGAGACAAAGGTTGGCACGATTAAGTCGCAATCTGAGCCAAGAAAATTATTGATTCACATACAAACGGTAGGAGTAGGACTAACTTTTAAATTACGTAGTTAACAAGTGTGTCGTTTACCTTGGAACTTGGCTAACAAATCTTCGCATACAAAAGGAAATGACCAAAATGCCCTCGCAGGGGTACCTGTTAAATCTAAACCAGATTGGAGCATTGTTAAATAATTGCAATCTCAGACTATTCTCACACACAAAGAAGAAAGAAAAAGTAACTTTTAGTCTTTTCATTTCCTGAAATAACAAAGACCAATAGCAAAAGTATGCTTCCAGGGAGAAGGGCAAGATGGGAAATTTACAATATAAATTACTTTTTGCACTAGACTTGATAAAAATGTCGTGTTGATTACTTGATTAAGATTTAAGCATCTAGAAGGGGTACCAGCAGATTGGCTGCATGTGATTTGCAGTTGAAGATATAAAAGTTAATTTCAGATTTAGCAAAAGCTGAATTTACTATATATATATAATAATATGAACAACCACTCATATCATAAAACAAGAAAAAGCTCTTTTTTAATAATATCATATAAAAACACAAAAAATAAACTATTAGAATAGATTATATGCTTATTCTCTCTTTTGATTTCGAATATATATGTGTTATGGGCATCTAAAAGAATTCAACTTCCACCTCCTCCACTGCCCAACCATAATCACCACCAAATAACCCAAAATGGCCATTAATTAAAAACCCTTCTTATTCGCAATGATACCCATTTAAAACGTTACGTGTTCACGAAGTTGGGAAGAAAATAACGGAAAGCAAAAGAACGGAAAGAAAGTTTTCTTGTTCTAGAAACAGAGAGAGAGAGAAAGAAAATGAAAGATGTCATTTTTCCAAATATACCCTTTATATTGTTTTACTCACTTTTTCTTATGAGGTATTTTTGTCATAAAAGATCACATACTCCTTTCAGATTTTCTTCCCCTCTCTTTCTTCCCACATTTGTGAGTAAACATAAATGATATTCCCTCCTGTTAGAATTGTAGAGTCGATTGATAGAGAGACACGAGAGATGGCTGAATCGGCCGTTTTCATATAATGAGAGAGTAATACAAGTAAAGTGTCTAACCTAGACAAGGAACCCTAAAAGCCTATTTATACAAAGAGGAGTTACAGCTAATTACATAAAAGACCCTGAACTATACATATTGACATTTTAATACTCTAACATCCCCCCTCAAACTCAAGTAGGGGAAGAATGAGACAAGTTGAGTTTGGAAACGAGAGCCCGGAAACGCCCTGGGAGATGAGCTTTGGTGAAGATATCGGCCGTCTGATCAATGGTGGAGATTGGAAAAAGTTTAACAGTCTTGCGGAGGACATGTTGACGAGTGAAGTGGCAGTCAATCTCTATGTGTTTTGTACGCTCATGAAAGACATCATTGTGAGCAATCTGGATGGCACTGGTGTTGTCACACCATAAGGGTGTCGGTGAGAACTGATGAGCACCCATATCAGAGAGTAGCCAACGTAGCCATACGAGTTCTTGAGTGGTGTCGGCTAAGGCTCGATACTCAGCCTCGGTGCTGGAGCGAGCTGTCAGGGATTGTTTCTTGCTGCGCCAAGAGATAAGAGAGTCCCCAAGGAAGAAACAATAGCCGGTGGTGGAGCGACGGTCGGTTATGTCACCATCCCAGTCAGCATCTGAGAAGGCACGAAGCTGTAATGATGACTTGGATGAGAAATGAAGACCGTGGAACATGGTTCCTTTGAGATACCGAAGTATACGAAGGACAGCAGCATAGTGATCCGAGCATGGTGTGGCCATGAATTGGCTAACAATGTGAACTGCATAGGCGAGATCTGGTCTAGTAACAGTTAGATAGACTAGAGAGCCAACAAGTTGACGGTACCGTGTAGGGTCTTTCAGCGGGGTTCCGGCATTCGGAGCAAGATGCAGATTTTGCTCGATAGGTGTAGAAGCAACCTTGTTGTCTGTGATCCCGGCCCTGGATAATAGATCTGATATGTACTTGGCTTGACAGAGATAGATGCCTGAAGAGTCTGACAAGACTTCAAGGCCAAGGAAGTAGTGGAGCTTGCCGAGGTCTTTCATCTCAAAACAGGAGCTGAGAGACTTTTTGAGATGAATGATACCTGTAGAGTCACTGCTTGTAATGATCATATCGTCAACGTACAGCAGAAGTAAGATAGTACCTGTGGCAGTAGTCCGAGTGAACAAACCAGAATCATAATTACTCGGAGAAAAACCCAAAGATAGGACAGTATTGCTGAATTTTTCAAACCAGGCACGAGGAGCTTGTTTGAGACCATAGAGGGCCTTGCGAAGGCGACAGACATTGCCCTGTCGAGAGGTCACGCCAGGAGGGAGTCTCATGTAGACTTCCTCTTCAAGATCGCCATTTAGGAAGGCATTTTTGACGTCCATCTGATATAGGGGCCATTTCTTGGTGGCAGCGATGGCTAGAAGACTCCGAACGGAGGTGACACGAGCCACAGGAGCAAACGTTTCTTCGTAGTCAATGCCATATTCTTGATTGAAGCCTTTTGCCACAAGGCGAGCTTTATAGCGATCGATGGAGCCATCAGACTTGGTTTTGATTTTGAAGACCCATTTGCAACCAATGGGTGACTTGCCTGGTGGAAGAGGAACAAATTCCCATGTTTTTGCTCTGTCTAGAGCCTGAAGTTCCTCTGTCATAGCTTGCTGCCAGACAGGATTAGAAGCTGCTTCCTTATAAGAGGTGGGTTCATGAGTAGACAGCAAGGTAGCATAACAATGATAATCACGAAGGTGAGTAGGAACTTGTCTTACCCGATTGGGGCGTCTTACCTCATCTGATGGTTGGGAGGTGGTAGGATCCATAGACTCTGCAGAAGACTCGGAAGTAGGCCGGGGAGTTGGTGTAGATGATTGATCATGGTCAGCGGGTATAGAGGGTACAGACAAAGGTTCAGAAGATGCGGAAGGTTCAGGTGAAGGCTCAGACGGGTTAAGAGAGGGTTCAGGTGATGCGGAAGTTGGTGGATCAGATGATGAGGAGAACAAAGAATCTAATTGGAGAGAGTCTAAAGAGATAGATGTGTCAGTAAAGAAGGAAGAGGAAGAAGGGATGGGGTCCTGAAATTTGGACACCGTGGAGAAGGGAAGATGTTCCCAGAAGGTGACATGCCTGGATATACGAAGTCGCTTAGAGATTGGATCCCAACAACGATATCCTTTATGTTCAATTCCGTAGCCTAAGAAGCAGCACAGACGAGAACGAGGTTCAAGTTTGGTATGTTCATGAGGTTGTAGCTGAACAAAGCAAGCACAACCCCATACTTTGAGTAGTTCATAGGGAGGTGAGACTCCATAGAGTGTTTCATACGGGGACTTTTGATTGAGGATGGGAGTCGGGTGTCGGTTGATGGTGTAGACAGCTGTGAAGGCTGCTTCGCCCCAAAAGCGTTCTGGACACTTGGCTGAAATTAGTAGGGTACGAACAGTGTCAAGAATGTGACGATGTTTGCGTTCGGCACGACCATTTTGTGGAGAGGTGCCAGGGCAAGAGTATTGAGAGAGAGTGCCCTGAGATTGAAGAAATGAAAGAAGAGATGATTCTTTATATTCCATGGCATTATCCGCGCAAAGAATCTTTATGGGTTTTGAAAATTGGGTTAGAATCATGCGAGCAAAGGTGATGTAGATTTTGGGTAATTCTGAGCGGTTTTTCATAAGATAAATCCATGTAAAACGAGTATGATCATCAATAAAGATTACAAAATATCGGGCACCTCCCATAGAGGGGTGTGGTGCTGGTCCCCATACATCAGAATGAATAAGATCAAAGGCAGAAGCAGATTTAAAATCATTAATTTGAAAAGGTAAAGCATGATGTTTTTCAAGTTGACAAGATAGACAAGAGACATGTTCAGAGGAAATGTTTCCCAAGAGTCCTGAATTAGCTAAAACTTTCATCCTAGCTAAAGATAAGTGGCCTAAGCGTGCATGCCATAGCTCAAAAGACGGGGTGCTGGAAACTGAAGCAGCAAAATTGGATGCAGGTAACGGAAGACGGAGATAGACCACTTCAACCATCCGACCAACTTTACGGCCTATTCCAAGGATCTGCTTGGTCTTGGGATCCTGCACAACACAACCAGTAGAATGAAATAAGACTATTAGATTGGCTTCCATAAGCTGAGTGATAGAAATCAGACTCAGTGATAAGTTTGGTATATGCATCACATCAGGTAATTGAATATCAGGTGTAGAAACCGTTCCACTGAAGGAAACCGGTAAGCGAGTGTTATCAGCAGTGCGGACTGACGAGAACAGGCTGGAAGGTTGTTTAGAGACAAAACCTTCTGCCTTGGGTGTCATGTGATTACAACATCCAGAATCAAAAAGCCAAGGGTTACCTGGTGTGGTTGCATTGCAGTGAGAATTCATACCCATAGAACCTGTCATAAGCTGCTCCATGAGCTCTTGGTTTCGGCGCATGAGTTCCATGAGATCAGATGGTGATTGGTTGTTGTTCGGTGCTGTAGGTGCTGGTGATGGGTGCTCCTGAGTGATGGAACCAGCAATGGGTTGCGACTTGAACTGTTGTTTTTGATTACCAGAGTGCTTTGGGTATGGACATTTTGAACAGTCAGAAGCATAGTGACGTGGCTGTGTAATTCCACACCAGCGACATTTTCTAATTGGACAATTGAGGAGCAGGTGGGAAGTGGAGTGACAAAAGGTGCATTCACTGTTATTCCCTTTGCTTGCAGATCTGGACTGATCATGGTTACCCCATTTTCCTTTTGATTTCCCTGAGCTGGGAGTGTAGAGCACAGTGTCTGATGGTAGAGGAAAACGCTGCTGAAGACGGGTTTCCTCGCTTAACAGTTCAGTGATAGCTTGTTCAAGGGTAGGGAGAGGATGTCGATGCAGAAGTGAGGCTCGAACATTCTCAAAGCGGTCAGAGAGGCCCATGAGAATAGTAGTCAAGTGCAGTTGATTGAAGTAGGCTGTAAATTTCTGAGCAGTGTCATCAAACACTTGAGGGGCACCCAGGTTCAGATGATCTCTAAGAGCTTGCATCTCAGAGATGTAGGAGTTTATGGATTGATCAGGTAGTTGCCTTTTGTTCTGAAAGGTGGTCCACAGCTGATATTGGTGAGAGAGTCCTGTAGAGGTATACCTGTTTGCAAGAAAGTCCTAAAGCCCTTTTGCAGTGGTATAGCCGAGGAACTGTTGATTGATCTCAGTGGTGGTAGAAGCGTTTATATAGCCAAGAACGCGAGCATTGGCAATGTCCCAATCATTCATACGTTTTGCGAAGTTAGTTTCACTTTCCTTCTCCTTCTGAACCGGAAGAGTAGATATACCGGTGACGTAAGTGTAGAGACCCTGAGACTTAAGGAAAATGGACATATGATGATGCCACAGAACGTAGTTGCTCCCATTGAGAACAACTGAGATGGAATTGGAGTGACCGAGGTTGACAGTCATTGCGATTTGAGACTGAAGTCGCAGGCAGGGATTGCGACTTGAGGATGAAGTCGCAAGGTAAGGTTGCGACTTGGTACTGTTTTCAGACGAGGATTGCGACTTGAGGTTGGAGTCGCAAGTGAAGGTTGCGGCTTGGGGATGAAGTCGCAAATGAAGGTTGCGACTTGGGACTGAAGTCGCAAGGGAAGGTTGCGATTTGGGAGTGAAGTCGCAAGTGAAGACTGCGACTTGGACTGTTCACGAGTGAAATCGCAATTGAAGGCTGCGATTTGGAGATGAAGTCGCAATTGAAGACTGCGACTTGGACTGTTCACGAATGAAATCGCAATTGAAGGCTGCGATTTGGAAATGAAGTCGCAAGTGAGGACTGCGACTTGGACTGTTCACGAATGAAATCGCAACTGAGGATTGCGATTTGAAGTGAAGTCGCAATTAAGGGTTGCGACTTGGTACTGTTCACGAGGAAGAAGGTTGCGACAACGATGAATATTAGAAGGTTGCGACAACGATGAATAAGAAGGTTGCGACAACGATGAATTTATGATGTTCTTGAGTCGGATTTTTCAAAACAGGTCGGTTTAGGTTGAAAATTGGTATGAAGGTTCGAGAGGATGTTCCGAGCAACTTTAAAACTTGATATTTCGACAGAATAACAACAGAAACGAGATTTCTGAGGCTAAAACGAGTGCAGAAAAGAAGAGAAGGAAAACAATAGCAACAATAGTGCAGATCTGAAAAGAGGTTGAGGAGGCTTACCTAGAGCTCTGATACCATGTTAGAATTGTAGAGTCGATTGATAGAGAGACACGAGAGATGGCTGAATCGGCCGTTTTCATATAATGAGAGAGTAATACAAGTAAAGTGTCTAACCTAGACAAGGAACCCTAAAAGCCTATTTATACAAAGAGGAGTTACAGCTAATTACATAAAAGACCCTGAACTATACATATTGACATTTTAATACTCTAACACCTCCTAAACATTTTAGAGAACAAATGGTTTTTTTATTTTCCCCTCCTTTCCCTCATTTTTTTTTCTTTTTATTAAAAAAAGGTTTCGGGAACACAGTGATAATTTTACGCAGCTTCCCTTGATACCCTTATAACTATGAAAATCATACAAAATAATGAAGATGATTCTAAAGATTAATCAAATATCAGAATCATAAACAAGTAACCATGCAAACTATTGAAATATATCATTTCAGTGAAAGACACATTCTTTATGATTGAAAGACAAATCTACACTTCTTAACCAACAAGATAAGAAATTATTGCAGGGAAAGTTGGGTGGTGGGTCGTTCTTTTGTCCTTGACATTCTACTTTCGGCATGATTAACCATTAACAGGTAGACTATAAATATATTACAAACAAAAGATACGCGCTACCAAGGGTCTTTTTCAATCACTATATGTGTGGGATGAAGTGGAAAGGTAGAAGTTAGAACACAAAAGAGATGTACAAGTTTTCAAAGAAAATGCAAGTGGTGAACTTATAATAACATAAATACACTTACTTTCAAAACTGATCTCAGTTCTAAAGTCTAAACATCTATAAAGGATCGATAATTATGGTTAGATTTGTGAAATAATCATATGGGTTTTGCATTTAAATTCATAATCAAAGAGTGGTTTTTTTAGAAAGAGAGTGAGCAACTGAGCATAATAAGAGGGGACAAAGATGATGAAATCTCTTGTCCATGCTTTTTCTAATTTCTTTATGAGATTGTGGGAACATGTGGCCAGCTTACCAGCTATGCTAGTTTGAAACTTTGAATGGTTCACATGAGGTTTGGGAAAAAGGTGTCCTTTTCTTGGTTTTGTTTAGTGGGTGATTAATTGTGTTTTAATTGTAATCTTCAGCTAATTAAAGCAATCATGATCGATGATGTTAGAAACTGATTTGCCTATGCCAAGTTACAACATGAAAGAAATCGATTATGGGTTTAGTGAAGTGTTGTCTTATTAGTTGAATACTGATAGTGGATGATGATAACGCTAGAAACATCAAATTATATAGTCTTCCATTCCATAAAAATTGCAACAATTGACTCTACCATCTATAAGTGTTCTGACAATTGTCTAAAATACCCTTGAATACTTAACAAAATAGGGGGGGGGGGGACCTTGTGTATGATATCATTTAAGAGAGAGGGTATTATTGGTCCAGGAATTGGCAGGGAATGTTTCCTTGTACACTCCTGGTCGAGGGTTATATATATATATATATATATATATATATATAGAGAGAGAGAGAGAGAGAGAGGGAGGGAGGTTCAGGGGAAACCTAAAAAAGATGGAAAACTGAAGAACACTTTGACAACCTTTCATCTGGACGGTGCATACAAGTAAATTATTTTGTTTTTTGGTTTTTATGCAGCATATGCACGTGTGCATGTTACAAATTACTTGTATTCACAAGTACATATCGTCCAGATGAAAGGCTATCAGGGTGTTCCTTAGTTTTCCCTTTTTTGAGGTTTTCTCGTGAAACATGACCCTATATATATATATATATAGACACACAGAGAGACACACAACAATGCTACGTATGGAATTCATCAAACAATGGTTCTTGTGGCTGCTTTTGACTTAAATGCCCATGAAGGTACAAGGCATTTTGGCTGACAGGATTTGGGTCAACGGTGGACATCCCCTGTTGACCTCGGCTGATCTGCCAGGTGGATGTGTGGACTGTGGCTAACTGAATCACTTGAATGGATCTTGGACTTTAGGCCCTTTGGTATCCTACCCTAACTGTAACATTCATAAGGGTAATTCCGAAGAAAAAAAGATGAAAGATTCATATATCAGAAGGCTTGGTATATGTCAAGTTTGCTTTAACCAACATAAGGGTACAATGGTCATAGCCAAAGTAGCAGCATACGTTATGGTTGTATTATAACATAAATCATACCTCTAAATGTTGCATAATTTATTTTCCTTTGGTGAGTAACATACCAACACAAAATACAATATGATTTCATTTTATTTCAACTTTCATGTTTCCGTTATTTATTTAAATTATTTCAACCCCTTAAAATTAGCTTTAGACCAACCCTAAGCATTTTATTCTTTCTCTGAACACGAACCGTTTCTTATCAAATGTTAGAAGTGTTCATTTGAGTGCATAATGTCACACATCAACTAGGACCAAACAGATCTCGAGCAACTCCCAAAACATACCAAGAAGCCAAAAAGAAACAAATTGGATTCAAACTAAAGCAAACAAATTTCATTTAAGATAGTATTAGAAAGAAAAAAAAAGACATTCAACCAAAGAAGGAAGGGAAGACAAATTACTTGTATGGAAGATAACAATAATTTTTGCCCTTCTTGGATCACTTTCTTATTAGTGTCATACACGTTATAGTTTCTCAAGGCATTATGCCAATATGAAGTTCTTTTCTTTTCTGAAGCATATAATATTTATATATGACAAATGAACACAAACACGTTCCTCACCTATGGTAAGGTTTGAAGTTCTTATATTAGATGGGGAGAATCTCCATAAATAGGGGATTGGAGGAAGTTGTACTTTGTGTTTGATCTCTTTTCGTAAGTAATGTCTTCTAGGGTGGTAGAGTTGCCAATCGAGTAGAGTCTTCAATACTAAGATAATGGTTAAGCCACTTGGTTTTGAGTTGCATTTTTATATGACAAGATATTTTGATCATGAAATATGATAGTGGAACAACCAATGTAATACCAGAAAACAAAAGGTTTACTTCTCTCCATATGCAAAAGTTTGGTTTTCAAAGAGAGCACTCACTAAATATTAACCTTTCATCTTTTCACTTTCTGAAAACCATTCACATCACATTAAGACACTTCAACCTACTACATGGATAAACTAAGTATATTCTTTTTCTAAAGGCTGAAGAGTGAACACATGCTCATTTTCAGAAAGAAGCCCTATTAGAAAGCAACTTAATTTAACCATCAACAACTTATCACAACATAAAGCATTTACCAATTTTTGCATGTAAACATAATGCCATAATAGAAGTAGGTACCTTTTTCTTTTCTCTCTCTCTCTCTCTTTCTCTCTATCACTGTAATTGCTATATGCAGACTGGAGCCATCCCGGGTTGAATTGCTAGGGAACGTTGTCTGAAGCAAAAGAATATTCATTTGTGAATGACAATAGATAACCATGAATGACAAAGAATATTCATTTGTGAATAATCAATCTCAATCATTGCCAATATACACTTTCAAGATTACAAACTGCATCATACAACAAAACTCGAAGAAATACATAACTTCGGAGTCCAGGTTGCATCTATAATTTCAACAGAAATTTTTGCTTTGACTCACACTCATCTATTTTTATTTTCCTATTACCAATAATCCCCACAAGAGCATTCTCCATTCCTGAAATGATGAAAACGTATGCGATCCCTAATTAATATCTCTCGTTGGTAAACACTCGAAATATGTTTCATGAATGAATGGCAATCCTCACAAGATCGTAGGTTTTTAACAATCCTAATTACGGTCCCTGGCTTCACTTTCAACAGTCCAAAAGAAACCGCAAGCTTCTCACTATGGTGAAGTAGTTGCGACGCTTTCTCTTCATCATCTATTTCAAGCAAAACCTCCGATAGCTTTGGATCATAACCATTTTCCCTTAACGCCCCCTCGATTTCATCCAACTTCTTATAAATACTTTCTGCCTCATAATTACAAGTACTTCCAGCCGTAAATTCATTAATAACGCCATCAATCTCAATCCGACTGTGTCCTGATGGCTTTACAAGCCCTTTTCGATTCATTAACTGTCTCACTTTTGCTTTATTCTTCCATTTCCCATTAGATGCGTACATGTTACCAATCAGCACGTAAGTTCCACAATCAGCACACGTATCCATCTTTGAACGTTCAACTTGTTTTATTAAACGCTCAATTCTTTTTGTATCCCCGTGAACTTTACAAGCCCATATCAAAGATCTCCACATAATGGAATCGGGCTGAATGGGCATGGATTTGATGAACGATTCAGCGTCTTCTAGTCGGCCTGCTCGCGCAAGCAAATCCACTATGCACCCGTAATGTTGTACTGTTGGTTTTACGTTATATACTTTTGACATTTTCTTGAAATATGTTAAACCTTCGTCAACCCACCCGATATTCCTACAAGCTGATAATACAGCTGTTACTGTTTTCTCATCTGGGTTCAGACCAATGATCTGCATGTGGTTGAATAATTCGATAGCTTCCTTGCATTGACCATGGCTTGCAAGACCCGCTATCATTGCTGTATAAACGTAAACATCTTTCTCAACGGCTTCATTGAAAATTCGCGTTGCACTATCTATGCACCCGCATTTAGAATACATATCAATAAGAGCAGTAACAACGTTTTTTTTCATCATTGTTTGTTTACCGTTAACAAATTCATTCAATTTTATGCCGACACTCAGAGCTCCAGTATCAGCACACGCTCTAAGAACCGAAATGACAGTAACATCATTCGGCTCAAAACCCTCCATTACCATCTTATCAAACAATTCTAACCCCTCAACAGTCCTCTTATTATCAACAAACCCGTTAATTATCGAAGTCCAAGAAACCACATCTCTCTCAGGCATTTTATCAAACACTTTCCGTGCTAGACCAGTTTCGTCACAACCCGAATAGAAATGGATCAGGGCATTTTGAATATACAAATCCAGCGCAAACCCGGACTTGTATATCAACCCGTGAAGCTGCTCACCGAATCTTTTTTGTTTTAGCTTGGAGCAGGCTTTGAGGACAAATGGGTAAGTGAAGCTGTCGGGTGTAGGGGACAATGGGTCTTCGCAATTATGCAAGATGAGGAAGAGGGAGATGGACTGAATCGGGTCAGATGAATCGGAGTAAGCTCGTATCATGGTGTTGTGGAAATAGGAATTGGTTTGGGTTTTTAGAGAGTTTATAATGTGGCGTGCGTATGTGAGGTTGCCAGAAGGAGATAGAGCAGTGAAATTGAAGATTTTGCTTAGGTTTTGAGGATCCATTTGTGGGTATTTCAGAAATTGGGCGTGTAGTTGTGTAGCTTGCGCCATTGTTGTGATTTCCATGGTTTTGTAAATCGAGTAAAAGAGGGTTGTTAGCTCTGCAGGCGGGAATTTGTATTTATTCTTTTTCTGTTATTAGGGTATAGAATATCGGATTCGGGGCCCCATATATCAATTTCAGACGAATGGACGGGCCAGTAAGAACCCGGTTAAGGCCCTAAATACTCCTGATAGGCCCAAGAGGCAAGAGTGTAGGTGAAGAGTCATGTAAGAAGGTAAGGTTAACGTGAGAATTGAATCTGAACCGTTGATTACTTTTAATCGAATATATTTCTATGAATTGCGGTTTAGAAGATAATTGATTTAGTGTATCTCATCTCGGTGCATCTATTTTTCAGCCAACGGTTGATGGTCATTTTCCACATTTCTTACGTTAATCTCAACTTTTTATCGGAACTTATTTGAAGTATAAATGAAAAGTTTAAAGTAGTCGTTGTTTCGAAATTTGAGAGTGTTACACCACCCCTCCCACTCTCTCGTCGGCGAAACTTTGTCCCCTGCTCGGTTGTCGGTCACCGGCTATTTATTGTTTACGCTACCACATATTGTCTATGTGCTAAGATTCAGCTTCCCAATCATTCCAGAACTAGATGAAGCCCTTGTAATGGAGGCATCACAAGAAAAGAGGTCAATGTGATGGTTTAAACGAAGAAGAAGAGGGGAAGGAGCAGATGAACAGTGGACAAGTGATTGACGATTTATATTAAGTTAATATATTTAATGAAGACAAATCTACCACGTAATTAAACTGAATATTGTACCTTGAAGTTCAATTCATCGTTTGTGGAGGTAGAAAATGATTTATGTTGTGAGATGTAGGTAAGAAGCGACCTAGAAATCCATATTGGTGTTTCAAACAAATTTCATATATTTGATAGATTACTAAACTACTAATTTCAAACAAAAACCTTAAAACCTTATATGATTCTTTCACTTGGCTACAACCCGTCCACGTATGTGGTCCCAAACGTCTAAAAGGATTGACAATATTCTTCTAAAGAGCATTACACGATTTTTGTACAAATCCATCATAAAGTCAATCAATGAATGAAAAAAAATTGCTTACCGAGAAATAGAAAGGAAAAACAGGTCAAAGGAAAGGTGGGTCCTGATTCCGGGACAAAGCCGTATGACGCGAGAGTTTTTTTCCGTAAAGAAAAGATTTGCATGATCGATTAGTGAACATCACATCTCGAACAATCAATCGATCCTTACTTGAAAAGCGTGATAACAGGGTTGGGCGGGATAAGCTCATGTTCCATAATCCAACATCCAAGTACATAAAAGCCCACAAATAGTCACTCTACAAGCCCATGATCGAGTCACCAGTCGGCCCAATCCGAGAATCTGACGTGTCCAATGATTATTGGTCCATCACCAATCACCCTGACCCACATGTCACCCAAAACAATTCCCTCTCCCAATCTTCCTCAATTTACAATTACACCCACGAGCCAGCCGCTAACAAGAAATCCAAAGAAGGGTATTTTCGGAACTTTATAAATAATAGAAACCCCAACACAAATATCATCCACCCACAAAGGTCTTCACCGACTCTAGATCTTTCCCCATAAACAACACCCCCCTCCCCTCTTTTCTTGTCTCGAATCTCTCTCCACAAAAACCTATAAATCATCATCTCTTCATATAAAACATCGCCTTTTTCAAAATTTCACCGCTTCTTGTTTATCCTTTTGATTGCATCCTATCTTATTCTTGATCTAGCTATCTGCTGCAGAAAATTGGAGCAAAACCGAGTGAGATTTCAAACCTAAAAAGGTCATACAGGGTTTCGATTGTTTCTTAATCCAAAGAAGTTTTATGTTTGTGAATCGAAGTTTAACTGTAGTGATTTATTGAAGAACGAGTGATCAGTTTGTAATTTGTATTTTAGCTATTGAATTTTCTTCACATTCAATAAACCTAATTTTATACGTCATTCTCATAATTTTTATTTCTTCAGAAAATCGTAAATTACTTCGTATAATGGTGGAAAACAGTGTTGGAAATTAGTTTAATTGGATACTTGGTATGTTGATATTTCAATTTTAACCTTAATTTTGTTTGGGGCTGAAGAGCAGCGGTGGGTTTCGGTTTAGAACAGTAAAGGGATCGAGGAAAGGATTTATGGCAGATCAAGTGTTGGAGGGTAGCCAACCAGTTGATCTCTCCAAGCACCCATCTGGAATCGTTCCTACTCTTCAGTAAGTAGTTTCGTGTTAGAATCATCGGTCATCTCCCATGGGTTGGATAATTCAGCATGTTTGTGTATAGAATCATAGATTCAATAGTTTATATAGGTGAATACATTTAGATGTCGGATGTATGTTTCAAATGTCACGTCAGACTATTCGATTTCATGGTTTGGGTAAACATTGAAACTATGTTAGTTCATATAAAAGTCCACTGCTTAGGATGCTCTTAACCCGTAAACTGAATGTTCAATTGTCTAAACTCTAAAGCATAGTTGTCAAAATTGTACAGTAAGATTTGATTGATGAAACAAATTGCACGAAACTTCACTAACGAATAGAGTCCCTTGTGGAATATAGATCATCATCATCATATTGTGTATCCTTCTCAAAAAATCTGTATAAATTGTATCATACAAATTTATAAAGTTTGCCCTAAAATTCCTTATTCATGTTGTTGCGATATATGCGTATAATTAATTGATGCAATACCATTGTGTGGCCACATGATTATAAAGGATCTTTTTGTTTGTGTATGGTCAAGTTGTAGCAGATGGTCAATGGGACAAGATATTGTTCTTGTGATTAGTCAAGTACTCAAATATATTCTGCTTAATAGGGGTTGCTAATGATAAGTCAAAGCATTTATGAAATTCAATCGGTTTTAGCTCATGGTATTCGATTCATGAAAATTTTATAGGGATATTTGTTTGGTCATGAGTTGACAGCCATTCTTGAAATGCTGATCCAAGATATGCCTGATTTGATCCCGAAAGTCAAAACGTATTTCCAGTTTTAGGACAGAGGAAGTAATTCCCACTAATGGAAAAAGATTTTATACACTGCAAGAACTTACAGTTTCACTTCTGGCTTTGGCCTTTAATGAGTTAACCCTTATGATTTTCTGCTGCTATATAGTGACATTAATCTTGCATTTTCACATTCTGTATGTTTTGTTCTAAAGTGGCGCAGTCTATAATGCTTGGAGCTAACAGCCGCATTTGTTGTATTGAGCTAATCTTGTTCTCAGGTGACGGAAATCTGCTATTCTTGATGTATTGTTGCTAATGAACAGTAATTCCCTTTACATCTAGGAACATTGTGTCTACTGTCAATCTTGATTGCAAGCTAGACCTCAAGGCAATTGCACTGCAAGCTCGTAATGCAGAATATAATCCAAAGGTACTAGTTTATATATATATATATATATATATATATATATATGATTTACTTGTGTTGATTGTATACATATATATAGTGGTCCCTTCTAGGGGCGTGTGTAAGTTGGTTTGGGTAAAAAACTGAAAAGCCAAACCGGATACGATGATATATGGTTTTGTTCTTGGGTGTTTATCCCACATTTTTTGGAAAATTTTGATTGATAATAATATATTCATTTATTATTAATATTATCCAGCGTTTTGCTGCTGTAATCATGAGGATAAGAGAACCAAAAACGACGGCCTTAATCTTTGCTTCTGGGAAAATGGTAAGTTGCCTTTTCCCTCTGAAGTCTGATCTAATGTTGTACAAATACTATTATCTTTTCTTGTATGTTTACTTCTTATTTGAAATCGATCCAATTGAACTAGCCTCCATTCTTTTTTTTTCAATGTAACAATGCTGATTTTGTCAGATTCGTTATTTTCTAGTAATAGAATGATGAATTGCGTCATCTTTTGATATTTAATATTGATTAGGCATTTTAAAGGTTTGAGAACTCTTCTTCATTTGTGGTGGTATGCATGGATTTTGCAAGATTTTGAAGCTCTACAAGATCAATTTCCGATGATTTTATAAAATCGAAGTTTGTATATAGTTTGATGAATAAACACGTCTGTAAGATAAGCATGATTTGGACATGTCTCCAAGTTTTATAATAGCATAGAACATAATGTGCATAATACATGAACAAGAGATAAAAGGTTTGAGTGAGTCCGGATTGGATACCGATTAATTTCAAAGTCTGATCCCTTTATTGATGATTATTATGATGCGGCTTCAGGTATGTACAGGAGCCAAGAGCGAACAGCAATCCAAACTTGCGGCACGGAAGGTACTTCTAGAGCATAACTTCTATTTTTTTTAATATTTTTTCTATATGGAATAGGGGTACTAGGGATTGCGAATCTAACGAACTCTCATGCCATGTGAGGCCTGTAACATAACCATTGTGTCTACAAACATTTTGCCATCAATTTAAGTTCTTTCTTTGTCCTTATCATCTTATGCGTAATTTCGTTTCTTCAGTATGCTCGGATTATTCAGAAACTTGGGTTCCCAGCCAAATTTAAGGTAACCGCTCCCATCTTTTTGTTTTCTTCTTTGTACCTCCATTAATCTAACTATTCATATATCATATCTCTCATTAGTTGCTTCATTTTTACCAATACATAACTTCAATTTTATGCCTTTCTGTCATTTTAACACAATCATATTTCTTTATGATGGCTTCTAGGATTTCAAAATTCAGAACATTGTGGGCTCATGTGACGTAAAATTTCCCATTAGACTTGAAGGCCTTGCATACTCCCATGGTGCCTTTTCAAGTGTGAGTTCATAGGAGGATGTTTTATCTTTAACGTTTGGCAACCATAAAACTAGCTTATTCAAAAAGTCCCATTTGGTTAAGCATAAGATAGCTTTTTGAAACACTACTTCAAGTAGCATTTCAATAAGCACGAGGGGTTTTTTTCCGTTTTCAGTTTTTCCCAGTTGCCCTTTATATTTTTTCAGTTAATTTCTCAACATGTCTCTTTAGTTCATTTTACATTGTCGTCCAGCTTATCATCTATTTTTGTTTCAATTATAAGCTCGTTAGCTACTTTTTCTGCTTTGTTATGCTGCTGTCTGTCTTTGTACAGTATGAACCTGAACTTTTCCCTGGATTGATATATCGGATGAAACAACCAAAAATCGTTCTGCTTATTTTTGTTTCTGGGAAAATTGTGCTTACAGGCGCCAAGGTGTGATGAACTATAAACCCCTTTTAAATGTTTGATTCCATATGTTGTTTTGAATGTTCACTTCAATCATTATTGTCTATTTTGCCCTTTCAGGTTAGAGACGAGACTTATACCGCATTTGAGAACATATATCCGGTCCTTACTGAATTCAGAAAGAATCAACAGTGGTACGCCCTCTCTACTAATTTTACATTGCAGTTTTTCTTTTTTGATGTGTATGAACCTATTTGATGCAATCTCATGGTGAAGCAGACATTCTCGTAAAGGGGCATTTCTATTTCTATTTCTATTTCACCAGTCGCATACAAGTACCCCATTTTTGTTTTCAACATGAAAAGCAATGGGGCAGGTTTGGCCTTTCCTCAATCCGCAATGGGCATAATCAAATGAGTATTCAAACCGTGAAAACCATTTTTACGTTGTAATTTTTTTTTGTAAAAACAGTACTTAAAATTGTAGTCTTAAATGAAAAGATTCATATGAAACAATAGTTGAGACTGGCTCTCACAAATCTTAATATTTTTTTGTGGTTCTCATACAATTATGCCCCTATTCCCAGCCATTCACCGAGTTTCATTCTAGGCTGGATTTAAGGTGATATTATTGTTCATGTCTGCCTACGCATCATATACGAAACGTATGGACATGTTTTGTTTCACATGTGAAACAATTATATCTGTCTCATATATGAAACAACTCTTCACGTTTCGTATGTGAAACTGGTTTTCATGGTTCTCAACATTTTTCTAATTCTTGTTTGATTTGCCCCAACGCAAGATCCAACGAGAAGGTGGTCAATTTGCAAGAAAGTGAGGAAGTTTCAAGATCACACATGTGATTATAGAGCAAAATCACATGTGATGCAACATGTCCAAAAGGATGGGGGCGAGAACCTGCTGTATGGCCAGTCAACGCTTATGGCATGTGATTACATGCTCTATATACATGTGATTTTGGAAGTTCTAGCATTCTTGCAAGTTGACCGCCTTCGAGTTTGATCATGCCTCTCTCTCTCTCTCTCTATACATATATATATATATACTTATATATGTATATATTCATATACATAGATGTTATATGATATTAATGGCTCTGAAACTAGAGAGAATGGGTTGTTTTGGTGCAGATTGGTGATATGGATGAAATGGTGTTTCATGGGGGATATGAAGATAAGTTAAAAGGTTTGGTATGGCATGGGAGTTGGTTGTGAAAGGCAAGTGTAAATATGGTAGTGGAAATAGAAGGGGAAGAAGTGAAGGCAAATGCACCCACTTTCCCTTGTATTTTCCTTCCTCTTGTAACGACGGTCACATAAACGATTTCTGCGTGCCGAAGGCCATATGATCATCTGAAGCAACATCTTTTTGGCTTTAATTTCAATCAACTAATTCTGTTTTTGATTGCCTGTTTGTTGGATATGAGGTTGTTCAAACAGTTCATAAGACCCTTTTAGAGGTCATAATTTTGAATATTATTATTGGTTATATCAAGGGAATTATTAGCAGTATTAAACATCATAATACCTTTGGTGAGGTTGGAACCCTTGTTCTCTAGAAAAAGTTCTGCTAATGGAAGCAATTGGGCCAAAGACCCTTTGGTTTAAAAACCAGAAACTTTCTAAGCATTTTTTTTGGAAAGGGTGTCCTAGGCTATGACTAATTCCGGCAAATTATGACTGCAATAAACCAATCCTGGTAAACTCAGTGGCCACATATATTGCTTACGTCTGTATTCGAATCCTGGATAGATGAGATATTCCATCACATCCTCTAAGGCCTTAACCACTACGCCATATTTGTCCGATAACAAGAATAAATAACTTTGATACTGAGAGATATTGACGGATTAATTTTGATGATATAGATATATAGAAAGGTTATTTAAGCACCTTAGATATTTTAGAAACATAGAAATCATTTTTTATTGGTATTTATATGACGTGACAAATATTCATGTTAAAAATGAATGAATACTCATAGATTAAGTGATTTCTTGGTTTTTAGAACATTTAAAGTTCTTAAATAAACTATATATTATATACCGGGCAATGCTATTGGCTCCCCCTCTGATGTTAGAATCGAGTCATATCATGTATTGGGAATATAAAAAGTGGGTTTTGATGTTGACGTGTGTGAGAAAGAATTCATTATATAGGGGTGTCGTTAGCAACGTATAGGGGTGCCGTTAGCCCCCCCTACCTATATTGGAAAGATGACAAGATGCTAGAGATATTGATGGTATTGATTGATTTTGATGTGTGTGAATCATTTTCATATATACACCTAATATTAAATACTGAAAAGGAAAACATATACATTTCATAGAATAGTTAAATAACATAACATAGTGGAACACCCTTTCAAACTCAAGAAAGGGAGTAGTGAAGCATATTGAGTTTGGAAACCTAGAGCTAAAAAACAGTTTGAAAGGTGGCCTTCGGTGAAGATATCGGTTGTCTAGTAGTAGAGATAAACGGGAGACGAACTATTTTGCCAATCAATTTTTAACGTGCAGAGTGATAATCAGAGGCGGATCCAAAAAATTTGGAGATGGGGGTCGAAGCGTAAGCAACATGATATAACATTATAAAAAACGTAAATGAAAATGTATATAAACGAGGAACAACTTAGGAGTCAAAGTCTACAATTGTTGTCTACGAGTTTTCATTTTTTGAAAGCGAACTATCACATCTTCATTTGTAACTTTGGCAAGTGCTTCTCTTTCTATTGCACAAATCAAACAAGCATTCAAAAAATCGTCAGCAATCCGATTGCGCAAATCTGACTTTACAAGCTTCATCGCAGAAAAACATATCTCAACTGATGCGGTTGCAACTGGTAAAACCAATGCTAACTTTAGTAGTCGATACACTAAAGGAAACGTAACATGTTTCCTTGTTTCCACCATCACTCTAGCAAGAGAAGATATACCTTTAAAAGAGTAACAAAAACAAAGTTAGTTATATATTTGTTTACATTTATCGTTTTTCACTAACAAAAAAAAGTTAGTTATATCGGATATATACCTTTCAAGTTAGCAATTCTTTCATCTTCTTACACGCTAGCAATGTAGAGGCCAAGTTCATGGTCAAAACTCATTAGTTCTGCACTACTAAAATCATCCGGATAGAACTCACTCAACTTTAGTAACTTTGATCGGTCAAAATCACAAAAGGAATCACGTGAATTCAATGCCGTCATACACAAAATCAATTCTGAACTTGCCTCGCTAAATCTGTCACCAAACTCCCTGAATTTGCATATCCACAACTGTATTGAAACAATCATACTCGTAATTTGCATCACGCTCTCGAATTAACTTTATTAGTTCCAAAAAGTTCCCTCTATAAACAGATTTTTCCGACTCATCGTGACCACGAAATGGTAATGCACCATTCAGTAAATATCTAATAGCATCAATCGAAGCATTTAGTCGTATTCGATGCTCATTCTTCATAATATCATTTTGTTTATGAAAGGCAACAGAAATCGATTGATCTTGTCTCATTGTGGAAACTACTAACGTCTCCTACATGACGACCAAATCTATCCGTTTTATTCCAACTATTAAAACCTTCCGTCACAAAAGCATCACTCCCACCTTGTTTCGCGAAACTATCTCTAAATAAGTAACAAACCAAGCAAAAAGCTTTATTCGCTTTTACACTATATTCTAACCAATTACCATATTGATCAAACCAAGCAGGGCAAAATCGTCTTCCCTTAGTTCTCGGAAAGTCATGGCCACGTGGTTGACAAGGTCCTCTAATCAAATATTTTCGTCTTATTTCATCTCTTTTTAGGGTGATACTCCGTAATTTTTTCCCGATCTGATGGATCCCAAGGAAGGTCATTCAAATCAATCACCCTAGGCATCGAAGAAGTAGAGCTAGGTTGGGGAATACCGCTACCAGTTCCGGACGATGGTGCTTTTCTTTTAAGAAAATTTTCCATTTTTCTAGTAAAATAATATCACAATAAAAAAATTAGAAACCGAACAAAACAACTAACCCTAACTTAAGGAAAAATAATAATCAACCAAACAATTAACAATCCCCAACAATGTATCTATTAACAATTAACAACTACAAGTTAATAAAAAATCGATTTTCAATAAACCTTAACTCAATAAACAACTAAAGAGTTTAATATTAACTATTTAAATATATAACTCTCTATAAAAACTAAGAAACAAATTTTATTGGAGCCGTCTTGGGCTTTTAAAATTCAAATTGGACCTTTAATAAATTTTATTAGGTTTAAATATTTGGGGTCAACCTTTTTTTTGGTTTGGGGGGTAAAAAAAATTAATCAGTCAATTTTTTTTATGGGGGTCATTGGTCCCCCCAATGCTCAACGTCCATCCGCCCTTGATGATAATCGATCTCAATATGTTTTATGTGTTCATGAAATGCATTATTGAATGCAATCTTAATAGCATTCTTGTTGTCACAATAGTGATATTCCTTAGATTGAGTTGTCACTTGTCAAGGAGTGTTTCTTGCTACACTAATATATAAGAGAGTTACCAATAAAAAAAGTATCAAGTAGTGGAATTAAGATAAATCAGATCACCATCCTGATTAACATCAGAATAACCTCAAAGTGTCGAAAAAGAGGTTGAGAAGAAGCGTGAACCATGAAACACATTACCCTTGGGAAGTCCTACAATGTGTAGGACGACAACATAATGATCCGAGCTGGGAGCAACATGAACTGATTGGCAGAATGAATAACATAAGCTAGATTTGGCCGAGTAACTATAGTCTATAAGATAGACCAATGAGCCAATCAGTTGGCAATATAAGGTTAGATAACGACGAGGAAGCCTAACGCCCGGTAAGGTGTAGATTATGTTCAACATGAGTAAGGGGATGTTGTTGTCAGTTATACCAACTCGTAAGAGAATATCATAAACATACTTCGCCTCATAGAGGTAGATACCCGAAGAGTCTGAAAGAACTCCGAGACCTAGAAAATACTGCATAGGACATTTCAAAGTATGAACTAAGAGACTGATTGGGCTTGATAATGTTGTTATGTCGCTCGTTATGATAATCATGTCATCAACATATAATTGTAAGAGTATAACACTTGTCTTGGTAGTTCTAGTAAATAAGCCTGTATTAAGGATAAGCCCAAATAGAAGACTATGGTACATAATTTCCCAAACCAAACTTGAGGTGCTTGTTTGAGACCATATTGGGATTTCTATTATTGCATTGGCGGAAAATAGAGCCTTTTCGGATATTAACACTAAGTGAACGCTTCATATAAACCTCGTCATATTAGTCATCATGGATAAAGAATTTTTTTAATGCCCATTTACATATAATTGTCATAGCAAAGAGACTACGAACATAAGTAACCCGGTCGATAGGAGCAAAAGTCTCCTTATAGCCAATAGTATATTCTTGAGTAAAGCCGATGGCTACAAGATGGACTTTGTATTGACCAAGAGGGTCATTTGATTTGGTTTCGACTTTGTATGCCCATTTAGAACCAATATATGACTTCTCGAATAGGAGAGTAACAAAATTTCTCGTCATATTTGTTGTCATCGTATATATATACACACACACACATATACACATATGTAAAGGCAAGTTTCTTTAGAAACCTAAAATTGATTAAGAACCGGGGAACCTTCCACAATGCGACAGATGTTATATTCATCAAGAATGTGGATCTATACATATAATAAATAGAGTAAATTACATAAATCGTCCCTGATGTTTGGTCACTTTTTGGATATAGTCCCTATTTCCAAAAAATTACACTGAGCGTCCCTAAGGTTTGACAAACCGCACGGAATTGGTCCCTCCCTCTAACGCCGTTTCTTTTTCAGCCGTTAAGTTGATCACGTGAGTGGCATGTGAGGGGTAAAATAGTCATTTTACTGTTCATAATCTCCTAAAAGTGACCACCACCACCACCACCACCACCACCACCACCACCACCACCACCATCAACCCATCACCACCACCACCACCATCACCCCATCACCACCACCATCATCAACCCATCACCACCACCACCACCACCATCAACCCATCATCACCACCATCATCAACCCATCACCACCACCACCATCAACCTATCACCACCACCATCATCATTTTCCGGCTAAACTCGTTTTTTCGGCTAAACTCGTTTTTCCGGCGAGCTCTTCCAACACACCGTACTTAATAAAATATTGATGGAAATCCATTATGGATGTTGCTTCTCGATCAAAATATCAAAATAAATCAATTTGAGATGAAATTTATGCAGAAATCCGGTGAAGATGTTGATTTCCGACGAAGTCCGGTTTTCCGGCGAGTGCTCCGGCGATGCTGAAACATGCAGATTTCTCAACCAAAATCGAAACTGAAAATTTCTTTCTTTTCCAAATGCAAAAACAAGAAGGTTTGGAATGGTTTTATGAATTAAAACACATCCAAATGTCAAAACCAATTAAACTTTTCTTTCTGTCTGTGTGTATGTATATGTATGTATATATATTTCTTTCTGTGTGTATGTATATGTATATATATATATATTGTATCTGTGTGTGTATATATAAAGAAAGAGAGAAGAAAGAAATATGATGGTTGTGGGTTGACGATGGTGGTGATGGGTTGATGGTGGTGGTGGTGGGTTGATGATGGTGGTGGTGATGGGTTGATGATGGTGGTGGTGGTGGTCACTTTTAGGAGATGATGAACAGTAAAATGACTATTTTACCCCTCACATGTCACTCACGTGATCAACTTAACGGCTGAAAAAGAAACGGCGTTAGAGGGAGGGACCAATTCCGTGCGGTTTGTCAAACCTTAGGGACGCTCAGTGTAATTTTTTGGAAATAGGGACTATATCCAAAAAGTGACCAAACATCAGGGACGATTTATGTAATTTACTCTAATAAATAAGTAACTAGCATGCCACGTGTCGTCTTCTGGTGAGCCGACTTCGGTATTTTCCCGCCTAAACATGTATCTGGACGCAGTTTACATTATAAGTTCAATTAGCACACCCACATTCACTTCTCCTTAAATCTATCCTTAATTAATTTTTTTAATTTATACGTTACATTTACTACCCTTATAATTAGGTATTTAGTTTACTTTTAATCCCTTAATTTTTTATTTTTCATTTTAGACTCTTGTCATATTAACATAAATAATGTATATGAACTAAAATGCATTAAAAAAACATTTCTATTTTTTACAAATTATACCATTGTAATCGCTTCGTCAATACGTTCGAAATGGGCCCAATATTGAATATTTTTGAATTTAATTATATTATTAAATATCATAAATATATACGAATTAATGTGTCATGATTAGTATGAGATTTGATACAAATAATCACTAAATTGTCGTGATTTTCTTTTTGCAATTTCATATCAATTTTTACTTCAAAGTCGAATTCCTTCGACGAATTATAATTCTATCAAATTTCATTCTGTCAACGAAACACCTTTAGAATTATCATAAGAGTTTTAATTACATGGAAAAAAAATATCACTTATCAACTGACTTTTGGATTATGAGTTCGAACCTTTTTCAAAAATATAAATATGCAAATATTTTTTAGTATAGTATATTTAATTACTTATACTTTCTTAATCATGTTTATATTATTTCCTCTAATTTTAATTGAACTACATAATATCAGTTATCAACAGATGGTTAGTTAATGATATTTTCAAAGTCAAATTGTTATACATTCCGTCAATTCACTTTAAATTAATCTTTAATAATAGTTGATAAGTTTTCTGGCATGATTTAATTTTTTTAAATTACCCCGTGTAATACACGGTTCGAACCTAGCATATAAAATAAAGATAAATTTAACTTTTGAAGCGATTTTTTTTTTCTAAAGAGCCACCCGATATTTTCGTTTGGTTTATTTTGCTAAAACAGAGGCAGGTGCTTCTATTTCTCATTAGACAAACCAAGCGGCGTCGTATCAATACACAATGCTAAAAAGGCCAACGAACACGTTGATAGCGTTTGTAAAGCGTCACGAACAACAATCGGTTAACAGAATACAGATCCATTTCTTGAGAAAATCAAACGACTTCTTGCCATAATTTCGCCAGTTTTTCTATATTCTTGCATTGATCGACTCAATTTCTCCCTTGCTTGGAATAATCGTAAGCTTCATTTTTTCAGTTGATGTTTGATGTGTGTTCGATTTTCTGTCAATTGTTGTCATCGATGAGCTTTCATCGTGAATTTGCCTTCTAATGGTGATAATAAACGTATATTAGCGACTACTTACGTGGATGAATGTGTTTATGGTTCTGTTTGACGACCTGTTTGTTACCATGATTAGACTAAATCCGTGTTCACCTTTAATTTTACAACAAATGGATCTATCTGCTAAATATTTCCCCCAAATTTCCAAAACAAGAGCTTCATTGTGACATTGAATAGTCGATCGTGTTACTTTTTGCAAGTTTAGGATCCTGTGGAACAAAATTATGCTGAAATAACGTCATGGATATCGGGTTTTTTCAATTTGATAAGGACCAACTTTGATGTCAAAAATGCTTTTCTTTAGTGGAGGAAGTATGTATTTCTTCGATTCCGATTGAGAGTTTAGAATTTCATAATGTTAACAATAGATTTTATGAACTGTTGCTTATCTACTTAAAAAGTTTAAAAGAAAATAGACCCTATTAGTTTTTAGTGTTGAGGTTGTATGAACTCAGGAAAAAAGGAAATTATACTGTATCTTTAGTTCTGGAACTCGAAAGTGCAAGTATAAACGGATCACAGAGAAATATTCCATGGCAAAAGAAGTGGCAATGTGACCAAAGGGCCTTTGGTTTAGCAGTATCGGAGCCTTTGGCCTTCTAGGAGGTCAGGGGTTCAAACCTCATCAAAGGTGAGGAGGATGTGTGAGTTTACTTGTTGTATTTGTCGTATTTAAATATTATATAATTCAAAAACAAAAATTGTGGCAATGTGGCATTTATTTTACCAAGAGAATTGAACTCTCATGTCTAGTTATCTCATCACAAAGTCTTGATTATTTTTTTGGTGTCTTGATTATTATGATTCCTCATCTTTTTGATCAAGGGTTGTGACTTTTTGTAGTCTCTTGATTTTGTGATCGCTGAAATATGGTGAAGGACACCGCCTATTATGACATACTGGGAGTCGCTCCTGACGCATCTGCAGCCGAAATTAAAAAGGCCTACTACCTCAAAGTAGGTTTACTTATTATTCATGTTTAATCGTCAAATGCAAAAAACTCACAAAAATAATATTTTTCATCCTTACTATAAATCATTATTGGAAACTTTTTTGAATTCTTGAGAACCATGTTTGATGAAAGTAAACAAATGATAACATGCCACATTGAATTTGTTACATGAATTCTCCTTGTTCTAACCAAACTCTTGTTAAGTTATTCAATACTTAAAACATTAGTAAACTAATTATTATCATGTTGATCCACCATCTTCTGTAATCTACTTTGGATCTTAGTTCTATGTAACCTTAAACCTTATCAACTTGTAGCAAATTGACCATCCTTGATTTGCTATACATGCCATCATGATTTGTGGAATCACTTGAAAAAAGAACAAATGAATGTGCAGAAATTTAGGGGGTGTTTGGGATTGCTAATTTAAAGGGCTTATTGACTTATTTCGTTTTGTCACCGCTGATAATCAGTTTTTAGTGTTTGGTAGAGAGGAAAAAAAAACTGCTTATACCGTTTTGTTGATAAGCAGTTTTTAATAATGGGTCCCATAAGTTTAGGAATCCCAATATCGTATTGGCTTAGAATAAAAAAATTGCTTGATTATTATACAAATCATATCTTGTAATTATTTCATATGTTATATTTTAGGCAAAGACAGTTCACCCTGATAAAAATCCTGGGGATCCGAAAGCAGCCCAAAATTTCCAGGTGTGGTGTTTGGGTCAGTTATCTTCTAAAATCCTGCATTAAATTCCTTGCAGTTTTCCATTTTAAATATCGAAGATTAACGGCTTTCACTTGTATTCTTCATCATGAAGGTGATTGGAGAGGCTTATCAGGTTCTAAGTGATCCTCAGAAGCGTGAAGCATATGACACTAACGGAAAAGATGGAGTCCGACAGTAAGTATATATATCACTATTTATTGTAGTGAGGAACTTGTGTTTCTTCATATTCTAACAATGTTAATGCAATGTTGTTTAAACAAATGTCCAATATTCTTGTAAACTCATATATTTAGAGGTGGTGTGAACCTTTGGGCAAATAACAAATAACACTCAAGTTAGATAAGTCCTTTTATTTTGGCCTTTTCAACATATTAACCAATATTTACATCTTTGTTTTCTAGTTTCTTTATTTAAAAAATTGTTCAATAGAAACAACTCATCAACATCATATTTCAAAACATAGAAATTCATTTTTTGAAATAAATCTAGCAAATACAACCTTTGAGATGGTCAGTGACAAAACAAATTTCGATAAATCTACATTAAAAACATCTTGTACCTTAAATACATATAGTGATTGTGATGAGTTTCTTTTCGAGGTTTAAATTCAAAACTAAAGTCTGAATTTCTTTCTGAGGTTTACTATCTTATTGCAATTCCTTTCATAGGGAGGCAATGGTGGATCCTGCAGCTGTTTTTGGCATGGTATTTGGTAGTGATATGTTTGAGGATTATATTGGGGAGCTTTATATGGCAACTGTACAAACCGTAGAGCTTGAAGAGACTTCAAAAGAACCTGAAGTTCGTAGAAAAAAAATTCAAGAGAGGATGAAGGTATTCAAACTGTGTTACTCAAGATGTTGTATGTTAACAGTTAAGTACATGTTAAAAGTTCAATGTTTTTTGTTGCACAGGAATTACAAAAGGAGAGGGAAACTAAGCTCATAGAAATTCTTAAAGATCGCCTTCGACCATTTGTTGAAGGCAAAGTGGAGGAGTTTGTAGCTTGGGCAACATCAGAAGCTAGTCGTCTTTCAGAAGCAAGTATGTTCTCGGTTACATCTCCTTTCATTTATATAAATACGGCATATATTGAGTTGAAATGGTCCAAGTCTAGCTGATGTGAGACTTCAACACTCCCCTCCAATGGAGGCTAGATGGGCACAAATTGTCCAACGGTGTCGATTCCTAGTGTGGTAGACCTTGGACTTGATAGTTGATACTCCGTGAGAATATGTGGAACCTGAGATTACTCTCCAAAATAGCCATTGAGGTGAGAAGGGAGGATCCGACATATATCGAGGAGAAATGGTCATAGTCTAGCCAATATGGGGCCCAACCAGTGGCGGATCTAGAAGAAAGAATTATAGTAGGGGGCCCAATATAAAATAAAATAATAGCTAACCAAAAGATACGAATTCATTAAAAATGATAAAAAGTTACCTTTTACAATTGTGTTCTACGACTCTTCATCTTTTGGAATTGGTCGATTACATCATCACTCGTAACATTGAGAAGTGCCTCTTTTTCAATAGTACAGATTAATGCATCATTCAAAAACTCATCACCGATTTTGTTACGTAAATCAGTCTTCACGATCTTCATGGCAGAAAACATCTTTCGACTGTTGCGGTAGCGACGGGCAAAACCAAAGCTAGCTTCAATAACCGATATACTAGAGGATAAGTTTTATGTTTTTTTGTATCCACCGTCAATCTAGCAAGCTCGGCAATACCACTAAAATCGGCAAATCTTTCATCTAAACAAATAACAACACAAGCAAAAAACTTTATCCATTTTTACACTATACTCCAACCAATTAGAGCATTGATCAAACCAAGCGGGGCAAAAACGTCTTTCCTTACTCCCGACATATTTTTTTGGAAATGCATGGCCACGTGGTTGACAAGGTCCTCTAATTATATATTTTCTTCTTATTTCATCTTTGTTAGGATGATACTCCGAAATTCTTTTCCTATCGACGGGATCCCAAGGAAGATTACTCAAATCAATTTCACAAGGCATTGAAGGAGTGGATTCGGATTCGAATGTTTTGATGCTTTCCTTTTGTAAAATCTTTCCATTTTTTCTAGCAATAACAATAATAATATAATTATATAAAAATCATTAAATCAATAACAAATTAGCAATTGTATTCTTTAGAAATCAAAAATACCCAACTAAATTAACACTTAAACAAATTAGCATTTGTAAAAAAAATTAGCAATTGTAAAAGATGAAACACAAAAGTACAAAACGTGGCAGCACCGAAGCAATTGTAAAAAATGAAAAAAATTAGGAGTTCTAAATTAACACCCAATTGAGTCGATTTTATTTACCCAATGGTGGCCGAAACACAAAACGTGGCAAGCAGCAACACCGATTGTCGATTGAATCAGCACGTGGAGGAGCAGCAAGCAGCAGCAGCAAGCAGCAGCAGCACCGATGGGAGTAGAAATTTTAGGTTTTTACAGTTTTACTGTGGTGTGAATGGCGGTGGGGTAGGCTGAAAAAATCCAAATAGCATAGTAATTTTTTTTTGACTGACATAGTGGGCCAAACCTTAGCCATCAAGGGGTCTCAATAAAAAACTCTTAGGGGCCCAACTCTTGTTTGACTGAAATTAAAGGTAGTAAAAAAAAACTTGGCTGTGAGGACTTGGGCTGGTAGGGGGGCCAGGACCCCTACGCCTTCAAGCTCCATCTGCCCCTGGCCCAACATCATTGATATATATAGATATAGAGGATGGTTCAGGGGAAAACTTCAAAAAAATGAAAAACTGAGGAACACCCTGATAACCGTTCATCTAGACGGTATGCACATGTCCATATAAGTAAATTAAGTTGGTTTGTAGTTTTTATGCACGTGTGCATAAGTGCATGATAGAAACTCAACAATTTGACAGAATTAAAGGATTAAGAAGCAGGGGAAATCACCACTTGATTATAAACGAAATTGGAAACTTACAAATAAAGGGAAAATGAACAGACGGGAGATGAACCAATCAGATCCAGGGAACTTCCCTCTCTCAAAGCCACAGCTAAGAGCCTAACACAATTAACAAGAAAAAATACACATACCTCATGCTACAAGCATTCCCGCCCTTTATTATGATAGAAACTCAACAATTTGACGGAATTAAAGGATTAAGAAGCAGGCGAAATCACCACTTGATTATAAATGAAATTGGAAACTTACAAATAAAGGGAAAATGAACAGACGAGAGATGAACCAATCAGATCCAGGGAACTTCCCTCTCTCAAAGCCACAGCTAAGAGCCTAACACAATTAACAAGAAAAAAAATACACATACCTCATGCTACAAGCATTCCCGCTCTTTATTAGACATACCTTCAATTCTGTTATAGCTATTTGGGCCCAGCCTTACATTCCCCTCCTTTGGGACTTCTGGAATAAACATTCAACACTTTGGGCTTTGGTAGGGATTGGATCAGATTAGAAAGATCCGTATCAGTGCATTATGCACATGTGCATATGCATGAGTTCATGTTACAAATTACTTGTATGCATAGTGCATACCGTCCAAATGAATGGCTAACAGAGTGTTCGTTAGGTTTTCATTTTTTTGCAGTTTTCCCCCGAACCTACTCTGTATATATTCCTCTTTCAACATACATGACAATGCAATTAGCCATGTTTTCTGATTCTTCCTTTAATAAAGGTTTCTTGTCTTGGTGTCAGCTTTTGGTGAGGCTATGCTACATACTATTGGATACATTTACACAAGGCAGGCTGCAAGAGAATTGGGAAGGGATAAAAGGTATATGAATGTCCCATTTTTAGCAGAATGGGTGAGGGATAAGGGACACCAGATAAAAACACAAGTTTCAGCTGCTTCAGGTTCCATATTTTTGAAACTCAACAAATATATAGCTTTATTCATTAAATGAACCTATATATAATGCTCATTATGTTTTGCACTACGTAGGTGCCGTTGTATTAATTCATACAATGGAGGAGCTGAAGAAGTTGAATGAATCACAAGCCAAAGAAGAAGAAATAATAAAAACCATCGAGAATAAAAAAGATGCAATGTTTAATTCCTTGTGGCAGCTCAATGTGGTAGATATTGAGACCACCTTATCCCATGTTTGTCAAGCGGTGAGTTTGTGCATCATCTGCTTCATTTTATATCACGATTTCTAACGCAAATGAAACCAAACGAATCCAATATATCCCACTTGAACTAGGGTCTGAGGGTTGGGATGTATGCAGACTTGTCCTCTTCCCGAAAGGATAGAGCGGTTTTTTGTGCAAAAATGTTAAGTTTGTTCTTTGATAATTAGGAAATAAATTTTGTTTCCGCTTCAGGTGCTTAGAGATGCTAGCGTTTCAAAGGATACGCGACAATGGGCTAGAGCGATGAAGAAACTTGGGACCATATTCCAAGTAAGTATACATCATACACCTACATCCTTAATTTGTGTGGTTTTACAAGTTGTTCATCCTCTATGGTCCAAGTCTAGTCGTTGGGTACTCTAACACTGACATGCCCCTTCCAATGGAGGCTAGATGGACACAAATTGTTGCAGACTGCTGAGTGGGGCTAGACCGGTACAGATTGTCTTAGAGTGTCGAGTCCTTAGAGTGGTACTTTTTGGTTACGAGAGTATGGTCTGACCCTACCTACCCGAATGAAGACAAGTTAACTTTATTAACTTCTATGTATAACAACTTCCTCGAAAATGGGCGATGATACCGTGTGAAAATATGTGGAACTCAACCGAAATCGAAGATAATATTGACCGATTCAACATCCTCCCAAGAACGAACCAACAGTCGTCCCCGCGACCTTCCTCGCGGTTTGGGTCGCGCACCAAACCACGCAACATAGTGAGTCCCACCACCCACACGATTTGAGGCCGCACAGACATTCGCTGCTTAAAGATCACGAGTAGGTGGTGTTATGTACCAATATTAATTACATAAATTTACTGTTGATAATTTATCGATTTGTAGCTATAGCCGGGATTTGGATTCTGTGGGTACCCAATTAGTGGTCGGGGAGGTAGCAAAACTCTCAACTTTCTTTAATTAATTAAGTGAGTGGGAGGTTCAAATAAAAAGACTAAAACCTCTCAAATCTCTTTTCTAATAAGATTTGTCGTTTCCAAAAAAAAATTATGTGAACTCATATGAATTGTAACACCCTAAAAATTGGGGTAAATTTAAGCCTGAAATTTTCGGAAATAAACAAGCTATCATAGACAAATATTTCCCGGGGAGAATACTAGCGTGACGTTTACAACAAGTCAATAAATGAGATACAAGTCAACAACCTACTAATCTAAACTACGATTGCTTAGAGTATAGACGGGTGTCACTATCTCACTTCCAAAAGTGCTAGGCTATAAACGAAATACGCCACTACTCTCTTGCACCAAAAATGCTATTCCTCTTCTAAACGCTTCCCTCAACCCCGAGAAGCCCCGCCGCTAGAAAGGCCTACTCAACACAACATTTCAATAAGAAGCGTTAGGCTAAAGCCTAGTGAGAACAAATAACTGATTAGTTGGAATAAATAGAATATATTATTTAGGCATAACTTCCATCCGTTACCAAATAACACTTCTTCACGTAACCGTTATTAATGACATCAACCCAAACCGGGTCTTTAGTCAATATGGACATCAACCCAAACCGGGTCTTTAGTCCATGGTGGCGTCAACCCAAACCGGATCTTTAGTCAATCGAGACATCAATCCAAAACGGATCTTTAGTCTAGTGACATCAATCCAAACCGGATCTTTAGTCTAGTGACATCAATCTAAACTGAATCTTTAGTCTTGTGACATCAATCCAAACCGGATCTTTAGTCAAGTGACATCAATCCAAACTCGATCTTTAGTCAAGGAAGCATCAATCCAAACTGGATCTTTAGCCTCAACATCCAAAAGGTAACGTTCAATACCACCATATCAATTAAGATGACTCCCAACAACTTAGACTCATCCACAAAATACCATTTAAACTACAATTCCCAAACTCACCAAATATCATTTTAAGATGTTATTTGCACATAGGAAAACATTAACCATCATTCCCTTCCCAAAATACCCGTTCTGTCAAAACCATAGATTTTGACCTAACTTGTTCAAGTTCAATAGAATAGAAGAAATATGATTCATACTCAAGAATACACCAACAGAACCTCAAATATTTTACTTTCATCTTTTGTCATCATCTTCATCAAGTTCATACCCTAAACTTTTCATAAATGGAAATTTAGGTCATTTGCCACAAATCCAAAGAATACCAAATTTATAAAGCTAAATATATAAGAAAACCTTCAACATTTAACACATAAGAGTAAAGTGGGTTAGATGAACACACCTTGGTGATTTCTAGAAGAAACCAAAACCCTAGAGGAAGAATGGTAACACCCTCAAAATTGGAAAGAGCAACTAAATAAAATTTTCAATAAAATAACCACTTAAGGATAAAATTCCTTCTACAAACTATTATTGGAATTACCTCAATAAAATAAACATTATATTTTCAACAACCAAAACCAAAGTCATTCGCTAACACTACAAAAGGTCGGGTGTTACTCAACCCCAAAATCAAGTTGCTATTCCTCAAATGCGGAATACTTCACCAAGCTACTTACTTCTTGAGCACACAAGTAGCTCTCTACTCTTCACAGTGTCGCTAGAACTATTCCCAACCTGAACCTGTTGCACACGCCGACAAATAAATAGGTTAGGCTAACGCCTAGTGAGTTCAAGAGTTTACATCATGGTTAAATAATTCGTTAGGCAAAAGGATTCAACTTAAATCATGATTTCCGAAAAGGGATTTGTATTAAATATATCGACAACCCATTTTTTCAAACGCACACAAATTCCGTGACGAAAGTTTCTAATGAAAATCATTTCTCAGCAATGGACTCAATTCCAAAACTCACTCAAGATGTAAACAAATATTAAATTTCCAAAAATCAACGCGATTAAAACTCCAATAATCGAAACATCCAAACAAGAATGAGGCATTATATACCGCTCATAATTCATGGAAAACAATCCATATAAATATAACACGTTGCCGACAACATGGATAAACAAACAACCCGTAACAACACCCTTCGGTGACGGGGGAGACCCGATTTCATCGAACGTGGCGAATACACAAGTTAAACCACAATTATAAATTACAAGCATGTTTCATGGATGGAAAAACATATGACATCAACCCTATCCAGTTCTTTAGTCAATTTTGGACATCAACGCAAACCGGATCTTTAGTCCATGGAGACATCAACCCAAACCGAGTCTCTAGTCTAAGGAGACATTAACCCAAACCGGATCTTTAGTCTATTGTGACATCAACCCAAATCGGATCTTTAGTCAAGTGAGACATCAACCCACCCGGATCTTTAGCCTAGTGAGACATCAACCCAAACCGGATCTTTGGTCTATTAAGGCATCAACCCAAATCGGATATTTAGCCTAAAACCACCAAGTTCAACCCAAACCGGATCTTTACCTTGGGATCTCACCATCCAAAACAAACTTATTTAATTTAGAAATTCACACAATAACCAACACATTCAAATCATGTAATTCCCAATTAAGATGCAATACGTGCAAATCATAATCAAAGCTCTACATTGAGCTATCAAAATCTGACAAATGTCCTCAAGACCCAACAGAGTCAAAAACCGAGCCACAAGCTCAAAACGTCAAATGATCATTCGTTAGAAGTCAACATATGCAAATGAAGTGTATCCAACCCACAATTATGCAAATACATGCTCCAAGGCATGACTAACTCAAAACCCCTTCATTGTCACTTTCTAAATGAAGTCAAACCAAATATGTATATATATATATATATATACTCAAATACTTTATAACTAGATAATGTATATGATTCGCAGTGGTTTATAAAACCCAAAAGGTACCAAGATTGCATAAATGTCAAATGATATTCACTTATGAGGCAAAACACTCGAAAGGGCATATTCTCAAGTAAAACGCTACTAATTGCATGACACATCCAAAGCTCCATCTCGAGCTACTAAAACTGGCAAACACCCTAAAGACCCATTTGAGTATAAATCAAGCCCTTAAACGCAAAATAAACGTTTGGCTAAATTCGCGAGCCAACACGATTACGTAAACCAAAATACATCTTTACCCAAAATCTTTGTCTTCTAAATCACAATTGGCCTTCGGCCCAAACTTAAAAGGTTTACAATCCCCAAAACGTTCATAAGGTCGAGATTGACCAAAATCCACAACTTACACGTACACAATTTCAAAATGTACCATATCATAAACTTTGCATAATCTCAACAAACACTAGAAGTGTATTTTGAGCCAAACAATCCACTTATGCAATAAATTAACAAAACACTTTCATTCGTGATTTAATTATCAATTACCCAAAATTCCCAAATGTGGGTGTTTTACAAGCTTTGTAAAGCTCAACACTTCAAATAATCAAAACTCACTAGATAACTCAACAATTGATAATTTTATGTAAACCACATAAACACTTTAAAAAAAACGTTTTGGCATGTACAACGTTTTCACAAATCAACTTGAACTCACCTTGCTAGATTTAGGCTAAATCTAGTTTTTTCCCCAATTTGAGCTTCTTTGAAGAAACTTGAATCTTCAAGCCAAAAGTTCTAAAAAACCTAGATCCACAAATTTCCAACCATAAATAATCATCCCCAAACACTTAGAATCGTTTTCCTCAACATTTTACATCCATGTCTCAAATTATACCAAAACCCTAATTTCTTAGGTGAAGGAAAATAGAAGATTACCTTCATCACAACTTGCATCCACCAACAAAACACTTCAGGGTTTCTAAAAATAAAGGTTTGGGAAGTGAAGATGACTTAGAGCATCTCCAACAGCTTCCCCATAATTTCTCCAAAATAGGGAACCAAAAGCAAAAATCCCCCAAAAAATATACATTCATCTCCAACAGCTTCCCCATTTTGGAGAATCAAACATTAATTAAAATATTAAAATATTATATTTATCTATTAAAATATTATTTCTCTCTCTACATATTTATTTTCAAAATTTCCTATTGGTCCTCTCAATTGGTAATCATTTTTTGAGTAATCTCCATATTTGGAGAGAAAAATCTTCTCTCTCCAACTTTCTCCATTTTGGGGATAGTTTTGGGGAAGCTGTTGGAGCACAATTTTAGCCCAAAATCCTCATTTTCTCCATTTTGGGGAAGCTGTTAGAGATGCTCTTACAAATGGGTATTTGAAGAAAACCCCAAGTTAGCTCAACAATGGTGAAAAATGGTGAAGAAGATGAAGATCTTGAAGCTTTGGGACCTTTGAAGCTTGATTCATCAACCCACTTTGGCATTCTTGAAGGAGGAAGATGGAAAGAGAGAAATGGAAGAGTTAGGGAGAAAATCTTAACGTGCATATAGTTACATTAATCCCATGTAGACAAAATGGAGAAAATATTTCCGAGAAACACGAGTGTTACAACAATCTTTATCGAATAAAATTTCATATTCTTATTTGTTACCGGACGACTAACCAATTCCTTAAAAAAAATCCAACAAAAACCGCTTCTACAACTATGAATAAAGAAGATTTATAAATATCACATCTACTTAGTCGAGTTACATATGCATGGATAATTTTCTTTAGGTTTTTTAACGGTTCACATAAAAATATTCTCTCTAGATCTATATTCTTACAATATTTAATATTTTTATTTGATTAGTTCACAATTAAGTGGTTCCATACTTTTTAGTACGCTTTAAATGACCTTCATGTGGTTTTTATTTTTATTTGTTTTTGTTACTTTTTTCTTAACTCTCCTGGACTTCTTCTTTTCTTCTTTCTTTTATCATTTTTTTGCTTTCCTTTTCTATTAAACTCATGTCCACTTCGGAACACGTTTTTTTTTTCTCACAATTGGTTTTTCTCAAACCGTTTTTACTAGTTGGGGTATTTACGGAAATAGTTGTTATATTCTTTAGGATGGAGGTCAGATATACATGCATGCATTCTATCCTCGGACCTTATTTATTGTGGTATTTAATGGGTTGGTTTGTTTTGGTTTCTTAAAATTGATTAGGAATAGTTTGAAGAGGTAAAATTTCATGCCAACACCACAACAAAATTGAGTTTATAGGATGTCTAAAATAAATAAGCGTCCTAATATTGTGTTTTATAGGACCAAACAGTGTCGTCCTATCTAAATAAAGTGTTCTATTAACTATTTTATATGACACTATTTGAAAATGTGTCATATAAACACAACTGTCTTCTAAAATCATAGGTTTATAGGACACTTTTAAAAAACGTTCTATAAAATTAGCTAATACAACACTTTATTTTGAAAATGTTCTAAAAACGTTGTTACGACGCTCAAAAATGTCCTATTTATAACACTTTAGATAAGACGTTTTTTGTTTGGTCCTATAAAACACTCTATTAGAACGCTTATTTATTTTAGACGTCCTATAAACTCAAATTTGTTATAGTATAAGAAAGAAAGTAGTTGTATTTATTTTGGTGTCTTTGAAAGAACATGAACCTTTATGCAAAATTGTTGATGATTTGATATATATGCAGGGTGCAAAGTCGAATTACCGCAGAGATAACAGTTTGCGTGTCAGTCCTACTCCTGCTGCTTCATCTTCTTCGTCCAAGTAATTTTTCATTTTTACTATTCAATTATAATTTATTTCATTTAATTAATTAGCAGCAATACAGTATTATCATATTGGCTTATATATACACACACACAATATATACATATATATATATATATATAAATTAAGTAGTCGTTGTTGCCCGAGTGTTTGTAACATTTCTGTCTATTAAAAGAGTGTGAACTGTTGTTGGAGATGAATTAATTCTAATGTTTTAAGTTTGTCGACATAATAACCATTGCAAGAAATATTTTAAAAAGTAATGCATTTTTCCCGATAAAAATACAAGTCGACTGTGTTTTCAGAAAGAAAACATGATTAATGTTCGACTCGTGTATTATCGATCAACTATAACAAGTTTTTGGTTGAAAAAATGTGATACATAAAATTTTGAAGGCTTACAGAGGTCCACAATTACCAAAACAGTCTTGACATCTGTTATCGTAACCAACACGATCATTTAATTAGCATATAGGGACACAATCGTGTCATTCGATAAATCCCGAAGTCCTAGCTTGGCTTTTGAGGCGGTTGTTCTAACAACTTTATGGGCTATTTGGTCTTTTCGAAATGGGACTCTTTTAGGCTTTCTAAGCCTAAGAAAGCGGCACTGTGGGATAGCAATATGACTCATTTGTTCTTTTGAGTTACAAATATGAGTAGAAAATCTAACATAAATTGGGTTTGTTGGTTACAAAACCCTTTTTACTATTTCTTATATGTAATTTGTTTTCTTCTAGCCTCTTGCTAGTTGTCTATAATATCTCCACCGTTAAAAAAGAAAATCGTGTGCGGTGAAGATCCCATGGGTTTGTTATATAAATTTATTCAACTCACCAAACGTACAGAGAAACATTATGGGAGGATTAGTGTGTGACGACCCGCCAATTGATATATGTATATATATATATATATATATATATAATTCACTTCAAAACTCTATTGTACAAGTTCTTAAAACAATCCTTCTTCTTTCGCTTTCCACTTGTTAATCATTGGTTATTTGGAGTTAGGCAGACTTAGTTCAAGAACTTTTTTTTGGAACAGCGAGATATTATAGAAAAAAGACTAGCGAGAAGCTAGGGGTACATCAAAGATTTACAAGCATTATTCGGGTCCTTACACCACTCATTCCAATCTAACTTGGACCCGATTTTGTGTCTACTCCTGACCCAGGAAAAAGAATGATACTGTACCCCGGAAACGGTAAGGCTTCTCGACACTCCCTCCCCTTCAAACACCACCCTGTTCCGAGCTTGCCACATCACCCAAACGAAAACAGTACAAACCGCGTACAACACCTCCTTTGATGTTACTTGGACCCTGTCCGAGTCAGCCGCAGACTTAGTTCAAGAACTAAGGCCACACGAATCTTGTAGAGACAAGTTCGTGATATTAGCTTTAAGAGTTTCAAATCATAAAGTGACTTGCTCTTATTTATAGTTGTGAACTTTAATACAATATATAATGATCAAACATCTATATACTATATATATATACCTTAACAGCAAATGCTTGGGTGATAAAAGCATCAGAGGGGAGAGATTGAAAAACAAAATCCAAGTTAAATTTAGGTACAATTTGTGTTCTAATAACATTTAAAGCCCATAGAATATATAAGTGTGGTGGAAAGGCCAAAGCAAACTAAAGTAGCATGCTTCCAATAACACTTATTGACACCCATGAGGTGGCATGGAATTTATATCCAAAATCTTTATATATATGAATGCCATATACCATTGATCAACTCAATTATATAAATCCAATCAAACACTAATCAATGAGATTAAAGTTGCAAAAAGTTTTCAACAATTGGCTTATCATTCAGAGATCATGCAGCTGATATATAATTATGATATATGAAATAAAGCTATATGATTAGGAAGATGTCACTCATGTATATTTGATTTGTGGAGGAAACATGTTTAAGATGCTCAATTATTAACTTTTTAAATCATCGCTAATTACTTCAGCAAAAAAAAAAAAAACCATCGATAATTATTGTTATTTTTCTTTCCAAATAAGTTTTTGTTTTTGTAACGATACAAAAATTAAGGAATACTGTTTACAAGAGCAAGAGGTTATTTGGTTGGTTTTCCATTATCTCTTGTATGGATAAAATGTTTGTTTTTTTTTTGAACGGCAAAAAGGGAATATATAAAACCAGACTAGCAAGGCGCTAGATTACAAGAAGTCCGAGAAACAAAGAAGCGGATTACAACACCAAATTTCCCACCTAAAGTCCTTCCCCAAACTAACTCTATTTTTAACCCAAAGATAAGAGAAGAATTGGACCTCCTTTACCGTGTCCCTAGGGGAGTGAAGCTTGCCGTTGAAAATTTTATCATTCCGACTCCTCCATATCACCCAGCAGGCTGCATTCACAATCGTTGTCAGCAACAAGTTCCAGCTTTTCTCTCCGTTCGGTTTTGAGGCTAGCTCCGTAACCTCCTCAAAAGAGCGAGGCGCAACAGGGAGATCGAACCACCATTGATGCAGCAGGGCCCATAGCTCTTTAGCCGAGGAGCACTTGAAAAAAAGGTGTGATTCGGTCTCGTCCCTAATGTTACAAACCGGGCAAAGAGAAGTAGAGACCGCGATTCCTCTTCTATACAGGTTGCTTCGGGTAGGAAGCCTACCCAATCTTGCTCGCCACAATAGAATGTTAGCTTTACCAGGGACGGCTTTGCACCATAAGGTCTTTGTATGATCTTGGGCAAGGATGCTATTATCCACCAATTTTCTCAACCCGGCAACAGAGAAAATCCCCTTAGCATCCGGGCTCCAGCTCCAAACGTTCCTGTTACAAACAAAAAGATCACTGAAATTTATGTTATACGGCGATAGGGTGGAGTTCAGCTGGGCTATCGCACCCCAAGTGCTTGATCTGAATCCGGCCGGTAAATCAGCTCCTAGTGGATAAAATGTTTGTATAGATTAATTCTTCTGTTTAAATTGAAAATATTTTTGTTTGAGATGATATTTTTCATAGATGAAAGGAGCGTATTTTAATTAATTCAGATATGCAGGTTTGGAAAAATCTTGGAATTCTACATAAGTTTCTTTTTATAAGTTTTCTAAATAAGTCGTTTTCTATATAATTAAGTCACTATCAAACTATCATGTATAATTGATTGAATAAGCTACGAGTCTAACACTACAAAAGTAACCACTATCAACGAGGGATTGGCCACAAACCCAATCTCTCGCCATTCCCTCGATAATTGGTGAAGGATTAGTGAGAGATTGGCCACAAACCCAATCTCTCACCATTTTCTCGCTAATTAGTGAGGGATTGATCACAAACCCATTCCCTCATTAATACTTATTAATGACGGATTGACCATTAACTCAATCTCTCGCTAAATAGTGAAGGATTAGCGATGGATTTTCCATTAACTCAATCCTTCGCTAACTAAAGAGGGATTAGCGGCAAATTGTCCATTAACTCAATTCGTTGCTAATTAGCGAGAGGTTGGGCTTGTGGTCAATCCATCGCTAATTAGCGAAAGAGTTTTTTTCTCTCTAATTTCCGTCGTTAATACCCAATTTTCTTGCAATGTCATTAAGCTCCTTAAAGCTAGAGAGTGTTTGGATGCTTTTGCATGATTTTTGTTTTATGATTTTTTGCGGGATATTTCTTTATGGATTTTAAGGGTCAAAATAATTAATTAATTAATTAATTAGGCTTGGTAAAACTTTGGCTTTCAATCAAATGATTATTCGGTTCTGATTTTGATTATGGAAGTCGAAATAATTATTGTGATGATGCATATATGTATTTGAACACTAGGCAATTTTGAATAAAACGTGTCAATAAATGTGTTTTCCTATTTATATTTGCATAACTTGCAATTGCTTTTTCTTATAGAGAGTTATTTTCTTTAATTACAAGCTAAGAATATTATTTTGTTTTAAAAAACTGTTATTCACTTCAAATATGTAGTGTTTGACTCAGGGACGGACCCCATGAGGGGCACGTGCCACCGTAACAATTTTCCGACGAAGGGTAAAAAAAATCGTTTTTGTGAAGGTGCCACCGTATGGACTTAATTAGGAGATGCTACCGTATTATTTTGGAAACTACAAGGGGTGCACCTAAACTGATAAAAAAAAGCCCAAATCTTATACCCATTCAACCAAAAAAACCGAAAAAATCTCTTGAAATCAACAAAAAATACCGAAAAAACTTTCGAAATCGATAAAAAAAAACTTAAAAACCCAACGAAATCAAGCAAAAAACGTTAAAAATCTCTCGAAACGCCGGAATTTGGCTAAAAACACATCGGACGATATTGAAAGTGGGTAAAAAGATGAAAAACACTTCGATAAAACCCGTATGAAAAAATATGGTGCCACCATATGAAAAAAATTCTGAGTTCATCCCTGATTTGACTTTTCGTTACAAACCAACCATTTATATATCTTACTAAAAAAGAACTATATTTTGCAAACCCAAATGATTAAAAAAAAATGCATATATGTAGAAATATAAAGTGGAAAAAGGTAACGGTAGACTTTTTTTAATTCAAAATCAACGGTTTCTATAAATTATCATATTGTTCTTTTGTTAATTAAAAAAATGTGTTTCTAAAGATTTATTGACCTATAAAAACTAGAATAAATTATATCATAATAAAACCAACTTCGTATTCATTCTTATTTTGGTAACTATGAATCAAAATTTCTTATTGAAACGACATATATAGGTGATAAAATTCATGTTGCAAAAGACCTAGTTCACATTTGCATTCTTCAAATGGTTTTGGAATTGTATCAGGGACGACGTGTTTAAGGCCGTCAAGTATTTTGAAAGACGCCAAGTGATAGACAGGCGTAGTAACAGATCTTTTATCACACTTGTTCCCAAAACACAATAACAGTCGCTATCTCCGAAAGCAGAAGACATCCTCGAATAACTAGATTCTTCACGTGCGTCTAACTAGCACTCAAAACTCTTCAAAGTGTCGCTAATAAAAGAGGTTAGGTTTAACGTCCAACCACTCAGAAGAAAGATCTAAAGAGAAAAAGGATGAAGGGTTAATTGACTTGGGTACCGAGATTGAAAGAACGATGGAAGTGGGAGAATTGTTGGGCTTTAATATGGAAGGGAAGGAGATCGAAATCGAAAAGAGCATATTGGGACAAGGTGCGAATTTCTGTTATCAATGAATTTTCTCTCTTTAAATTGCAGAAGTATGGGATGTGAAGAAAAAGTATCTTGGGTCCGAGGCCTTTGTATGTTTCACAAAGTCAGCTTCTTGGCTCTTCAGGAAACGAGATTAAAAAGAGTAAGCGAATTTACTGTCAAAAAGATTTGGGGAAATTTCAACTTCGATTTTGCTGTGACAAATGCTAGAGGTAAATCTGGTGGAATCCTTTCTGTCTGGGATAAGGATTTATTCACGAAAGAAGAAGCTTTGTGTGGGGATGGGTTTGTGGCGTTTAAAGGGGTTTGGAATCCAACTAAGGCTCGTTGTTGTATCATTAACATTTATGCTCCGCAACAAGAAATCAAGAAAAGAAGCTTATGGGCTTCTCTCCTTCAGATTACCTTCGAATGGAATGGCATGGTGATCATGGCAGGAGATTTTAATACGATCAGAGACCCCTCCGAAAAAATTGGGAATTATTTAGGTCTTGAATCGATTCGGAGGTTCAATGATTTCATAAACAAAGCTGGTGTCACTGATCTGCCTTCTATTGGGAGGAGATTTACTTGGGCTAATAAATCGGGAACTAAACTCAGCAAAATTGACAGGATACTGGTGTGCGAAAAATTCCTGGACGAATGGCCAACTTCTTACTGTACGATTTTACCGAGAGACAAATATGATCATTGCCCCATCTTGTTGAAAGATTCGGTGATCGATAATGGTCCTAAACCTTTCAAGATTTTTAACTCGTGGTTACAGATGAAGGATTTTATCGAATTGGTTGAGAAGGAATGGCGTGAACCGTTTTTTAGCCAACACAATAGTAAATTGTTTGCTCTCAAAAACAAACTGAAGTTGCTCAAAGAAAGAATCAAAAGCTGGTGGTAACAGAAGAATAGTAACTTGGAGGAAGACAAAAAGAAAGTAATGGCTGAAATTGAAGATCTGGATCGTTTCATTGAATCCAGGAACGTAGATGACGACATCATTGCTCGTAGATCGGAAGTTCTAAAATTAAAAGAAGAGATCGATGCCAAGGTTCGTGAGGACCTTCGACAAAAAGCGAAGGTGCAATGGGTGGTGGAAGGGGATGAAAATACTCGTTTTTTTTCATGGAATCATCAACCATCGTCGAAATAAATCTTTAATCCGGGGGATAAAGTCAGAAGGCAGATGGAAAGAAAGCAATTCAGAAGTAAAATCTACTTTCTTGGATTACTTTAAAAATACTTTGGGTCAGAACATGCAATCGAGAAGTAAGTTTGATCTCTCAAATATCCGCAAACTTTCAGAGGAGGATTCAAGATGGCTAGATCAGGAGTTCACTGAAGCGGAAATTAAAGAGGCGATATGGAGCTGCGGAGATATCAAATCACCTGGACCTGATGGGTTCTCTTTTGGATTCTTCAAGAAATTTTGGCAGGTAATTAAATCGGATGTGATCGAAGCTATTCGTGAATTTCTTTCTAGCTCTTGGATTCCTAAAGGCTGTAACCCCTCTTTCATAAGCTTAATCCCGAAGACGCTTGACCCGCAAGAATGCAAGGATTTTAGGCCAATTAGTCTGGTGGGTTGCATTTATAAAATAATTGCAAAAGTATTGGCTAATCGGTTTGCTAGGGTTATAAAATCTCTTATTAGCGAAACTCAGTCCGCTTTTCTGAAAGGCAGACTTATCTTAGACGGAGCTTTCATTGCTAATGAGATAATAAGTTGGGCGAAAACGAACAATAAAGAGATTTTACTCTTCAAAGCTGATTTCGAGAAGGCTTTCGACTCGGTTGAGTGGGGATATTTGTTGGAAATTCTTGAAGCTATGGGTTTTTCAAATAAATGGAGAGGCTGGATCAGAGCTTGCCTTCATTCTTCTTCTTCGTCGGTCCTCATAAATGGTTCCCCGTCTGATGAATTCAGGATCAAGAGGGGCTTGAGACAAGGGGATCCTCTCTCACCATTTCTCTTCATTGCAGCGATGGAAGGTCTTCATTGCTTAATTGAGAAAGCGAAAAACGCAAATCTGCTAAAAGGAATGGAGTTAGGGTCTGGCAGATACAACATCTCTCACCTCTTTTACGCTGACGACGTGATTTTCATAAATAGGTGGTCGATCGAGGAAGGTAAAAACATGATTCGGTTGCTGTGGTGTTTTTACTTGGCATCCGGATTAAAATTAAACTTGGCCAAAAGAAATTTATTTGGTATCGGGGTGGATCAAGGAAAGATTCAACGGACAGCCTACGAGCTTCATTGTAAAGCCGGGAATTTCCCTTGTAAGTATCTCGGCATCCCTCTAGGAGATGGGATGACTAGTATAAAAGCTTGGGATGATGTTGTAGAGAAGTTTCAAGCCAGATTGTCAAGGTGGAAAACTAAAGCATTATCGATAGGTGGGAGGAGAGTTTTAATACAGGCGGTATTGGGCAGTCTAGCAATGTATTCGTTATCCATCTTCAAAGCTCCTGCATCCGTGATCAACAAATTGGAGAAACTAAGAAGAGATTTTTTTGGGGTGTAGAGAACGGAGAAAAGAAAATTGTATGGGTCAAGTGGGGTTTAATCACGAGAAGTCTGACCAACGGAGGACTTGGGTTAGGGAGTATATCAGCCACTAACATTGCGTTTCTCACAAAATGGATATGGAAATTCAAAACAGAAGAAGAGACGATCTGGGGAAGGGTGGTGAAGGCGATCCATGGAAATGATGGTGGTCTGGATAATAACGAGATTAGAGGTGGGAAACAGGGACCTTGGTCGAGTGTTTTAAAAGCAATGAATTGGTGGAGGTCGAAAGGGGTACATTTGGATGACCTCCTGTACAAAGAGATTGGTGACGGTAACAACACCGAATTTTGGAACGAGAACTGGACGGGCGACGCCAAATTAAAAGACACTCATCCCAGACTTTATGCTTTAGATAAAAACAAGACGGTAAGGGTGGCTGAGAGAATCGGGAATGGAGAATTCACGTGGGATTGACGTAGAGACATCCGAGATGGGAGGGAAGCTGAAGAACTCGTGTCCATGACTACAAAGCTGAGAAACATTAACCTCAATTCCATGGCCAATAGATGGAATTGGAAGCTCTCGCTGGACGATCATTTTTCTGTCAAAAGCAACAAAGAAAGAATAGAGCAAATCTTGTTCGGGAGCGATAATAGTCCAACGAAATGGAACAAACTCATTCCGGCTAAAATTAATATCTTTAGTTGGAGGGCATTGCAGGGTCGAATCCCAGTTAAGGAGAGGATTGCAAACATGGGTATATACTTAGATAACATTGTCTGTTCCATATGTAAACAGGAGACGGAAACGATTGATCATATCTTATTTTCTTGCGAAGTTGCGGCGGCCGTATGGAGGAGGGTTCAAGGATGGTGGCAGCACCCGTTCTCCACATATTCTTCGTTAACAGCGGCTACGGAAGATATAAGAGCGGTTCAGGGCTCTTCTTTGAAACGTAAATGTCTCGAAGCAATTCTTTTTACGGTATGTTACTCGTTATGGTGCTTTCGTAACATGATCGTATTTGCGGGAACGGGGCAAAACCGGAGAGAGCTGTTCGATAACATTATTGATAATTCGTTTAGATGGATGGTGTTGCGTAATAAGAAGTGTCTTAAAGATGTAGGCGTTTGGAGAATCTCTCCTCTTAATTGTTTTGATGCCTTGTATCTTGTTGCTAGTCGCTTGCTAGCTTTTTAATGCATTGCCTTTTCAAAAAAAAAAATAGACCAGAATGAGTGGTGTAATGATCCGTCAATCACTACAACAAATGTAGTCTATTGCGACGACTTTTGTCGTTGCTAAAGATCAATATTGATCTTTAGCAACGACTTTTCTCGTCGCTAAAAATCAATATTGATCTTTAGCAATGACTTTTATTGTCGCAATAGACTAAATTTGTTGTAGTGAATTACTTGTAGTATTTTGATGTACTCAGGAAGCTTCTCGCTAGCTTTTTTTCTACGGTAAGTTTACTGTTCTAAAAAAAGTAAAAATAAAGCAAACTTTAAAAAGTTCATGAAAACCTGATTATTCAAAATTACAATTCTAAATTACAATTTACAAGATGAGAATTTTAATTCATAAATTTCATAATAAAAACTACCATAAATTAGAAATATGGTAAATCAAGTGTTTCTTGTTCTTGAAGAAAAAAAGTCTTTTTATTTTTGAGGAGGTGGGGGCTGTCCTAAGACTGCTTTAGTAAAAAAGAAAGCTGGATGAATAAAAATATGAAAGAAAGTGGTGTCTTTAATTTATTCTCCACCATTGTCCTCTCAATGGTATAATTTGGTGACAAGTCTTGTCCCTTCCTATAATTGAAAGCACTAACCATCCAAGATTTAAACCCTTTTTAATTAATAAAATCCACAAGTTATTTAAATCTTTTTGAACCCTAGACATGCAGACAATCAATAAAAGGACAAAACAAGAACCCTAATGTTTCTAAACTGGTCATTACTTGCCTTTTGATCAGATTTGTCAGTCAGTCATATATATTGCACTTGGTTTAATTTAAAGCACTAGAATCCATTAAAGAACCTTCACTACTGATCACCTCTGTCAATATTAACTCAAACAAAAGAAAGCATGATGCTTTCTTTGGTGATCTTGCCAAGTTTTGGTGATTTATATATGACTTGTTTAACATGTGTCAAAGTTGACTTTATGTGTGTGTTACGGGTGTTGTTTAATTAACATGTAAGAAATGGAAATTAGGATCGACCCGTATATGGTCTTTTTCTTCTATTTTTTTTTTGAACGGCAAGATTTCATTCCAACACAAAAGACTAGCGAGAAGCTAGGAATACAACAAAATAGTACATGAGAACGTCACACCAGTTCTAACGGATTACATCTCCATTTGTCCCAATTGACAATCTCCCCCTTTCTAGTTCTATTGTTGACCCAAATGAAGGAATCCGACATTACATCGGACGTGATTATGCTAGTCGGGGATCCCTTTTTGTTGAAGACGAGTGAATTTCGCAATTGCCAAATGGCCCAGAAATAGGCAGCAATAACGGCTCCCATGATTGAAGACTTAGTGTTGGTTGAGTTGTCTGCTTCGGTCATGTCAAGAAGGTCTGAGAGAGAACCAGCCGAGAACGGGAACTTTGTGCACCAGGAAGAAATCATAGCTCTGATTTCCTTGCTAGTTGAACGGTTAAGAAAGAGGTGGTCTTCCGATTCTGGCGCCGAGTGACAAAGAGGGCACGAGTCCGAGTTGAGCCCAACACCTCTCCTTATCAGATTTAGTTTGGTCGGTAATCTCCCTAGTCTTGCCCTCCACAGCAATAGGTTGACTTTGCCGGGAACCAAGCGATTCCATCTCGTGCTATGCTCCAGAACGGTCAAGGTTGAGTCGTCAATGGCTCTCCTTAGCAAGGACACGGAGAATCTGCCGTCACTTTCTAATTTCCAGCTCCAAGACCTGTTTTGCATATCAAAACAAAAGAGATCATGTAACATAACGTTATAATCAGACGTCTCTTTTTCTTCTATTAATACATTTTCCGCCTCTACTTCCATAAGTTTTGTCTAGCCGGCCGTCTTGAAGTTCATGTGAGTTCACATTCTTGTCACGTCGGCCCTAAACATGAACCGTGTTCTAATGAATGGTGTATAGGCATAAAGCGAGTCTGAAAGACGTTTTCACTTGAAGAACCTCTCATTTACGTTGCTTTTTGTAATCCCTTGTTTTTGTTTCCACTAGCTTCTGGCTAGCTTTTAATGCATCGTCGTTTAAAAAAAAGAACTTTTAGTAATGCTATTTAAGTCAGGAAAAACTTAAGCATCAAATATAACATCTCATCTCAATATGAACATGTGTCACAAGCACCATTTAGGGGAAAAGGTACTAAGGTAGGGTTTCAATTTAGTATTTGCTTAATTAAGTATATCTGATCTTAATTCAGGCATTTAAATCTAGCTATTTTCTCTCCAAGATCATAAATCGAATGCAATTATGAATTTATGGTTTATAGACTTAATTCGATATTGAATAATAGAAATTGAACAATTAATCGTACGAATTTAGTGCAAAAAGACACTATATATGGAGTACTTACCAATAGATAAAGATCAAATGTAATAAGATCAATCAATCAATCAAAAAAACTCTTACCAACAACTTTTAATTTGCCTTCAATTTCACACATTTTTAGGTTCGAGTCTCAGTCTTTTATCGATGGAAAGACAAAAAAGCACACTATATTATTGGTTACAATTTTGAATCAGGGGTCCATTCCCCATTAAGACATTAAATTAATCAAATGAAATATTAAAATTTCCACTAACCCTATGGACTTAGTGCCCCAACAACAGCAAAGTGGTTTCCTCTCACCTTTTAGGTTTTAAATTTAATCCAAAAGTTAAGCATAGCAAGAAAGCATTACATAGTGATAGAATTCTTTACATTAAACTATCATTTGTTAGCTCTTATCCCCAACACCACTACTTAGATTAATTAACTTCAATTCATCTCTCTAACCCACCCCCACCCCCACCCCCACCCCTTATACAATATACAAGTTTAGCATCATTCATGAATCTTTGATCTAAAAAAAGATCTCAAGAGAGAGAGAATCAATCAAGTTAATCATGAAAATAAACATGGGTTTGAAGATCTGTCTCCTGACTCTTCTCATTATAGTCTCACTTGTATCATCTTCATCTGCAGGTTCACATATATACTTCATCAATCTCTTAACTTCTCTTCTTTAAAGTAATCTTTATATTCACATGTGAATACCCTTTTTGATTGTTGTATGAATCATGCTTGATGTTCATGTGAATTGAAACAGCCCGATGCGGATCCTTCAGTGGTTTTCCAGTGGCCAAACTTGGTGCAACTGATCAAAATCAGGTTAAGATTTGTCACTTATTGAACATAATTTGGTTTAAACTTGATGGGTTTTTGATCAATTGAAGTTGTGTATATGTATATATATATATATAGGAATCTTTATATTCAGAAGATGATCATGAAATATCAAAGAGAGAGGAAATTCATGAGAGGCTGCTAAGGGCTAATACGAAAGATTACGGACGACCAGATCCTGCACCAACGTTTGTGAAGCCTCCATTTAAACTCATACCGAACTAAACTAGCATCGATCGGTTTAGAGCTCAGCGAGTACACGTTCTACGCATGCAAGTATCTATATATGAAAATTAGCAAACCAAAACAACGATATATATATATAGGAGTATTACATATGTGTTATAATACCCTATAAGTTTTCGAGATAATACTCCCCCTGATCATTCTCTATATATAAATATATATGTGAGTACTGTGCTATAGCTAGGGTTTATGCTGCCCAGCAAGCATCATGCATGTAATATATTGATGAATTATGGATGTTTGCTACTATTAATGAAGCGTATGAACTATGAATGTGAATATATATTATGGCATGTTAATGCTACTTTTAGATTGTCTATGTATAATTAGGGTTTGCATGAATATATATATATATATATATATATATATATATGTGCATGTTTTTTGTAATAAGCATACATACGTGCATGTCATATTTGGGCATTTTTCTGCTTGAACTTGTATAATATATATTTACATGATTTTATTTTCTTCTTTTTAATATTTTAATAATTACAAAAATCATTTGAAGTATATATATATATATATATATATAATATATAGAGGAAGGTTCAAACGAGGAGCACACCAAAACGTGAGAACGTGAGGAGCAATTGACAGTTATGAATCACATGTGATTGGCAGTTGTGGATCACATGTGATTGGCAGTTGTGGATCACATGTGATTCACAACTGATCTGGAGGAGCAATTGACAGTTATGAATCACATATGATTAACAGTTGTGAATCATTAATGATCCGCGACTTGCCACCTCGCGCCACGCCTCGCGCCACATCTTGCGCGAATTTTCGATTTGTTCCGATTTTTTAGCAGTTGTTGATCACATGTGATCAGAAGCATGGGAGTGCTCCTCACGTTCTCTTAAATTGATGCGCTCCTCGTTTGAACCCGCCTCATAATATATATATGTGGTTTTTGTTGTTCTAGTAGTAACATATTACTACTAAAAATGTACCCTATAGGTAACCTATTACCCTTTCCCACATAATTGGATTCTTGTTGATAACTTGTGGAGGGTTTTGTCCAAATTTCTCTTCCTGATGTCTCTTGTGTACCAGTTCCTAGTTCTTGCCATTCCGGTTTTATTCGTCTATATGGATATGTACCATGCATATGTTCATGTTCACATTCTATTATTTCTGTATTAACATATGTATATGTTATTTTTGTTAAATCTTTTTCATCCTTATCGCTATATATGCTGTATACTGACTCGTTATCTGAGTTATCTGTTAAGGATTCTATTTCGTAATCCCCTATCTGTTCTATTAAATTGCTCTTTTCTATATTTTTACCTTTATTTGGGCATTTATTGGCTAAGTGTTTCTCATCTCCGCATATGAAACATTTACATTTCCGGGTTTGTGGTTTTCTGACATATTTATTTTTATAGTTGGATTTATATCCTTTCTGATATGTCGTGCTTTTTCTTAATTTCTTTTTATGGTCGTAGTGACCATAAGCTTGTGGTGTATAAATGGCTGTTTTACAAAACGCATAAGCATTCTTTTTTAGTTGTTTCCGTTTCCGTCATAGTCATCTCTTTCGTCTGTGTTTTCAATTATGATTGGACTGGAATCATCTTCTCCGATGAACGGGAGGACCATGATCCAATTTAACAGACGTCGGATCCAATATATATATATATGCTTCCAATTCTGAACACTCATATATTTCTTTACCGAGACGTGTGAGGTCGATGAAATTCGATCTGATTGGATTAAATGAAGTCTTTCCCATGAAATCGAAATTTTGATACTAGTTTAATTAGTTTAACCTAACATATATATAATTAACCGAAAGAAAATTAATATAAAAGTATTTTTATTTAATCAACAATTATCAATTTACCTAATTTTATACTATACATATATTATATGGGGCAGGTTCAAACGAGAAGCTAAACCTTATGCGAAAAGGCGAGAAATGTGTTATCATATATGATACACAAACTTAATCATATATGATTAAGCACAGGTTATATTGGTAATACATAGACGTTTAATCATATATGATTAAACACACTCACATGTCGTGCAATCATATATGCTATCACACGTACTCCTCGCATTCTCGCATGATACTTATATATATATATAGGGGATCCAGAAACTTTCTTACATCGTTAAGGTGAATGAAAGTCCCGTAAAATTATGAGTTTAATCGGAGGGAGAAGTTAACACAGTTTAAACCGAAGGGAAGTAAATTAATCAATTATATAGATATTGCATTTACATGTAATAATTAAACTTGTGGACGAGGTAATATGGTTGGGTATATATATATATATATATTAAAGTAAATTCAATTTTTCAGACCTAATTAAAGTTAACTTTGATTTTTCAGACCTAATATATTGTTCTTATAATTAAATAGTCAAGAGTGACCAGATTATCATCAATCAAATAAACATGAATTTTGTATGAACAAAACTATTACCGCTTAATTAAACGGAAATTTGATTATATGCTTAAATGATAATCGAATTTGGAAGACGAATAGTTTAATTTGTTAAAGTATTTCCAAATTGTAATTTTCAGAAAAATGTTCTTGAGAGAGATATATAATATCAAAGGTATTTATTGTAACAACTTAAAATTCACAATGGCAATAATATAGAAATACTGCCAAAACAGTCCTAATGTAGATCAAGTCAACGGTATTCATTACATCTCAAAAACTTGCAGCAGGTAAACACATCAACATCTGAGACTTATTATCTATCTAAATGTAAACTAGCAAAACACTCCAAACCAAGCCTTCTCTAAGTGCATGACATCTTCTGTTTCCCTTTGGAAGAACTCCCGACATTACTTTTACCTGATAATGGTTTAAGTTTGAAAAGCGAGAATTAGACCATAAAGTCTAGTGAATTCCCCCTTGAGTGGCCTAAATAAATAATTTAACAATAAAGTAGCAAATTGATGTAAAGGCCCAAAAGTATCTGAGTGGCCTATAACCAAGCATAAACAAAACGGGTTTTGCACAGTTCATAGACGACCGTCATTCCACTATGACATTTAAAAATAAAGCCCTAATTAAGAAAATGTGTATCCAAGAAACAAATTCAAGGCACATGGATTGATAAACTCCCAATGGATTTCACTATTCTAAGGTACATTAATCTCACTGTATAAATCCAGCCACTGCACATATCCAAAACCATATGATGATATTTAAACAAGTATCATTAATTCAAGGTTTCAAAGTATATAAACCATGACAAATAATAAAACCATAATCAGAGAAGTAATCCCACATTGTAAGTAGGTAATATATGTTGGGACCAAAATAACTACAAAGAGAAGGAGAGAGCAGGTCGAGAGGTCTTACTAGTGATAGGAGATAGGACGGGAATGTGTGATTGCAACAGTTGATGGAGAAGAGAGAGCAAGGATTGTGCGTTTCAGCAGTAGATCGAGAGGAAAGAATACATAGACGAATGGAGATTGACAGAAAGGAGAGTGTAGGGATGATTGGGAGAGGCAAGGGCAAAGCGTGGAACATCTGCATATCTGAATCGTATGGGGAGCATAAGGCTGAAGGAGCGATTTGGATCTAATTGAACCATTCAAACCTGTCTTAAGAGATCATAAACAAACAACCTCTTACTTGTATATGGTCTTAGATTGAAATGGTAATAAAAAAAATATATGTATATATACGTATATAATTATATATAGGGTCGTGTTCAAATGAAAACTGAGTTTCGGTTGTGAGCATGCGGACAAAGGAGAGTGTGCTACGTATTTACACCTTCACGGGTCGTTAATGTATCATGCAGGATGTATAATACATTATTCCAGATTGAATAATATGACATTCAGAATGAATAATACATGATTCATTATGAATAATACATGAATCATGATGAATAATACATGAATCATGAATTCGTGTGTCTCATATATTATTCATTATGAATGTTATATTATTCATCTTAAATATTGTATTATTCAATTCATCATGAACATTCACATTTGTTATTCATACTGAATGTGGACACCCATGCATGACACGTATCGCATTCTCTTTTGTCCCTCGATTCATAGGAAAAAACCTTATTCACAGTCGAATTTTCCCTACATATATATATATATATATATATCATGTTAGACGTCGTGACCCCAACTTGATTTTTGAAACTTGAAGATTGACCTCAGTACATACATGCCATTTAAGACTTTGTAAAAAAATGGATGCATTTTTGTTTTGGAAAATGAACTTTTAAAATACACATTTGCAAAAAAGTATCTAATTTATTGCACAATGCTAACATGACATAAATGAATTTGATGTATTTTTAAAATACTTTCAAGCCTTTTCAAACTGTAACTATGAAATGAATATTGTTAAACTATAGATTCTTAAATCATTCAATTTTTGTAATTTGCATAGTTGTAAATAATTTGACCAAATTGTGGGAGGCGGGTTTAAACTCTTTCGTTAACCTCGGCTACTAAATCAACTCTGAAATACCTTATTACATATAGTTTGTAGGGACGGATTTCATGTAGAGCCAAACTAATTTATAAGAATGTTAAAGTTTGTGTTTTTTTAAATAACATTTAAGTAGTTAACAAATTATCATATGGTTTTATCAAATATTTTTTTAAAGTAAACAATGGTAAGGCTTAGGGGTACATATATATGGGTTGGGTTGGTCGGGTTGAAGCATTTGAACAAATTAACATAATGTTTGCGGTTTGAAAATCACAACCCAACCCAAACCGTACAGGTTGGGTTTTGTTCAGTCGAGTTGGTTGAGTTGAATACATCATTTTACAATCTAACTAAACGACTATGCTTAAACAAAGTAAAATCAAAATGAAAACATACAAATAAGGCAAACAAACACAAAGAAGAAAGTTGAAGGTTCATGCAAATAAGAAAATAAATTACAGTAGAAATTAATTGTGATATAATTATGAATAAAATTAATTATGGGTTGGTTAATTAATGTACATATATTAGTTAAAGATGTAACAATGATATTAAATCCATGGTACATAAAGACATCAGGTTGGGTTCAAATGGACCTAACCTAATTCCGATACAATACCTATGGTTTAAAAATTTTACAACTTGATTAAGTATCTAATCGCCACAAGTTGTGTTTGGTTATTTTGGATTGGGTTGGCTAGGTTGGTCGTGTTTTTGCACACCCCTAGTAAGGTTTATGTTTTTTCTCTCTGTTATATCTTGTCTCCCGGGAAAGGCCAATGGTCCTATAATATTATTACTAAAAATATAAACAATAAAAATACACCTATCAGGTTCAAACTCACAAGCTCAAGTAAAATTATAGATGTGACTAACACTGCACCAAAACAGTTTCTTGTTTATTTTTCTCTTATTTTAATATCATAACTTTCCTTCGTGATTCATATTTTTTTTCATTGCAAATTCATCTTAAGGGTGTGTTTGGTATGGTGGACATGATGGGACATAACAGAACATACATGTCCCATGTTTGGCATGTCCATATGTGGAACTAAATGGAACTAACTAGAACAACCATGGGACACGCGTGTCTTGCTACTCCCCCTGGAACAAGATAGAACACGCTCCTTTGTACTAAAATACCCTTCAGCCTACACCCATCTGATTCACGCTGGACTTCGACTTCAACAAAGATCGAGATCGATTCCAAGAATCCAGATCGACTTGACTTCTCCACAGATATCGACTTCATCTTTCTTTTTTCGATTTCTTCATCTATTTCATCTTCCTTTTTGCGATTTCTTCAAGAAACGACCACCAATTTCATATTTCTTTTGCAATTTCTTCAACCAACGACTTGTGATTTGATCATTTTTTTTGCGATTTCTTCAAGAAATTAATGACATCTATTTCATCTTCAAAGCTTCTGATTTCTGAATATTTCAATCCCATATACAGTAGGTTATGTTTGCTGATTTTTTTTTAATTTAACAGTGGTTTTGGGTTTTGTTTGGTGAATTTTTTTTATTTAACAGTGGGTTTGGTTTGTATAAAAAATCCATATTTCTTTAATTGTTTGCATCAAAAATCCATCTTCTAACAGTGTGTTTTTGTTTGGTAAATTTTTTTAATTGCTTGGTCTTCAAAAAGATGATCAAACGTGGAAGCATGAGTTAAGAAACTGGGGTTTAGGGGCTTTGGCAGTTGAGGTCTTCAAAGAGATGATCAATGGGCTTTAGTGTTAGGAAACTAGTGTTAGACAACCTAAGGGGGGGGTAAGGTTGTATATAAAATCTTTTACTTTCAAAAATTCTTTTACAAATAAATACAGTACAGAAACAGTATAAATAAATCAGAGTATAGAAATAATAAATATACAACAATTATATAAACAGATATAATTAAAATGCACAGCGGAATAAATAAAGAGATAAAGGTTAGAGATACTTGACACGGAGATTTACTGATTTACCACCAACTGTGATAAACCAGCAGCCGAGACACTTCTCGACACGATCCAATAAATGTATTCTTTACGGTAGAACACAAACCAAATACAAAGGAATTTGTAATAGTTTCTCAAGCCTCTGCTATGAGATAAACAGGATCACACACCCGTTATTCAAATACTTACAAGAGGAGTATAACTCACAATGGGTAATCACTCTTGTATAATATCTCACACTTGGATATTTAAAAAATATTTTATAAAATATATAAATATATATTAAAAGAGAGAGCTGAGAGAATGGTGTTGTTGATGCTTATTGTTGTTGTTATTCTGTTACTTCCATCACCACCAGCATGCATCATTTATACCAAGGAAGCTCCAACGGCATTGTGAGTTGGCGGTATACCGGCTATCCCCCGCGGTATACCGTGCAGAGGAAAAAGCACATCAAGATCAGAAAGTCAACTCTGCAAAAACCAACGGAAACAGTACCCGCGGTATACCGGCTGAACACCGCGGTATACCTGCGTCAGAATATGTACCCGCGGTATACCGGCTGAACCTTCGCGGTATACCTACGTCAGAAAAAGAACTTCTAACCAATCAGAGAGGTACACCACGCCTGCCGCGGTATACCTCCTGAACCTTCGCGGTATACCTGCGTCAGAAAAAGCAAAATCTTGCTGGATCTTCTAAAAAAAACTTTATTTAAATAAATTATTTATTGGGTTTTTAGAAATATCCAAGTGGTATATTATTTTAGGGTGTTTATCATTATAAATTATAAACACTAATGACAACGTAAATCTTCCGTCTTGAACTCTTCAGATAAAATCTTCGTGTTCTTCAAGAACTGTACACTTGGATTGGATTGTTAGATAAACAATAATGCGGTGTGTTTGTAATCATCAAAATAAATATATAAAATATATAGAGATGTGGTACACTTGCACCAACAATCTCCCCCTTTTTGATGATGACAAACACAACCGCTAAGCAAGAGCATGTGCGGTTTCTCTCCCCCGTTTGTCGAAACAAAAAGGGTCAAGAAAGACGGTATGCTTCCCCTCGAGAGATGCTCCCCCTCAAAATATGCATATAATTGAGGTAGCATAAACTCATGGGTAAAGATAAAAAGCTCCCCCTCAAATTAATAACGATATTAAATTGAAGATTTTATAAAATTTGAGGGATAAAATAAGCATAATAAATGACATGAAACAAAATAACCAAAAAGAAACACTTGCACCAAAAAGGATCTTAAGGCTTCGATTTTCGGTTAATTTTATGTGATAAAAAAAAATCACCACGTATTATGACCTCGTCAGGTAACCACGTATTATAACCTCGGCAGGTAACCACGTATTATAACCTCGGCAGGTAACCACGTATTATAACCTCGGCAGGTAACCACGTATTATAACCTCGGCAGGTAACCACGTATTATAACCTCGGCAGGTAACCACGTATTATAACCTCGGCAGGTAACACCTACAAAAGGCAAAGAAAATATTTCGTGGTACCCTTTTCTTATGGGTCCTTTTAACAGTTAGTATAAAACATAAACTGCAAAAAATATGTTGTCGACATAAAACAAAATACGACAACATATAAAACCATAAAAATGGTTTAAAACCACAAACGCATCCCACCGGGATTGTCAACATTAAACATTCCTTTCGGAATCCATTTTCTAACCATTTTTATTTTACGATCGTATTTATCATAGACGTAAAATGAAGCATGCAAATTTACATTATTCTTTGGTCTAGAAAATTTGCTATTATACATGCAAGCATACGGTTTCCTCGGCATATAATTCACATTATTCATTTTGGATACATACGGAGGTTTTTGCACATAAGGTTTTCTCGTTTTAACTTTAGGTGGTTCAAAACACCTTTTAATTTGAATACACGAGCACGTATCAATACATGTATTAGAACCAATGCCTTTTCTACAATTAATGCGATTAGACATATTTAGCATTTTTAACACTTTATCATTGCTATTTTGAAATGCATTAGCTAACAGATTATCTTTTTCATATAAATCGCATTTAGCTTTTAAACATGCATTATCATTTTCAAGTATATCGCATTTTGTACATAAAATATTTTCACATGTTCTTTTCTCTAAACATGCAATTTTATCATTTAAAATAACACAAGATTTACAAATATCTTTTTCACTTAATTTATTTTCTAATTTAGTGATAACATCTAAATCATGAGCAGATTTTTGTTTACCGTCATCTATTTCCTTTTTATATATAGATACGGTTTCTTTTAAATTAGAAATTTCATCTTTATATTTATTTGCGAGAGCAGCCATATCATGAAATGATTTATATAATTCGTCAAGATTATTTTCATTGTCACTATAATAATTATCACTATAATTACTATCACAATTATTTTTAGAAGAATATGATGAAGATACCTCATTATCATGGTCGGCCATGAAACAAAAATTTTTGGCCTCATTTATACTTGCGCTCAACGCGCCTCCAACGAGAGCTTTTGGTGTGTTGATTTGTTTTGCTCGTTTTGGACACACACTTGCATAGTGATCCTTATCACCACACACATAGCAAAAGCCTTTCTTTTTATTGGTTTTTTCATCGTCGCTAGATTCGTCATATTTGTCTTCACTTTTATGGACGTTGCGACTTTGGTCTTTACCACCACGACGGTAGTCTCCATTTTCTTGAAACCTATCATTATTAGTAAACTTTTTGTTAGATAAAAGTTTAGAAAGTTTTCTTACCAACTTGACTAAATCGTCAAGATTTTCGGGTTCGTCATCCGAGGAACTTGCATCTTCCTCCTCTTCCTTTTCTTTTGAGGCAACGACTTTGAGAGCGATGGATTTCTTTTTTACTTGCTCCCGGACTTGATTTCTTTTTAGTGCGATTTCGTGCACTTTAAGATTGCCGATGAGATCATCGAGCTTCATCGTTGCGAGATCTCGGGAGTCTTCTAAAGATGTAATTTTTGCCATCCACTCCGAAGGAAGTGCTCGAAGAATTTTCCTTACATAGTCTTCGTTAGGATAAGTGCGACCTAATCCCTTCAAAGTAGTCATAATGAGGTTAAAACGTTTAAACATTGAGTCGATTGACTCATCTTTTGACATTTCGAACAATTCATAATCATGTACTAAAATATTTATTTTAGAGCTTTTAACTTGAGTATTTCCACGATGAGTGTCACTCAAGCTTTGCCAGATTTGATTAGCAGTTTTACAGGTATATACTCTTTCTATTTCATCGGAAGTTAAAGCAGCATATAATATATTTTTAGCTTCAAAATTTAAACAATAATGAGATTCTTCAGCGGGAGTCCAATCTTTTATGGGTTTATCAACAATAACATTATTTTTTATAATAGTAGGATTAAAATTCCCATTTTCTATAATATCCCAAATTTTTTGACTTTTGCCACGAACGTGACATTCAAATAGCTCGGCCCAAATGCCAAACTTTTCAGTATCTATCAAAGGAGGTTTAGAGAACACAAAATTAGTTTGTTGAGCCATTTAAAAAAAAAAATAAGACAGAAATTTTTGAAAGACCCGCTCTGATACCAAATGTTAGACAACCTAAGGGGGGGGGTAAGGTTGTATATAAAATCTTTTACTTTCAAAAATTCTTTTACAAATAAATACAGTACAGAAACAGTATAAATAAATCAGAGTATAGAAATAATAAATATACAACAATTATATAAACAGATATAATTAAAATGCACAGCGGAATAAATAAAGAGATAAAGGTTAGAGATACTTGACACGGAGATTTACTGATTTACCACCAACTGTGATAAACCAGCAGCCGAGACACTTCTCGACACGATCCAATAAATGTATTCTTTACGGTAGAACACAAACCAAATACAAAGGAATTTGTAATAGTTTCTCAAGCCTCTGCTATGAGATAAACAGGATCACACACCCGTTATTCAAATACTTACAAGAGGAGTATAACTCACAATGGGTAATCACTCTTGTATAATATCTCACACTTGGATATTTAAAAAATATTTTATAAAATATATAAATATATATTAAAAGAGAGAGCTGAGAGAATGGTGTTGTTGATGCTTATTGTTGTTGTTATTCTGTTACTTCCATCACCACCAGCATGCATCATTTATACCAAGGAAGCTCCAACGGCATTGTGAGTTGGCGGTATACCGGCTATCCCCCGCGGTATACCGTGCAGAGGAAAAAGCACATCAAGATCAGAAAGTCAACTCTGCAAAAACCAACGGAAACAGTACCCGCGGTATACCGGCTGAACACCGCGGTATACCTGCGTCAGAATATGTACCCGCGGTATACCGGCTGAACCTTCGCGGTATACCTGCGTCAGAAAAAGAACTTCTAACCAATCAGAGAGGTACACCACGCCTGCCGCGGTATACCTCCTGAACCTTCGCGGTATACCTGCGTCAGAAAAAGCAAAATCTTGCTGGATCTTCTAAAAAAAACTTTATTTAAATAAATTATTTATTGGGTTTTTAGAAATATCCAAGTGGTATATTATTTTAGGGTGTTTATCATTATAAATTATAAACACTAATGACAACGTAAATCTTCCGTCTTGAACTCTTCAGATAAAATCTTCGTGTTCTTCAAGAACTGTACACTTGGATTGGATTGTTAGATAAACAATAATGCGGTGTGTTTGTAATCATCAAAATAAATATATAAAATATATAGAGATGTGGTACACTTGCACCAACAATCTCCCCCTTTTTGATGATGACAAACATAACCGCTAAGCAAGAGCATGTGCGGTTTCTCTCCCCCGTTTGTCGAAACAAAAAGGGTCAAGAAAGACGGTATGCTTCCCCTCGAGAGATGCTCCCCCTCAAAATATGCATATAATTGAGGTAGCATAAACTCATGGGTAAAGATAAAAAGCTCCCCCTCAAATTAATAACGATATTAAATTGAAGATTTTATAAAATTTGAGGGATAAAATAAGCATAATAAATGACATGAAACAAAATAACCAAAAAGAAACACTTGCACCAAAAAGGATCTTAAGGCTTCGATTTTCGGTTAATTTTATGTGATAAAAAAAAATCACCACGTATTATGACCTCGTCAGGTAACCACGTATTATAACCTCGGCAGGTAACCACGTATTATAACCTCGGCAGGTAACCACGTATTATAACCTCGGCAGGTAACCACGTATTATAACCTCGGCAGGTAACCACGTATTATAACCTCGGCAGGTAACCACGTATTATAACCTCGGCAGGTAACCACGTATTATAACCTCGGCAGGTAACCACGTATTATAACCTCGGCAGGTAACACCTACAAAAGGCAAAGAAAATATTTCGTGGTACCCTTTTCTTATGGGTCCTTTTAACAGTTAGTATAAAACATAAACTGCAAAAAATATGTTGTCGACATAAAACAAAATACGACAACATATAAAACCATAAAAATGGTTTAAAACCACAAACGCATCCCACCGGGATTGTCAACATTAAACATTCCTTTCGGAATCCATTTTCTAACCATTTTTATTTTACGATCGTATTTATCATAGACGTAAAATGAAGCATGCAAATTTACATTATTCTTTGGTCTAGAAAATTTGCTATTATACATGCAAGCATACGGTTTCCTCGGCATATAATTCACATTATTCATTTTGGATACATACGGAGGTTTTTGCACATAAGGTTTTCTCGTTTTAACTTTAGGTGGTTCAAAACACCTTTTAATTTGAATACACGAGCACGTATCAATACATGTATTAGAACCAATGCCTTTTCTACAATTAATGCGATTAGACATATTTAGCATTTTTAACACTTTATCATTGCTATTTTGAAATGCATTAGCTAACAGATTATCTTTTTCATATAAATCGCATTTAGCTTTTAAACATGCATTATCATTTTCAAGTATATCGCATTTTGTACATAAAATATTTTCACATGTTCTTTTCTCTAAACATGCAATTTTATCATTTAAAATAACACAAGATTTACAAATATCTTTTTCACTTAATTTATTTTCTAATTTAGTGATAACATCTAAATCATGAGCAGATTTTTGTTTACCGTCATCTATTTCCTTTTTATATATAGATACGGTTTCTTTTAAATTAGAAATTTCATCTTTATATTTATTTGCGAGAGCAGCCATATCATGAAATGATTTATATAATTCGTCAAGATTATTTTCATTGTCACTATAATAATTATCACTATAATTACTATCACAATTATTTTTAGAAGAATATGATGAAGATACCTCATTATCATGGTCGGCCATGAAACAAAAATTTTTGGCCTCATTTATACTTGCGCTCAACGCGCCTCCAACGAGAGCTTTTGGTGTGTTGATTTGTTTTGCTCGTTTTGGACACACACTTGCATAGTGATCCTTATCACCACACACATAGCAAAAGCCTTTCTTTTTATTGGTTTTTTCATCGTCGCTAGATTCGTCATATTTGTCTTCACTTTTATGGACGTTGCGACTTTGGTCTTTACCACCACGACGGTAGTCTCCATTTTCTTGAAACCTATCATTATTAGTAAACTTTTTGTTAGATAAAAGTTTAGAAAGTTTTCTTACCAACTTGACTAAATCGTCAAGATTTTCGGGTTCGTCATCCGAGGAACTTGCATCTTCCTCCTCTTCCTTTTCTTTTGAGGCAACGACTTTGAGAGCGATGGATTTCTTTTTTACTTGCTCCCGGACTTGATTTCTTTTTAGTGCGATTTCGTGCACTTTAAGATTGCCGATGAGATCATCGAGCTTCATCGTTGCGAGATCTCGGGAGTCTTCTAAAGATGTAATTTTTGCCATCCACTCCGAAGGAAGTGCTCGAAGAATTTTCCTTACATAGTCTTCGTTAGGATAAGTGCGACCTAATCCCTTCAAAGTAGTCATAATGAGGTTAAAACGTTTAAACATTGAGTCGATTGACTCATCTTTTGACATTTCGAACAATTCATAATCATGTACTAAAATATTTATTTTAGAGCTTTTAACTTGAGTATTTCCACGATGAGTGTCACTCAAGCTTTGCCAGATTTGATTAGCAGTTTTACAGGTATATACTCTTTCTATTTCATCGGAAGTTAAAGCAGCATATAATATATTTTTAGCTTCAAAATTTAAACAATAATGAGATTCTTCAGCGGGAGTCCAATCTTTTATGGGTTTATCAACAATAACATTATTTTTTATAATAGTAGGATTAAAATTCCCATTTTCTATAATATCCCAAATTTTTTGACTTTTGCCACGAACGTGACATTCAAATAGCTCGGCCCAAATGCCAAACTTTTCAGTATCTATCAAAGGAGGTTTAGAGAACACAAAATTAGTTTGTTGAGCCATTTAAAAAAAAAAATAAGACAGAAATTTTTGAAAGACCCGCTCTGATACCAAATGTTAGACAACCTAAGGGGGGGGGGGTAAGGTTGTATATAAAATCTTTTACTTTCAAAAATTCTTTTACAAATAAATACAGTACAGAAACAGTATAAATAAATCAGAGTATAGAAATAATAAATATACAACAATTATATAAACAGATATAATTAAAATGCACAGCGGAATAAATAAAGAGATAAAGGTTAGAGATACTTGACACGGAGATTTACTGATTTACCACCAACTGTGATAAACCAGCAGCCGAGACACTTCTCGACACGATCCAATAAATGTATTCTTTACGGTAGAACACAAACCAAATACAAAGGAATTTGTAATAGTTTCTCAAGCCTCTGCTATGAGATAAACAGGATCACACACCCGTTATTCAAATACTTACAAGAGGAGTATAACTCACAATGGGTAATCACTCTTGTATAATATCTCACACTTGGATATTTAAAAAATATTTTATAAAATATATAAATATATATTAAAAGAGAGAGCTGAGAGAATGGTGTTGTTGATGCTTATTGTTGTTGTTATTCTGTTACTTCCATCACCACCAGCATGCATCATTTATACCAAGGAAGCTCCAACGGCATTGTGAGTTGGCGGTATACCGGCTATCCCCCGCGGTATACCGTGCAGAGGAAAAAGCACATCAAGATCAGAAAGTCAACTCTGCAAAAACCAACGGAAACAGTACCCGCGGTATACCGGCTGAACACCGCGGTATACCTGCGTCAGAATATGTACCCGCGGTATACCGGCTGAACCTTCGCGGTATACCTGCGTCAGAAAAAGAACTTCTAACCAATCAGAGAGGTACACCACGCCTGCCGCGGTATACCTCCTGAACCTTCGCGGTATACCTGCGTCAGAAAAAGCAAAATCTTGCTGGATCTTCTAAAAAAAACTTTATTTAAATAAATTATTTATTGGGTTTTTAGAAATATCCAAGTGGTATATTATTTTAGGGTGTTTATCATTATAAATTATAAACACTAATGACAACGTAAATCTTCCGTCTTGAACTCTTCAGATAAAATCTTCGTGTTCTTCAAGAACTGTACACTTGGATTGGATTGTTAGATAAACAATAATGCGGTGTGTTTGTAATCATCAAAATAAATATATAAAATATATAGAGATGTGGTACACTTGCACCAACAACTAGGATTAAAACTTTGGAGATGAAAATCAAATCAGTTTGAGCATTTCAGTTTACAATTCGATAATTTATATGTTTTTGGCTAATCTTGGATTTTGTTTTACAAGTGATATATGAGTTACCTTGTTGATGCAGTGTTAATTTTCATTTTGATTGATTATTTGGTAAAAAAAACCTGAACAACTCAATAGGGGTAAATTAGTCATTTAACCAGTCTTGTCCTGTTCTGTCCAGTCCTGTCATGTCTTACCAAACACTGAACAATTGTCCTGTCCTGTCCTGTTCTGTCTCGTCCTGTCCTGTTCTGTCTCGTCCTGTCCAATCATGTCATGTCTGCGTACCAAACGCACCCTAAAAGTCAGCTTTTATCTTGTTTTCAAAGAAATATATATTTACTTTAAGATCATAGTCGATTTTATTTGAAAAAAATGTATTTTATTTTTCAAATCATCACAATAGACTTTTTCCTAGATCAAATGGTGTTGATTTTACCTTAAGAGGCAAACCTTTACCTTAGACTATGTTTAATGGCAATCTCAACCAATTCAATCTCAATTAAAATATTACTTTCTCTCTCATCCACTTACATAATATCCAACTCCAATCCAATCTCAAAATTTTCATACTCCAACCACAATCCCCTACAATCCAATATAATCTACAATATTATTTTACAAAAATTTTATATTTTATTTTTTATACATATAATTTTGGTAAATTTTTTATACAATATTTTTTATACATAAAATTGGTGTGGTGAAAATATGTCAACATTGGTCTCTATTTGTAGGGAATTAAAAACCATGAATTTTGGTATATTTTTTAATTTTTAATTTATTTGTTAAAGTCAATTTTCTAATTAAATAAGTTTTATTTAATAAAAATCTAAATCAACCAATAAAATCATGACATGTGCCAATTTCTTTTAAAAATAAAACAACAATCCATACCAATCTTGGTTCGTTGAGTGAGAAGGATTACTTGAGATTGAGGGTTAAAATTGTTTTTTTTCTTTTTCTTTTTAAACTTAATTTTGTCTTATTCACAGTCTGGATTGTTGAGATTGCCATTAAACATAGTCTTGTGGACTTAAAAGGTACACCCGGTCTAAGCAAAATAGAGAACAAACCATCTATTTTTTTATTCTAAAGAATTTATTAAAAATGATCTTATTTATTTTCATTTCCTTTTTAGGGTTAAAACTTTTTCAAATTAGGAAAATGTATACATTTTTAATGAATGGTGTACAAGTAGTAATAAGAGGACATTTCTGAATTTAGAAAGTTTAGTTCTGGAAAAGAGGATTACCCACTTTTATGTTACTCCGTGTACATGCTCATAAGTCATAACGTGTCGCATAACTCCGTTAAATGTAACCTTATTTTCTTTTAGCTCCTTTATCTAACAGTTATTTATAGTTTAACCCCTTAAAATTTTTGTCATTTCCAAATTTGTGTTATAATTATAACACCTAACATAAGCATCAAATCATTTGAACAATTCTAAAAACCTTTTTAAGTTTATTTTCAAATGAAATTTATAATATATATATATATATATATATATATATATATATATATATATTATAAACGGGTTATTCGGGTCATTTTCGAGTTGAAAATTTTGACCCTGGTCTTACCCGTTTAATTTTCGTGTCGTGTCGTGTCAATCCGTTTATTTAAACGGGTTGAAATGTATTACCCAAACCCGTTTATTTGGTGTGGGGTTAGCATGTCGTGTCAGTTTTTATCCATAACTTTTTTCTTGGATTTAGATTTATTTGGGCAACAAGATGTTTATATTGGATGTATAATGCACAATTTAATACTCATTTTTTATTTATAACAATGATGCATCTTTTAAATTAAAAAAATTAGACCTTGAACGTAAAATATTACTGGCATGTTTTCAACTGGAAATGACGTACATATACTTATATTATTATTAATCCCTAAAATAGTCTTTTTGATGACAATTGTGACAAATTTATCGACTGAAATAAGGTTAGAGTATGTCCAAAACTAGGACATAGCAATATTTATAAGTAAGCAAAAAGTTGAGGGGGCTTTATGAAAATAAAAGTCTATCAAACGGCAGATCGTTAACGACGTTACTGTGAAAACCATCTAAAACGACTTTCGGCTCCATCATTTCCTCTGAAGAAGAATCAGATTCTCTCTCACTCACACAAACACCTCTTCTACGTGTGGCGGCCAAGCGGTTTAAACTTTAAAGGTAGGGTTTCATCATGTTTTTTTGATATTTGATAGATGCTTATCGAATTTTGATGTTAAGATGATTAGGTCTGTTGGCTTTTGTTAATTTGGAAATTTTATCCGTGATTTAATGGTTTGTCGGCAATTATTTCGGATCTCTGCTTGCTATGAAGTGCTTGATTCGTCTTATATTTAGGGTTTCTGCGACTGAGGACTCGAAGCTCTTTCACCCTGCAAATCAGTAGTTGAATAGACTTCAGGTGATTTTTTGGTTAATCTTGTTTGATTTTATTTAGCTTTTTGTGATTCCTCAAAGTTATATTATTGACATTGAACGAGAAAAAGAGCCAGAAATTAGATGGTGCTGTGAGGTATCGAACAGAATAGTCAGATTGATGGAGTAAATTGGGTTTTTTTATGTTGAATTCAGTGTCATGAGTTTCAATTGCTATTGGTTACCTATGAATTTATTCTCCCTTGATATTTCGCTATTAACATTTGAGCTTGCAGACGGTTGGAATTTGTAGTTACTGTTGATTAAAAAACATGGCCAGTGTATTTAAAATCATACAGATGATTTGCGACTAGAAATAGTTATTTGGTTGTGTTCATTTGGGTGTTTTAGGGGATTCAATTGGCTATTTCATTGCATTAGTGCTTTGTGCATTTGGGAGTTTAAATGTTTTGATGGTCTGCTACTTCTGTTCTAAATTTGTGTAAGATCAAGGCTTGGGTGATTCAGCTTGTACTATTGGCTGACACAATACTTGATAGTAAAAAATGAGGAGAATCTATGCATTTCTTCAATAGATTGTTTTAATGCTTTACTTATTTTAAGGAAAGACATTTGCGATTGTTTCTTTTGGTTCGGTTAATTTCCATATAAAATAAAAAGTTCCCTAAACCTTCCTTGCCAAGAGAGAAATGCATCTAGCTTTTATATCGTTGCTTACACCTTTTGCATTGTGTCAGTTTATCAATGCCTAATCTAATTTATATTCTCCTTCACCCGAAAAGTAAACCTTTTATGGAACTTTATTATCTATTATGAGATTTAGTCTCTAATATCTTCAATGGTATTATTTGACCATTAATGTCATATTCAGATTTCAGAGGAAAACAGTAGCTGCTTCAAGTGAGAAAATTTTGTATTTCTGGGGGTTGTTGCTCCAACTTTCATGTGAGTGAAGATGGGCTCTGCATGTTGTGTTGCTGCTAGAGATAGAACCATTACAGATCACTCCGTTAGTGATGTTATGCCGAGGAATGATCGGTATTCGCCATCGTGGAGTTTTCGCTGGGATAACCGAGGGCGTGTAGCAGGTGAAGAGTCATCCATGAATTGCTTTTCTGATGGTGCTGGTATGAACGATAGGTTGGACAATAAATCTCATACAACTGTAGAAACCACTTATGCAACAGAAGAAGGCAGTCCATTGGACAGTTCTCGAAGTCTTACCTGGCAAAAGTCGCCACCTTCTGAAGAAAATGGAGATCCATTGAACTCCAAGAATCTTCCTGAGGTGAGTTACTGAATGCATTCAATTTTCCTTTTGGAAATTACAAAATTCTTAGTTCTGTTTACTTTTTTTCTTCCTTACTATTTATGCAATGTTTAGGGGAAGGAGTCAAATAGAACTCCGGTATCTTTGGAACTGTCTCCAACAAAAATTTCAACGCCAACGCATTCGGTTTCATCCTTTTCGGCATCTCCTTTGTCTTCTTCCCAAGGTCATCTTCTGCCGCTAACAAGCTTGACCCCATCAAGGTGGCCCCGCCGTTCCCCAGGACACCATCTACTGCGTCAAGTATCAGATAGCCGAATTCGAGGCATAATGTCACCAAATATTTCGATATCTGAAGAGGGTTCTCCTTTTATGCATCATCGTGGGTGGAGCAATAAATCAAACAGGGGTTCTCATGGTGGATCTTCAGATGGTTGGTCTATTTCTAACAGAGATAGATGGTCTTTTGATAGCGATTCTCTCAGCTTTAGTCGTGATAGGATTAGCAGATCAAGTGGCAGGGTTTCATCCTCGCCATCCATTGATATGCAGATGTGTGGTGTCTGTTCCAAGCTTTTAACCGAAAAATCTGCTTGGAGAGGCCAAAAGGGCATAGTTGCAAATGGGTATCCTATTGTGGCTGTTTTGATTTGTGGCCATGTTTACCATGCGGAATGTTTAGAGAGCATGACCCCTGAGATATATAAGATTGATCCAGCATGTCCTGTTTGTACTTTTGGGGAAAAAAAGGTTCTCAAGTTGTCGGAAAAAGCACTTGCAACGGACATGGATTTAAAGGCTAAAATCAGCAAGAAATTAAGGAATCGGGTGGTGGATGGTGATTCTGTTGTGTTTAAGAGTAGTGGTGGGTCCAGGATGAGCTCAAGTTCCAGTATGAAGAGCTGTACAGGACATGGGAAGCCGTTCTTAAAGAGACATTTCTCTTTCAGCAACAAATGGAACAGGTCCTTGTCGGACAACAGTTGTAGGAAAAAGAGATTTTTCTGGACAAAATCAAGCAGGGAGTGAGATTTTTTCACTTTAAAAGGTACCCATCTTGTCTTTTGTCCATCATAGATGTTAAAAAGTTTTTTTTCAGCTGCTCGTTTTAAAATAATTGAAATCTAGACAGATCATCTGGCTTAGTTAATCAAAGTTTGCATTGTCCAATTGGGTGTGGTGGTTTTGGACTTCTTTGCATCAGATTTGTTTTGATCTTAAAACATGTAGGACAGAAGTTCCGGATTTCTGTTATACCCCTAATATTAGTGTATAAGTGAAATGGGTGTAGTAGAGGATCATTCTAGAAGGTCCCAGATGTAGTAAAGGGGAAAGGTTTAGTTTGGGCGGGAATTTCTGGAGGGAGTATAAATAAATGGGGTAAGGAGGTGAGTGGTATTCGGTTTTATTTTCTCAAATTGTAACTTGGCTGTTGCTCTGGGAGAGTCCATGGCCTCTCGAATGCCATTGGGATTACTTTTCTATTGAATTGCATTCCATTTCCGACAATTAGATCCGGTGTATAGCAATTTTTAATTGAACATAGACCGAAAACTTTGGTATATGGATATAAAATGTCTAGGATCAAGAGGTGCACGATGTGCTTTAAATGCGTGACCTAAGAAGCATAGTAGTGGTGTTTTATGGAAATTGAAATGATAGCGACGTTTTTTGAACTGTTGACGTTTTTAGAAGCGTCATGTTTGTTGTTTTTACATTGTTAGAGATGACCACCCCACTTGAGTCTTGTATATTCAGTATCAGATGCTTAAGGTCTTGTTGGTTTTTGGCCATTGTTTTATGATTAGTAATGAAGATGGGACCTTGAAATGGAGAAAATGTAGAATGAGTGCAACTTAATAATGGCAGTTACCTTCATGCTTTATCCCAAAATGTTTCCAAATTCACCTTTAGAACATCCACAATGGAGTTTTTCGGAGAGCTTTTTTGCCACCTAAGCTTGTGAAAACGCTCCTGACGCAATATTTGCTTTTGCAGTTACAACCTCTCTGAAAGTTTGTTTTATGCTTGTGGGTCCCACCTTTTTATAATTAAAAAACTCCAATGAAAAAGTCCAACCATTGTGGATGCTCTTAGTGCTGTAAACGTTCAATGGGAAGTTTATTTATTTAACAATGAACGAACATGAACAAGTTTTTTCATTCATTTACGTTTGATGTTTGTAATTTAGTTGTTACTTCCCATTCATTTAATTAGTTAAGATGTTGTCAACTAATGATGTGATGATAAATGGGGACTTTTTGTCCGTTTAGCATCTCAAGGAACAAACACGAAAAGAAAAGAAAAGAAAAGTTGTTTGTTTATGTGTGTTGGTAGTTCCTCTTTGTGGATGGGAAGTTTGTTTGATTTTCATATGTAGTTTGGTGGTTAATGGTTGTATTAATGACTAATGGTCCTGGTTTTCTTTAGGTAGGTCAGGGTCGGGTCAGGTCAGGTCAGCTGATTGATATTTGTAGTCAGATGGAGATGGAAAAACATAAAGAAAGACAGGGATAGGATGTGTCCAATTTCACCTTCATCAGACAGACAGGTGAAGGAATATATATACAGGCACAACAGCTGTGCCAAAATAATAATTATTGTATGGAGTTAGATTTATTCATCCTTTTTTTTACTTCCACTTGTAAAGTATCATCATCATCATCAATATCAATTCTGGTTTATAATCAGGAACACTGCATGCATCTGTGTTGGTTCTCTTCTCTTCTCTTCTCAACTCATCAAGTTCTTTTTGCTAATGGTATTGGTAGCAACAGATTAAGCAGTATGTATGAGGTGGATTATAAACACAAAATTTAATACCAAACCATATGTATTATGTATATATATATTCTACCCAAAGGTAGGGTTTGGGGTTGAGTCGGTGACATGTATGCAATACTTGTGGATGTGGTTTATCTAGATATAATATGATAAAATCCTACAGAGGGACATGTCATCACCATGATACATGCAAACGGGTCTAATATTTTGTTTATGAATTTAAAAGGTTTATTAACATGATTAAAAAAGACATCAAAACATGTCCAAATAAACCAAAACAAGTAGTTACAAAAACCAAGGAGCCTTGTATAGATAAACGCTTACCTGGTGAGTATGTTAAGAACGTATTATCTATAATACCGAAAAATGTTATCCAATAAGATAAACAAGACACATTCATCAAAGGTGGGGACATTGCATACACAAAATGTCATAAAAAGTAGATGCATATAATCTATAAGGCCTTGTTTCGACACAAGATAATGACGACGCATATTTCTACCCTATGTTACCTGTCAGGATTTAATCACCCCCTTTTTCTCTTGTTACCATCCAATCCCTTCTACTTACACAAAAACCAAATCCTCCTAAGTTTAATTTCAAACCCACAGAAACTACCAACAAAAACCAAATTAACAAACCGGTTACAATCCAAAAACCCTTTAACCTGAAGATATCAACCAGCAACAAAAAGGGTGGGGTGTCTCCATGAATTAGAATCCGAATCCACTCCATTTGACAACAACTACCTTGACATCTTCTCACCATCCAGCATAACAATCACATCGCTCTCATCATCTTCTACTTTCTCAGCCATCTTCTTCGCACGTTTGTCATCCGTTGGAATTTCAGAATTCGATACGTCAGAGAGCTTTCTTTTCTTTCCTGCAGCTATGGTCTCGATTCCTGTTTCTAGTATTGTTAGCTCATCATCTTCTTCCATGTCATTAGAAACCAACGTGGTGGATGTAGACGATGTGCTCGCCCCATTATTGCTACTAATAGTAGTAGTAGTAGTAGTGTCCTTATTGTTTTCTACTGCTGGAGTTTGTGTCCACCCATGAAGAACCATTCCATCGGGTTCCTTCTCTTCGTCAAATTCCTCCCTGAGAAATGTATGTATACATGATTTTAAATACCCTTCAATGTCATTGGCACAGCGGTACCTGGGTTCTACTGGGGTTATCAGTAGAACCCAACTTCCCTTCCCTGGAGATCAAGGGTTCAAACCTCACCATAGGTAATAAGTGTGTGTGAGTTTTGTTATAAATATTAGAGTAACTTACATTTTTAGTCCTTGTGGTTTGTTGAAAATTTCTAGTTTCGTCCTTATGGTTTTGAAATTACAGTTTTCACCCCTATGGTTTATAATTCATCACCTTTTTCGTCCTTAAAATTTATATTTTATTGCTATTTTCATCCCTGAGGTTTACAATTCGTTTCTATTTTAGTCCTTCATATTTATAAGTAGTGTTTTGGCCTCAGGGACTAAAATAGAAATGAACTACAAACCATAGAGACGAAATCCGCAATTTTTAGCAAACTACAGGAACGAAAAATGTATTTTACTCTAAATATTACTTTTCGTTCCAAAATAAGTGTCCATATTTCTATATTTCTATTTTAGTTTATTTCAAAAAATGTCCATTTTTTAAAGTGTGTATGCTTTTTAATCCTACCCTTAATTTTTCTTGAAGTATAAAATATTTGCACGGCAAATACTCACAAAAACTCCTCACATTTGGTAAGGTTTAAACCCTTGACCTCTTGGAAGGTCGGACTCTACCGGTAACCCAGGTACTGTTGGGCCAAAGAGACTTCTAATTATAAGATGGAAAATTTCATTACTAGGTAAAAAAAATTGTCATTTAATTAATTAGAAAGTGTAATAATTACACATTTCTAAAACTGTGTGACTTTTTCATTGTGGACATTTATTTTGGGACGGAGGGCGTAATATACTTCAAAAAAGAACTTGTGAATGAAGAGCAATAAACATCAATAAATATATAAATTACAAACCTGTGTTTGATATTGATATTGCATACAAGCTCTTGTCGGAGATCCTCAACTTGAATCATTGTTCCGCCGGTGATTGCATATGGAAGCTCAGATAGCACCTATGGATATGAATATAACAATATATAAATTACAAACAATCTGCTAAGGAATAAGAGGGTAAAAATACGTACCTTCTCAAGGTTGGCTGCATAATTAGCAACCATATCTTCTTCCAAATCATCACCAACTTCGTAAAGAAGTCCTGACCCATGAGTAATTAATGGCAGATTCATTCCAAGCTTTGATGTAACGATTTTCTCCACCACATCCCTCAGCTTTGCACGGTGGGTATTCACCTCGAGCACTAATGGTGTCTGATCCAAATTAGAGAACTTACTTTTAATACACAAGAGATAAACGAAGAACCAACAAGAAATAAGTTACAAACTCTGATGGAGTCAATGAAGTTGAATGTTTCACAAACTAGCTTATAAGCTAGCTGTTGAACAATAAACTAGCTAATAAACTAGTTATGCTTGGTAAAAAAAAAGTAGGTGATAAGCTAGATGACAATTAAAATATATTGAAAAATTACTCAATTTTAAAACAGAAGAGGCATAATTGGGGGAAAAAGAGCTTATTGAAACGCTATCTGAAGTAGCTTTTCATAGAGCTAGCTTATAAACTAGCTTTTTTTGGATGAAGGGGACGGAACCCTTTGGAAGATTTTATACAAAAAAACTAAACAAATAAGTTAGCTCATGGTTGCCAAGCATGGCCATAGACCGCAAGATTTTGCTCCATGAATTTATGGAAGTAAATAATCCCACACCATGAAATATATATATAGGGTCAGGTTCAGGAGAAAACAGCAAAAAAATGGAAAACTAAAGAAACACCCTGGTAATTGTTCATCCGGACGGTATGCACATGTGCATACAGGTAATTTGTAACATGCAAACGTGCAAAAAAAACCAAAAAACAACTTCAATTTCATGTATGCACATGTGCATACCATCCAGATGAACGGTTACCAGGTGTTCCTTAGTTTTTCATTTTTTTGTGGTTTTCCCTTGAACCTCCCTCTATATATATATATAGGGAATAAATCTAATGAGAACCACAAAAGGTTGAGAACCGTGAGAAATAGTAATCATGTGTGTTTAAAATGCAATGTTGTTTCACAATGTGAAACAACACATAACTAGTGGTTCTCACGGTTCTCAACCTTTTTGTGATTCTCATTTTATTATGATACACACACACACACATATATATAACAGTGTCTGTACCATAAGTTTTTTAAGCTTCATCTCTGGAAATGACAATGTTGAAACTTACCTCGGAACAAACGTAGCAAGCTTTATTTGGCTCAAATGGCTCCACAGGCATAAGAAGCATCTTCCTTGATGGATGTTCAAGACAATAAGTCATTCTGCAAAAGAAAGTTATGTCAAGGGCAAGACACCAGTATGGCTCATCAATGTTTTACCGAAAGCAAGTTTCACTCAAAACCGCAAATAAGGAAGACTGCCCACCTACAGCTCTTTGAATCATTCTGCAGCACCTTAATTGCTTCTATCACAATCAATCCTGCAATTATAGCATTTGTTGTTGCAACTGCATGCACAATATTACCAGCAATACCTTTCGCTTCAAAAAGACTATGCAAAGGAATCCCAAAAGAAGCTGCTCGAATATTTGCTGCAGCCGTAACAACTTCTACTGCCAGGTGGTCATCCTTGTCAAAACTCAAGTTTCCAATCTCCTACAACAGCCAAAAAGAAAACGATCAAACAAATAAATAAACATTATTGAACTTGCTTCAGAACAAAACAATTGATTCATTCAGACCTTTTCCCTTTTCGAAAAGAACAATTTCAGTGCCGCAAAGAAAACCCTTGAATTTTCCTTAAGGCTCCAGATATCTTGTGGACTTTTCAAACCCAGATACGCCATTGCAGACAATGTGGACGAATTATCAGTTGCTGACATTTTGTCAACATTTCCATTCTGTTGAAGTTCATCAGAGAGGACATCTTTAACGTATATAGGCCTCGGCTTGTTACGGTTTTTCCAAGTCTCCTCATTAGACAGAGCACTTTCGATATTATGACCGAAAACATGATCATAAATTCGCTTTGCATACTGTTCGATATCTTCATCTTTTTTGCGTTCGAAAACATCTTCTGAATGATCTGACGAGCTAGCGGAATCATTAGAGCGCACGTTAAGATCATTATCCTGGTTTTTATCTCCAAAAAGCTTTGCGAAAAGCAGATCTTTCGCCCATACAATACAGTGAACGAACTGCAAGAATGTGACACATCACAACAAGAATTCATACAACAGATAGGAAATAAAATAGGATTTCATGATAAATATACTTGGGAGGGTCGTATTATTATTACCTTGGATGGAGTACTTGTAATAGTACACACAGGATAAGTCTTTGGAGCTGGTTTTGGCTGGCATTCATAGCATTCTGTCCGACCCTTGATGTGGACGGTGACCTGAAATAAATTAAAACACGATAAGAGAAAATTTCCCCATCACATCCTACTCATGAAACATAACCACAAGAATATACAGAAAATTTATAGTCCCTTGACCAAAATTGACTTTTGACTTGTGACTTGTGAGCTGCAAATGTGTAAGGTAGGCATAGACATCAAAGAGGGAATAGCAGGAAACCCGTCAAGTAAGATTGACATCTGAATGTGAATACCATGGTGATTTCCAACAATATACTCCAGAAACAATGCCACCAAACCACTTTTCTAATTTTACGGACGAAAAAAAAATTGTATTTATTCTATGTATGAATTTACCCCTTGCCAAATATAAATAAACAAAGGAAGAAAAGTTAAATCTTCATCCAAATAACTTGAAGTCACATTGCTTTTTATCCCCAAAAAACTGACTGTCAGCATTGCCTCAACCAACAATACAATCTCAGGATTCCAAAAAGTAATTAACATAAGGCCCAAACTTATTAGTAAAAGATTAAGGTTTCCAAAATGCTTTGTAGTATTTATGGTGAGTCCTGTTTAAATATGAAATGGTAGCTAGTTACACAGTTCAAGCAGCCTCAGTGTCAACACTTTATCCTCATTGAGCTAAGTCAGCCTTAAAAAGAAATGCCAGATATAAGCTACTAAGAACACACACAAAAGAATTTAAACACTCTTTGTAGTTTCTTCTTTGTCACTCCCAAATACAAAGTGGTTAGGAATGATACTTCTATGCTATTAGGGACAGTGGTACATGAAAACCAAGATATTCATGATGAAGCTAGCCATGCGCTAAGAGCACGGTGGATGAAACAGGCTGCGAAAGTATTAGATAATCGAAACGTCCCATTGAAGTTTACAACCTCCTATAATACTCCTATCTGCTATGATGTACAAGGCAAATTTTGGGCCACTAAAGTCAGCATGTACACAAGTTGCATGAATGTGACGTATATGCACATGTTGATGTTGATTGTAGCCAAATATTGAGGGATAGAATTGAAAATATAGATATGCAGAACAATGATAGAGTGGCACCAGTTGAAGAGAAATGGAGAGAACACCACTTGATACGAAAATTGAAAGCGTGAATTAAAAGACAAGACTTGAGAAGGAAAATAACATTTTTTCCTCATGGTATGAGCTGAGTTTGCTAAAACCAGAATGTAAGGTAAGGAACACAAGTACATTTTGAAATAAAACAAGAAAATAACATCAGCTACAGAGTAACAGGAGATCGGAAGTTATGAAAATTGACATGCCAAGACTAGAATAGACAGCTCACAAAACCCAATGATAATGGTTCTAATTAACGACGTAAATTATTCAAGTGTAGATGTAGGCCAATCACTTTAATCTCAGCTAACTATCTTCTAAAAGCAAGATATAGAGTTCAAAACATAAGTATATACAAAAAATCATACAATGTTTAGATGCCGAATAACCATGTAGCATTGTATGCATATTCTTGGCATAAACAATGCAAGGAGTTGTTTGATTGTGTAAAAAGTGTTGACCAGGATTAATCAATCAGCTTCGTTTTCTTCGTCACATTTCCTGACAGTCTGACACAAAGGTTCATGTGAACTATATAGAATTTAATGTGAACACGTAAAAGAGCCCTCTTGTACGCAATTTTCCTAAACGAATACAAAATGTAAGCCACACAAGAATTTAAAAAAAAAAACACAACCCATATACAGGGAAAGGGAAAAGATGCAATGACCAAAACAAGCAAGTCTGGTATGAAGTCAAGTTTGAGATCGTAATGAAATGGAACAAAACAGAAATGCCATGGGCACATTCAAAGAGAGAACCGACTGAATTTGAGGCAATCTTGGCAGTAAGTCAAATCTTTGAATTTTTAAAAATCGAAGACAAAGTTTACAAGCAGTTACCTGCCCCAAAAAGCCAGTAGTACCACTTTCCACCAAAGGAACATCAGCGGCCAAGCAGAGGCGGTTCACATGCCGCCTAGCATCCAAGTTGTCAAGCCCATTTAGAACAACACTGAATTGTTTAAAGAAGTCAACATTGAAGTCGGAATCTTTGACATTAGCATGGTAAGGTGTAATGCTAATCTGAGGCCTGAATCTTAGCACAGCCTCACGAGCAACCTGATAACATATAAAAAATAACATAAGAAAACAAGTAATCAACCAGCGATGATAAATAAAGAGTATCCACTCACTTTTGCCTTCGATTGGCCAACATGTGATTGACGAAATAAGAATTGCCTATTTAGGTTGCTCACTTCTATTGTGTCCATGTCAATCTGCAATTAGATACACCAATTCAGAAAACGAGATGTTAAAACCTTAACATATCAAATGCATGAGAAACAAAAACTTCCATTATTATCGACACCCAGAAGTACAGTAGCCAAACAGCGTTGTTTTAATTTCCTTTTGACTTTTATAAAAATCAACTTCATGTTTTACACTTTTTGTTAGCACTATATATCGCTATAATAATTTTCTTCTTTCTATATGAGTTTAAATTGTTCAATATCATCGAGTAATAGTAGAAGCATATATACATATAAACACTTGCCACCTTAAGCCATGCCTTGAAGAACGTTGTGGCTCCTAAGACTCGAGGCTTGACCTTGCCGCCAGGCCGGGCTTCATGCCATTTAAAACCTTGGTTCTATCTTATCAAATCATTTTACTGACATAAACACACATGTATAACCCAAATTCACCCTTACAACCTTATTTTCCTCTATGCATGCCTCATCCTGTGATATTCACATGTCTAGCATTAAAACCTCCCTTCTTGGTCTTTTTCTTTATCTTGATCCCCACTTCAGCTAAGCAAGCCAAGCCCTTTCCGATAACAGCTTGACATCTTCTAATTTATAATTTTTGCTAATCATTCACCTACTTTGCATTGTATGACTGATGAAAGCTCTAGCCTTTGTGCAATATCTAATTGAAGAGAATGCAATGCTATTTTTATGTCCAAGAATATAGTTCCAGTGATATGTGGCAGCCTATTAGAATTTAGAAGTAGAAAGCACTCTGGTGGGATCCTCAGAGAAATGAAGTCGGTTTGATAAGAATCGAGTGACATTGCTTCTTCGACCCGAACCAAGAAATCCCTTAGACATGTTGCAAAATTGATCTTGTTCTATCCTTCCCATCCCAACAACAGTCTTTTTTATGTAAATGTGTCTCGTAAGCTAACAAGCAGGACATCATAATAGATTCAATCAACTGTTGACATGCAAAAAGGAAACAAATCTCCAGAATTCCAAGCTGAACACCTTTTCATCAGTCTCCTACTCTTCTTGCGCTAAGGTACGCCCTTTCACACAGCTTTCATGAATATTAGTTGCAGTTGCAGACATGCAAGTTGAATGTTTTTAGTTCCTTGTCTTTCAAAAACTGCCGTTTTATTTTTTGAACATAAATAAAGGTATGGGTAACTTGAATTAGTTACTAGGACCATTATCATTTTTCCAGGTGGCCCAGGATACCACATCCTAGTGGGTGAATAGAAGATATCGTTATGAAAGAAATCCATTCAGTCACAACAGACCAACAGTAGAACACTTCTTTGAATTTTCAATAAATCACAAGAGGTTTCTAGAAAAAAAATAACTAACAGTAGCGTTAAGCCATATATATTTTATACAATTAAGAACAATCACTTCAAGTTTGTTTCTGGGACCCCGATGGTATCTTTAAGCAACTTATGGAGCAACCATCTCTCTACTCAGATCACTTTGTATTTCCCCCGTATATTTGTAATTTTAAGAAAAAATGTTAACCTAATGGTGACAAATTTTAAGAATAAAAACAACAAAACCAAAAAGCAATTGCAAGTAATGAGTGTACTTGCATGGATACCCTTCAGAGACATTCTCCAATAGGTAATAAGGCTTGAGGTCTAACTCTTAACAATAGCAGGTCACAGGTATGAAGGCTTGAGGTCTAACTCATAACAATAGATGAATCACCAAAAATTAGAAGTGGATAGAAAACAAAAGCATGAAATTATTTAGAACAAAGAAGAGCCAACTTTTCAAACTGCATCTTCAACCTTGGTTTCATACATACCGAGGTCAGCACCTTGGAAGCCTGATAAGAATAAAAATCTGGACCTAAAAATCCATTGTATGTTGCTCTAACTAAAATTCGCACGACTTATTGCATTTATGTTTATCTATACACATTGAATAAGGCAAACATGTCCCTGATTCTCACACAGTCAAAATACTCGGAATCATGCTTTTTTCAACACATTCTACGGTCAACAAACAGAATTATCAAATACATAGTTCTATTCACAAAGTCACAATCATATCAATTACATTATTTCATTCAAAGGAAACAAAATTAGTTGACATATATGGTTAATTTGGGACAAGACACAAGGGAAATGACAATTTGATGTTAATCATCTGGAAGATTTATGTTCCTTAACTTGATTAAAAGAAAACAAAATTCACATACTTGGAACGATTATGAGAATATAAGTATGTGATTCATAAAAAAAATGTGTTTGGATTATGTAACTGAAAACGTGTGAAAGTGTAGAAGACCATTTCACCAAAAATCAACCAATAAATTAAACCCTAAAAGTTATAAACCAAACAGTGAGTATACACTAACCACTAATTAGCCTTCAACAATATAATAATGACAATATATAAATAAAAAAGACGCATAGTTGACTTACGATATGAATGTCTTGAAAACCTGATAGAGCTAGGGTTTTGAGAAGTTCGCAGCCGATACCACCAGCACCAACCATAAGCACTTTCGCACCCTAATAACCACACAAATTTCACTCAGATTGGTAGGAAAATCAACTTAATCACTCAAATAAATTGATAATAAAGTGAAATCACATACCTTAATTGCAGATAACTGTTGTCCGGACGCCATTAGACGGAAGAACAGGTGATGAAATTGTGAGAGAAAGAGGAATGAGAATCTGAAAATGGGCGAAAGTTAAAGGAAAGGGCGCCAAAAGATCTCCCACTTGGCTTCTTCTCGTCTTCCCACCTTGACTTCAGGAGAGAAAAGAAGCAAACGCAAGCAAACGGTTTGTGGTGTTTGTGTTTGTGGCCTTTTTGAATCCAAATTCCTTAAACACAAAACAGTGCCTTCTATTTCTCCATGCCATGGTACTTGCTACTTGTTTGTCACCAGAGATAAAATAGTTTTATTTATTTTTCTATTTTATCTATATATAAAAAAAAAGTGATTCAAAATTGTCTTATATACTACTCCTACATAAAAATACAAAATAAAGGTGCTTTCACTCTATTTTTAGGAAAATGTTTTTGAAAATCACATATAAAATCATGATTTAAAATTTGTGTATATATAACTTTTATTTAAATAAAGTATATAAAAACTAAATATTTTATTTTTTTAATTTCATATATATATCAATGTTCTAAAAAAACTCGTCGCACAGTCGTCATGACACCAACTCACCAAGGTTTGTGTCTTACGTCACGTTAAGCCCGTGGCACGCCATAGCCTAATGCACAGCTTTCGTAATGCGATATTTGATTTTGTACGTGAATCATATGTGATTTTGTACATGCGCGGCCGTTCTCGTGTTCTCGTAAATAGTTAGCGTTCTCGTTTGAACTCACCTCTATATATATATATAGGGGTTAAATCATGTGAGAACCAAAAAAGATTAAGAACCATGAGAACCGATCTAGGCCATAATTTGGTTTTGATCCCATGGTTATAATTAAACTTTTGATCACATGGTTATAATTAAAAGATTGAGAACCGTGAGAACCCATCTAAGTCGTAATAGATAAAATCAATTAATGGTTTAGATCGATTTTCATGGTTCTCAATCTTTTTACGGTTCTCATTTGATTACCGTTCTTATTAAAGGAAATTCAAATTCAGGCGTTTGAAAATACAAAGATTTCCAAAGAACAATTCGAAGAAGTTAAACTTCATTTAATACAGCTTGAAAGACTAGCTATCAATTAAATGAACTTTAGTTTTGAAGGAATAATTCTTGAAGAAGCTCACAAATTTTGTAATCAAAATTTGCCTAAGTCTTCTGGTTATTTTGAAACAAAAAATATTGTTTCTGACTCCAACAAGTTGGTTGTTACTCAAAACAATATTATAATAGCTCTTTTAGTTTCTTTACATCATAAGATTGATAAAATTTCTGTTAAAGAAATTCCAAATACTTCTGATATTGAAAAACTTTCTGATCAATTTTCAAAACTTTCAACAACTTTTGAAAAGAAGCTTGCTCCAAGAACCAAATTTCTTGTTTATAAAAATGTCTAGCAGAATTCCTTTTAGTGGTACTTCTAGAACTATACAAGAAAATGAGCCCCTTGAAAATAGGCCTCAATTGGTTGGACAAGACACTAGACTACATTTCAGTACTCTAGGAAGAATATTCTCTAGGAGATCCTCAAGGTCTAATTCTAGACTTGAAGACATGATTAATGTTGATAGAAGTGAACAACTTCTTAACAATAATCAAATAGAAGCTTTTGATCCCACTAGATTATACTCTATCGGAATTTTTGAAAGAAACTCTGGTCTCTTTAGACATCATAGTTTACAAAATCTCTCTGTTCCTCAAGGAAGAATCATTACCATTAACCTGATAACTAGAGAAGCTAGCCTTAGGTTAAGAAGATCAAACCAAACCACTTTACACTTTGGACTCCTAACTATTGCGATAAAAGGTCTCCATAGAACTGGTTTAGGAACAAAAGCCCTTATAGTATTGATTGATAATAGATTTTCTAATCTTGATCAAGCTATAATCGGAACAATGGAAATAGATTTAAACAACAATATAGGTGTTGCTTATATTGTTCCCCAAAACTTTTCATTAGGTGTTGATGATTTCTGTAGACATGTTACTTTACAGATTCAAACACTTGGATATGAAAGTTTTATAGGAAAGAATCTGGCAATAGAAATAATATTTCTTGGAAGGTTGACAGGAACCACAGGAAGTCAGTATAATGTTGATATTGACTCAATCATCCAAATTGTATCCTCTAGAGGAATACAAATGATACCTCCTGCCCAGATAGACTCCCAAACCATTGCTGGTAGTGAATGGACTATTCCATTTCACAGAGAAGCAACAACTATTGTCCCCACTAGTTATGTTGCCTATACCAATTCAGGTGGATCTAAATCTCTAAGGTTTAGAAATTATAAGGACAATGCTTCATCATCCCAAACAAAAGATGAAGAAGAAGATGAACCTACTGATGAAGATCTTCATAGATTTTCCACTAGCTTCATGAATGTTACTTTTGATGATGAATGGGATACCTTAGAAGAAGACTCTAAGTATTTTGATTCAAGCAATCCCAATGAAATCAAACCATTCTTGGTCAAATATAACCCACCTCCTTCAAGCCAAGTTGACATCAGGGAAATAAAACCTACTGGATGGGAAGGCTATGATCATAAAATTCTTTACCCCAAAGAATTATTTGATTATACTCTTAGTCCCCAAGAGCTTGAAGAAATGGAAGTTATCCTTAAAAAGCAAGGACAACTCTCAGAATCACAAATTATCTACCAAGATGATTTGAAAAATATAAGAATGACTCCTAAAGAAGAAAATTCTTTGGACTCATACTTAGATGATTCTGCCAAATCTGTTAACTTCGCCCTCATGGATGAGAATGTTGGATCATCTGTTACTGGCCCAGTACCAGGAAGACTTGAAACAATGAATTATGAAACAGGAAGACCTCCTCGTGTTCAAGCCAAAGGTTACAAAAAACCAACTCAAAGTTATAGAAATAAAGGAAGAAGATTACCAACTGATCCGACTTTCACTTGGAAATCTACCCCTTTATTAAATATTACAGATATACACCCACAATTGTGGAATTCATATCTGGAAACTTGGTCCCAAGAAGTTCATCGAGACTACACATCTAAATATCTTGAAAAAGATATAGATGCTGAAATAATGATTTCCATTGCGGAAAACTATCTTGGTACTACTGCACTTGCTGCATGGGAAGACTGGAAAAAACACTTTCCTGAGTCACTAGCACAACTTGTTGTACAAGGTAATAACATAAGGAACTTCACATCAACTATCCTTAGGATTATTAATGGTGGAGATACCTTATCTGGCCTAACCATAAAGCAGAATGAAGCACTTCGTGATCTTGAACAACTCCAATTACATGATTGGAAAAAGATTGTTTTCTTCCTAAATGACTTTGTTCATTTAGCCTCCATCTCTGGTAATTATTATGATGCAAGTATTTGCAACAGAATGTTTACTAAACTACCAGGAGAATTAGGAAGAGAAATTGAGCTTAGATGGAAACAAGACCAGCCCAATGTTGATGCCCAATGGAATAATGCAACAGTAAGAGCTAAGGTTATCATAGATCACCTTAAAGCTAAGTGTTCCATGATCCAGACCCAGAGAGAGTTAAAAAGGAAAGATACAGAATTCTGTTCCTCTATCTATACTCCTCAAACTTATGACAAAGTCCAAGAAAAGAAAAAGGCCTTTCCTAGCAAAAGAAAGCCCAAAAAGACTTACTTCCTTAGAAAGTCCAATGCAAGAAAGCCCACGTTAAATAAAGACAAACATGTGAGAAAATATAAAGATAATAAGAATTATAACAAATTTTCTTGTTATGCTTGTGGGAAAGAAGGACATTTATCAAGCAAATGCCCTGGTAAGAAAACTCTTTTTAACCAAAGAGTTGATCTTATAAATTGCACTAATGAAGACTTAGTTGACGTAACTTCTGATGTCTCAACTAACTCTGAAATCTACTCTATTATTAGTGTAGAAGACATGCAAAATACCCTTCAACAAAGTGATTATTCCTTTATTGAACAACTTGCTCAATCTCAAACACCTTTACAACAGAAATATGGCTACCATAATTCTCTTGTAAATATAGGTATTTCTGATGAAGAAATTGAAATGTTTCAAAACTTAAATTTTGTAAACATTGAAGTTTTAGATTGTACCCACAAATGGAAACACAACACGGGTAATACTAACAATAAGTGTTATAATTGTCTTTGGTACCCTTCTCTTGAGAAGCGTTCTCGTTGTGATCTGTGTAGAATTGAAGTTTGTTACTCCTTTTATCTTCTGTTTATAATTATGTTCTACCTGAACCTAATATTCATAAACAAAAGACAGATAGAATAACTATACTTGATGATAGACTTCATACCCTTGAAAATCGTATGGAAAATCTTGAAATTAATTTTCAACAATTTTCACAAAAAGACTTTGATTAAGAATTCCCTCCTTTATTTGCAAAACCACCAAAAAACAAGGGAATTCAGATCCAAGATCAGCCTTCATCTTCATATATGGCTATAACCCCAGTTATACCCATTATATGTAACAAAAAACCACTGAAAAATCTTTTTGTTTTAGTTCTCTTAAACATTAAAGGCATAAAATTTCAAATCCCTGCTTTTATTGACACAGGAGCAACTAAATCTACTTTAGATGCCTCTATACTTCCCCCATAATTACTTAGTAAACTGGTTGAAGCACAGAAGCCTTTAAAGTCTATGACTTTTTCAGGAACTATACACGAAACGAACCATTACTTGAAAAATCTTCATTTACAATTCCAGACAAATTGTCAAGAATGGTCACCTGCTTACTCTATGGAAACATGCTGGGTCTCAAACTTAAATGAATTACATGGTATACATCTAATTCTTGGACTAAACTTTTTACTTACAAAGGATAGATCCTTTCATATTTGTAAGGATTATGTCATGATATCTCAGCAAGCCACACTTACACCCATAATATCAGAGTACGCTCGAAAGCGTGGTGGAAGTAGTGAAGCAGAAAAATTACAAAATCCCAGACTAGTTTGTACTCCTCAAAACTGTTCTTGTAATGATGACAGTTGTACAAAAAACTAGCATCTCTTAGTCCTGAGAGGACTTTTAATGATTTTCCAGACTTTAACGAACTTTGGGAAATTGAAAATGATGACTCTTCTAAAGATTATTCCTTTTTAGACTTATCATATAAATTGGTAAAACCCCATATACTAAACCAAAAACTTATAAGTAAAAATTTTACTTATGAGGATATTTTATATATGGTGGATCATTTACAAAAAACTGAAATTATTGGCGAAGTCCCAACAAAATTTTGGGAAAGAAATAAGATTTTTTGTAAATTAGAGATAATTAATCCAGATTTGGTAATTATGACAGGAATGCCTAAATATGATAATTGGACTATTGACGAGTTCAAGATGCATATTTCTCAATTACTAAAGCTTGGAGTAATTACAAGAAGCACTTCTAAGCACAGAACTGCAGCTTTTATAGTTCAGAAAGAATCAGAGAAAAAACGTGGCCAATCACGAATGGTTTTTAACTATAAAAGATTAAATGACAATACCCATATTGATGGCTATTGTATCCGTACCAGAGAAATTCTTCTTAACAAAATCCAAGGAGCAAAATGGTTTTCAAAATTTGATCTCAAATCAGGATTTTGGCAGGTAAGAATGCATCCAGACTCTATTCCATGGACATCTTTTACATGTAGCGAAGGACATTTTGAATGGAAGGTTATGCCTTTTGGCCTAAAAAATGCCCCTCAGATTTTTCAAAGAAAAATGGATGATTGTTTTATGCATATATCCAATTTTACATGTGTCTATATTGACGATGTCTTGGTTTTTTCTAAAGACAAAAGTGAACACTATGCTCATTTGTATACTGTTTTCAAAATCTTTGAAAAAGAAGGAATGGTGATTTCTCTCAAGAAAATGCAGCTTTTAAAAGAGCATATTGAATTTCTTGGTGTAGAAATAGGAAAAGGAAAGATAAAGCTCCAGCCTCATATTTCAAGAAAAATACTTGAATATCCAGATAAATTAGAAAACTTAAAACAACTGCAAGGTTTTTTTAGGTTCTCTAAATTATGTTAGACCTTTCATCAAGGATCTTTCTAAATATACTGGACCGCTTTATAATAAAACCTCAGTAAAAGGAACAAGGAATTTTAATTCTGAAGATATTAAGCTTGTTCAGAATTTAAAAAGACTAGTCATGAATCTTCCAGAAATGGCCATACCATTAGATTCTGACTACTTGATTGTTCAAACTGATGGATCTGAATACGGATGGGGAGGTATTCTTTTAAAAAGACCTTCAAAATACTCCTCTATTCATGAAGAACAGCTCTGCAGATATGCCTCTGGAACATACAAAGAGAAAGGAAGATTAACATCTTTAGACTTTGAAGTCTTAGTTGTAATCAATTCCTGCGAATCTTTTGCCCTTTTTTTAACAGGGAAAAAGGAGACCACACTCAGAACAGACCGTGAAACTCTTGTTAAATTTGCAGATATAAAGAAGGAATCAAAACTTTTGTCCAATAGATGGTTAAAACTAAATGAATATATCATTGGCAACGGAATAAAATTTAATTTGGAACATATAAAGGGAAAAACAAATGTTATTCCTGATTTGCTTTCAAGATTTAATCCTTTTTCTTAAATATTTTGCAGGATGCCTAAGCCTAGAGTTGTTAAGAATGAAAACATTCCTACAACTGAAAATTCTTCACTTGTTGGAAGACAGTTCATTCCTGTTTATCCCGATGATAAACAATTCAACTTCAACCTAAGGTCCAGACTCACTAAAGAAGAAGCTTCTATATGTGATGCCATATGGAACCTTGAATCAAAACCTGGCCAAACCAATGAGAATTTTTTTATTATTAACTCGGTTGCCCAGAGATTTAATGAATTAAAACAGTGCCCCAATTTTTTTTCATGTTACTTACTTATGAATGGGCAACAAAAAGGGATTTACAAAAACTGGACAAATATTGCTGCCCAGATTGAACACCAGAAACCCCTTCGTTCCTTTTGGAAGGGCTTTCAAACTTTTTCTGAGTGCCTCAAGGTTGCTCATGAGAAAATAGGCTTTAACTATCATTTAGACCCTATATTCGAAAATCATCACTCTACAGATGATAAAAAACCGGACTTCAATTATGAACTCCCTTTGACAACTTGTATGACATCTTCTTCATCCTCACAGATGAGTGGTACTTTCAAACCACCAAAAAGAGAAGGTCTTAATACTCAACAGTTATCTCTTCCAAAGCTTAACTGTTTGTCCTACTTATCTGAATTAGTTGGTCTCGCTGACATCAACTTTCAGGATTTTTAAAAAATTACAAGAATGGTTGATGATTATTTCAAGATCACCAATCCAAGGATTTTCTGTACAACTGGAAGAAATTCCTGTACCAGAAAATGAAAAGAAAAGATTTTTTAGAACAGTTCAGATCGATTTAAGAATAGCTTCTGAACAAACTTTTAGAAATGAAAAAATCAGTTTTCACAATCTTTTCAAATATGGGTTACTCTGCGGACTAATCCTTTCGGATACTAAGCAAATAGAATGGATGCCTGTTCGCATAAAGCATGCCATTGGCATTGTCAATAAATATGATGATTCAGTCATGGTTATTGATATATTTGCTTCTCCCCCAAAATTCTGGAAATCTGGACCTGAACCTAGTTGTTCAGCTATCAAGATAATGACAAAAGCATTCTCATCAGATTGGGACGATGAACTTATGCCACACAATCCATGTTGGCAATTCATAACCGGACAAACAATTGAAGACATCAAAATCTGGTTTCAACATGTCCATTATTCAGACTTCTTTTGGAACTCTGAAGTATTAAAATCAGATGATTATTCGCTTTTTGGAGAAACTCCTACAATCAAAATATTCATTCCTTCACCAGTAGCAAGCTATACGTTCATGAATTTCCACAGAGATGAAGATGATATTCTTGATAAATGGAAGGTTTTCTTCAAAACTAAGAAGACTGAAGACCTGATTAACCAAGTTGACAAAGGCAAAAGCATCATGGAAGTTTAATCAGCTCAATAATTCACCTGTATTATTACAGCCGACAAAAGAAACACGTGGACGGCTAAGAAAATTCCAGCTTTTCTTACCTTTTCTCACTTCTAGAAGAAAGAAGAAATATCAAACAAGTGGGACCCTTTTAGCAAATAATTCGAGCTACTTTTGATAATTGAGCGCTCAATTATTTCCGAATGAAGACAAAGTTCCCTCAACCCGTAGAAGCCACCGGTAGCCGGTTTTTTCTACTTTTTGTTTCCTATAAATAGGTTTGCATTCTTTAGTCTAAGGGTGTGCAAAAAAGAGTGTAAGTAATAGTGTGAAGAGAAAAATAAGAGTGAGAAGTAAGCCAGTTATTATCTGTAGCAGCAAAAGGTGTGTTTGAAGTTTGAAGATCTGTAATAACCGTTTGTAAAATACAAGGTTAGTTTTTTATAATTATTTCTTATGGCAGGCTAAACCCTCAGGTTTAGAAAGCCAATACATGTTGTGAAACTCTTATGATTTAGTTAAATGTTTTTATTATCTTTACATTTCTTCTGAAAGAAGAAAAAGATCTTATAAATTATACTATGAAGAAATCTTGTCGCTGTTAGTTCATACCTACATGGCAAAGGTATAATTGTCAGGCAGTGAGCCAAACCTCTAAGACTAAATCTTAGTTGTAATCTTGAAAACTAATTTTAAACTATTCTTTAAAAGAGTCAAAATTTCCTTTTTAACAACAGACGTAAGGACGTTTAACTCCAGAACAGTACCCGTTGTTAGCCGTGGTAAGGTGTTTTTAGGGGAATAGTACGGATTAGTCCAAAAAGGTGAGTTTTTAAGAAATTTTGAAATCAAGCTGTTACGGGTTTCTTTTAAATATATTTTCAAGAAGTGATAACAGAGTGACAAAGATGGGTATCATAATATTCATATTTAAGATCTTGTTTTTCTTACATTTTTAATGTACTGATAAGAAAAGTTTTTAACTATATCATAGGAAGACTAACAACCTCTGTTAAATTGGTTTTCTAATCCCTCCCTTCTCATAAGAAATCTTTTATATTATACAAATCAATAACTCTCCTTTTTCTTAAAATATTGTAACCGTAAATAAAATCAAATAAATTAGGATTTAGGATTAAAGTTTTCGACATCATAATTAAAATGTATCTACATTATACGAGTATAGTTATAGCATTGAATGATACATTATATCTGATAAATCCACTTCCTTTCTTTTGCACACGTCCTCCACCACCCGTGTCTTTCTCTATCCCAATTTTGAGACCACACACCTCATATTTCTTCTTTGTACTTTTGATTCACAAAAATGTGTATGAGACTTTGTTTTTTTGTTGAATTGAGAGATCATCACCATGCTTGAAAACGATGTAAATGAGGGTGAATTAAATATTACCCTAGGAAAAGACTATTTAGAGATGGTGACCAAAGATTATATGATATGTCATGGGAAAGATGAAGAAAACAATTTGTTTACATTCAGGTTAATGCATTTTTAGTAGTTATATTAATTTCTCCTTTTCCATTTAATATAGATTTTTATATCGTGATGTATTGCATGAGTACATATTTAGTAGTTTAAAAACGTTTATTTTAAAATGTAACACCCGTAATTTTCGGGTAAGTATAATTTCAAATCAGAGTAAAAATCGATCTTTCGAGAGAAATAAAATAAATAGGATTTTGGATTGAATCATAGATTTTATAGTCTTGTTGGATGTAGAATTCAAATATGAATCCAACAGGTATTTTCGGAGCGAAACGGAGCTAAAACGAAGAAATTATGACCAAAACAATGGTCGGGCAATAAGTCGGGCAATAAATCGGGCAACCTGTGTCAAGTGGAAGTCCGCATAGTGCAAGTAGACGTATGCATTAAGCGAAAGTCCGTGTGGTTCCGAGGAAGCAACATAAGTTTCAGTCCTGATGCAAGTGGGCGTCCTCATAGGGCTCCAAGTGGACGTCCGCGTTGAGTCTGACGAAATTTCACTGTTTTCACCTTCAACTTTTCCCTCCTCTCCCTCATTTCGACTTTCTCCTCTAAAAACCCCAAATCCTTCTTCATCTCTTCATCTTTCTCTCCCAAATCAAACCCTACACTATTTTTATGAACCTTAACCTTTCTAGAACCCCTTCCACTTCAATCTTCTTCATCGAGTTTCTAGGGTTTCATCCAATCCTTTTTCTCCATCTTGAAGATTGGGAGTTTGTGATTCATTTTGGTAACTCTAGAGGAACTTTGGTTGGTGGATTCAAGTTATGGTTAAGGTAATCTTCTCTTTTCTTCATCTATGGAAATTAGGGTTTGCATATTAGTACGTCCCATTCTTATAAACCTCATGAGATGTCTATCGTTTGGGTTTTTGGACACTTTGGTAAATAAATTTTGAAAGTATGCCTTTTGGGTGCTCTACCCCATAAACGAATATCATTTGACATTTATGCACTCTTGATGCTTTTGGTTTTATAACCCATTGTGAAAGATATACGTTATCGAGTTATAAAGTATTTGGGTATATAAATGGTTTGAATTCATTTGGAAAATGTCAATGAAGGGGTTTTGAGTTAGTCATGCATTTGGAGCATGTATTTTCATAATATGGGTTAAATAACTTTAAATTGCATTTGTTGACTTTTAATAAATGGTCATTGGATCTTTTGAGCTTGTGACTCGGGTTTGTGACTGTGTTGAGTCTTGGGGACATTTGTCCGATTTTGATAGCTCAATGTTGTAGAGCTTTGGTCATGATTCGCATGTATTGCATCTTATTTGGGAATTACATGTTTTGAATGTGTTAGTTCATTCGTTTGAAGTCATGTAATGTTCTATACTGTAATGCAATGGATCCATAGGCATAGGAGTCAGTCGGTTGGTTTAAATGGGAACCTTGTCTCTGTTTTGGAGCTATAAATATTTAAGGTTAGCGGAGGACTCGATGTATAGACCGTCGTTGGTTGAACTCGATGACCGTGTAATCCTTAGCGGAGGACTCGAGGTATAGATCGTGGGTGGTTGAACTCGATGACCATGTAATCCTTAGCGGAGGACTCAAGGTACAAACCGTGGTGGTTGAACTTGATGATCGTGTGAGCCGTAGCGGAGGACTCGAGCTATTGATCGTAAGTATTGGAGCTCGCCGGCCGTCAGTTCATAGTGATTATTATTTATAGTGAACGAGTATGGCTAGGGGAGAACTCGGGCTATAGATCGTGGGTGGTTGAACTTGATGACTGTGTGATCCGTAGCGAAACTTTATAACATAGATATGTGACCTACTTTCGTGTTCCGTCACATTCAATGGAATCGGGTCTCCCCCGTCACCGAATGGTGGATTTTGGATATATTTTTTGGATACAAAGATTATCTACGATTTGACGCTTCTGATGTTGTCTATTGTTTATATTGATTATTTTGGGGTGTTGGTTATTATCCATGATTTTGGTGAAGTTTAATATATGGATCGTTATCCATGATTTATTGTTTGAGTATTATGTCTCATCTGTGTTTAGGATATTTCGAATAATAGAGTTTTATTCACGTTTACATTATTTGGAAATTAAACATGTATTCACGTTTTGAGTGATTTTGGATCTGAGTTCAGTTGGAGAAATGCTATTTATTTTGGAGCTTTCGTCACAGAATTTGTGTACGTTTGGAAAATTGGTTGTTTCCATATTTAATGTAAATCTCTTTTGGAAATCATGATTTAAGTTGCATTATTTTCGTTTAACGAATTATTTAATTATGATGAAAACTCGTGAACTCACTAGGCGTTAGCCTAACCTTTTTATTTGTCGGCATGTGCAACATGTTCCGGTTGGGAATAGTTCTAGTGACACTGTGAAGAGATGAGTGCTAATTGTGTGCTTAAGAAGTGAATAGCTTGGTGGAGTCTTCCGGATTTATTTTGGGAATAGCAAACTTGTATTTGGATTAAGTAACACCCGACCTTATTTAGTATTGGTGTATAACTTAAGTTATTAAATGTTGAAGTTGCTACATTTTAAATTTTGAGGTAATTCCAAGAATGGATTGTAGAAGGGATTTTATCCTTGTTTGGTTATTGTATTTAAGTTTTTATTTAGTTGCTCTTTCCAAATTTTAAAGGCCTAACATAAAAAAACACATCAAGTTTTACATATTTTATGTATGAGAATATACAGTTTTGAAGTATAAACATTTTAGGTGATTGTTTGGTTGGTTTTCCATGAAGTCCAATAGGGATAAAGTTGTCTGTGTGAAATAATTTGTCTATATAAATTGAGACAATTATTGTTTGAAAGGGTTTTTTAAGATGAAAATGAGTGTGTTTTTTAATTGGGATGGACAAATTTCGCTTCTTGTATAAAACTTTCCACTAGAAGCTTACCGAATAAGGGGTTGTTCGATTCGTTTTCCATTAAGTCTTGTATGAATAAAGATGTCCATAGTGATAAACCTATGTGTATGATATTTGATAAGTTGTTGTCCGGTTTTTTGTGCTAGATAAACAATCTGAATGGTGAAAATCACCATTTTACCTAGGGGTGCTCACGGGTTGGGTTGACCGGTTTGACGACACTTTAACAACCCAACCCAATCATTGCGGTTTGAAAATTCTCAACCCAACCCAACCCAATTAGAAGTGCAACCCAACCCAACCCAAACCGTTCGGGTTGGGTTGGGTTGGTCGGGTTGGTCGGGTTGAGCTTAATCGGCCAAACAACACCTTATTGCTGCACCAAACAGCAGCATAATGCTGCCAAACAGCAGCTTAATCTGCCAAACAGCACCTTATTGTATATAATCTGCCAAACAGCAGCTTAATCTGCCAAACAGCACCTTATTGATGCACCAAACAGCAGCTTAATCTGCCAAACAGCACCTTATTGTATATAATCTGCCAAACAGCAGCTTAATCTGCCAAACAGCAGCATAATGCTGCCAAACATCAGTTTGGACTCCTTTTCTCACGGGTTGGGCCGAAAATTTTTGGGCCTAACCCGTTATCAACCCAATACATGCGGTTTACTCAAAAAAATTATCGATGCTACATCGGGTTCGTGCGGTTCGGTTTTTTTTGCCTCGGGTTGGGTTGGGTTGGCCGGGTTGGTCGGAAATTTGAGCACCCCTAATTTTACCCTTTGTTAAGATTCAAGGAAAAACCAAAAACATAGGGACAAACTGAAAACACGTCTGATCAACAGGAGAAACCAACAACAAATAAATTATAGCATAACCATATTGAGAAGCCAATCTGATTAGAGCAAGATAACCGACAACCACATGGAGAAGTCGAATACCATAATGTTTATGATACAAACCTAAATCAAAAATTGAATTTGAGCCCTAAATCAGAGACTCACATCAAACCCAAAATCACGAGCAAAAAGAAAACAATGGATCCAAGGCTTTCCATTTTTATGTTATTGTATTGTAACTATGGATCAAGGATAGTGTTTCGACAGAGAAAATGGGATGTTGAACATAAATGTTTTTTTAGGGGGGGGGGGGGGGGTGGTGTTATCGAGTGAAGGTTTGAACCCTATGCTGTTAAAATCGCGATATGTCGTCGATATATCAGCGATATATCGGAAATCGGTCATACTCAGAAAATCGGTGCAAAATATCGGCCAATATACCGGTTAGCGATATATCGACGATGTTGACCGATATATCGGCCGATTTTGCCGTTTTTTAGGGCCAAAAATCGTGATTTTTAAATAATTTAATTATTAATTTTAAAAAAATACTCACGAGCTCGAGATTTCGGAGCTGCATTCGTGTCCGCAGGTCGCGCCCACACACAAGTTCGGCGATTTTAGCTTACAAAATCCTCAATCGGCACCCCCTGCGTGCGGGTAGGTGTTGGAGTATAACCATTCAAAGGAGCTTGTAAACCCCTCACACTTTCATGGTTATAAACCATTAAGGTTTTACTCTTTCTTCCTAGGTGGGATACATTCCCACACCCACTTGGTTTTTGCTAATTTCATCCAAGTACTCAACTTTGAGTATCGATATCTCATTCACACATACTCCGTTTTGGACACATTATGCATCGTTTCGAAGCTCTCATATAGAATAACACAAACCCACTAAAAGTTAATTATATATAATACATATATATGTATTTAAATGTGTCCAAAGTTAGTAAAAACATATATTTTTTACTAAATTTTCCATCATATATATATATAATTCTAAAAAATATTATATAAACCGATATTCCAATATATCACCGATATATCCGAGATATCGAATATCGGTCCTTGACCGATATCACACCGATATCCGATTTTAACAGCATAGTTTGAACCATACAGAAACCTATAAAAACGTTGGTTTGATTGTCCATGTAATCACACAAGAAAGATGAAGAACATATGCGAGAGGGTAACGAATACGATGCATATGAGTTAGATATCTTTGTTTCTTCTTTTTTTGCATACGGAGAACAAATTTTAGAGGGTCGATTTGTATCATAATCTTACCGATTTGAGATGGTTGCTTTGCGAGGGAACGAGTAGGAGCAACAACGATATATTTATTGAGGAGGAGAAGGTGTGTGTTTTTCCAAGGGTAGTAAGGGGAAAGGGTCGGCTGAATGTAAACAAGAGCCTTGCTCTACCTGACCGAATAAGCTATTGATTTCCATATTAAATCATAATCGAACAACCACTTATTGCGAATAAGATATATATGCAATACAACCCATTAAGTTATGACCACACAACTCCTAAGCCACTTTCTATACCGTTAAACTACTACCAAACATTCATGTACAACTGACTGAATAAGCTGAGAGTCCCAATAAGCTCATTAAGCTTTTGGTAAATATGTTTTAAAAACATAGACCAAGTGAAAACGCATTACCTTTTTATGCAATTCGTCTTATTTATAAAATTTTGTAAACATGTCTCCTTGCATCCCTAGTTGGATGAAAGTAATGACAGATGTAACACCCGAAATTCTATTAGGACGAAGATTTAAAGTCGGGAAATACTTCCGTCAGGGAGTCAGCGGAGCGGGAATCATTTCGGGGCAAACTGGACGAAATCGGGCTTCGGCATGCCTGGGCGATAGTGACACACGACTATGACAAAGTGTTATAGTCGCCGAGGCAAAGTCGTGCGGAGCGGAGGGCACTCGGTGCACATGGCGCGACAATGCCCGCGACATTGCCAAGAGGGCATAGTCGCTGGGCAAAGTCGCCGGCCCTTAGCTAGCTTCGGTACACGCAGCGCGACTATGACACGCGACTATGCCCATGACATAGTCGCGGTCGGGGTGCTGGTTGTTGTTTAAGACCCGATTTTTACCTATTTCCACCCCATTTCATTTTCCTCTTCTCCCACTCCACTTCCTTCTCTCCCAAACCGAAACCCTAAGCCCCCAAAGCCTATTTTGAGCCATTTAACTACAAGATTCAAGATTCCAAGTGGGCTTCTTCATCTAACATGGTTTAGGAAACAAATCTTGAAGCCCCTTTCATTTCATCCCATCTTACCTTGAAGATTTCTTAATTTTAGGGTTCCATCCAACTCACTTCAAACCCTTTCACCTTTTGGAGTTCAAGACTCATGTTGGTAACCCTATAAGTGTTTGGTTGGTGGATTCTTGTGGTGGTTACGGTAAGTCTTCTCTTCTCTTCATTATTGGAAAACTAGGGTTTTGGTATAAGCTGAGATTTTGGTGTAAAATGTCTGGAGAACGATTTTGTATGGTTGAATATGGTTTGGATGGTTGGAAACTTATGGATCTAGGTTTTTGGAGGGTTTGGCTTGAAGATTCAAGTTTCTTCAAATGAGCTCAAACTTGGGGAAAACCTAGATTTAGCCTAAATCTAGCAAGGTGAGTTCAAGTTGATTTGCGAAAACGTTGTACATGTCAAAAACGTTAATTTTCCAAGTATTTATGTGTTTTACATTAAATTATCAATTGTTGAATTATTTGGTGGATCTTGATTATCTGAAGTATTTAACATTATAAACACTTTAAAATACCCATATTTGGGGTTTTTGGGTAATTTGATAAATGAATCATAAATGAAAATGTTTTGATGAATTATTGCATAAATGGAAGTTATTTGGTAAAGATGCATTTCAGTGTTTGTTGGAAATATGCATAGTTTGTGTTATGGTACACTTTGAAAATACGATCGTGTGAGTCATTGGATTTTGGTCATTCCCGACCTTGCGAACATTTTGGAAATTCTAAACCTTGTGGTTTTAAGGAAAAGATATATTTTGAGTATTTTAATGAGTAAATCTTAGGTATTGATATATTTTAATGATTTATCTTACGTGTATAAATCTTTTGGTATAAATGAACCTTAATGGGTGTTTTGGAAAATGATTTGTATTAACCTAAAGTTGTGAGGAGTCGTTTACGTTTATGGAGCATGGTTCGCATACACGTGAGTATTTACGTTTTATTTCATTTTATGACTTTTAACAAATGGTCTTTTGATTTGTTGAGTTTGTGGATTGGTATTTGATTATGTTGGGTTTTGGGGACATTTATTCAGTTTCGATAGCTCAACGTAGAGCTTGGTCATGAATTTTAATTATTGAGAATTACATGTTTTGAATGCGCTAGTTCATTCGTTTGGAGTCATGTAATGTTTTGACCTTAGTTGTTATGGATCCATAGGCACTTGAGTTTTTACGTTCAATGGTGAGACGCTAGTTTCTCTCATTGTAGCACGGAATAGGCATCGGGTTTCATGGTAAGTAAAATGTGGACCTATATGGTCGGGCATTGTCCCATGAGCAGTAAGGTGTAATTCCAATGTGCTTGGCACGGGATAGGCATCGGGTTTCATGGTAAGTAAGATGTGGGCCTATATGGTCGGGCATCGTCCCATGGGCAGTAAGGTGTAATCCCAATGTGTTTGTTTATGTGGATTATGAGTGACCCAATGTATAGACCTGAAGTGGTTGAAATTGGGGGCTCCCAAGTCTCTACGGGCAATAGACCTGGAGCGGTTGATCTCGGTATATTATGAGAATAGTCCACATGTTTGTTTTATTACATAGTTATGTGACCCACTTTGGTGTCCCGTCACGTGCAATGTAACCGGGTCTCCCCCGTCACCAGAAGGTGTTGCTTTGAATGTTTATTTTATCCACGTTTTCGGTGACATATTATATTTATATGGATCGTTTTCCACGACATTTGAGTTGGGGTTATGGTTCATCCGTGTTTAGGATGTCTTGGATAATAATGATTTGTCCATGATTTCAATCGTTTCGGAATTCAAATACTATTATACTTTTCAAATAAGTTATGAGATGAGTCCATTATGAGAATCGTTTTTACATTAAAGATTTCATCACAGGATTTGTGTGCGTTGGAAAAAATAGGTGATTTGTATCTAAAGTAAATTCTTTTTGGAACTCATGATTTAAATTGCACATCTCTCGCTTTATGGATTATATGATCATGATAAAACTCTTAAACTCACTAGGCGTTAGCCTAATCCTTTTTATTTGTCGGCATGTGCAACATGTTTCGGTTGAGAAATAGTTCTAGTGACACGGTGAAGGGACGAGTGCTTGTAGTGTGCACGAGAAGTGAATTGCTTAGTGAAGTCTTCCGCACTTATTTTAGGATTAGCAACTTGTACTTGTGTTAAGTAACACCCGCCTTTATGAGGTTGCATAGTATGATTCAAGTTAATAATTGTGAGAGTTGTTACGTTTTATCTTGAGGTTATTCCAATAATGGTTTGAAGAAGGAATTTTATTTCTTAAGTGGTTATTTTATCGAAATTTTATTTAGTTGATATTTCCAATTTTTAGGGTGTTACAACAGAACTAGAGAGGAACCCATAAATATGGTTGTTTTTCCCTTTTAGAATTGATTTGTATAAAATATTGTAAACTTGTACATTGTGTATTGTGTTTCTTTCCACAAATGTTCGATTATTGTTATTTAATCTAAACCAACGCCATGATCTTTATGCATTTGGTATGAATTTTTTTGAGTGTTATTCATCTTAAATGAATTTGTAGATTTGAAAAGGGAGTTGTTTTGCACATCTACCGGTCAAATGGTTATTTTAATCGATGCTTAATTAGGATTGTACAAAAAAACTAGACCAACCTGGCCAACCCGAAACACAAACACTGGGTGGATTAGGTTGTACCTTTTGTTTGGATTGGGCCGAGTTACGAAGTTTTCAAACAACAAATATTGGGTTAGGTTGTTCAAATGTCTTAAACTGGCAAATCCAACCCGATCAACCTACACAACCTAGAAAAGTCAAAACCCCGAAAAGCTTTGTTGAAGTTTCTTAAAACATTTGAATACCTAGATGAGAAAAACAAGAAAATCATGGGTATGCAGTAAGGAAAATGACTTAGTAAGAAAAATCAACAACACGATGTGGGTGTGTTTATTAACGGATAACAAAAACATGAACAACTTGGACTTTAAACTCGATCAACATAACCCAACTCAAGTTGCACTGGTTGAGTTGGGTTGAATTGAAAGTTTTCAAACCACAAACAATGAGTTAAGTTGTTCAAATACCTATAATTCAATTCGTATTCACCTCTAATCCTCTATGCTTAATGTAGATCGAGATTAATATATTCTTTTTGGTCATTCAAAGTTCAAACTGTTTACTCAGCATAAACACCATACCATTTCATACAGACAAGTTAACGAAATAACAACCGAGCAACACCTTACTTTTACGGCATAAACAATCATTTTTTCCTTTGAGTTTTAAGTTTAAAGTGGCAACGATTAAAAAGAGAAGGGGAAGTTTTGAGCAAAAGAAAAATTACAGGGTTGAAAATGAAAACTAAATATAAGGTTAAAGCAGGGAAAATATCAAATGGCCGACTCCTTAAAACCCCGACGCCAAAACCCCGCCGCGAACAGGAGCTGCGAGTTTTTAGGTTCAATCCAGAAGGTGCAGATCGATGGGGAAGAATAAGAAGATGAAGCAAGATGTCGGCGGTGGGAGCCAGCACAGTCCGGCCACCGTATTTGTTGCCAATTTACCCTACACTTTCTCCAACTCTCAGGCAAGCTTTTCTGTACATTCAGCTATGCCTATTTGTGTTAAATTTTTGGTTGTTTAGATTGAATCACTGGTAAACTAAAAGTACATTTGACCTAAAATTTCAGCTGGAAGAAACATTCAGTGATGTTGGACCAATTAGGCGGTGTTTTATGGTTACACAGAAAGGTAAGATTCTGGATTGAATAGGTGTTGTTGGTTGTGTTGTTTATGTTATTGTGTTCAGTTTGATGTTAATGCAATAATGGAGGTGAAAGAAATGATAGGACGAAGTGAAAAGGAGTTTGATTGATAAATTTGCACAATTTGATTGTTGAACTTTATAAAGCCTTGATTTCAAAATAATAGTTACACTCAGGGCCTGTTTTTCAGCAACTTAATGAGAGACTCACAACCTTTTCGGCCAGCTATTTGATAGCGGCTTAATACATGACTGTTTGATAGCGGCTTCATGATATAGCAGGTGACTTATTCACTAAGCTTCTAGCCGGAGCTTTATGCAAAAAGCCAAGTTTTTTCCAAACTTGCCCCATCCCAACTAAAAACACTCTCCTTCCATCTATGAAGGAACCCTCCCAAACAAAAACCTTCCCGATCTATACAGATGGATTAACCGATTAATCCACACAAACAACTTTATTCATACAAGACTTAATGGAAAACCAACCAAATTGATTTAAATCGACTTGGAGTTTACACTTTCCAAGAAAATTGCTAACTATAAGCTATTTTTTATTGGTTCATTAAAATTCTACTGTTTGACTCCACGCATTCTGCAATAAAAATGTTCGACAACCGTCCTGATACTGGAGACCAGAATAAACACACTAACGGTGCTCAATTATGATAATGGGGAGTAAACAGTTTCAGGAAATATGACGAAAGAAGGAACATTATCGATAGGAGACACGCTAAAATGGAAATTGTTATGATATTTATGAACAAACGGAATGGAATAATCTTGATATTTTAATTTGCAAATGAATCCGTTTCATTTTACAACTGAAAGGTACCAGGTGCACCAAAAATTCGAGATAAAAGGGTGATTGTATTATTAAATGGATGATTGGTCTTGTTACTCTAACAATCATTTCTGACCTTATTTGAAACTGACAAGTTCACCTTCTCTGAACATTGTTTTACAGGGTCGACCGAACACCGTGGCTTTGGTTATGTTCAATTGTAAGTTTGAAAGGGAGATATTGTTCCTTCTCAAATTTTTATAGTTTTTTTTGCCTACGTAACTCAATATAAGCTAAAAAAGTAAGCATCCATGATACAATGGACGTATAACTGTGTTTTTATGCTTATGTAATTGTTTTTTCTTCAACTTGCAATAATAGTGCCGTGACTGAAGATGCTAACCGTGCAATTGAGCTGAAAAATGGGTCCTCTGTTGGAGGTCGAACCATTGGAGTTAAACAAGCGATGCATAGGGCTCCTCTTGAGCAACGGCGATCTAAAGGAACTGAAGGTTTGTATATCTCATATTATAGATCATTATCTTTACACTCTTGTGTCTTTTTCAACATTCTCTTTATTTTTCTGCACAATTCTTGCATATTTCTGCTTTTTTAATCCCTTGATTTTCTGTGAATGTGAAACTTCAGTGGTTCCATCTAATGATACCATCAAGGCAAAGGACAGTGAGGATGATAAAACTTTTAGCACTAATGACATTATCAAGACAAAAGATGGTAAGGATGATTCAATGTTTCACTCTGATGATGTTACCAAGACAATAGACGATTCGTCAACACCAATAATAAAGCATAAACTGGCTCCGGATTCTCAAGAAAAAGGTTATAACTTATAACAATCAAACATCAGTGTATTAGTACCATTGAGATCTTCTACTCTATCAGTAAAGTGACCCCTCCCCCCTTAAATATTCAGGCAAAGTTGTTAAGCCGAAGAAAGCAGTGACCCCCTTAAAGACCGAACGTGTAGAGGGAAGTTCACCAATCAAACAACTGCCTCCTGATTCTCAAGAAAAAGGTGGCAAAAGTGGTAAGCTGAAGAAAGCAGTAACCCCCTTAAAGACCGAACGTGTAGAGGGAATTTCATCAGTAAAGCAGAGGTATATTTTGACTGTCATTTTATTTGTTGGATTTCATCTTGAGGCATTTCTGAGTCTAATGGTACACTTTAACCATGTATGCTTATCCTATATATTATCAACATTTTATTTGGATTTCATATGTATTATCAGTTTATCACCATCATATATATATATATATATATATGTTTATTGTTTCTTATCCTACGTTGGCTTTCTGGTTATTGATATCATAAACAGGGTTGCTAGGACAGTTGTAATTGGCGGGATTCTCAATGATGGTATAGCAGAGGATGTTCACCGTCTTGCCAGGGAGTGTGGGTCAGTGTCTTCCATAACTTACCCTCTTCCCAAAGAAGAGATTGCACATCATGGTAAAGGACATGCCTCATTTTTTTTTGTTATGATGCACTACAGTACTTTGTTTAACTAGATATATATATATATATATATATATATATATATATATATATTCTGCAATGTATTCTGTTTGAGCAAAACTTATATTTTTGGATAACTGGTGACTTCATTTCACCCTTCAAGGAACCTTATTCCTAGTTTTGTCTATTGCAGGGCTTCTTCAAGATGGATGCAGATTGGGTGCCTCATCTATAGTTTACGCTAGTGTCAAATCGGCCCGGGCTTGTGTTGCAAAGTTACATCAGAAAACTTTAAGCGGGGCCACGGTTTGGGCGCGCCAGTTAGGTGGAGAAGTAAGCATCTTTTAAGATTTCAGCACTTCATAAACTTTTACAAGTTCCAGAAAAGCCCAAATTTCTAAGTGCATAAAATGCTTTCATGATGTAAATAATGTATGGCACTGGATCTAGAAATATATCAGGAATCAAATTGCCGAGGCCTAACCTGTTACCATCACTTATTTATCTAATTACATTCATTTTTAGACCTGTAATCGCCTAATAATCTAATATTCTTTTAACTGATACCAGGGTTCCAAGGTACAGAAATGGAAGCTTATAATAAGGAATCTTCCCTTCAAGGTTAATAAAGTTCTTGTTCAGTTATTGTATTAACTGTTTACGTATATCTTAACTCAGGTACTAACTTATGAAACACAAATGCAGGCGAATGTTAGTGAGATCAGAGAAATGTTTTCAGCAGCAGGATTTGTATGGGATGTGTTTATTCCCAAAAATCCTGATTCAGGGTACATTATTATCTCCTATATTATGCTTTTTTGACCACATGTCATTATAAATTAAAAAATTGTTTAATTGTTGTTTAGGCTATCGAAGGGATTTGCATTTGTCAAATTCACATGCAAGCAGGATGCAGAAAATGTATGAATAAGATGCACCAAGTGTTGGTAAAAGAATGAGGGTTTCGTTTCCTCACTTTCTTGCATTTCTTTTAACCTTCTGTGATCCTTTTTCCAGGCTATCCAGAAGCTTAATGGAAAAAGTTTTGGCAAAAGGCCCATTGCTGTTGACTGGGCTGTCCCCAAGAAAATTTATACAGCTGGTAGTCAAGTTACTATAAAAGATGGTAAAGTTGCTCTTTGCACTTGTCTTGTTGTGTCTTTTTTTAGCTTTTAAACAAATTTATGTAATTTAAGTTTACGGTATTTATATTTACAGGACAGAAAGAAAGTGACGAAGAGGATTCTAGTAGTGATTTGGAAGATGACCTTGTGGAACAGGACAAAAACACGCATAATTCTCATGGAGCTGCCATTGTTCCAGAAGGTTCCGATCCAATAGAGGAAGAAGTGAATTTCGATGAGGAAGCAGATGTTGCAAAGAAAGTTCTAAACAACTTCCTTTCTTCGTTGAATCCTACTGCTTCTGTCAATGATGATGTCATCTTGCCCCAGAGGAAACAGGACGATGAAACCATCATCGTACACAAGAAAATATCTGATGGGCCCGGGTCCACAACTGTTCCACGAGTATCAAAACCTGAAAGTTTGACCAAGACTGAAAATACCAATTTTAAGTCAACCGAGTCGGAAGAAGATTTGCAGAGAACACTCTTTATCTGTAATCTTCCTTTTGATGTTACTATCGAGGAAGTAAAACAGCGGTTCTCAGCATTTGGTGAAGTCCAGTCGTTTGTTCCGGTTCTTCATCCAATCACAAAGTATTAATCTGTTTTAATCGTTAATTTATCTATTCTGCTTACCCTTTATTATAATTTTACTAATACTTTTAAAACCGTTCTGCAGGAGACCAAGGGGAACCGGATTTCTTAAATTTATAACAATGGATGCTGCTGATGCTGCATTTTCAGCCGCAACTGCTGTAACTGATGTGGGCATTATTCTCAAAGGCAGACAATTAAAAGTTTTGAAGGCTTTGAATAAGAAAGCAGCTCATGATAAAGAAGTGGAAAAGACGAAAAAGGAAGAGCATGACCATCGGAATCTCTACTTAGCTAAGGTAATTTTGTTCAGCAGTTACATTAAGCTCTCGGGATTCTTTCCTGACAGAAATAAATGTCGTATTTGTTTCTATAGGAAGGTGTTATTCTTGAGGGTACTCCAGCCGCCCAAGGAGTTTCTGATAGCGACATGTCGAAACGCCGATCGTAAGTATTAAAAAAAACTGCTATAAGTATTAAAAAAACTATTGACTTATTGCAAAAAAAGAAAGTAACTGAAAAAAGGTGAACACAAAGATGGATTATTGTATATGTGTATTCCTAATCTGTTAACTAAGCTTCCTTCGGGAAATATGAAATGCAGGTTGGAGCAGAAGAAGGAAACGAAGCTTAAATCCCCGAACTTCCATGTTTCAAGGACGAGACTCATCATGTACAACGTACCCAAGTCAATGAATGACAAGCAACTTAAAAGACTTTGCATAGACGCCGTTACATCTCGAGCTACAAAACAAAAACCTACTATCCGACAGGTAAGTTATTCACATGTGATTATGTGAATGAATGCTTAGGGTTCCGTTTTGTCATTGCTTTTCCTTACTACCGTGTAGATTAAGTTGTTGAAGGATTCTAACAAAGGAAAAGAAATTTCAAAGAATCATTCTCGTGGGGTTGCTTTTATCGAGTTTACTGAGCATGAGCATGCACTTGTGGCTCTTAGAGTTCTTAACAATAACCCTGGTATGTTTTTTCCCTTAACAAATTAATTGTTTTGGTATTAATCTTTGTTTTAACTTACATTTTATTCATTTATAATATTTGAGATATGGGTTTTATATTCTTCTATGGAACGCAGAAACTTTTACTTCTGAGCATCGACCAATTGTGGAATTTGCTCTTGATAACATTCAAACATTGAGGCAACGTAACGATAAGATCGAAGCTCAGCAGCAAGGATTCAGTAATGATGCAGGCGGCACAGGGAAAAACGCTAACTTCCACAAACCAGTCAACCAGTCAAACGACGAGTCAAGAAAACGCAAAACCCATGGTCCAATGCCAGAAAGTAGGAACAATAATACAGTCGAAACAGGAGCTGTTTCCGAGGGGGGTAAACCCGTCAAAAAACCCAAGGTTCTTCCTTTTAAGAAGCTTCCAGACTCTAAGGACCATTTGGCTGTCCAACAAGAAGAAAAAAGACCCAAGGGTCGCAGTTCAGCCATGGAAGGAACCACTTCTGGTTCAGCCAGACCTACGGAGATTATTAAGAAACGGTCAAGAGATCAGAACGAAGTGCTGAATGATGATATGGGTTCGATGAAAAGGAGGAAAAATAGACAAAATAAGGACCCGTTAGGGCAAGACACAGTGGATAAACTCGACATACTTATTGAACAATATCGATCCAAGTTCTCAGGGAACCGAACCGACAGAACCGATGGTCAAAAGCAAGGTCCCAGACGGCTCGGCCGGTGGTTCCAGTCATAGTTTCGGTTTTCTCTCTCCAAATTTATTCTAGTTTTGTTATAATCCTACTTCTTAGAAAACTTGCACCATTCAAAATTTTGAAAAATCCGACCGTTATGAAGTGTTTTTTTGGTTTATAATACTATATGTTTCTTGATTTGTGACCCCCATCTAAGGACCATTTTGCTTGTGCAAGAAAATAGTGGAACATTGATGATTCTTGAATTGGGGCTGGGTTATAGTGTTGGGACCATTTGGCTGGGCTACTGTTTTAAGTAGCACCAACAGTGGGTCCCACTCTATGTGTATTGCTATTGCATCTAGTTGCTGTATTGAATCATTTGAAATGCAGGATGTGTACAAGTATTTGATGCATAAAATGTATTGTTGGGTTTTAATGAGTTTGGTTATATCAGAGTGATGCATTATGACACATTCTATGCCATGTGCTATATGGGTAAATGACTTTGCTTAAGTTGCACTAGAAATGTGTGTAGTTGGTAGCATATTCATTATGAGGGTTGTGAATGGGTTCCATTTTTCATGTGATCACATGTGTGTTTTTATTTTATTTTATTGATATTATGAGGGTTGTGAATGGGTTCCATTTTTCATGTGATCACATGTGTGTTTTTATTTTATTTTATTGATAGAATGGTTTTGAAGGATTTGGAATAAAGAGGATTTTGAATTTTGAAGGATTTTGATTTTTTGGTGTGTTTGATTTATAGGATTTAGAATGGAATTGAATTTCTCTATTTATAGATAATTTACAAAACCAAGTTATAAAAAGTAATTAAATTATTTTTTTAATTAATTATATTACAAAAAATGATTTTAATATATTTTAAAATATTATTACATACAAACCCTACGAAACCTCGTGAAATACCAACTGTTCTCGTTCTTGTAGGATTTTAAAATTCTATGTTTGTGGTATTTCGATTTCAAATCAATGAAATCTTTCAAACCAAACATGGGTTGGAATGAGATTTTTTTTGAACGGCAATTGGAATGGGATTTAATTCCAAGTCCCCCAATTCTCTAAATCCAATCAAAAATCGCAAACCAAAGGGACTGTAAAAAATGGGTTTTGTTCACTCTAATTTGTTGTAGAATGTTTCAGAATGAGTCAATGAGGATGAGAATGATGGGGAACGAAATAAAAACGAGTTTTGTTCACTCTAATTTGTTGAAGAATGTTTCATTACCATGTATCTGGTAATGTATTATTTTATTATATCAAACCAAACAATGAAATCCCTCCTCTTGTTACCTAAAATCAAGCATCCATTAGGGTGCTTTTGGTACGCAGACAGGACATAACAGAACAAGACAGAACAATTGTTCAACGTTTGATAGACAGGACTGGACAGAACAGAACATATAACATTAGATGAAATAAAATAAATAAAATTTAAAGAATGAGTGAAATATAAAATAGAACTTGTATTTGATGTTTTAGGATAAAATTAGATTTTATTTTGAGGTTGTATTCGTAAAACATAAGCCTGTTCCATGGGGTAGGGGTGGAACACGCCTGTTCCACTTTGTTCCATTCTGTTCCACATAAAAGTCATTCCAAACATGGAACAGTGATCCCTGTACTGTTCTGTCTTGTCCTGTCCAGTATACCAAACGCACCCTTAAAAATATTTGAATCCTATACTTTTGAGCTAAGGCTAATCAAGGGCCAATTTGGCCACTTCAACTGGAAAATAAAAACTAGCTTGGAGCTCCTTCTTTTCTCTAAGAGAATTTGGGATTTTGTTGGCTGTTATCTTTAGACCCTATGAAATTAGCTGAGTGCGTCCAACTGGTTCAGGAAACCACAATTACAAAAGAAAAAAAAAGCATACCCTCCAAATTATAACGTTTATCGGTTGTGGATGCACGATTTCCCTTTTATATTACAATATCGCTAAAACCTCAAAGACTGTTGTGTAAGCGTTACGTGATTCCGTTGATACATTTTTTCTCCTTTTGATATCATGGTCTAATCGAGAGCTAAAAAATGAAGAGTATAAACAAAGTCATACCCGCTATACCTCGAGATATGTGCCAATCTTTTTGGTCATGTTTGCCATGCCTAAGGCTTCATGCCAAACTTACGAAAGGAATTCCGTTTGAAAGATTTATACGTTTGAGCTCATCGTTCACCAACAATGGCTATCGTTGGGAAGATCTACACACTTGGGGGATGTTTGGTTTGATGGAATAGTTTGAAAAGATTTGGATTTCGTGTAAGGACTTGAATCTGGAATCTTTGGTGCATTTGGTTGTTAGGATTTGTAATGTTTGGTGCATCTGGTTTTTAGAATTTGAAATGGAATTGAATTCCAATCTTTATAAATAATTTATAAAAACAAATTACAAATAACTATAAAAACAATTAAACTACCTTATCATTAATTGCTAATTGGAAAACAAACGTTGTTAGCATATTTTAAAACATTATTATATACAAATATTTCGAAATCCTTTGAAAATCTGAGCAATCCTATGGGATTTCAAAATCCTATATTTGAGGGATTTCAAAGAAATCCTAGGATTTCAAATCCGAGCAGTCTTGCAAACCAAACAAGAGATTGGAATGGTTTCGAATTCCAAATCCCTCCAAATCCTTTCCATTCCTGCAAACAAAACGGGACCTTATTGCCTTTGCCCGATTGTTGAGAGTTCAAAACAACCCTTCATAATATATTCACGTTTTAATCCTACACTGAATTGGTTCGATTATGGTCGTCAAATGAATAACCTTGCTCAAGCCGGTATCGAAATAGGAGAATCTTTGAAATTCCATACACAAATCCAAAGTTTGATATGGCTCATCAAATTCGTCAATTATGAATTGGGTGTTTCAACCATTCAGTCTTGTGATATTTCTAATTGGGACACGTTTTATTTGATGGCATTTTGGACTTTTACCCTTATATTTGTGCTAATTGCACCTAGTAACTTCTTTCTTTCATAAAACTGTTGGTGGACGGCATATTCTCATTTGGAAACAAATGAACATGTACTTTAGTTAATCTATAACTTATTTAGGGGCTCTTTGTTTACCTCTTAAAGGTTCTATTAAGAGGCAACCTCTGAATCGCTAAGAGGTAAATCCTGTTTGGCAAAAAAAATGTCTGCCTCTTAATGGTTCAAAAACCCTCTGAATGATTTAGGCTATGTTTGGCAAACTAGCTGATAAGCTAGCTGGTAGCTGATAAGCTAGCTGTTGACTGATAAGCTAGCTGGTAGCTGATAAGCTAGCTGATGAAAAAGTAACGTTTGGCAAAAAGTAGCTTATAAACATTTAAATGACAAAAAAGAACATATTAAAAAAATAGTTAATAAATAATAATTAATATTAATGAGGGCATAATTGGAATATTTACAAAAAGCTACTCATAAGCTACTTCAAGTAGCTTTTCAAAAAGCCAGCTTATAAGCTAGCTTATGGTCATCCAAACATGTACCCCAAAAATAAGCTAACTTTTTTTTGCCAAACAATGCCTTAGCATCATGAGCCTCACTTAACCATTCAGCACACTGATTTCATTCTAAACAATTACCAAACAACCATATTTCATTTTGCACTGTATCATAAAAGCATCTTAATCATTCTGCACTAAACCATTCAGCAACTGCCAAACAACCCCTTAGACATTTCCTTTCCCTTTTGCAACTTATCAGATCGGTTAAACATTTATCGGCAAAAGTCATCACTTTCACTTACCTTGTTTTCAGCTATCAAAATAGATTGTTGATAAGTATCTCTTACTCAATAAGCATTAACAGGTAACAATCTTCTTATTCACTTACTAGGTAAGAATCTTGGTTGTTGCAATGCCTCTATCAGATAAAATTCTTGGCCATTATCATGCTCATCTCGTAAAATAAACGACACCAATAAACATTTACCCGATAAATATTTAATAAAGTGTCTTTAAATTAGATAAATTATTATGCATCTAATATCTATTTTATTAATCTTAAAGGACCCAACCCTAGATTTTCTAAAGAAAAAATAAAGGACAAATAATAATGGCGAAATGAAGGGGGGGGGGGGGGGTGGGGTAGTTAGCCAGATATGCAAAAATGAAACACCACATGGGTGTGCTTTTGTCATTTCATGCATTTATATGATTAATAATGACACCATTTTGTGGGTTGCTTTATTCCTTTAGGCCATGAGTACCCGTACCCAATGAACTCAATGAATCCACTTGTCACTTCAGCGCCACATCAGCTTTTTTCTTTCATACCCTTTTTATCCAATAGTGAAGTACTAGTACCCAATGAATCCACTCCTACCCGATACCCCTTAAAACATTAAAAAATAAACCCAACACCCTAATTGGGACCCACCCTCCTCACACCCTCTTCGGCTTCCATCGGGTTGGTGAACCCGCTAGCTACCCGCCTCCCCCCGTACCCGCTTACCCGATGGCCACCTCACCCTTACCCGCTCCCTTACCCGCAACCGGTACTCATGGCCTTACAAGTTCCTTGTTATCAAAGTAGATATGAACACCAACTCTATCTTTTTATATTATTTAATATTTTTATTTATAGATATTATTGTTTAATATTAAAAAATTATGGATCTTCTATTTCCAAAGTGACTAGAAATAAATATAAGGATTTTAAAAATATGGAAAATATTTAGAAGATCGGACAATAGTTCATTTCATATAAGGTCATCATTATCATATACGTAATGAAGGTCTTCCTTTTTCCAAATCAATAATTAGATCTATTTTCTTTGAGAAGTGTTTTCAAAGTGGGGCCCATGATGACAACATAACCTAAGAAGAAATTCTTTTCACGATGTTAAGACGGTGGTAAAGTTACAATGTTTTTAAGTGAGGCGAAAAGGAAAAAGATAATGCTAGATGATAATGACGGTTTCTAAACAACATGTCTTGTTCAAATAGTTTGCAAAAGCAGTTGGTTCAAATCTATACTCGTATACATATCATCTGATGTACAAAACACGGCAAACAAGGTTTATTTTAAAACTTGCAAATGGATGTTGTAAAGTACTACCCCACATTGCATTAGAAGCACTGTTCTAAAAGGCTCGCTACGACAGCCGCCATGGCGCGCCGTGGCTTAAGGCTTGTGTCTCACGCCACGTTATGCATGTGGCACGTCATGGCCTAATGTGCGGTCTTTTATAACGCAATATTTGATTTTTCTTTACATTTTTAATGTCTTATTTGCTAGTTTTTAATTAATATATAACCTAATTTAACTTGGTTATTGTCATTGACTCATCGATTAATAATACAAAACATATGTTTTTATATATAATAGTATATATGATATAGAGATTTGCCGCCATAAGTCACGCCTTGATAAACGACATGACACGCCGTGACTCTTAAGACGTGGCATCGTCGACACGCCACGCCTTACGCCATTTAGAACCTTGATTAGAAGATTGTTTCAACAATGAAATCAAGCATGGCATGGGGGCATAACATAATATTGGAAGATATGAAAAAGATAACATGTGATGAATGAACCCCAAAAAAGGCCCCTTTAGTGCCCATGCCCCATGAACCACATCTTGGACACAACATTATGACTTTGCTACAAATGGGTTTCCCCCTCCATTTCTTGTCTATAAAGTATAATATATTTATTTGTGAAAAATATTTTTTTCTCAAATTTTATTCGTTAACTATTATTACGACATATTAATAAAATTGATTGTAGTTTATGTTTTACTAGATTTTTCTTTGTAAAAAGTATTTTAAGAACCTTTTTTAATCAATATTTTAAATACTTGATCATTAGTTAACCAAACTTAGTTCGTGATAAAAAGAAGTTTGGGTTAAAAATGTAATTTGGACAAATAAGTTATAAGCAGTTTTAAATAAGTAAGAATGAATTAACTTATCAAAAACAACTTATTTGTGGTGTGAAAAAAATCATAAGCACTTTTTCTTTTTTCAATCCAGACATTAAAAATAGCTTATTTGCGATGAGAAAAAGCAATAAGCACTTTAAAATACAAAATACATGTAGTCGGTGGTGTCAAATCCATAGTAAATATTGTCAAACATTTATAAAAAACATATCATTTTGGTATGATTTTCATTCAAATTGTTTAACTGTGTTAACGATAAGACAAAATATCTCCAACATTTATTTTAATCTGACTAGTTTATCAATTTTGTCTTGGCATTTCAAGCATTTAATTACTAATTTAATACTCTTATTAAATTACTTTGTGTTGAGCGGAACTACTCCGTCACCGAACTGAGTTGTTTTGAGTATTGAATTAATCCATATTTTGGTGACGTTTCGAGTATGAAGTGTTCTCCATAATTTATGATTTTGCGTATTGAACCTTACTTATATTTTTGTGCTTTGGATAATAGAGTTTATCCGAGTTTTAATAAATGAGCATCAATCAATATTCACGTGCTAGGTGAGTTTCGGGTTTTGAATTTATAATTGAAAGAATGTTTTGTATTGGGGATTTCATCACAAAAACGGTGAGTTTGGGGAAAATGTTGCTTTCATATTTAATGCATTTCATTTTAGAAATCGCGACTTAAATATCATTCTTTCAGGTTACCGTTTTATATGATTATGATGAAAACACTTGAACTCACTAGGCATTTAGCCTAACCCTTTTGTGTGCATCAGGTCCTTGCTGACACCATGGTGAAGTGAGTGCTAGTTAAAGGCCCGAGAAGAATTTAGTCATTCGATGACGTCTTTTGCATTTGGAGATAACGACTGTTATTAGGTATCAGTAACATCCGATCTTGACTTGGTCCTAACGTAAGACTTAGTTTATCTATTGTTGATGTTAAATCTAGTTTTGCTATTCAAGTTAAGTATTGGTTTATATAAACGATTTATCCTTTATTCGATGTATTATTGAAAATTTTAAATTAGTCTCTCTTTCCAGATTTCAGGGTGTTACATCAAGCTTCCAATCACCAAATCTTTTATCTCTTTAAGGTATATCCATACCAAAACGGTCCAAAACTAGTACTTAAGCTCCAAAAAATTGGTTCTAAGGAAGAGAGAAATGGAGAGGGGGAAAATGAGAGAAAAGCCTAAAATCGGAGCTTTAAAATATCCAAATGCATTCCCGTGACCTAGGTCGTGTGGCTAGTTACCCGTGCCCCAGGGTGTGATCCAGTGAGTTGCGTGCCCTAGTCGCGACCTAAGTCGCGCACCAAGTCACAGGTAGTCGTGTACCTCTGTTTTGCGCCTTTTCATCTTTTTTCACATCCGATTCGATTCCAAACTCTTTTAATGTGATACTTAAATAATAACCATGTTTTCTTATCATCTTGAATGGCAAACGGTCACAGTCAAACCCCAATCGAAAACCCAAATTTACGGGTGCTACAACCTTGATTGACCCTACAAGCCACATGAAACTTGCACCCTAATAACTGTAAGGTTTTGAGTAAACATACAACCACATGATATAGGCAACAGAAGCATATTTTAATTTTTATCATCAATGGTTATACAAGCTATCAACCTATATGAATACATGCGTTCTAGATAATTAACTACAAAAGATTGAATCAAGAACACTTACTTGTTTATTGCGATTGTCGAAAACCACAATGGTGAATCAAACCTTTGATCTCGCTTCTTGGATGTCAAGGACCAATAGTATGAATCCCTCTAGTGGCTCACACTTAAGAACACCAAAATACCAACAACAAGAAGATGCTTAATCACTAAACCCTAAATTAGGGTTTACGATTTTGGGAGAGGGAGAAGGGAGATCGACGGCTCCAAGAGAGATTGAAAAAAAAACTCATTAGGGTTTAACCCCTAGTAGTTTATTTATAACCCTCTATTTTACACTTAGCCCCCTTGAACCGATAAGCTTGTTAAAACTATTTTAACCAATCAGTCCCTGCACTTTATATAATTAATCTAATTAATTATATTGCAGCTTATCATCAATTGAACTAATTGCTTTAACTCCCTTTAATTCTTCTGATTGTTTATTTTGGGTCTTAAGGGCAATCCAAAAGGACCCTTCTATTATTAGAAATATTACCAATAGTTAATGACTCTGGACACTATATCCAACAGTCTCCCACTTGGACAAGTTATTAACTCTATTTGGTTTTAACACTTTCAATAATCAGCAGAGAGCAAGCCATCCAATGCAGCTGCCGAACTCCGATAAAGATTCGGTGCTAAGATAAGTGATTTAATGTTCCTTTGTTCTACAAGATATCATATGAACTTGAGACATGGATAAATGTCTATCTCATGGATCAAGATTATGTTTCCCGATTTCCGATATGTGTTGAATTCATCAGACTACTCAATTGAACACATCAATTCTAGTCAGGGTTTGGCCAAACACTTAATGTTAACACCAAATCATCGAGGGGCCCATGGATATCGCTTCTCCTGTTTAGGCAGAAGGAACAAATAAACTTTGACTACACAGTTCATTTCTACTCATCATATTATACATGGACATACCCTGTATAGCTGCCAGTTACGGTCAGCGTTGGAGCACACCAAAGCATAACAGAATTATAGAGCAAAACTCTATGTATCTCCGTTTGAAGAACATAAAATATTATCATCTCAAAATTACTCTAACTTAATCCACGAAGTAAACTTTTGAGTGCGGGTTGTTCCAATACCCAAATCACTATTAGGTACTCATGAGTGTTAGTTGCATTCTCTATGCTTCTAACACTCCATGACAGTCTTGAATCACTACTTACTTCCAGGAGTATGACTGACTGTGGAGGTTTAAGTAAATTAATACTCAGGAAGTTGGTTCTAAACATGCAAAACGAAAACACGATAATAAATTAAATTTATATGGACGCAATCCAGCATATATTATAATCTCCATATAATAATCTCCAAATCAAATACAATTTATTACGTTTTCAATACATCAAACTAACGACTAAAACATTCAAGGTATATTGATAATTCTAACACCTATGGCTTCAGTATCATACTCATGTTTGGGTCGAGTTAACGCTTTCGTGAAAGGATCCGCCGGATTCTCTTCAGTCGGCACTCTACTCACCACACTTAAAGCAAATGAGACATCACGTCTAGTACATGTCATGGCATACATGATCGATCCTATAGCAGATGCATATGGAATTCGACTCATTCTGTCCAGTTCTTTACTAGTGCTGGGACATTGATCTTTACTCAATCTTATGCCATGTTGCATGGGCAAATACCCTTTCTTGGATTCACTCATATTGAATTTCTTCAATATCTTATCCAAGTATGTACTTTGACTAAGTCCAATTAAACGTTTGGTTCTATCTCGATAAATTCTTATTCCAAGTATGTATGCTGCATTTCCCAAATCTTTCATAGCGAAACATTTTCCGAGCCAGACCTTTACATCTTGCAACATCGGAATATCGTTTCCTATGAGTAGTATGTCATCAACATACAAGACTAGAAATACAACATTACTCCCACTAGCCTTAACATATACGCAGGACTCATCTTCGCTTCGAGAAAATCCAAACTCCTTGACCTTTTCATGAAAACAAAGATTCCAGCTACGAGACGCTTGTTTAAGTCCATAAATGGATCTTTCAAGCTTACACACCTTATTTGGATACTCGGTATGTACAAAACCTTCAGGTTGTGCCATATACACATCCTCATCAAGTTTTCCATTGAGGAAAGCGGTTTTACATCCATTTGCCATATTTCATAGTCATGAAATGCTGCTATGGCAAGTAATATCCTGATAGACTTAATCTTTGTTACTGGTGAGAAGGTTTCATCATAATCAATCCCTTGAGTTTGAGTGTAACCTTTAGCAACCAGTATAGCCTTGAATGTGTGCACATTCCCATCCATGTCGGTCTTCTTTTTGAAGATCCATTTACACCCAACTGTCTTGCGACCTGGTGCATGATCAACCAATTTCCAAACTTGGTTATCGTACATAGATTGAATCTCGCTCTCCATGGCCTCTTTCCACTTGGCAGCCTCAGGGCCTGCCATCGCTTCCTTGTAGTTGGATGGCTCATCCGCACTATCAAATGTTTTATCATTGACTAGTGTATCTCCTTCCTTTGTAATATGAAAACCATAATAAAAATCAGGAGATTGATTAGCTCTACTATCTCTACTAGTTCTGCGAAGAGGTGGTGGAGGTATGTCAGTTTCCTCAACAGGTGGTTCAACCTCATGTTGAGGGCTAGTGTCAACTATAGGTTCATCATTGGTTGTTTCTTGAATTTCTTCAAGATCAATACTGCTCCCACTATCCTCTTTGGAAATGAGCTCCCTTTCTTGGAAGACTCCCCTTCTAGCCACAAACACTTTGTTCTCAGAAGGTTTGTAAAATATATATCCAAAGGATTTGTAGGGATAACCAATGAACCGACACTTCTCTTCTCTAGGTTCTAGCTTGTCGTTAGTTTCGCGCCGAACGAAGATTTCACAACCCCAAACCTTTATATGTGCTAACGAGGGACGAGTCCCAGTCCACACTTCAGAGGTGTCTTTGCAACCTTCTTAGTTGGAACGAGGTTTAAGATATGAGCCGCAGTTTCTAAGGCATAGCCCCAGAACGATATTGGAAGTGTAGCACGACTCATCATGGTCCGAACCATATCAAGTAGCGTTCGATTTCTTCTCTCAGCAACACCATTGAGTTGTGGTGTTCTGGGAGGAGATAATTGCGGAACTATTCCACAATCCCTTAGATAGTCGTAGAATTCATGACTCAAGTATTCTCCACCCCTTTCGGACCGGAGCATCTTGATCTTCTTGCCCAGTTGGTTTTCTACTTCGTTTTTGAATCCTTTGAACACTTCAAAGGTGTCCGACTTGTTTTTCATCAAATAGATAAATCCATATCTACTGAAATCGTCAGTAAAGGTAACAAAGTATCTCTCACCGTTTCTCGTGGCAGATCTGAACGGTCCACATACATCTGTGTGGATTAGGTCCAACAGATCCTTGCCCCTTTCCATTTTTTCTTTGAAAGGTGCTTTTGTCATCTTGCCAAGTAAGCAAGACTCGCATTCTCCATCCGACTTTAAGCCAAATGGTTCCAAGATTCCATCCGATTGGAGCTTGGCGATGCGTTTCTTGTTTATGTGGCCAAGACGATGATGCCATAACAACGATTTATCCAATTCACTATTGGAGGAACCAATATTTAGAGTTAAGTTATTATTATTTCTACCAACACAAATCACACTTTCATACACATCATTCCAAGGAGAGGCTTTAAAATAAAAACAACCATGTTTATAAACCAAAATGCAACCATTATTATTATCAAATTGAAATTCAAAACCATCCTTGTACAATGCATGAAAAGAAATAATGTTTCGAGCCATTTCTGGCGAGTAGCAACAATCTAATAACTTTATTGAAAAAACCACTACTAAGTATGAGCTCAAAATCTCCAATCTTGGTAACAGCAGCAGTCATCCTGTTTCCCATGATCAGATTCAGCTCCCTATGCTTCAACGTTCTACTTCCCTTTAGTCCCTGGAAATTAGAGCAAATGTGAGTACCACATCCCGTATCAAGGACCAAAGAGTTAGAAATCGAAGTACTATGGAGTTCAATTGTAAAAACACCTGAGGTGCCACACCCTTTGACCTTGTTCATTTTCAAGTCCTCCAGATATTTTGGGCAACTTCTCTTCCAATGGCCCCTTTCTTGACAGTAAAAGCATATGGCCTCTTTAGGGTCACTTATGGGTGGTATGTCAGAAGAATCGGTTTTTCTCTTAAGGCCTTTGTTGCGAGGAACAACTTTAGCCTTTCCCTTCCCTTTGGGATGAGAAACTTTCTTCTTCTTACAGCCACCTTCCCTAATGGCCAGGACGGGAGCAGTTGAGTGAGCAATTTGGGTCTTACCCATACTTGCTTCAGCAGATCTCAACATGCCATGAAGTTCCATCAAGGTCTTGTCCATATTGTTCATATTGAAGTTCACTATGAACTGTTTATATGCCCCACTAAGAGAGTTTAGCACCATATCAATGGCAAGCTCTCTTGGGAAATCGACACCTAGATTGCCTAACCTGTCAATGTACGCTTTCATCTTTTGTACATGCGCACATACAGGGGCACCGTCCTGTTGCTTACATTCCATAAGCGATTTTACGACTTGGAACCTTTCTTGCCTCGCTTGCTCCTGAAACATTTCACGAAGTTGCTCATTTAGTTCAAACGCCCCCATGTTCTCGAAACTCTTTTGAAGTTCCGGGGACATGGACGCCAACATGAGACACACGACTTTTGTGGATTCCGCGAATTGCTTATTGTATTCAGTTACTGCTTCAGGGCTTGCATCATCATTAAGTATAGGAAGATCCTCGTCGAGCAAATACTCTTTGTCTTCGTACCTCAAGGCAATTCTCAAGGCACGAATCCAATCCAAGTAATTTGGCCCAGTCAGCTTATCTTTACTTAGGATAGAGAGTAACGTAAGGTTGGATGTTGAGTGAGTAGGAGGAGGAGGAATATTTTCAGCCATCTGTAGATATAGTTTTATTTTAGTTAGTTTGAAATTTAACCTTTAAAAACAATTATCCAAAATTATTTAACAAGGTTAGGATCCATATTTTACTCTATGATGTGAAAAGGGATGCCGTAATCACATCATAAAGTTATTTAGGTAAACAAATGCTATTTGTTAATTTCATTCACTATGAAACTACTAGTTCTTTTGAGATTCACCGACTTATGTCAATGGCATGTTAATCTCGACTATGCTTATCTTCTATTTGTGACTGGGATGCCGAGGATCACAAACTAGATAGTGAATCGACCATGCAAGAACACATGGACCCCTCAGCTCAAGTACGGTTGAGAATCACGAGCGCCACATCATTTTCGACTATAGTTTCACATTAACGTGCCGGCAAACCGCACACGCTCCGTTAACAAACTATAAGAATATGTGTGTTCTTTTCATGGGTAGCATAAGACTTTCACATTTCTTAGTATATCTAAAACTGGATTTTGTTTTTATACTTCATAGTTAATACTTTTAACTTGTCACATTGACCTATCAAACCTTTTCGGTAATTCCACTAGTCCACACAAGAGGCGGTGAGTATGGTAACGCAGGGCGTTTTAAAAACCATTGACTCATTCGGCAACCATATTATAGGTAACCTCTTTAAACCCCCTTGAGTGCTTATAGTGAGTACGCCTAGTCTCGGTTTGACTATCAATGTATAATTTAATTTTATATATATAATTAAGGTCTAATATATATATAAATAAATTGAATGGAATTTTAAACAATTTAAAATTATGATTATCTAATTAATTCTAATTAACCATGTGAGGGCACATTTAATAATTAATATAATCGTTTTCATATAAATCAATCGAATGAAATTTTAAACAATTTAAAATTATGATTATCTAATTAATTCTGATTAACCATGTGAGGGCACATTTAATAATTAATATAATCGTTTCCATAATTAATTCCAATTAAACATGTGAGGACACATGCTAATAATTAATGTAAATATTTATATTCACTATATATAAATAATGTTAATGTTTATCTTACAATATTATTCAACTTAAATATATTTATATAAGATAAGATTGAATGGAATTTTAAACAATTTAAAATTATGATTATCTAATTAATTCCAATTAACCATGTGAGGGCACATTTAATAATTAATATAATCGTTTCCATAATTAATTTCAATTAAACATGTGAGAACACATGCTAATAATTAATGTAAATATTTGACATACAATTTATATTCACTATATAAATAATGTTAATGTTTATCTTACAATCTTATTCAACCTAAATATATTTATATAAGATAAGATAATATGTAAGATTATCTATTCAATATTTGCCAAAATTGTTTACTGTTGTGTTTTAGGCAAGTTAGGAAACTAGCCAAAACCAATTAGGGTATAACATTGCATAAAAAAACGACTACCCTATACCCTTTAGGGATTTCGATAAAGCTTAATCGCTAATAATACAAACTTTTTATGCAAGTAAAAATTAGTTTCCAAAAATTATGTTTTGAGGTTATGACCATGAAACCCTAACTTAGGGATTAAGCAATCCAATGGCCACAAAAAATTGAAATCGATTTTGTAGCCTCAAAACCCTAAATTTCGAAAACCCTAATCCAACATAAACAGTTTTGCAAATCAAATTGAAACACTTTTGAGATAATATCTAAGAACAATGGCTCTGATACCACTGTAAGGTTTTGAGTAAACATACAACCACATGATATAGGCAACAAAAGCATATTTTAATTTTTATCATCAATGGTTATACAAACTATCAACCTATATGAATACATGCGTTCTAGATAATTAACTACAAAAGATTGAATCAAGAACACTTACTTGTTTATTGCGATTGTCAAAAACCACAATGATGAATCAAGCCTTTGATCTCGCTTCTTGGATGTCAAGGACCAATAGTATGAATCCCTCTAGTGGCTCACACTTAAGAACACCAAAATACCAACAACAAGAAGATGCTTAATAACTAAACCCTAAATTAGGGTTTACGATTTTGGGAGAGGGAGAAGGGAGATCGACGGCTCCAAGAGAGATTGAAAAAAAAACTCATTAGGGTTTAACCCCTAGCAGTTTATTTATAACCCTCTATTTTACACTTAGCCCCCTTGAACCGATAAGCTTGTTAAAACTATTTTAACCAATCAGTCCCTGCACTTTATATAATTAATCTAATTAATTATATTGCAACTTATCATCAATTGAACTAATTGCTTTAACTCCCTTTAATTATTCTGATTGTTTATTTTGGGTCTTAAGGGCAACCCATAAGAACCCTGCTATTATTAGAAATATTATCAATAGTTAATGACTCTGGACACTATATCCAACAATAACCACATGGGAGGAGGCATATCAGAGCCGACTCAACAGTCGAGTTTAGCTGGGGGGGTCACCTCATAAGACTCATACTTGAACCTATTGTGTATTTGATCAAAGTCGTTTTGCCCCCATTACCAAATGAGTTACACTCTTGAGATTGTCGAGAACAACAACGACTATATTTTTTCAAGCCGAAAATAATATTTTTTGAATACCAAAAACCTATATAGGGGTGATTTATTTTGCAACCCATTAAAAAGTTACAACCCGTGCAACCCTCATCCAAACCATTCATTTAAAACAACTTATGCTTATTTTTAAAAGTGCTTATCAACTTATGTCATGATAAAAAGGAGTTGGGGGTAAAAATGTAATTTGAACAAATAAGTTATAAACACTTTCAAATAAGTTAAAATGGATTAACTTATCAAAAACAACTTATTTGCGGTGGAGAAAAGTCATAAACACTTTTCTTTTTTTTCAATCCAAACACTAAAAATGGCTTATTTGCGATGAGGAAAAACAATAAGCAAATAAGTCAAAAAAATAAGCAATCCCAAACACCCCCTTAGCCTCATTCATCATAGACACTTGATTGATAACTGAATTGCATCAATGATTACTAGTTTCATGCAATAATCTTACATGCAATGCATAATATTTCATTAAATGCATACTTATTCATGAAAGTATCACCTTCATCCATACATCGCATGAACCGTTATGTGCATTGACATATTTTGTAGAAATTCAACGAAATTCGACGAAATCAGGTAAATTCATTTAGAGAATCAATGAAAATCCAAATGCAATGGACGGTTTAGATGAAGGTTGCACGGGTTGTAACTTTTTACTGGGTTGCAAAATAACCGCGCCCTAAATAAAAGCAAGACAATTTTATATTATTGAGTGCAACACAAGACAAAATATATTATATTTAGAAATACCCAAAATAAAAGCAAGACAAAATTTTATATTATTGAGTACAACACAAGACACGTTTTTGACATTTACTATGGCTTTTATTTCATGTCACATGATTTCGTTAACATGTCTTATGAGACAAAGGTACAAACAAATTGACCACAAGGACGCACACTTTACCATGTCTCATATGTTTTTTCAAATCAATTTATTTAAATCAATATTAACTTAAGTTCTTATATTATATTATATTTTTATTGAATTAAACTGATAAAATTTAAAATTCTAATTACAATAAAAGATGGTTAAACGGATCAAAATCGCTCCAAAGCAGGACAAAACTAAAGCCCCTCCTCTTTCCCAACGACAAAAAAGGAATTGTAAGATGCAGTATAAAGAGAGGGGCGAGAAGGAAATACAACAACCCCTAAGGAAACTAACACACACAACGACGAGAAATTAAGGTTGTGAAAGCAGCACCCAAGGCCGAAAATACAAACCCGACGCAGAGGTAAAACCACTAAAACGAGCAATAATTAAAAAGTCAAAAGATCTGGTTTATCAACCCACAACCCCCCACTGTATAGGTTCCCTTCTTAGTCTTCTTGAAACCCAATCACTCGAATATGCATTACCGCGAACAAAAGCCCAACAGACGGACACTTTTTTTTTTCTAAAGACAATTAGTGTAGTCATGAATTTTATTTTCTCAATCGGTGTACAAATGTTAAATATTTATTCTATTTTGTATCAATTTTACCTCATATATGAGTTTCAGCCTACATAATTTAGAGTTCATTATGATATGACTTTCTCTTTTATAATGAATGATTCCAATACTACTTGACAACTTAACATGCTATCAATATATATAGTATTTACCAATTACTAATTAAAACATAAAAATAATTGAACAACTAATAAAGTAACTCTTAAAATAATAATAATAATAATAATAATAATAATAATAATAATAACTATAAATAATAGAAACCTAAAACAAAAGTCATTTTAGTTTGTGTTTACAGAAATAGATAACCCATGTGACACACCCCATTTTATTGCCTCTAGTTGTGTGCACCTTATAATGAGATTAATGGCAATTTATTAGGACTTAGTGTCAGAAGTGTCAAATTTAAAATTCAAATTTACAACTTGTTAATTAAAATACCTAAAATTTATTGATTATATTAAAAATAAAAATATTTATCCATAACATATGGTTTTTTAATCAAATAATAGTCATTGATTTATGTTGATTTCATAATAAAGATGTAAAAATGTAAATTTGATGTTAATGCATGTAAACAAAAATCAGTAAGGAGTTCAATTAGGATTTTAAAAAGGATAAAATGCATAAAAAATACAGTCAAATATATTTTAGTTTATGTTTAGTTGTATGAAGATTTTTTTCTAGTCGATGAGATAAAGTTTCAAAGTTTTCTATTTTGTACGTATTTTGATCGGTGATTTTATGATTTTGTAACATTCAATGATATTACATATCTGCTTACAAAAGATTTTTTTTATTGAGATTTTTTTTTACATTAAATAAGCTTAAAACAAAATTGGTTAGAGCATCTTCAACAAGTTTTCTATAATTTTTCTAAAATAGATAATCAAATGTTAAAATTTCTAAAAATAGTTACATTCATCTCCAACAGTTTTGCTATTTTAGAGGATTTAACACAAATTATATTAATATAATATTATCTTATTTATATTTCCAATACACTTTAAAAGAAAAACTTAATATAAAATGATAAAAGATTTATGTTATTGGTGGGTTGAATAAAATAATTATTTTTCTCTCATATTTAGAGAATTATAGAGAGTTTTCTATATTTAGATATTTTTTCATGAATCTCTATTTTAGCAAACAAGATAGTAATGCTGTTGGAGAAGAATAACAAACAAAAACTCATTTTTTTTCTTTCTATTTTAGCAATGCTGTTGGAGATGCTCTTATATTTTGTCCAATTAAAAAAAGCATCCAATGAATGTGGCATTTTTTCTTTTTTTTAACAGTTGTCAATTTGCTTTATTAATGGTGTTATTATTAAATTTAGTAATTTATTGTATTTTAATGTAGGTGTAACTATGTGGGGTTGGTATAAAAATCAACTAATTTACATACCCAAGAAAATATTGGGGAGACCTTTTCTTTGTGATTAGGTGTTTTGTGGTTTGGTTACTGAATATTAAAAAAGGGTTGAGTTATTTATAAGTAAAACTTAATATTTTTATCTGTTTGATGTTTTTAATGTATATATTTTTGGGTTTATTATGATCAATTATAATTTGTCTTTTGGTCTGGTCCTTTGGATATTATAAAAAGTGTGAGATCAAGATATCATGCTTGATGATTTCCAGTTATGATCATTTGGGTTTCTTATATGCATGATTTCGTTTGTGGTAATTTGTTATAATCTAAAGACCGTTTATTTGGATAGGCGAATGATCGTCTGAGAAGTTGAGGTTGACGTGAAAAATGTCTAAAGTGGATCTGAACCATTGATCACTTTTATTCAAATTTCTTCCCATGAATTGCGTCTTAAAAGAGAATTGATCTGATGCATCTCGGTGTATCTCATCCTCATGTGCGTCTATTTCTCATCCAACGGTTGATAACCACTTGTCACGCTTCTCATTTCTCACCGAAATCCAACCCTATCTGGATAGGCAAAGGATCATGTGAGAAGTTGAGGTTAACGTGGAAAGTGGATCTGAACCGTTGATCACTTTCAATCAAATTCCCTTCCATGAACTGCGTCTTAGAAGAGAATTGACCTGGTTGATAATCACTTCTCATGCTTCTCATGTGCGTCTCATCCTCATGTGCGTCTATTTGTCATCCAATGGTTGATAATCACTTCTCACGCTTCTCATGTTAACCTCAATTTCTCACTGGAACCTACCCTGTTTGGATATAGGTGTAAGATGGTTTTCATATATATTTTTATGACTCTTTGATGTAGTTTTTTGGGTTTCATACAAATACGAGCCTACAAGTGAAATCAATAGTTTCATACAAGCACGAGGTTTGATATTCAGATCGTTTCTTACATCTTTTAAAAGTGATATCAGATTTATACAATTCTTAGGCCTTTATCTTTATGACGTCAAACAGTTATTTTTTAGGTTTTATGCAAATATAAGTCACGTATTCATATTTAGTGATTATCTATGTTCCGTACAAGTCTAGAAACCGCACGCCTTGTGGTAGTTGTTATCTAAATTTCACACAATTTATAATATGAGGACTTTCAAGTCATCTAATTTTTGTACCGAAATAGAATAAATTAAAATAAAGTAATTTTGAAAAAAAATGAATCGTTGAGTTTTAACTCCATACACCATCTATCTGCTTCTTAAATACATTATTTACCTTTTTTATAATGGTCGTAAAACTATACCATAAAAACTCCATAAACACCCCTAGGCCTGTGCAACGGTCGGGTCGGGCCCAAAAAGGCCGAACCCGATCGGGTTTCGGGTGGAAGGTTCAGGACCCGAACCCCGTCCAAAGTTATATTCGGGTGTCGGGTTTCGGGTCATTCGGGTAGCATGGTCGGGTCCAGCGGGTTGGGCCTGATCCCCAAGCCCAATTGTCGAGCCCAGTTTTTGGTTTTTTTGTTGTTTTCAGCCCAGTTTTTTTGGTTTTTTTTTTGTGTTTTTAGACCCTGTTTTTGGTAAGCAATAATACAATATACAACTACAAATCTACAAGTCTACAATATAACTTAAAGTTAAAAGTTAAACTACATAACTAATTAACTAAGTACAAAGCACAAAACTCTAAAATCTAATCAAACAAAATAACAAATGTGTCCCTATTAACCGTCCATCTCGACGGTATTTTAAACATCGGACCATGCTTCTTGCACCCATTGTCTCCACCCCCTACCCTCTACAAACTTAAATGGAAGTTCGTCCATGATGATCATTTTAGCTGTTGTTTTCCTAACTCTCTCTTGATTAAAAACCCAGTTAGTCAAGACACTTTCATCCTCAGAGTTTGAAGCGAATGCTAACATTGTTTGTCTAGTCTCTCTAGACTGAGGGTTTTTTTAGGCATGCTAGGGAATGGTTTCTTAAAGAGGATGTGCCGTGCTTTTTGGGGTCGGTCGCATATATTTTAGGGCAATATTTACATTTTGCTTGCACCAAATTACCCCCCTCATCTAGAATGCTCTCAAAGTGATCCCATACAACCGACCGTTTTTCTACAGCTTTTCTCTTCTTTGTTTCAGGCGGTGGTGGTGCACTACTATCTTCCATTGACATGTCAATCTAAATATTCCAATAAAACCCAAGTAGCAATATGTTAATGTAAACATTAAAGTTTACCGTAAACACATAATAGGATTAAACATTAAACAAATTAACAAAGTAAACATTAATATTAAAGTATGTTCAATAATCTAAATAGATTATAGATACCATGTTACTCTTTGATTTCACTTTTCTTCTGCATTTGAAATCTTTTGTGTTTAACTATTTATTTAGATGTCACCTATTTCCCATAATCATCGAACCATATTTCATAAAACCAACATCTTATCTGCTAGTGTTCATAGAATCTGAATCACTGTTAATTTTCCCAAAACAGAACACAAACAAACCCCTAATTTCAAACAGTTTCATGCCAACAACACAATTTCAAACTCGAAAAAACACAATCAAAGAGTTCGTTTGTAATCTAGGAAAAGAAATTGATAAATACTAATTAATGGATAAATAAGAAATAACCTTATCCTAATCTAATTAGGAAAACCTATGGAAACTTAAAGAAAATAAATCAAAGAAGTAGGATGAGACACGTGGGGTTTAAACGGTGAAAATAATGAAAGTCTTGTGCACGTGATCATGGCTGGCCGGAGGTGGCGCTAGTTTGGTGCTAGCCAACTAGCGCGAGGATGGGCGCCAACATACAAAACAGTAGCTGGCGCTACTTTAGTGCTACCCAGCTGGCGCCGTCGCTGGCGCCGGCGGCTGCCTTGCGTTCCCGCTTTCCTCTTCGTTGCTCGATCTGCCTCTCGATCTGGTGCTTTATGTTTGCTCTTTTTCCGACGCCCAATTCCGAGTCTCTTTTATGCTCGTTTACCTTTTCGAGTCCGTTTATTATTATTTATAAAACCCTTATTTATCTCTCGAATTCTCCTTGTATCAGAAAATGTGAAAGCTTATTATTTAAAAAAAATCTGAAAGTTTCAAGTTTGTTTACGAAAATGTAAAAACTTATTGGTTATGAACAAACCTTGCCGTTAAAAATGTATATATTGATAACTAAAATATATTGATTAATATTAAAAATAATAATCTATACTATATTATAAAATATTTGGTTCAAAGTCTTAACAGTAACTTTTAAAATATCATGTACTATTATTTAATGATAAATTACTTTTTTAACTTTACAAATAAATGATGCATTAAAACAATTTTTTAAAGTTAAATTCATAAAAATAATCAAATACATGATAAACATCTCATTTTAAATATAAAAAAATCTTAAATATAATTAGAATAATCATTAAATTTTAACAGAATATTTAATTATTTTTTATAAAACAATATTATATTATTAAATCTAAAATAAATTACATCATTTTAAAACTAAATTAAATTAAAATAAAAACTAAATTAAACAAATTTATAAAATAAAGATTATCACTTTCAAAACCACACAAAACGTCTTGTAAAACCGACAAAGACAAAAAACTAAAATAAACCATTAAAATCAAGATATATCATACTGTATTACACATATCGTATAAAAATAATTGACATGATTAACAATAATTCTAAATAATTAAAAATTAATATTATTGACAAAGGGATGGGATGACTTTGTCCAAATATACAGGTTCAGATGCCCCCACTAGCCTCAGCCACTAAGTGAGCCAAAAAATACCCTCACGTTCTTCCGTGTGAAGTCGATTGGAGTTGTCGATAAAAACAACTTTTGGCCCAAATAAAAAAAAGTTGCTGGAATAACACTTTTCACTATTTAAGGTGTTGGAAATGCTGTCGTATAATATGTCTATATATATATATATATATATATATATATATATATATATATATATAGAGAGAGAGAGAGAGAGAGAGAGAGAGAGAGAGAGAGAGGAAACCCTCTATCTCTGTTGGTGTAATTGAAGGAAGAAATGGCAGCTACCTCAGCTTCCAAATGGGTTTCTTCTCTACTCTTGACGACTTCATTACTATTATTATTTTTATGCATTGAGCTTACACAATGCAGTGTCATCTACGACAAGAAATCTCTCATCATCAATGGCCATAGAAGAATCCTCTTCTCTGGTTCTATTCATTATCCAAGAAGCACACCTGATGTAATCATTCTTCACAATTTCATCTTCTTTTTCACAAAAATTACGTACTTTTTATTTTATTTTTATACAAAAAATAAAAACCCAATTGAAATCTTGATGCAGATGTGGGAAGATCTCATTCAAAAAGCTAAAGATGGAGGATTAGATGTGATTGATACATATGTTTTTTGGAATGCCCATGAACCTACTCCTGGCAATGTACTTTTCTTTTTTACCTTTTTTTATTTATAAAAAATTAAAAAATCATTAACCACACTGGTTGTGCCATAGTGGTTAAGCTGGAATATCCCATCTACCCGGGGTTTGAAAGAATGCAATATTAATTTACATTTGTTAATATTATTGCTTGTTGTTGGAATTTGCAGTATAATTTTGAAGGAAGATATGATTTAGTTCGGTTTGTGAAGATGGTTCAGAAAGCTGGGATGTACATGCATCTTCGCATTGGACCATTTGTTTGTGCAGAGTGGAATTTTGGGTAATTTTTGTTATCAACAAACAATTGGATTTATGCAATTTTTGGTGATTTTGATGGTAATGATGTTGGATTTTTGATTTTTTTTAAAGAGGTTTTCCAGTTTGGTTGAAGTATGTTCCTGGAATCAGCTTCAGAACAGATAATGAACCTTTCAAGGTGTCTCTTTCTCTCTCCTCTTCCAAGAAATCCTATGTTTTATTGTAAAACTTGTGTCATAGGATTCCTTCTTTAAAAATGGGATCTTTTGGGATTTGGTGTTGGGTTTGTTTAGAAATTATTCAAAAACCCAACACTAAATCTCAAATTTTACACTGTAACCCAACATCAAGGAGCCGTTTACAAAAAGTTTATCCTGTTAAGTGTTTACCAAGTCATATTAGCTTACCGAATGAATATGGCAAGAACCAAGATTCTTACCCAGTAAGAGCGAAAGCAAGGACCGAGAGTCTTACCCTGTAAGTGAGTGCGACACTCTTACCACGGTTAGCGCTTACCGGCTAAATTGTTGCATACGATGCCATTTTGGTGGACTAAAATCTTACTCGGGAAGTAAGTGATAGTTTTGAATTTTACCGGTAAGCACTTACCCGGTTACCCGGGTAAGTAATTATGTAAACGCCCCTAAATCTTAAATTTTACACTGTTTCAGTTCAAACCCAACACCAATTCTTACGTCTTGTTGGAATAAAGCGAATAGTATCACTAAAAAGTCTGTTTTATCGTTCATTTTAACCAATTTGGGGAAGAACTTTTTTATTATGAAGTGGTCCTTCAAATTTTATATTTTTGTAGTTTTTAAATGATATTTGTTATAAAATTGTATTACAAATCATATTTATAATAATTTATGATATATTTTGTGTTTCAATTGTATCATGAATAATTTATTTTGGTTACAATTTTATTTATTATAATTTATTATAATTTACAAATAAAATAGATGTTCATATTTATTATAATTTATTATAACAAAAAAGTTTAAGAGTTGAATTTGTAAACTACTTGTTCCATTCTAAAATAAATGTTCGTAATGAAAAAAAACATGTATTTATAAATATGTATTTATTATACTTTTTAATTTACTAAATGACAAATTTTATCCTTAATAATAGACTGAGTAATGAATTTTTTCATCTAATCTAAGGGTTGAATCGGAAAGTATTACTTTTAATTTGGACAAAATAGAAATATGAACATCTATTTTGGGACGGAAAAAGTAATAAATATCATTGTATAATTGAAACTGTATGTAAATTAACAATAAATAATATATTTGGAATATTTTATTTGGTGTTAGAAATGGTGTAATGGGTTGGAGATGAATTACCGTTTATACCAAATTTTACACTTAACGCAAAAAACGATGCAAACGATTGGAAGATGATCCGAGTCTTGGAGAAACCCATACGATTATTGTCCAATAACCGGAATGCCATTGGGCTTGAGCCCGGGGATCGAAAGATTGTATATAAAGTCAAGATCAGTAAAGCCCAAAAGTTTTGATGCACCTAGAATTAGATGGTGTTTTTTTGGAAGGGTGTCTTAGGTTATGCTTAGACTAATCCTTTGGCAAATTATGATTGTAAGACATCAGCCCTGATTAAACCTCAGTGGCCACAATTGTTGTGTACGCCTGGATTAGAACTCTGGGCAGATGGGATATCCCACCACATCCCCTAGAGCCTTAATCAGTACGCCACAACCCTTGTGGTTGAATTAGATGGTGTTGTTGACATTGTTTATTGGTGATTAATAATGCAGATGGCAATGCAAAGCTTCACCACAAAAATAGTCCAAATGATGAAGAATGAAAAGTTGTTTGAGTCTCAAGGTGGCCCAATCATCCTCTCTCAGGTTACTTCTATTCACATCTATCTTTTACCAACTTTACTTGGTGGATTCCATCAAGAACCATCATAATAAAATCGGCTTTATAGAACGTTAAATATGTCTAAATGGCTTAATAAATTGCTTTATAAAACCTAAGGGGACGTTTGGTTCGCATAATTCCGAATTCGAAGGAATTGGAATGATCAATTCCATTGACCAAATTTCATTAAGGTGTTTGGCGTACCTATGAAATGGAATTGAATTCTATACACTTCATTCATGGAGTTGGTCATTCCATTACGATTGAGAAAAAATTCAATTTCATTCCATCCCATTTCAAAAAGACAAAATTATCCTCATCTTTCCTACTTGATTTACCCATACCTCCACCGACCACCACCGATCTGAACCACAATAGTTGGATTTCAGTTCCAAGTTTTTTAAAAAGGGTATTTTGGTCATTTACCAATATTTCATTCCAATTCCAAAGATACATTATGTGAACCAAACCGACAAATTCCAATTCTTTTAAACAAGTGGTCAAACCTGATAACATTTCATTCAAATTACTGAAAAGTCAAATTCATTTGACCGATTTGGCGATTTCATTCCATCCAAAAACATCCTGCAAACCAAACGCCCCCTAAGTTTATAATACTGGACAATTTTGTGTCATATGTAAAAGTATTATAAGTCTTATAAAGCAGTTACTAGGATATTTAGACATATTTGGCGTCTATAAAAAAGATTTTGTTGTAGTAAACCAATGAAAATGGGTATGGTTCTAACATGGGTTTGGTAAATGGGCCAGATAGAAAATGAATATGGGGCAGAAAGCAAGGCATTTGGTGCAGCTGGACAGGCTTACTTGACTTGGGCTGCCAAAATGGCTGTTGGTTTGGACACTGGTGTCCCTTGGGTTATGTGCAAGCAAGATGATGCTCCTGATCCTATTGTATGCACTTTTTCCTCTTTTAGCCAAACAAACTTCTGGTGTCAGGATACGTGCCAAAAATTCGTTTTTGGCATTATTTCCGACACCAGAAGTCTCATATATGAACGGCTTCTTCTGGGCCAAAGTCCATATCGGTATGATTGTTTTTGCTAACGATTTGTGTTTTGTTGGATCGTCACAGATAAATACTTGCAATGGGTTCTACTGTGATTATTTCTCCCCAAATAATAAAGAAACCAAACCTACCATGTGGACCGAGGCTTGGACCGGTTGGTAAGCATTGTAAATACAAAGAGAACCAGGGTCAAAATTGCGATAGAAATAAAAACAATAGAGTAAATTACATTTTTGTCCCTATGGTTTGTTGAAAATTGTTATTTTTGTCCTTGTATTTTGAAATTACGATTTTCATCCCTATGGTTTGCAATTCATTGTTAGTTTGGTCCTTATGACTTAAATTTTTTCCATCCCTATGATTTACAATTCATTGCTGTTTTTGTCCCCTATACTTAAAAGGTAAGGGTTATCTCCAAGGACAAAAATAACAATGAATTGCAAATCATGGGGACCAAAATCATAGTTTCAAAACCACGTGGATGAAAATCACAATTTTTAACAAACTAGAGAGACGAAAAATGTAATTTTCTTTTAAATAGCTTATTGAACACAATTTGAAATAGCTTATAAAAAAACTAGCTTATAAACTAACATATTATAGCTAACCAAACAGGGCTTATTCAATAAGCTCAAAAAAACAAGTTAGCTTATAAGCTTAACTTATGATTTCCAAACATGGCCTAAGTGTGATTTCGAAGCTTGTTTTTGACTTTAAAGTCAAAATCATGTTCATGCCTCCAAAAACCGTGGAATCTTGTTAATCGCTTGAAATCTATCGGTTATAGGTTCTCAGATTTTGGTGGGCCTCTTCCTCATCGACCCGTTCAAGATTTGGCCTTTGCCGTTGCCCGGTTCATTCAAAAGGGAGGCTCATTCACAAACTATTACATGGTTAGCATCTCTTGTTTTAGAGATTAAAATACAAAACCAAACAAAAGTTTGCCAATGAACTGATACTTTTCTTATCGTAAATAGTATCATGGAGGAACGAACTTCGGAAGGACAGCCGGAGGCCCGTTCATCACTACCAGCTACGATTATGATGCTCCTATAGATGAATATGGTAATAAAAAAATACACCCGTTGGTTTTAATTTTTTTTGAAGTATATAATATTCATATAGGACAAATACTTGAGCAAACTCCTCACATTTTGTGAGGTTTGAAACCTTGACCTCCTGGAATACCAGTAACCCAGGTACCGGTGGGCCAATGACCCTTTGGTTGGTTTCAATATTTACGGGCTAGAAGATGCTGAAAATGCTATTATTCTATATCTACAGGCTTGCTTAGGCAACCGAAATACAGTCACCTAACGGAGCTTCATAAAGCTATCAAATTAAGCGAGCGGGCGATTTTATCGGCTGATCCGGCTTTCATTGCGTTAGGAACCTATGAACAGGTTTGTAGAAACTTGTGCAATATCTTTTCATTCAGTCGGGATATTTAGCTCAATGACCTTCTACATAAGTTCGTTTGCAAACTATATATATAACCTTAAAATTAGATTTTAATTAAATCCATGACCTCCTGACCCGTTAAAATAAAAATTGGATTCATACTCATCATAAGGTCATAAACTTAATTAAAATCTCATTTAAGGTTATATACCTAAATATACCCAAAATGACCCCACAGGATATTTTCATAAAGGGCCGTGCAATGACTGTTTTAGGAATTGGGGGACTCGGAACTTTCTAGAAAGCGACAACCGGAGGGGTTTCTAGTATACATATTTAGTGTTCTAACGACTACGAGTCTTTGACATATTACAGGCGCACGTGTTTTCTTCGAAAGCCGGAGGTTGTGCTGCTTTTTTAGCGAATTACCATATCAACTCATCGGCAACAGTTAGTTTTAAAAACAAGAAGTACCATCTGCCACCATGGTCCATCAGCATTCTTCCCGATTGCAAAAATGTCGCCTTCAACACCGCGCAGGTTAGATCTGCAGATCTTTGCATTACAACAAAATGGGTCTTTTAGGACACACCTGGACCGAGGGCCTAATAAAATAGGGAAATTTACAGAAATAGCCATTTCAGTCGGACAAATTAACCTCTTAGCCATTTCTCTCCCAAAGTTTCCCGAAAGTCAATACATCCGCAAATAGCAACTTCTCAACTTGCAGAGGGGTTAAAAAAGTAATTTTTTTAACATGGTCGGCAAGTACAGGGACCAAATCTGTTAATTAGTCTTGGTCGGCAAGTAGTTTTTTCACAAGTTGAGGAAGTATTTGGACTAACTTACAGATTTGGTCCTTGTACTTGTGAACCATGTTCGGATTTTGTTTTTTACATTTTGACTCCTATGTAAGTTGAGGAGTTGCTACTTGCGGAGGTTGTAACTTTTAGAAGAGAAATGTCTAAGAGGTAAATGTATACAACTGAAATGGCTATTTTTGTTAATTTCTCAATTAAATACTTAGTGGGTCTTTTAAGTTTATACGAACCAACAAAATCTTATCTAAAGGCGTTACAATAACTTGTTACGACGAATTTAGGCGACCTAACAGGTTTTTATCTACAAAATTGGGCAACTTAATAGAAAATAAAAAGTAAATCGTCCTACTATAAAAAGTACTTCTCAAAAGTATCTTGTTAGCCTTCCATATATACTACATTTTTCAAAAGTATCATATGATAATGCTAATAAGACAGATTTACTTCTTGTGTCATGTTAGGTTGCTCAACTTCGTAGATAAAATTTGTCTGGTCATTTAACTTCTTCGTTCTAACAACTTATTGTAACGCCTTAGATAAGACGTCAGATTTTTGTTCCTATAAACTTAAATCCCATCAACCACACGCCCAAAGACGGTTCTGACCCTTTTTTCGGGATATTTCAGGTTGGAAAGACATCTCTAGCTCATATGTCACCAACAAATGTAAATAAGCTCTCATGGCAAACTTTCAGTGAAGACATTTCATCGGTTGATTCTGATTCAAAGATGACAGTTTCGGGTCTGTTGGATCAGTTGAGCGTAACTAGAGATACGAGCGACTATCTTTGGTATTCTACCAGGTGAAAAAAAAAACGATTTCTTGAGCATATTAGTTGTATATTCTGCATCATAAACTTGTACATTTTGCATTAGGATGTATACTTATGTTCTTGATCTTGGTTTTCTAGTGTTGTGGTAAACCCATCTGAATTCCACCGGGACAGCGTTCCTACTCTAACAGTCGAGTCCGAAGGTCACGCTTTACATGTTTTCATCAATGGCGAACTCTCAGGTACAACTCGGATAAGCACGTATGTACAACTCAATGAGCTAAGGTCATGCTTCTTGTTAGAGTCCCATATCGGCTAGATTTGGACCTTTCTACTTTAGTATATATATGTTGGGGGTCGGTTTAGAGGAAAACCTAAAAAAAAACGGAAAACTGAGAAACACCCTGGTAGCCCTTCATCAAGACGGTATGCACTTGTGCATCAGGGCCGTTATTGACATAATGTAGGCCCCGGGCGAGATGTAAAAATGGGCCATCGATAAGTACGATTTTTTTCTCTCAATATGTTGTCTTTTATCATCAGAAATAACATTGAGTTCAAGAAATATAAATAATTCATATAAAACTGTTTTCCCGAGAATTCCTAGACGCAAAATCAATCAATAGTTATTTCTAAATTAATATTATCTATCATGTCATTTTTACTATCATAAATTCGTTTCACCGTCAAACACATCATATGATATACCTTTAATATATACACCGACATCATTTTATATCACAATATTGACTATTCAGAGTAACACTATATGCAAATTAATATAAATTGGTTGGGTTTCCATATCACCTCATACTAATGTTTTCACCATTTTAAACTTTTAGGTTAATACATACTTTTAAGAACTATCAATCTTAGAACCAAAAGTCCATGTTGGTTATAACTTGAGATCTTATTCTTGTTGTAGATATAGGAGAATACTTAAATTATGCATTCAATATTAGGTAATAAGGAAGTCCATAATGTATGGAAAAACAAGGTTAGTTTTAAAATCCTAAATATAGATATATGGTGGATAGTCCCGTATGGTTGGTAATTTTTTCAAAAGGAATGAGATTTCTTAGTAAATAACAAGAAATCTACTATATTCTAATATAAATGTTTGAGCCCTTAATTTAATGTTAAATTCTTTTTGGGTACAATTAGAACTAAAAAAAATTGTGTCTTTCTTTATTGACTAATTTTTTTGAACTACTACTATATACTAAAAAAGTTTGGGCCCCAACTTTTTGTGTGTCTTTAATATAATGTTAAATTTTTTTGGGTCCTATTAGATACTAAAAAAATTGTCTCTTTTATTGACAATTTTTTCAACTAGTACTATTTATTATATAGTATATACTAAAAACATTTGGGCCCCTACTTTTTGTGGGCCGTTAATATAATGTTAAATTATATTTGTGTGCTGTTAGATACTAAACAAAATTTGTGCTCTTTTATTGACTAATTATTTTGAACTACTATATACTATATAATATATACTAAAAAAAATTGGGCCTCTACTTTTTGTGGGCCCTGAGCGTGCGCCCGGCCCGCCCTCCCCTGACACGGCCCTGTTGTGCATACAAGTAATTTGTAACATGTACACGTGCATATGCACAAATGCATAATGCACACATGCATAAAAACCAAAAAACATTCACATGTGCATACCGTCCAAATGAATGGCTACCCGGGTGTTCCCCAATTTTCCCTGTTTTTGAGGTTTTACCCTGAACCTCCCTCTGTATGTTGGAACCCCCTTCTCTAATGAACGACTCTTTAGGAGAGTAATCTGATGAGGTTTTACATATTTTCACATGGTATCAGAGCTAAGATCTGATGGGGTTTCACGTATTCTCATAGTTATAATGTTATTGACTTATTATTTGTATGTGAACTCATCAGGTTCGGTTTATGGAAATCAAGAAACTAGGAAAGTTAAGTTCACCGGAAAGGCCAATCTACATGCTGGAATGAACAAGATTTCGTTGCTTAGTGTGGCTATCGGATTACAAGTGAGTCGAGTCTTAAGTCCATTTTATCGTATTTGATTGATTTATACGAATCTAAATACGATGATTCTTTGTGACCGAAGAACAATGGGCCACATTTCGAGCTATGGAAGACAGGAGTTTTAGGACCCGTTGTGTTGGATGGGCTAGGTCATGGCTCATGGGACCTATCCCGACAGAAATGGTCGTACCAGGTGTGTTTCGCTTGAAAATTAGTCCGATTGACCTCAAAATTCCAACCATCATTCTTTTCTAGGACGAAGGTTTTAATCTTGTCTTTGTGTTCTTCCGATGTGTTTTTATAGGTTGGCCTGAAAGGCGAATCCAAGAACGTCGCATCACCAATGGGAGTTTCATCGGTAGATTGGACAGAATCGTCATTTGTACAAAAACACAGGCCCCTTACATGGTACAAGGTACGGTTTTTGTATGGTGTCATGAGTCCCCTTTACTTGATTCGTAAGGGTGTGTGCGGTATGCGAACCGGACTGTACTAGTTGTTTGTTTAGTGTTCGGTACTGTTAGAACATGACTAGACAAGTTGTTGTCTGTATAGTTTTTGTAAGTTGGTCCACAGGGACGGATCTATTAGGAGCTGAGTGGGCCCGTGCACCCGCTCCCTCAGTAATTGCAACAGAAATAAATTTAGGTGTCTGAAAGAACCCGTTTGATTTTGAGGGGTACTCTTAAATACTTTGAAATCAAATCTATAAGAGAAGTTAAATACGGGTAGGATGGTTGGATTACCACCTCACATGCAAGAAGTCACGGGTTTGAATCTTATTCTAAGCGAAAGTGTAATTTTTTTGGTTTTAGTTTTAAGGTCCAGGCCCGGCCCAAAGCGTTAACCGAGGCCTTACAATGTTATTTATGAAAATGTTAACAACAAAAATATAGTTAGAAGAATCGAACTCACGACCTCAAGAACATGGAATATTTTTATAATATATTTAAATTGGAGAAAATTGTTGGAACCAAATGTAATTTTCTTTTTAGAGATATTGAGTTTCCCTTCTATTTTGGAGAAATTAAGGAGATAATGTTGGAGGTGCCCTAAGGCCGAATCGACCGATATTCTCATCTTCTTGGTTTTTGTTGCACCTATTTTGATGAGCATCTCCAACGGGTTATCTATAATTTCTTTAAAATAGAGAACAAAAAGTTAAAATATCTAAAAAGACATACATTCAACTCCAACAGATTCTCTATTTTAGAGATTTTAACACAAATTGTATTATTACTAGAAGGGTACTCGCGCAATGCAACGCGATATATCTTGATTTTAATGTTTTGTTTTATTTTCTATCATTGTCGATTTTATAAAACGTAGTTTTGAGAAAACTATTATTTTTTTGTATAAATTTGTACAAAGAATGACGCTTTTTGAGGGGATCATGATTTGAGGATTTGGAAGGGGTTAGAGATAAGGATTAATTAGGTAATTAATGAGGATTAAAGAATGGAGCTTTTTTAGGGGTTTACGATTTGAGAATTTGTAGGGAGTTAGAGATAAGAACTAACTAAGTAATTAGCATTAAAAGCGGTACATAAAGCTTAATTGGTTGTTTTTAAGAGATTTCAAGTAATCAGCATTAAATAGCAGTACATAAGGCTTTATTGATTCTTTTTAAGAGTTTTTTTTTAAATGCTTTATAATATAGTATAGATAATATTCTTTAATTTATCATCTCAATACACTTTTATTTTTTTTATAAAAAAATGATAAACTTCAATCTCATTGGTGGGATTGAATAAAATAATCATTTCCCTCTCCCACCATCAGTTTTAGAGTATTTTCTAAACTTGGAATTTTTTTAAGTTTTCTCTTAGAAAACATTATAGAGAATCTGTTGGAGCAATATATATAACAAAATCTTCGGGGATGTTTGTTTACCTCTTAATAGTTCCATTAAGAGGCAACCTCTGAATCGTCCAGAGGTGAATCTTGTTTGGCAAAAAAAAAAGTCTGCCTCTTAATGGTTCTAAAACCCTTCCAATGATTTACCATCATGGGCCTCCCTTAACCATTCAGCACCCTTATTTCATTCTAAACAATTACCAAACACCCATATTTCATTTTAAACATATCATAAAAGCCTCTTAATCATCCTGACCACTTAATCATTCTGCACCAAACCATTCAGCAACTGTCAAATAGTCCCTTCATTTTTTCTATTTTAGAGAATCTGTTGGGGATGCTCTAATATCCTGTTCGAGTATAATGTTGCACCAAATATGAGACAATGGGTTTTTATTGTGTGTATGTGAGGTGCATTGACCGTGTGTACACCTGCAGGCTTATTTCAATGCACCAGAAGGGGCTGAGCCTTTGGCTATTGACATGAAAAAAATGGGAAAAGGTCAAGTATGGATCAATGGTGAAAGCATAGGAAGATATTGGACAAAACATGCAATAGGTAGTTGTACCGCCTGCAACTACGCTGGCACTTATCGGTCCGTCAAATGTCAAACTCGTTGCGGAAAACCTACTCAACGATGGTAAATTCTTCATCAATTACACAAATAACCTTCACCAATTAAGCTTCGTGCTTCTGTTTGTCACTATTCTTTTTTGAAGTATACAATTTTTGTATTACAAATCCTCGCGCACATTGATCACGCTAGGCTCTACTGGTAACCCGGATACTGATGGGCCAATGGCCTTTTTTGTCATGATTTTGTAGGTACCATGTCCCTCGATCTTGGTTGAAGCCGACCCAGAATTTGATAGTCGTGTTTGAGGAAATAGGTGGCGATGCATCCACGATTTCTCTTATGAGACGATCGACAAGTTGAGATGTGTATATAGAAGGAAATTATATACATTATATATTGCAAGTTTAAAGTTAATTACCATGTTCAAAGTCATTGTAATTCTTTTACAAGAAAGAACATTGTAATAGAAAAAAAAGTTACATAAAAAAAGTTATAAATATCTCAAGTTCACAACTAATGTCATGTGATAGCGACACAAGTGCGGGCGCGCATCGCACACACACGGTTAAAGTAAAATGATGTATAATGCTAACAAATATGTCGTATGTGATGCAACGGTGACAGTTTCATCTGTAGATTTATTTTCAATGCATTTTTATGATATTGTTTTTTCTTTTTATCGTTATTTTTTTTCAGTTTCATTGTTCATATTTCATACAGAGCCTCTTTCACCTAAATCGCGCTATTATAAACATTTTGATCAACTGACTACAAATAATAATGATAATAATAATAATATAATATATTTTGTCTGAATTATCATAACTTCATAAAAACAAATGTATGGGTGCGTTTGGTACATTGGGCAAGACAAAACAGAACAGAGATCAATGTCTCATGTTTGTTAGGACTTTTATGTGGAACAAACAGGGACAAAGTGGAACAAAGTAGAACATGCTTGTTCCACCCTACCCCATGGAACAAGCTGGAACAGACTTGTGTTTTACCAATATAACTTCAAAATAAAATTCAATTCTATTCTAAAACATCAAATACATGTTTTATTATATATTTTACTCATTCTTTAAATTTTATTTATTGTATTTTATCTAATGTTATATGTTTTGTTCTGTTCAGTTCTGTCTTCCAAACACTGAACAACTGTTATGTCCTGTCCCGTCTTGTCATGTTCTATCATGTCTGCGTACCAAACACACCCTATAAATTCAAGCTATACCATCTTAAAACTATCCAAATGATTGAAATCCTAGTGAGGTTCTGTCACGGCCATCGGGGATTAAACAAACATGGAAGTAACGCGGGCCACATTAAAGCATTCTTGAGTCATATGAGTATTTTTAGAACAATTTAAATGTTAAGCATATTAAGTTCCGAAAATATGCTCAATATTAGCATCATTTGAAAAATGTGCTTCAGAGCTCTTTTTCCAAGCTAAAATATTGCATCTCAAAATACATTCCTTCTAAAATAGAACACACATAGAACCTCCATTTAGTTAGAGTATGATTTTTTTCCCATTTACTCTCTTGTCAAATTTCTATATTTTTAATCTTGATGTTGCATGATAATTTGCAAAGGTGGAAGCATGGCTATTTTTTTGTTGGAGATGGTTTTTGATTAAAGGTAGAGAGAAGAGAGTATAAGAGTATTTCGACGTTGTTACAAAAAGGCCGTGAAAAGGTGTTACGAAGATATTACAAAGAGGTTCCAAAGATATACGATAAAGTTACACAGATCTTTAAGGCATCGTGCTATCATTAAAATGTTAGCGGACATGTTATGAATGTTAGAAAGATTTAATTCCTATTGAGTATCTCCAAATTGAGCTTGTGTCATCTTTTCAAATCCCATTGAAAACCTTAACAAATATAGCTACCCATAAATAGATACCATGTATGAACAACTTTAGTCCAATTGTGTATTTGCATTTTTGGCAATGTAAAATAAATGTTTGAGTAAATTACATAAATCGTCCCTGTGGTTTGGTCACTTTTTGGATATAGTCCCTATTTTGAAAAAAATTACACGGATCGTCCATGTGGTTCGACAAACCGCACGGAATTCGTCCCTCCCTCTAACGCCGTCTAAAATGGCACCGTTAATGTCTTTACGCGCCTAAATTAAGAGGGGTAAAATCGCCATTCCACTTTTGTCCTCTCATTTACGTATAACCAATGTAATTAAGCTTTGACCCTTCATTTCTTATGTTAATCCTTACAATCCAAACCCACCATCATCCATCATCTTCATCGTTTCTGTAAAACCCATTTTCTTCAACACATGTTTCTCTGTGAAAATCCAAGCAAGATTCTTCATTTGTTATGTTAATCCTTACCATAAGAACCCACCATCATCCATCATCTTCATCCTTCTGTGTAAAACCCATTTTGTTCAAGCATTAGTCTCTGTGAAAATCCAAGGAAGATTCTTCTTCTTCGTGCAAAATGGAGGGTCCTTTGTGGCAGATTCGAAGCATCCCATCAACCAACGAGTACGTTGACGTATATGGTATGTAATGCAGCTAACAGTTTATCATCCCTCCTTTTTAGTGTCATGCAGTGGTTAGTTGGATATGGTAATGATAAAATCATTTTTTTTCCACAGATTGCTACTCTATGTTGGTTATGTTCAAGATTCATCATGGAGGGTTTTTCACTAAGAAACCTGGTAGGAGTTATGTTGATGGTAAGTTAAGTTATGTTGATTTAGTTGATACGGATGTGTTCTCTGTACATGAGTTCGATGCCATGATGATGGAAATTGGCTATATACAACCAATCCCTACTTATTATCACTTTAGACTCCCTGGTTGGGACTTGGACTTTGGTCTAAGAGCCTTGGGAAATGATCAGGATGTGAGAAACATGTTGAAATATGTTCCTGAATGCAGAGTGTTTGAAATATACACTGAACAATGGAAAAGTAGGGTGGGTACTTATTTGGCTAGTCCTAGTGGTACTAATGTTGTTATAGAAGAGATTGATGTTAATCCTTCACCTGAGTTTAGTAGACTCAAGAAAAAGGTGCATGGAGGAGTTGGTAGCTCTTGCAGGAAGAGACTAATGCTTGAATGGCATGACAATAGTGATCAAGTCCAACAAAATGCCAATGAGATAGGTGATCAAGTCCACGTAAATGCCACTGAATTGGGTGATCAAGTCCACCTATATGCCACTGAATTGGGTGATAATCATGTCAATGTAATGGATCAAGTCCACCTAGATTTCACTGAATTGGATCCTAATCATGTCAATGTAATGGATTTCCAACACATTGGTCCTACTAATGATGTTTTGGATGATGACCAATTCAATGATTTGTTTGATAAACTTGAAACCCAAGGAATGTTTTCACATGAATTTAATGATTTGCGAGATTATGAATTTGACCCCAATAGAACTGAAAGAGCATATGCAAGTGATTAGGATAGTAATAATGTACAGAGTGATGACTGCAAGATTGATGACAGTGATTACATTGTGGATGAAGTGGACAAAGTAGACATAGACATCAGGGCCTTTGACATACACACAGATGTGGAAGCAGAGTGGATTGGTAGGAGGGAGTCACAAGTGGCTGGAGAAGGAAACAACATTGTTGTTGATGCATTGGATCATGATAATTTTGAAAGCAACACAGATGAGTCAGATTTGGAGATGGAAAGGAAAAGAAAGTTGAAACAAATTAGGATGGAAAGGGCTGAAAGTGAACAAACAGAAGGGGTTCCCAGTTTTTATGTTGGTAAGGTATTTGGTACCAAAGATGGCATTAAAAAAATGATCAAGATGCATGCAATATTAACTAGAAGGCAGATTCATGTAGTTAAGAATGATTCAGTGAGGCTAAGGGCTGTTTGTAAAGGCACCCTACCAGATTTGAGAAAAGAAACTGAATGTGGTCCAAGCTTAGGGAAAAAAGAATCAAACAGTGGGCCCTCATGTCCTTGGGTCCTACTGGTTTCCAAAGGTAAAAATGAAGTCAATTGGATGGTCAAAACATATGTGGAGACCCATAAATGTCTCCAAACAAGATCTGTGAAGGCGTGTACAACTTCTTTCCTATCCCAAAATCTAGTTGATACCCTAATTCACAATCCAGATATCCCTGTCAAGGCTATTCAAATGGATATGCAGAAAAAGTATGAGCAAAACTGTTCAAGGATGAAATCACATAGAGCAAAGGCAATGGCTTTGAATAAACTTCGTGGAGACTATGCTGAGCAGTACAAGAGTTTGAGGGACTACCTTCTTGAAGTTCAGAGAACAAATGTTGACACAACTGTCAAGTTAGAGGTTGAGGTGGACCCTAACCCATCAATTGAAACAAGAAGATTCAAGAGGGTGTACGTGTGTCTTGGGTCTTTGAAGAGGGGTTTCAAGGCTGGCATGAGAGATTTTTTAGGGTTGGATGGAGCCTTCATGAAAGGTCCTTTTCCTGGACAGATTCTCACAGCTGTTGGAATTGATTCCAACAATGGCACATACCCCCTTGCATACGCCATTGTTGAGGCAGAAAACGCAGATTCATGGACCTGGTTTTTAAGTTGCTTAGGAGATGATCTAGATCTGGCAAGAAATTCCAATTTCACATTCATTACTGACAGACAAAAGGTACTTTTCTATTCTATACATCTCTTAGTTATTATATTAGTATATTTGTTTTAGTCTTAAATATATATGTTTGTGTGACTTGTAGGGAATAGTACCTGCAATTGCACAGGTATTCCCTTGTGTAGAACACAGGTTTTGCCTAAGGCACATCCATGAAAATATGAAGAAGACTTGGAAAGGTAAACTGTACAAGGATTTGTTGTGGAAGTGTGCCTCAACAACTACTGTCCAGGAGTTTGGTCGTGAGATGGAGCATCTAAAGTTGGTGAATGAACAAACATTTAATTGGTTGAAGCTGATACCCCCTCATCATTGGGCCATGTCTCATTTTACAGGTACTTGGGCTTATTTAAGTTGGTTACTTAACACATGTTGCTTACAATTGGTTAATTAACACATGTTATTTAAGATATGTTGCTTAATTAACACATGTTACTTACAGGAAGAAGTCATACAGATGTGTTGCTAAACAACATCTGTGAGGTATTCAACAAACAATTAGTAGAAGGAAGGGACAAACCCATTATCACCTGCTTGGAGTATATTAGGCAATACATCATGAAGAGAATAGCAAAAGTGCAGACCCTAATTGACAAAGCACAGGGTGTAACATCCCTTAATCCCAACATACAAGTTCCATATAATTTATCACAAAATAACATATCATAATCCAAATATGGTCCCTTAAATTCTACAATTAAGTCTTTCAGTACAAACTTTTTCGAATAAAGTAAAATACATAACATCTACTAATTATAACTGGAATCTTCATAATCATTCAACATCCACAAAAGCTAACATGATAAATCCTATCATTGTCTCTTGTTTGCTCCATGACCTGGAATACATATTTTAAAACAAAAATGAGGGTTAGACCTTGAGGTCTAGTGAGAAAAATCCCCGTTAGTTAAAGAAAACTTTTGCACAAAGTCATTCATATACTTCACATAAGAATACCAATTATGACTCATGTAATCTTTCCATCTCTTTCTCCTTTCTTTTCCTTGGCCATATTAATTGGTAGCAAGCCAATTAATTAATTTACTCCGCTGTACTAAATACAGCCAACACCACTGTCCCTTTGTACAACCAACTTTCACCGGTCCTAAGCCCGGCCAACTAGTACTCATACAATGCAATATTCATATAAACATTATATGCACCATATTACATTTAATCACATATATGTATTCCATTTGAAAACATTTCAAATAAAAACTCACCTCGTGTGTTTATCACAAAAACTCTTCCAAGATAATTCACGTGTGTCGATCCCTCACAGAATCTGAAATCAGATAAAATACCAAATATTTCCTTTAATATTTTAAACTTACAAAATTCCCAACTGAAATCGCAATGAACAGTACCAAATCGCAATCTCCTATTGCGATTCCACCCTGAAGTCGCAACCCCCTTATTGCGATTTCACCCCGAAGTCGCAACCCCTTATTGCGATTCCACCTTGGAGTCGCAACCCACTATTGCGATTCCACCTTGGAGTCGCAACCCACTATTGCGATTCCACCTTGGAGTCGCAACCAACTACTGCGATCCCACACTCGAATCGCAATCTACTACTGCGATTTCAAGCCAAGTCGCAAACGACCATTGCGACTTCATACCCAAGTCGCAACCAACCATTGCGACTCCGATGAATGTCGCAGTCGTCCATTGCGACTTCGATGAATATTAACCTACTGCGACCTCGATGAATACTAGCCTACTGCGACTTCGATGAAAGTCTCAGTCTACTGTTTCATCCTAAAACCTAGATTTTTTGCAGTTTTATTCTATGTATGTTTATATAACTTTGCAGATATGTTTTATACTACCATTAGAACACTATTCCAAACCCATAATTCATATACCTTCTAAAAATAACATAACCCACTTCTAAAGTTCATGTAAAACCTATTATACATAAAAAGAAGAATTAGGATAGATTGTTACCTTGATTTCTTCAGTTGTTATAAGCAATTCCAGCAGAAAATCTACAACTTTCCTTCTTCTTTCTTAGTTTTTCCTTCCTCTCTCTCTTCTCTCTCTTTTCACGAAACACACACACACACTAGGATAATTGTGTTTTTGCTAATAATAATAATAATAATAAGACATCATTTCCCATTTGACTATACACAAGTCGGTTAAGAGAAAGGGTTTGGCAAAAGTGACTAAGCCACCCTAGACTTATCTTAATTGGCAACACTTATCCCTAAACTTCCATATTCAATATCAAAACTTACCCCTTAACTTCTAACTCCTTAAATACCCATAAAAACTTATAAAATTCATATTTTAAATTAAATAAAATACTTGGTTATTACAACACCCCCCCCCCCCCCCCCTTAAAAGAATTCCGTCCCGGAATTCAGTTAAGAGAAAAGATGAGGGTATTTGGCTCTCATTTCTAACTCTGACTCCCACGTAGCATCCTGACCTCTGTGATGTTTCCACTGGACCTTTACTTGTTTGATCTCCTTATTCCTTAATACTTTAACCTTGTGATCAACTATAGCTTCCGGTTCTTCCACGTAGTTCAGTTTTTCATCAACCTGGATATCCGGTAGAGAGACTGCCTGGTCTGGCGTGACTAAACATTTCCGAAAATTCGACACATGAAACGCGTTGTGAATCCTGCTCAATTCTAACGGAAGATCCAATTTGTATGCTACTTCACCAATTCTTTCTGTAATTTCAAATGGCCCAATATACCGCGGACTGAGTTTACCTTGCTTTCCAAAACGTATGACTCCTTTCCAAGGTGAAACTTTTAACATCACAAATTCCCCAACCTGAAATTCTAACGGTTTCCGACGTCGATCTGCATAACTTTTCTGTCTGTCTTGTGCCGTTTTCAATCTATCCCGGATCTGAGTAATCTTATCTGCTGTTAACTGTACTATTTCTGGCCCTGCTAACTGCTTTTCCCCCACTTCATTCCAACACAAAGGCGTTCGGCATTTCCTACCATACAATACTTCAAACGGTGCCGCCTGAATACTAGAATGATAACTGTTGTTGTAAGCGAACTCTATCAAAGGCAAATGTTTATCCCATGATCCTCCAAAATCAACTATACAAGCCCGGAGCATATCTTCTAAAGTCTGGATCGTTCTTTCACTCTGTCCATCAGTTTGTGGATGATATGCTGTACTCAACTTGATTTGTGTTCCCATCTCTTTTTGAAAGCTTCTCCAAAATCTAGAAGTAAAACGACTATCTCGATCGGAAATAATCGAGATTGGAATTCCACGTCGAGTTACTATTTCATTAATATACAACTTAGCTAAACGTTCCAAAGAATCGGTTTCTTTTATCGGCAAGAAATGAGCAGACTTTGTCAACCTATCCACAATCACCCAAATAGAATCGAATCCCTTTGAAGTTCTTGGTAACTTGGTAATGAAATCAGTTGTGATCTGATCCCATTTCCATACTGGAATATCTAAGCGTTGTAACTGACCAAACGGTTTCTGATGCTCAATCTTTACTTTCTTGCAGGTAATGCAGTCTTCCACATGCTTAGCAATACTTCTTTTCATCCCCGGCCACCAATAGAATTGTTTCAAATCTCTATACATTTTATTTGTACCTGGATGAATGGAGAATCGAGATTGATGAGCTTCTTGTAGTACACGATCACGTAATCCACCCAAACGAGGTACCCAAATCCTATTCCCCAAACACAACAATCCACGGTTATCTTTCCCAAGCAATGCTGATATCCCAACCAACCGTTCAGATTTCAAACTTTCTTCTTGATAAACATCTAATTGGCACTTCAGTAATTCGTCAAAAATGTTTGGAAGAAGTTCAGCTCTTAAAGATATCGCTTTTATCGTTCCACTTCTTTCTTGTCGGCTTAGTGCATCTGCCACCACATTCGCTTTTCCTGGGTGATAAAGGATTTCACAATCATAATCATTCACTAACTCTAGCCACCTTCTTTGCCTCATGTTCAGATCCTTCTGATCAAAAAGATGTTGGAGACTCTTATGGTCCGTAAAAATTTGGCACTTGGAACCATAAAGATAATGCCTCCAAATCTTCAAAGCGAAAACAACTGCTGCCAGTTCCATATCGTGGGTAGGATATTGCCTTTCATGATCCTTTAATTGACGAGAAGCATAGGCAATTACTTTTCCACGTTGCATGAGCACACATCCCAAACCTAACTTAGAAGCATCACTGTAGACCACAAAATCATCCGAACCTTCTGGCAATGCTAAAATCGGCGCGCTGCAGAGTTTCTCCTTTAATATCCTGAATGCCTCGTCCTGTTCTGCCTTCCATTCGAACTTCAGATTCTTCCGAGTCAGCTTCGTCAACGGTGTGGCAATACGAGAGAAATCTTTTATAAACTTTCGGTAGTAGCCGGCCAAACCCAGAAAACTTCGTACTTCTGTTGCTGTCTTTGGTGGTTCCCATTTTTCAACTGCTTCCACTTTCATCGGATCGACTTGTATACCCTTTTCAGAAACTATATGCCCCAAAAACTGAACTTCCCGCAACCAAAATTCACACTTTGAAAATTTCGCATACAACTTTTCTTTCTTCAATAATTCCAAAATCAAACGAAGATGTCGTGCATGATCCTCTTTGGATCGGGAATAAATAAGTATATCATCAATAAACACAATAACGAATTTATCAAGATACGGCTTACATACCCGATTCATTAAATCCATGAATGCAGCTGGAGCATTCGTCAAACCAAATGGCATTACTAGAAACTCATAGTGACCGTACCTGGTGCGAAAAGCAGTTTTCAATACGTCTTCTTCTTTGACTTTCAACTGATGATAACCGGATCTTAAATCAATCTTGGAGAAACAACAAGCTCCAACTAATTGATCGAAGAGGTCATCAATTCTAGGTAGAGGATACTTGTTTTTGATCGTACGCTTATTCAATTCTCTGTAGTCGATACACATTCTCATCGAACCATCCTTCTTTTTTCACAAATAAGACTGGTGCTCCCCACGGTGAAGAACTTGGTCTGATGAAACCCTTATCGGATAGATCTTGCAGTTGTGCCATCAGTTCTTTCATTTCTGGAGGCGCCAAACGATACGGTGCACGGGCTACAGGGTTGGCTCCAGGAATTAGATCTATACCGAACTCTACCTGTCTAACGGGCGGAAGACTGTTCAAGTCTTCAGGAAATACTTCTGGAAAATCACTAACAATTGGAATGTCTTCCAACTTACTCTTCTCTAGCTTAGTATCTATTACATAAGCTAAGTAACTCTGACAACCTTTACTAACACACTTACGGGCTTTTATCATGTTAATAAGATTATACTGATAATTCCTACGATCGCCATAAATCACTACCGGCCCTTTTTCAGGTAACACAACGTTTATTAACTTCTTATCACAATTTATATTAGCTTGGTTCTCGGCTAACCAGTCCATTCCCACTACCACATCAAACTCTACCAGGGCTATTGGAAATAACTGGATCGGTACCCCGCACCCTTCTATATCTATCACGCAACTATCAAATACTTCTTTAACTGATACCTGATTTTCATTTGCCGTATCTACCAATAAAGCATGATCTAACACTTTTGGCTTTAAATGCATGTAAGCAGCAAATGAAGGAGACACAAACGATCGGTTCGCACCAGAATCAAATAACACCTTAGCACGTGTGGAATTTATTAAGAATGTACCTGTAACTACGTCCGGAGTTTCCTCCGCTTCCTTTGCTGTCATCTGAAATGAACGGCCTATTGCTCTTGCTGGCTCTGACCTCGGTACTGCTGGTCTAACACCCGATGCTCTTGTTGACGTGCCACCTGATGGTATTCTTCCCAGTGGACAATCTGATTGAAGATGATCTGGCGAATTGCATGAATAACAAAATCTAACCACCCTACAATCTTTAGCAATGTGCCCAAACTTCCCGCACTTATAACAGTTTATAGGATCTACCTGACAGCTTCCTTGGTGAAAACGGTGGCACTTTGGGCAAGGTCTTTCAGCTGCTCTAAAAGGTGGACGACTATCAAATCGCTGAAATCCAGAATTCTTCACATCGTGTGGTGGCCCTTCCCATTTTCTCTTTCCCACACTCTTATCCCCAACATCCCTCTTATTGTCTCGCTCCACATTTTCCGCAGCATTGACTGCTTCTGAAAAAGTATTAGGTCTCGCTGCAGTTACCAACTTTCTAATCTCCGAATTCAATCCGAATACATACCTTTCCATCTTCATCTTTTCTGTGGCAACATAATATTCTCCGAAACGCGACTTTTCCAAGAAACGGGCAGTGTAGTCTCTTACCGATAAATTTCCTTGCTGTAGGCTCAGGAATTCCTCTTCCAACTGTCTAACTGCGGCTTGCGGGCAAAACTGTTCCTTAAATGCTCTCGAGAATTCGCCCCAAGTAAAAGTTGAATACACATTAGGTCCTTCAGAGTCAATAAGGGCTTCCCACCAATACAAGGCATCTGCTTTCAACATTGCTGTTCCATATAACACTTTATCTTCTTCCGCGCATTTACTGGTCTTAAATACAGCTTCAACCTCCTTCAGCCATCGCATTGCTTTTACTGGATCTCTGTCCCCTCCATAATTGGGTGGTTTACAGCTTAAAAACATTTTATAATCACACTTTCTTGGTGCTGATGTGACAATAGGTGCGATAGGCACTTCGGTTTCAAGGGTAGGGTCTGGTATTTCTGTTTCCGAATGGTGAGTCTGGTTAAACATAGCTTGTATATTTGCCTGAAGTCTTCCCATTTCAATCGCTAGGTCGTCCCTCGTAACAAACTCTGTGCCTCGCCCCTGTACTCTTCCCCCTGTCCTACCTCTGCCTCTTTCTCCCCCTCTTCCCCTTCCTCCGGCTGTTTGTCTCGTTCCATTTGCCATTCTGTTGATTCAAACAAGGTTAATATACACATAAGCACATACCCCATATAATAAAGTATTCTGGTTCAAACATGTACTTGTAAGATCATAATTACACTGGCCAGGTGTAATCTGAAATTACCTTACATGATGTTCCTTCTACCTTTTTATATTTATCATCCCAAGGTTCTAAAATAACAAGGACATCCTACTTCGCATGCAGTTTAAGTCTAGGTACAGATACTAATACTTAAATCTCTTAAACTAAGGCTCTGATACCATTTGTAACATCCCTTAATCCCAACATACAAGTTCCATATAATTTATCACAAAATAACATATCATAATCCAAATATGGTCCCTTAAATTCTACAATTAAGTCTTTCAGTACAAACTTTTTCGAATAAAGTAAAATACATAACATCTACTAATTATAACTGGAATCTTCATAATCATTCAACATCCACAAAAGCTAACATGATAAATCCTATCATTGTCTCTTGTTTGCTCCATGACCTGGAATACATATTTTAAAACAAAAATGAGGGTTAGACCTTGAGGTCTAGTGAGAAAAATCCCCGTTAGTTAAAGAAAACTTTTGCACAAAGTCATTCATATACTTCACATAAGAATACCAATTATGACTCATGTAATCTTTCCATCTCTTTCTCCTTTCTTTTCCTTGGCCATATTAATTGGTAGCAAGCCAATTAATTAATTTACTCCGCTGTACTAAATACAGCCAACACCACTGTCCCTTTGTACAACCAACTTTCACCGGTCCTAAGCCCGGCCAACTAGTACTCATACAATGCAATATTCATATAAACATTATATGCACCATATTACATTTAACCACATATATGTATTCCATTTGAAAACATTTCAAATAAAAACTCACCTCGTGTGTTTATCACAAAAACTCTTCCAAGATAATTCACGTGTGTCGATCCCTCACAGAATCTGAAATCAGATAAAATACCAAATATTTCCTTTAATATTTTAAACTTACAAAATTCCCAACTGAAATCGCAATGAACAGTACCAAATCGCAATCTCCTATTGCGATTCCACCCTGAAGTCGCAACCCCCTTATTGCGATTTCACCCCGAAGTCGCAACCCCTTATTGCGATTCCACCTTGGAGTCGCAACCCACTATTGCGATTCCACCTTGGAGTCGCAACCCACTATTGCGATTCCACCTTGGAGTCGCAACCAACTACTGCGATCCCACACTCGAATCGCAATCTACTACTGCGATTTCAAGCCAAGTCGCAAACGACCATTGCGACTTCATACCCAAGTCGCAACCAACCATTGCGACTCCGATGAATGTCGCAGTCGTCCATTGCGACTTCGATGAATATTAACCTACTGCGACCTCGATGAATACTAGCCTACTGCGACTTCGATGAAAGTCTCAGTCTACTGTTTCATCCTAAAACCCAGATTTTTTGCAGTTTTATTCTATGTATGTTTATATAACTTTGCAGATATGTTTTATACTACCATTAGAACACTATTCCAAACCCATAATTCATATACCTTCTAAAAATAACATAACCCACTTCTAAAGTTCATGTAAAACCTATTATACATAAAAAGAAGAATTAGGATAGATTGTTACCTTGATTTCTTCAGTTGTTATAAGCAATTCCAGCAGAAAATCTACAGCTTTCCTTCTTCTTTCTTAGTTTTTCCTTCCTCTCTCTCTTCTCTCTCTTTTCACGAAACACACACACACACTAGGATAATTGTGTTTTTGCTAATAATAATAATAATAAGACATCATTTCCCATTTGACTATACACAAGTCGGTTAAGAGAAAGGGTTTGGCAAAAGTGACTAAGCCACCCTAGACTTATCTTAATTGGAAACACTTATCCCTAAACTTCCATATTCAATATCAAAAATTACCCCTTAACTTCTAACTCCTTAAATACCCATAAAAACTTATAAAATTCATATTTTAAATTAAATAAAATACTTGGTTATTACAACATCCCCCCCTTAAAAGAATTCCGTCCCGGAATTCAGTTAAGAGAAAAGATGAGGGTATTTGGCTCTCATTTCTAACTCTGACTCCCACGTAGCATCCTGCCCTCTGTGATGTTTCCACTGGACCTTTACTTGTTTGATCTCCTTATTCCTTAATACTTTAACCTTGTGATCAACTATAGCTTCCGGTTCTTCCACGTAGTTCAGTTTTTCATCAACCTGGATATCCGGTAGAGAGACTGCCTGGTCTGGCGTGACTAAACATTTCCGAAAATTCGACACATGAAACGCGTTGTGAATCCTGCTCAATTCTAACGGAAGATCCAATCTGTATGCTACTTCACCAATTCTTTCTGTAATTTCAAATGGCCCAATATACCGCGGACTGAGTTTACCTTGCTTCCCAAAACGTATGACTCCTTTCCAAGGTGAAACTTTTAACATCACAAATTCCCCAACCTGAAATTCTAACGGTTTCCGACGTCGATCTGCATAACTTTTCTGTCTGTCTTGTGCCGTTTTCAATCTATCCCGGATCTGAGTAATCTTATCTGCTGTTAACTGTACTATTTCTGGCCCTGCTAACTTCTTTTCCCCCACTTCATTCCAACACAAAGGCGTTCGGCATTTCCTACCATACAATACTTCAAACGGTGCCGCCTGAATACTAGAATGATAACTGTTGTTGTAAGCGAACTCTATCAAAGGCAAATGTTTATCCCATGATCCTCCAAAATCAACTATACAAGCCCGGAGCATATCTTCTAAAGTCTGGATCGTTCTTTCACTCTGTCCATCAGTTTGTGGATGATATGCTGTACTCAACTTGATTTGTGTTCCCATCTCTTTTTGAAAGCTTCTCCAAAATCTAGAAGTAAAACGACTATCTCGATCGGAAATAATCGAGATTGGAATTCCACGTCGAGTTACTATTTCATTAATATACAACTTAGCTAAACGTTCCAAAGAATCGGTTTCTTTTATCGGCAAGAAATGAGCAGACTTTGTCAACCTATCCACAATCACCCAAATAGAATCGAATCCCTTTGAAGTTCTTGGTAACTTGGTAATGAAATCAGTTGTGATCTGATCCCATTTCCATACTGGAATATCTAAGCGTTGTAACTGACCAAACGGTTTCTGATGCTCAATCTTTACTTTCTTGCAGGTAATGCAGTCTTCCACATGCTTAGCAATACTTCTTTTCATCCCCGGCCACCAATAGAATTGTTTCAAATCTCTATACATTTTATTTGTACCTGGATGAATGGAGAATCGAGATTGATGAGCTTCTTGTAGTACACGATCACGTAATCCACCCAAACGAGGTACCCAAATCCTATTCCCCAAACACAACAATCCACGGTTATCTTTCCCAAGCAATGCTGATATCCCAACCAACCGTTCAGATTTCAAACTTTCTTCTTGATAAGCATCTAATTGGCACTTCAGTAATTCGTCAAAAATGTTTGGAAGAAGTTCAGCTCTTAAAGATATCGCTTTTATCGTTCCACTTCTTTCTTGTCGGCTTAGTGCATCTGCCACCACATTCGCTTTTCCTGGGTGATAAAGGATTTCACAATCATAATCATTCACTAACTCTAGCCACCTTCTTTGCCTCATGTTCAGATCCTTCTGATCAAAAAGATGTTGGAGACTCTTATGGTCCGTAAAAATTTGGCACTTGGAACCATAAAGATAATGCCTCCAAATCTTCAAAGCGAAAACAACTGCTGCCAGTTCCATATCGTGGGTAGGATATTGCCTTTCATGATCCTTTAATTGACGAGAAGCATAGGCAATTACTTTTCCACGTTGCATGAGCACACATCCCAAACCTAACTTAGAAGCATCACTGTAGACCACAAAATCATCCGAACCTTCTGGCAATGCTAAAATCGGCGCGCTGCAGAGTTTCTCCTTTAATATCCTGAATGCCTCGTCCTGTTCTGCCTTCCATTCGAACTTCAGATTCTTCCGAGTCAGCTTCGTCAACGGTGTGGCAATACGAGAGAAATCTTTTATAAACTTTCGGTAGTAGCCGGCCAAACCCAGAAAACTTCGTACTTCTGTTGCTGTCTTTGGTGGTTCCCATTTTTCAACTGCTTCCACTTTCATCGGATCGACTTGTATACCCTTTTCAGAAACTATATGCCCCAAAAACTGAACTTCCCGCAACCAAAATTCACACTTTGAAAATTTCGCATACAACTTTTCTTTCTTCAATAATTCCAAAATCAAACGAAGATGTCGTGCATGATCCTCTTTGGATCGGGAATAAATAAGTATATCATCAATAAACACAATAACGAATTTATCAAGATACGGCTTACATACCCGATTCATTAAATCCATGAATGCAGCTGGAGCATTCGTCAAACCAAATGGCATTACTAGAAACTCATAGTGACCGTACCTGGTGCGAAAAGCAGTTTTCAATACGTCTTCTTCTTTGACTTTCAACTGATGATAACCGGATCTTAAATCAATCTTGGAGAAACAACAAGCTCCAACTAATTGATCGAAGAGGTCATCAATTCTAGGTAGAGGATACTTGTTTTTGATCGTACGCTTATTCAATTCTCTGTAGTCGATACACATTCTCATCGAACCATCCTTCTTTTTCACAAATAAGACTGGTGCTCCCCACGGTGAAGAACTTGGTCTGATGAAACCCTTATCGGATAGATCTTGCAGTTGTGCCATCAGTTCTTTCATTTCTGGAGGCGCCAAACGATACGGTGCACGGGCTACAGGGTTGGCTCCAGGAATTAGATCTATACCGAACTCTACCTGTCTAACGGGCGGAAGACTGTTCAAGTCTTCAGGAAATACTTCTGGAAAATCACTAACAATTGGAATGTCTTCCAACTTACTCTTCTCTAGCTTAGTATCTATTACATAAGCTAAGTAACTCTGACAACCTTTACTAACACACTTACGGGCTTTTATCATGTTAATAAGATTATACTGATAATTCCTACGATCGCCATAAATCACTACCGGCCCTTTTTCAGGTAACACAACGTTTATTAACTTCTTATCACAATTTATATTAGCTTGGTTCTCGGCTAACCAGTCCATTCCCACTACCACATCAAACTCTACCAGGGCTATTGGAAATAACTGGATCGGTACCCCGCACCCTTCTATATCTATCACGCAACTATCAAATACTTCTTTAACTGATACCTGATTTTCATTTGCCGTATCTACCAATAAAGCATGATCTAACACTTTTGGCTTTAAATGCATGTAAGCAGCAAATGAAGGAGACACAAACGATCGGTTCGCACCAGAATCAAATAACACCTTAGCACGTGTGGAATTTATTAAGAATGTACCTGTAACTACGTCCGGAGTTTCCTCCGCTTCCTTTGCTGTCATCTGAAATGAACGGCCTATTGCTCTTGCTGGCTCTGACCTCGGTACTGCTGGTCTAACACCCGATGCTCTTGTTGACGTGCCACCTGATGGTATTCTTCCCAGTGGACAATCTGATTGAAGATGATCTGGCGAATTGCATGAATAACAAAATCTAACCACCCTACAATCTTTAGCAATGTGCCCAAACTTCCCGCACTTATAACAGTTTATAGGATCTACCTGACAGCTTCCTTGGTGAAAACGGTGGCACTTTGGGCAAGGTCTTTCAGCTGCTCTAAAAGGTGGACGACTATCAAATCGCTGAAATCCAGACTTCTTCACATCGTGTGGTGGCCCTTCCCATTTTCTCTTTCCCACACTCTTATCCCCAACATCCCTCTTATTGTCTCGCTCCACATTTTCCGCAGCATTGACTGCTTCTGAAAAAGTATTAGGTCTCGCTGCAGTTACCAACTTTCTAATCTCCGAATTCAATCCGAATACATACCTTTCCATCTTCATCTTTTCTGTGGCAACATAATATTCTCCGAAACGCGACTTTTCCAAGAAACGGGCAGTGTAGTCTCTTACCGATAAATTTCCTTGCTGTAGGCTCAGGAATTCCTCTTCCAACTGTCTAACTGCGGCTTGCGGGCAAAACTGTTCCTTAAATGCTCTCGAGAATTCGCCCCAAGTAAAAGTTGAATACACATTAGGTCCTTCAGAGTCAATAAGGGCTTCCCACCAATACAAGGCATCTGCTTTCAACATTGCTGTTCCATATAACACTTTATCTTCTTCCGCGCATTTACTGGTCTTAAATACAGCTTCAACCTCCTTCAGCCATCGCATTGCTTTTACTGGATCTCTGTCCCCTCCATAATTGGGTGGTTTACAGCTTAAAAACATTTTATAATCACACTTTCTTGGTGCTGATGTGACAATAGGTGCGATAGGCACTTCGGTTTCAAGGGTAGGGTCTGGTATTTCTGTTTCCGAATGGTGAGTCTGGTTAAACATAGCTTGTATATTTGCCTGAAGTCTTCCCATTTCAATCGCTAGGTCGTCCCTCGTAACAAACTCTGTGCCTCGCCCCTGTACTCTTCCCCCTGTCCTACCTCTGCCTCTTTCTCCCCCTCTTCCCCTTCCTCCGGCTGTTTGTCTCGTTCCACTTGCCATTCTGTTGATTCAAACAAGGTTAATATACACATAAGCACATACCCCATATAATAAAGTATTCTGGTTCAAACATGTACCTGTAAGATCATAATTACACTGGCCAGGTGTAATCTGAAATTACCTTACATGATGTTCCTTCTACCTTTTTATATTTATCATCCCAAGGTTCTAAAATAACAAGGACATCCTACTTCGCATGCAGTTTAAGTCTAGGTACAGATACTAATACCTAAATCTCTTAAACTAAGGCTCTGATACCATTTGTAACATCCCTTAATCCCAACATACAAGTTCCATATAATTTATCACAAAATAACATATCATAATCCAAATATGGTCCCTTAAATTCTACAATTAAGTCTTTCAGTACAAACTTTTTCGAATAAAGTAAAATACATAACATCTACTAATTATAACTGGAATCTTCATAATCATTCAACATCCACAAAAGCTAACATGATAAATCCTATCATTGTCTCTTGTTTGCTCCATGACCTGGAATACATATTTTAAAACAAAAATGAAGGTTAGACCTTGAGGTCTAGTGAGAAAAATCCCCGTTAGTTAAAGAAAACTTTTGCACAAAGTCATTCATATACTTCACATAAGAATACCAATTATGACTCATGTAATCTTTCCATCTCTTTCTCCTTTCTTTTCCTTGGCCATATTAATTGGTAGCAAGCCAATTAATTAATTTACTCCGCTGTACTAAATACAGCCAACACCACTGTCCCTTTGTATAGCCAACTTTCACCGGTCCTAAGCCCGGCCAACTAGTACTCATACAATGCAATATTCATATAAACATTATATGCACCATATTACATTTAACCACATATATGTATTCCATTTGAAAACATTTCAAATAAAAACTCACCTCGTGTGTTTATCACAAAAACTCTTCCAAGATAATTCACGTGTGTCGATCCCTCACAGAATCTGAAATCAGATAAAATACCAAATATTTCCTTTAATATTTTAAACTTACAAAATTCCCAACTGAAATCGCAATGAACAGTACCAAATCGCAATCTCCTATTGCGATTCCACCCTGAAGTCGCAACCCCCTTATTGCGATTTCACCCCGAAGTCGCAACCCCTTATTGCGATTCCACCTTGGAGTCGCAACCCACTATTGCGATTCCACCTTGGAGTCGCAACCCACTATTGCGATTCCACCTTGGAGTCGCAACCAACTACTGCGATCCCACACTCGAATCGCAATCTACTACTGCGATTTCAAGCCAAGTCGCAAACGACCATTGCGACTTCATACCCAAGTCGCAACCAACCATTGCGACTCCGATGAATGTCGCAGTCGTCCATTGCGACTTCGATGAATATTAACCTACTGCGACCTCGATGAATACTAGCCTACTGCGACTTCGATGAAAGTCTCAGTCTACTGTTTCATCCTAAAACCCAGATTTTTTGCAGTTTTATTCTATGTATGTTTATATAACTTTGCAGATATGTTTTATACTACCATTAGAACACTATTCCAAACCCATAATTCATATACCTTCTAAAAATAACATAACCCACTTCTAAAGTTCATGTAAAACCTATTATACATAAAAAGAAGAATTAGGATAGATTGTTACCTTGATTTCTTCAGTTGTTATAAGCAATTCCAGCAGAAAATCTACAGCTTTCCTTCTTCTTTCTTAGTTTTTCCTTCCTCTCTCTCTTCTCTCTCTTTTCACGAAACACACACACACACTAGGATAATTGTGTTTTTGCTAATAATAATAATAATAAGACATCATTTCCCATTTGACTATACACAAGTCGGTTAAGAGAAAGGGTTTGGCAAAAGTGACTAAGCCACCCTAGACTTATCTTAATTGGAAACACTTATCCCTAAACTTCCATATTCAATATCAAAAATTACCCCTTAACTTCTAACTCCTTAAATACCCATAAAAACTTATAAAATTCATATTTTAAATTAAATAAAATACTTGGTTATTACAACATCCCCCCCTTAAAAGAATTCCGTCCCGGAATTCAGTTAAGAGAAAAGATGAGGGTATTTGGCTCTCATTTCTAACTCTGACTCCCACGTAGCATCCTGCCCTCTGTGATGTTTCCACTGGACCTTTACTTGTTTGATCTCCTTATTCCTTAATACTTTAACCTTGTGATCAACTATAGCTTCCGGTTCTTCCACGTAGTTCAGTTTTTCATCAACCTGGATATCCGGTAGAGAGACTGCCTGGTCTGGCGTGACTAAACATTTCCGAAAATTCGACACATGAAACGCGTTGTGAATCCTGCTCAATTCTAACGGAAGATCCAATCTGTATGCTACTTCACCAATTCTTTCTGTAATTTCAAATGGCCCAATATACCGCGGACTGAGTTTACCTTGCTTCCCAAAACGTATGACTCCTTTCCAAGGTGAAACTTTTAACATCACAAATTCCCCAACCTGAAATTCTAACGGTTTCCGACGTCGATCTGCATAACTTTTCTGTCTGTCTTGTGCCGTTTTCAATCTATCCCGGATCTGAGTAATCTTATCTGCTGTTAACTGTACTATTTCTGGCCCTGCTAACTGCTTTTCCCCCACTTCATTCCAACACAAAGGCGTTCGGCATTTCCTACCATACAATACTTCAAACGGTGCCGCCTGAATACTAGAATGATAACTGTTGTTGTAAGCGAACTCTATCAAAGGCAAATGTTTATCCCATGATCCTCCAAAATCAACTATACAAGCCCGGAGCATATCTTCTAAAGTCTGGATCGTTCTTTCACTCTGTCCATCAGTTTGTGGATGATATGCTGTACTCAACTTGATTTGTGTTCCCATCTCTTTTTGAAAGCTTCTCCAAAATCTAGAAGTAAAACGACTATCTCGATCGGAAATAATCGAGATTGAAATTCCATGTCGAGTTACTATTTCATTAATATACAACTTAGCTAAACGTTCCAAAGAATCGGTTTCTTTTATCGGCAAGAAATGAGCTGACTTTGTCAACCTATCCACAATCACCCAAATAGAATCGAATCCCTTTGAAGTTCTTGGTAACTTGGTAATGAAATCAGTTGTGATCTGATCCCATTTCCATACTGGAATATCTAAGCGTTGTAACTGACCAAACGATTTCTGATGCTCAATCTTTACTTTCTTGCAGGTAATGCAGTCTTCCACATGCTTAGCAATACTTCTTTTCATCCCCGACCACCAATAGAATTGTTTCAAATCTCTATACATTTTATTTGTACCTGGATGAATGGAGAATCGAGATTGATGAGCTTCTTGTAGTACACGATCACGTAATCCACCCAAACGAGGTACCCAAATCCTATTCCCCAAACACAACAATCCACGGTTATCTTTCCCAAGCAATGCTGATATCCCAACCAACCGTTCAGATTTCAAACTTTCTTCTTGATAAGCATCTAATTGGCACTTCAGTAATTCGTCAAAAATGTTTGGAAGAAGTTCAGCTCTTAAAGATATCGCTTTTATCGTTCCACTTCTTTCTTGTCGGCTTAGTGCATCTGCCACCACATTCGCTTTTCCTGGGTGATAAAGGATTTCACAATCATAATCATTCACTAACTCTAGCCACCTTCTTTGCCTCATGTTCAGATCCTTCTGATCAAAAAGATGTTGGAGACTCTTATGGTCCGTAAAAATTTGGCACTTGGAACCATAAAGATAATGCCTCCAAATCTTCAAAGCGAAAACAACTGCTGCCAGTTCCATATCGTGGGTAGGATATTGCCTTTCATGATCCTTTAATTGACGAGAAGCATAGGCAATTACTTTTCCACGTTGCATGAGCACACATCCCAAACCTAACTTAGAAGCATCACTGTAGACCACAAAATCACCCGAACCTTCTGGCAATGCTAAAATCGGCGCGCTGCAGAGTTTCTCCTTTAATATCCTGAATGCCTCGTCCTGTTCTGCCTTCCATTCGAACTTCAGATTCTTCCGAGTCAGCTTCGTCAACGGTGTGGCAATACGAGAGAAATCTTTTATAAACTTTCGGTAGTAGCCGGCCAAACCCAGAAAACTTCGTACTTCTGTTGCTGTCTTTGGTGGTTCCCATTTTTCAACTGCTTCCACTTTCATCGGATCGACTTGTATACCCTTTTCAGAAACTATATGCCCCAAAAACTGAACTTCCCGCAACCAAAATTCACACTTTGAAAATTTCGCATACAACTTTTCTTTCTTCAATAATTCCAAAATCAAACGAAGATGTCGTGCATGATCCTCTTTGGATCGGGAATAAATAAGTATATCATCAATAAACACAATAACGAATTTATCAAGATACGGCTTACATACCCGATTCATTAAATCCATGAATGCAGCTGGAGCATTCGTCAAACCAAATGGCATTACTAGAAACTCATAGTGACCGTACCTGGTGCGAAAAGCAGTTTTCAATACGTCTTCTTCTTTGACTTTCAACTGATGATAACCGGATCTTAAATCAATCTTGGAGAAACAACAAGCTCCAACTAATTGATCGAAGAGGTCATCAATTCTAGGTAGAGGATACTTGTTTTTGATCGTACGCTTATTCAATTCTCTGTAGTCGATACACATTCTCATCGAACCATCCTTCTTTTTCACAAATAAGACTGGTGCTCCCCACGGTGAAGAACTTGGTCTGATGAAACCCTTATCGGATAGATCTTGCAGTTGTGCCATCAGTTCTTTCATTTCTGGAGGCGCCAAACGATACGGTGCACGGGCTACAGGGTTGGCTCCAGGAATTAGATCTATACCGAACTCTACCTGTCTAACGGGCGGAAGACTGTTCAAGTCTTCAGGAAATACTTCTGGAAAATCACTAACAATTGGAATGTCTTCCAACTTACTCTTCTCTAGCTTAGTATCTATTACATAAGCTAAGTAACTCTGACAACCTTTACTAACACACTTACGGGCTTTTATCATGTTAATAAGATTATACTGATAATTCCTACGATCGCCATAAATCACTACCGGCCCTTTTTCAGGTAACACAACGTTTATTAACTTCTTATCACAATTTATATTAGCTTGGTTCTCGGCTAACCAGTCCATTCCCACTACCACATCAAACTCTACCAGGGCTATTGGAAATAACTGGATCGGTACCCCGCACCCTTCTATATCTATCACGCAACTATCAAATACTTCTTTAACTGATACCTGATTTTCATTTGCCGTATCTACCAATAAAGCATGATCTAACACTTTTGGCTTTAAATGCATGTAAGCAGCAAATGAAGGAGACACAAACGATCGGTTCGCACCAGAATCAAATAACACCTTAGCACGTGTGGAATTTATTAAGAATGTACCTGTAACTACGTCCGGAGTTTCCTCCGCTTCCTTTGCTGTCATCTGAAATGAACGGCCTATTGCTCTTGCTGGCTCTGACCTCGGTACTGCTGGTCTAACACCCGATGCTCTTGTTGACGTGCCACCTGATGGTATTCTTCCCAGTGGACAATCTGATTGAAGATGATCTGGCGAATTGCATGAATAACAAAATCTAACCACCCTACAATCTTTAGCAATGTGCCCAAACTTCCCGCACTTATAACAGTTTCTAGGATCTACCTGACAGCTTCCTTGGTGAAAACGGTGGCACTTTGGGCAAGGTCTTTCAGCTGCTCTAAAAGGTGGACGACTATCAAATCGCTGAAATCCAGACTTCTTCACATCGTGTGGTGGCCCTTCCCATTTTCTCTTTCCCGCACTCTTATCCCCAACATCCCTCTTATTGTCTCGCTCCACATTTTCCGCAGCATTGACTGCTTCTGAAAAAGTATTAGGTCTCACTGCAGTTACCAACTTTCTAATCTCCGAATTCAATCCGAATACATACCTTTCCATCTTCATCTTTTCTGTGGCAACATAATATTCTCCGAAACGCGACTTTTCCAAGAAACGGGCAGTGTAGTCTCTTACCGATAAATTTCCTTGCTGTAGGCTCAGGAATTCCTCTTCCAACTGTCTAACTGCGGCTTGCGGGCAAAACTGTTCCTTAAATGCTCTCGAGAATTCGCCCCAAGTAAAAGTTGAATACACATTAGGTCCTTCAGAGTCAATAAGGGCTTCCCACCAATACAAGGCATCTGCTTTCAACATTGCTGTTCCATATAACACTTTATCTTCTTCCGCGCATTTACTGGTCTTAAATACAGCTTCAACCTCCTTCAGCCATCGCATTGCTTTTACTGGATCTCTGTCCCCTCCATAATTGGATGGTTTACAGCTTAAAAACATTTTATAATCACACTTTCTTGGTGCTGATGTGACAATAGGTGCGATAGGCACTTCGGTTTCAAGGGTAGGGTCTGGTATTTCTGTTTCCGAATGGTGAGTCTGGTTAAACATAGCTTGTATATTTGCCTGAAGTCTTCCCATTTCAATCGCTAGGTCGTCCCTCGTAACAAACTTTGTGCCTCGCCCCTGTACTCTGCCCCCTGTCCTACCTCTGCCTCTTTCTCCCCCTCTTCCCCTTCCTCCGGCTGTTTGTCTCGTTCCACTTGCCATTCTGTTGATTCAAACAAGGTTAATATACACATAAGCACATACCCCATATAATAAAGTATTCTGGTTCAAACATGTACCTGTAAGATCATAATTACACTGGCCAGGTGTAATCTGAAATTACCTTACATGATGTTCCTTCTACCTTTTTATATTTATCATCCCAAGGTTCTAAAATAACAAGGACATCCTACTTCGCATGCAGTTTAAGTCTAGGTACAGATACTAATACCTAAATCTCTTAAACTAAGGCTCTGATACCATTTGTAACATCCCTTAATCCCAACATACAAGTTCCATATAATTTATCACAAAATAACATATCATAATCCAAATATGGTCCCTTAAATTCTACAATTAAGTCTTTCAGTACAAACTTTTTCGAATAAAGTAAAATACATAACATCTACTAATTATAACTGGAATCTTCATAATCATTCAACATCCACAAAAGCTAACATGATAAATCCTATCATTGTCTCTTGTTTGCTCCATGACCTGGAATACATATTTTAAAACAAAAATGAGGGTTAGACCTTGAGGTCTAGTGAGAAAAATCCCCGTTAGTTAAAGAAAACTTTTGCACAAAGTCATTCATATACTTCACATAAGAATACCAATTATGACTCATGTAATCTTTCTATCTCTTTCTCCTTTCTTTTCCTTGGCCATATTAATTGGTAGCAAGCCAATTAATTAATTTACTCCGCTGTACTAAATACAGCCAACACCACTGTCCCTTTGTACAACCAACTTTCACCGGTCCTAAGCCCGGCCAACTAGTACTCATACAATGCAATATTCATATAAACATTATATGCACCATATTACATTTAATCACATATATGTATTCCATTTGAAAACATTTCAAATAAAAACTCACCTCGTGTGTTTATCACAAAAACTCTTCCAAGATAATTCACGTGTGTCGATCCCTCACAGAATCTGAAATCAGATAAAATACCAAATATTTCCTTTAATATTTTAAACTTACAAAATTCCCAACTGAAATCGCAATGAACAGTACCAAATCGCAATCTCCTATTGCGATTCCACCCTGAAGTCGCAACCCCCTTATTGCGATTTCACCCCGAAGTCGCAACCCCTTATTGCGATTCCACCTTGGAGTCGCAACCCACTATTGCGATTCCACCTTGGAGTCGCAACCCACTATTGCGATTCCACCTTGGAGTCGCAACCAACTACTGCGATCCCACACTCGAATCGCAATCTACTACTGCGATTTCAAGCCAAGTCGCAACCAACCATTGCGACTCCGATGAATGTCGCAGTCGTCCATTGCGACTTCGATGAATATTAACCTACTGCGACCTCGATGAATACTAGCCTACTGCGACTTCGATGAAAGTCTCAGTCTACTGTTTCATCCTAAAACCCAGATTTTTTGCAGTTTTATTCTATGTATGTTTATATAACTTTGCAGATATGTTTTATACTACCATTAGAACACTATTCCAAACCCATAATTCATATACCTTCTAAAAATAACATAACCCACTTCTAAAGTTCATGTAAAACCTATTATACATAAAAAGAAGAATTAGGATAGATTGTTACCTTGATTTCTTCAGTTGTTATAAGCAATTCCAGCAGAAAATCTACAGCTTTCCTTCTTCTTTCTTAGTTTTTCCTTCCTCTCTCTCTTCTCTCTCTTTTCACGAAACACACACACACACACTAGGATAATTGTGTTTTTGCTAATAATAATAATAATAAGACATCATTTCCCATTTGACTATACACAAGTCGGTTAAGAGAAAGGGTTTGGCAAAAGTGACTAAGCCACCCTAGACTTATCTTAATTGGAAACACTTATCCCTAAACTTCCATATTCAATATCAAAAATTACCCCTTAACTTCTAACTCCTTAAATACCCATAAAAACTTATAAAATTCATATTTTAAATTAAATAAAATACTTGGTTATTACACAGGGTCCCCTCACTCCAAATGTGACAAAAGTACTTGATCAGATCAAGAAGGATGTTGTAGATTACCAAGTCATATGGAATGGTGAATGCAGATACCAGGTTAGTGGTCCATGGATGGACCAATGCATTGTAGATGTAAGGGACAAATGGTGTTCTTGCAGGAAATGGGAGATCACTGGAATTCCATGCAAACATGCTGTTGCATGTATATGGAATATGCTTAGCAATGGAGAACAAGCTGAAATTCTTGAGAACTGGGTGCATCAAACTTATTGGTTGGATACATGGAAACATATGTATAGTTACAAGTTGGAACCAATTAATGGAGGGATGCTGTGGGTGAAGTCTACTTGCTCAACCACTTTGATTCCACCCACCCATCACACTCAAAGTTGGTAGGCCAAAGAAGAAGAGGAAGAAGGTTGTTGGAGAGCTGAATGAGTCAGGAAGGAAGCTGAAAAGAGTTGGAAAGACAGTAACATGTATGAAATGCAGGCAACAAGGTCATAACTCTAGGAGCTGCAAGGGACAAGCCCCATGATGTGGTTCTTATGTAATTTAATGATTAACAGTAGCTTTTGGTTATTAGTGATGCAAACAATAGATGTTTAATGATGCTGGTTGTTGTTTTTGGATGTGGTTGTTAGGCAGTAACAATAGTTTATGGGATCCCCTGTTTTTGGTTGTTTTTTGGATGTACATGTAAATACTTTATGGGATCAATTAATGGTATATGTAAATTGTTGCTTATGGAAACTGTTGGTTATGCAAAGTTTTGCTTATGGAAACTGTTGGTTATGCAAATCTGTGAAAATCCAAACTGTTGGTTATGCAACTTCTTGGTTATGCAAATTGTTGCTTATGCAACTTCTTGCTTATGCAAACTGTTGCTTATGAACAAAACGAACTTATTACATTAAGCAAATTGCATTAGTATACATTCCACAATCTGAGTTTAAACAAATCAAATATATTACATTAAACCACTTGATCTTACAATAACCAATCTGAGATTACATTAAACAACAAAAATACTCATTAACTTATAGTTAGCCTAACCAAAACAACAAAAACTTACATTAACCAATAGTTGGCCTATTACAACAATTTAGGTCAACCAAAATACAAAAAACACTCCAATCGCCAACCATGTTAGACACAACAACAACTTCAGTCTGCGATTTTCTTGTTCCACCTTGTTCTTCGACTTTAACAACCCTGGAATAATCATCTTTGATCGATCACACAAAGCTGGGTCATACCAATCAATGAAACCACAGCTTCTTGCCTATTTATCATGGAAATTGAAGATGGAGAAATTAGGGAAAATCCAATCCCTATTTCACAAAGATGAAGAAAATGAAATACCTTTCTTGAACAACAATAGAAACGTCTTCCTGGGTTTGATGAGGTCCACGAAGTTCTCACAACTGCATCTCTTCATAGGTAGAGCGAAAGAGGAGTGAAAGAGAAGAAGTGAAAGAGGACCGTTGAGAAGAATTAGCAGAGAGAGATTTGCTTAAATCATTTAAATGAGAGAGAAAACGTGGAAAGACTATTTTACCCCTCTGATTTTTGACCTTATGGGACATTAACGGTGCCATTTTAGACGGCGTTAGAGGGAGGGACGAATTCCGTGCGGTTTGTCGAACCACGGGGACGATCCGTGTAATTTTTTCAAAATAGGGACTATATCCAAAAAGTGACCAAACCACAGGGACGATTTATGTAATTTACTCTAAATGTTTCTTTGTTCTGTTCATAGATCTTTGATCTTTGGATAATCATGGATGTCAAAGTCAACTTATTTGCATCTTTATTAATTTTATAGACCATGAAGATCAGTCAAAAAAAATTCTTGTAGCTTGGAAGTAGGGATGGCAAAAAACCCGTAACCGACGGTGAAAATAGAAAACCGAACGTTTCGGGTCGGGTTCAGGGACGGGACGAGGATCGGGGATGTTATTGGGGATTTTAACGGGGGTGGGGACGGGGACGGGGACCATCCTCACCGCCCCGGCCCGGCCCGATATAATATTATATATATATATATATATATAAATTATATATATATACACACAATTTTTGTTGGGCTACAAGATAAATATACATGTACTTAAAGTCCAAGCCTAATTCAAATCATATTGAATATTTGGGGGAATCTGTGCTGACTAGGGGTGAGCAAAACCCGACCGCCCCGAGAAACCCGACCGCCCCGAACCCGAGAAAGAGGCCAAAATCCCGAACTCGATCACCACGAACCCAATAAATCCGAGAAATATAACGGATCGGGTTGGGTCTGGGTTTCCCACCCGATCCGACCCGAAATATCCGAAATTTAATAAAAAAATAAATTTTTAAATAAAATATATATACCTAATACTAATATTTCCTAAATCGTATCAGACATCAGTATCCCAAATCGTATCAGACTAAAATCTAAATTAGTTTTCACCCAAAATCAAATGTCTTAAATAGTTAATTGTGTTTCATATTTGTGTAAAATGTAAAAGCCCAAAATCAGTCCAAAATAACAGCTTTAAAAAACAGTCCAAAAAAAACATTAAGATTTAAAAAACAGCCCAAAAAACAGCTTTAAAAAATAGTCCAAAAAAAAACAGTCCAACCCGAAACCCGATCCGATCCGATCCGGCCCCGATAGCCCCGAAACCCGATGTTTATATCGGACGGATTTCGGGTGATCTCCCCTAGCCCCGAAACCCGATCGGGTGGTGGGTTTTTGGGCCGAACCCGACCGACCCGACCCGATGCTCACCCCTAGTGCTGACAAAGGAAATCGAATAGAGAGGAAAGATGCCTCTCGTTTGAAAGAAGAAAAAGAAAACAAAATCTTCAAAGAAAGATGATGATTGGATTTCAGTTCTTGGGAGAGAGATAGCAACTATTTAGAAAGAAAATTGTGTTTTTTTATGTTTGAGAAACATGTGTTTTTTTGTTTTGGTTCGGATTCGGGTCGGATTCGAAGAAAACCAATGGCTAACGGTGCATTTTTTTCTTAACGGGTTCCCCAACGGTATCGGGGAAACCGCGCGGACCCAATGGGGATCCCCGATAAGATCCCGGCGGGGATCGGTACGGTTATGGGGACGGGAATGCTTATCGGTTTCGAGGACGGTGATCTTAAAAACCGTCCCGAAACCGGCCCGTTGCCATTCCTATTTGGAAGGGACTCAAACGAGTAACCTTTGGGAAGGAAATAAAAAGAAATTGAAAAAGATAAATATATTTGTGAAAGGGTAATGACATGGAACATACTTTTAGGGTATCTTTGAGCAGAGTTGGGTTCCGGTGAAAAGTGCCAAATTTATGAGAACTATGAGAAGTGGTTATCAACCGTTGGATGAGAAATGAACGAATATTAGGATGAGATACACTGAGATAAGATGCATCGAGATGTACCAGGTCAATTCCCTTTTAAGCCGCAATTCATGGAAGGGCATTTGATTAAAAAACGATCAATAATTTAAAAGTACTTCTCACACTTCTCACTGAAAAATTGATACTTCTGACATGATCCATGTCTTTTTTGACTTATATTGAAATTTCGCATTTATGACCGACAATAAAATTGTATTCATTATTTTTGTCAATTAATTAAGTATTTTCTTAAAATACGTATAAATTCAAATCTTTTTCACCAAATATTATGTGAAACGCATCGCATTCCGGAGACGCATTTGATCTTTCGATCGTGTTTCATGTCTGCTTGAAGTCATCCTCAGTCATGGCGAAATCCCCTGCCAACGGAAAAACCCTAAATTCCTATACCATCAAAAGCATTGACAAATCCATACGACGTTAGTTTCATCTCAATCCTCATTCTTTTTCCTTCTAAAACGTTGATAAATTTTCTAATCAATTTGCGTTTTTTCCTTCTAATTAGCCGGCGATTGCGTGTTGATGAGGCCACCGGATCCATCGAAGCCGTCGTATATAGCAAAAGTGGAGAAAATTGTATCGGATAACAGAGGAAGTAATGTGAAGGTTCACATACAATGGTACTACCGGCCGGAGGAAACAACCGGCGGTCGGAAACAGTTTCACGGAACCAAAGAAGTATTTCTCTCCGATCATCATGATGTTCAGGACGCTGATACAATTGAAGGCAAGTGTAAGGTCCACACTTTCAAAAGCTATACAAAGCTCGACGCCATTGGAAACGACGATTTTTATAGTCGTTTCCAGTATTATTCTTCCACCGGAGACTTCAATCCGAATAGAATTGCTGTGTATGTTTGACTTCTTTTTCTGTCTCGTGTTTGACTTTTCTTTGGTTTTATTTACTACACTTTTCATGATATTTTAACCGTTTGTAGTTTTATGGGAAAACCTCGAAAAAAAATAAAAATTGAAGAACACCCTGGTCCGGACGGTATGCACTTGTGCATATAGGTAAATTATGTTGTTGTTTTTTTGGTTTTTCTGCACTTGTGCATTATGCACTTATGAATATGCAGCATGTTACAAATTACTTGCATATCGTCCAGAGCAAGGGCTACCAAGTGTTCTTCAGTTTTCCATTTTTTGAGGTTTTCCCCTGAACCTCACCCTATAGTTTTATCCTGCTAATTATTGGATTGAACTTTAAACTTTTAGATGCTAAAAAACTAAATTAACATTGTTGATTTATCATTAGGTTGGGATTTTATATTAGTATCAATGCTTCTGATTCTGTGTTTTCTTTATTCAAGGTTGGTATAACTAAATTTGAAGAGTGATATTTTGATCTTTGATACACTGTTGATTAATCTGGTTCCTGTTAATATGGCAGGTACTGCAAATGTGAGATGCCTTACAATCCTGATGACTTAATGATTCAGTGTGATGGCTGCAGTGATTGGTAAGTCACCAAATATTATGGCATTACTTTTAATTGCCTTTCTTATGCTTCTTTTATAAGTTTCAAGATAATTTATTTTTTTTGGATTTGACAGATTAGTGTTATTGTTATATACAGTCTACTGTATCACTTTGGATGATACCATGCCATTTATATACGTTCCTACTATGTTTTTGTTAGAGATATCATATATACTATGAGTCTATGAGGTTATAAACAAGAAGAAGCTAGTGAAATTGAAAGATTTTTTGTTGTTCTGTAGCTAGGTTATGTATGAAAACTTGCATAACCAATTCAAACTAATGTAATTGATTGCTGACTGCAATAATCAGGCATTTTGTTACTCGTCGCATGATATACTTGCTTGGCATACTTATGGGTCTTTGTTGGTAACAAATACAATAGGATTAAACAAAAGGAAAGATTAAAATGATGATGAAAATTTGGTGAAAGCTATTTCCTGATGATTTCTAGAAACACCAGATGAAATAATTGACACCAAAATGTCAATGTTTATTGAACTCCTGTTAATGTTTGATTATGTATTAACTTGCATTTGATTTCGATGTGTAGCAAGGCTTAAGATGTTATATGTTATTCCTTTTATTCTTGGAGACAAAGTCAAGTAAATGATGCTTAACGAATATCAAGAATGATCTGATTTTTGATTGTATACAAGAGCCAGAGCGGTTAAGATGGGACTTTTTTGGTTCTTTTGTCTGTGTTCAATGAATAAAGTTTTTTCTAATCATGTTGGGTTGGAGTTTTGTAGAATGTTAGTTTGGACTTGCATTTTGAAACCTAACCTTGAGATTTCACTTTTAGTTTTTTTTTTCAACTTTCTTGGTTGTTTGGAGTATTCATATGCTTAATATGGCAATATAAGGTTGCTTCTCTTATGACTAGTGTTTTGCCTGTTCACTATGACTCGCTGTTTGAAATCTTGGTATGCTCTTTAAGCTAACACTTATGGGTTTTACTCTGCAATTAAGTTAGCTCATTTTAGTTTCTAAACTCTCAGCCTCTTTGTTCAGGTTTCATCCTGCTTGTATAGACATGACACTGGAGGAGGCTAAACAAATGGGACACTTCTTGTGCCAGAGTTGTTTGTCGAAAGATCATAGGATTCTCCAAAATTCTCATGCTATTTCCAGGCATGCACTCATGAAGGTAACTTTTTCTCCATGATAACGAAAGATTTTCATTTTCCATTGTGTCGTACATATCTTTGGATTAGTTTATATATATATATATATATATATATATATATATATATCCCATAAAGATATTTCCAATCTTATACTGTTCCTGATTACATAGTATACTACCAAACCCACTGAGAAGGAAGCCCATGCCTGTCTCTTCCCATTTTGGTTAAGGTTAGTTTCTGGACAAAATCAGATATATTGGTTGATTATGAACCCGTACAGACAATTCCCTTATAACTATGAATGGAATCCTAAAAGGTATAGACGTAGCAGTCAAAAGAAACGAAAACTCACCCCTTGGCTTATTGACACGTTTTTCATGGTAAAATCCGAGTTTGAGAGGAAACCGACTTACCAAGATCTCCTCTCAAGCAGCCATCCAAATCAATATCCGTACTTTTTGAATGACCTCAAATGAGTTTTCAACTAGGAGCATTACCTTTAAAATTTCTTTTAACACAATAACCTGCCTATGCTGCTACACACACTGCCTCTAGAAGTCCTTGAAAAAACACTAGAAGGTTAATTAGTTTGTAAAAGTGACTTTCTTAGAAGGCCATTTAACGAAATACTCCAACTTTTTAACGGGCCATTCTATGATTCTGATGTTCTCAATTATGAGCATGACCTCTTAAAATTTCTTTTCTTCAACTAATCTGCTTTGGTGTTTTACACACACACACACACACACACACACTACCTTTAGTGTAAAACACGCTGCCTCTGTAAAATCTTGAAAAAACACTAGGTTGACTTGAAAGGTGATCTAACTAAATACCCCAACTTTTTAATTGGTCTGTTTATGACTCTGGCATTTTCAGGTAGACACAAAGCGACGTCGAACGTGATGCACAGATATAATGAATCAAAAATCTTGTTGAGAAATACAAGAGCTAGCAAACCTGGACAGGATGAAGACAGTAGCAACTTAACATTATTAATATGCAAAGGAAACTGTGGTTTGATTTTATCCTTGTGCATATATATAAATATATACATACACATATAGAGGAAGGATAATGCTGGAAACAAATTTATTTACGAGAAGAAATATAAGTCACATATCTTATTTAATAAATAGATCAAAATACGATTTCCTTATAAAGATAAAGCGGCAACAATTTGATTATAGGTTTTATCACATATGATAATTTGTTCAACGATCGCATTATTCATGTGTGATAATTGTTGATAGTTTTGTTAGTCATATGTGATTATGTATATTTACATTTATATATCTTATTATGATGCAAATATTATCGTATGTGATAATATGTAACTTATATATACTCACACGTTGATGTGCATATTATTACATGGAACCCCTCGAGTCGTAAGATCATGTATGGTGGTTGATGTTTGTGACCCTTTGTCGTGACCATTGTAGCACACTCACACATGTGTCGCACAAGACATAATGGGCATGGGTGAAATAAGCATCGTCTATGTGCCAGCAGCGGCGGTGAATGGGGAAGAGATTCCACCGATTAACTAGTTGGTGAGGTAATAGCGAGAGTCAAAGCACCAAAAGGAGAATTGAGAATTTTTATTGGTAAATGGAATCGTGAGCTCATATATACATCTTCATATGTGAATAAAAATATGTAGCTAATGTTTTTTATCTTCTTTTGTGAAGAGCACAATAATTTAAAAAGAAATGACCACGTTTTGACAATTTAAAAATATAATGTTATAATAAATTTGTCACGTAATAAATATAATTTCACGTAGACATCACATATGGATTGTTGACGTGACATAAAACCTGCTACTTTGTATCATTTCATTGAAACTCAAGTCGATAGGTTACCCATTGCTATGATGGGTAGATTTTTCAAGGTATGATGTTGTAATAAGAATAAATGAAAGTACAATGTTATAGTAAAAAAAATGGAAAGTACATTACTATTTCTTGCATGGGTTGTCTTGATTTATTTGTACGTCGAGACAACAACCCGATGGGTTTGAGGGAGACAAGAAGAGGGTTGGCTTAATGGCTTAACAATTAAACCGTAAAGAGACACCCATGTATTGCAGAGCAAATAAGCCGCACATACGATTAAGCTCATTAAGTTGACTTAACAATTAAACCGTAAAGAGACACCCATGTATTGCAGAGCAAATAAGGCGCACATACGATTAAGCTCATTAAGTTGTAAGTAAACAACCCCTTAGTTACTTAGCCATGTGAAAACAACTCCAAAATTGTCTCAAAAATATTCTTCAAAAGCATTGCAATTACTAACATTTACAATAAAGCTTCACATATGAAGCTTCATAAGGTCCTAATTTTATGTGACACTTCTTCATATGGTCCACTTTGTTCTTCGTTTTTTCTTGTGATTCAAGTATCAAAAGATCACCGGGCTTGTCGGTGGACTTGCTAAGAGACACTTTCAATGCAACCATTTCACTCTTTTTTTTCTCTGTATACAACAAATACATAATTGCTAAATCTTTCAATGCAGCAAATATAAATTCACAAGTGAAGGCGAACAACTTCATCATTGATCGAAGCAATATCTGTAAAACCATTGTCATAACTGCATTTGATTTGACCCAATAATCTTTTATAATATATACATTTCCGGTAGTAATTCTAGGTACTATCGCATGTAACGTAGGTTTTACTGCATAAAATCCATGAGTCATCGATATAGTGTTTAGTTATCATGATGTGGCCTCTCTTTTTTTGGTTGGTGGTTGTCCACATATCAATTGTTATTCCTTTGATTGGTACTCAAAAACTCTTTGTCTTGGTTTTCTCATCCTCATATAATCTAATCATCATGATCTCATAATAGTAGTAGGTGAAGACACATACTTGAACAATGAGTTAATCGAGTTCAAGAGACTTATAACTCAACATGCATGTTCCCCCATGTTAAGTGGATACTCATGCAAAATGATCATTTTAGCAAGTTGTTCCCTTAAAAATTGTTTGTCAAATGTAGTGGCTCCATTTTTTTTCTTATTAAGATTCAAGATCAATTGATTTATGTCGTGAATCCAGATGCTTTCGAAGATGAAATATTACGAAATGGTCATCCAAATGTTTAGTCCTATTTGTGCTTGATCCTCCGAATTTCTTCTCATAGTAGTTGCAAATAACCTTATCAATTTCACCAAGTTTTTTCTTCTTAAAGTTATTCCAAATAGCAAAAGCGATTTTTTGTCTCAACATTGTTGCCAATCTCACAATCCATAATCTGTAGGGTTGGAGAAGAAGAATTAACCTATGTAAGTTTGGATGCATTACTTTCTCCAAATGTAGATGAAACATTTTTTGGGGGATTCTTATTCAATCTCATTCATTGTTGGACTACAAAGTACAAACATTAGGGAAAATAAAATTTAGTATTATAACTTTGACAAGGATAAACATATTTAGAAGTATATAGGGAAGGGAGTTAACATAAGGACCAATAAAAATAGTATAAATTTTGATTACCATAACTTTCACAATCTAGCCCAACTCCTCTTAATTTTGTGAGTTTGTTTTATGCCTCAATCTGTATTCTTTTCCTCTTATCTGGTTATAAATGTTGCTCTTTTGTTAAATAAGAGGAAATGCACTCAAGGATGTCAACAACGTTGAGGAAGCCATCATTAGGCACTCACTAACCTTGGAAATATATACATATATCTGTTGATTCACATTGATGGTAAGATTTCCAAGGTTAGTGAGTGCCAGCCTTCTTGAATTCATTTTCTTAGTTAACAAAAGAGCAAGATTTACAACCAAATGAGAAAAAAGTTAGAAGAAAAGGATACAAAAATTGGGGGCATAAAACAAACTAGAAATTGCCATATGCCTCTAAAATTGGTCGACATTAAGAGGAGTTGGGATAGAGTTGTGATTGATAGCGTAGTTAAAATTCTCACTATTTTACTCGTTCTGGTGTTTACTCTAGTGTATATTTATCCTTGTCAAGGTATTTTATTTACTTTCTGTAGTAGTACAAAAATGAGTGAGATTGAAGAAGAATCTCCACCAAAACTATAAAGATGTTCTATCCACAATTCTGGAAAGTAATTATAGATGGTGAGGTAGCAAAAATGATGAGACAAAAGATAGAAAGGTTGACTTATTTTTGCGGAATCACTTTAAGAAGCAAAAGGTAAATGAAATTCGTAAGAAAGTTTAGAACTAATTTGCGAAGAAATTAGGAAGATCAAGCAAAAATGGGACTAAACATCTAATGAACATTTCAAGGTATGTCATCTCATAAAACATTAATACATAAAGCAATCCATCTGAATTTCTAATAAGAAAAAAGATGGAGCTACTTGCTCACATATTCGATCAACATTGTGAAAGGAAGAGCTTGCTAAAGGAACTACCTACGTTTCTCTTGATTTAAAAGAACAAGTTAATAAAAGTTAACCCATATGTTGTGGATCTCTACGTTATGCAAATTATCTACCAGTAAAAAAGTCGTGTGAGAACTACCTGAACTTCTTTCTTGAGTTCACAGGGAAGAGGAACACACCAAGTTATTGTATTCACCTCTTTTGATTTGTTTTTTCTCTCTTCCACACAATTACAGTGCCACCAAAATCAGAGGACGCCAACAAGTTCTCACCATGATTCCATGCAACAGCAATGACCGGGTAACCATGTCCCTGCAGTCGTAATGAACAAAACAAAATACATCAATTACCTAAGATATCCATTGAACAAATCAGTTACCGAAATTAAAATAAACATTTTCAGGATCTAAGATTAACACAATTTTTCTGACTTGGAATAGAGACAAAGACTTGTGAAGATAACGGGCAAATAGATTAACTTGGAAGCTTCCTGAAACAGAGGGTCGCAATTTTTATGGGACGAAAAAGAGTATTTGTGTTCCTTTTAGATTCTGAAGTAACACAGTTTTTCTTTGGGGGGGGGGGGGGGGGGGGGGGGGGGGGCTATCAAAGAAGGAACAAACCTGTAGCTTGTTCACACATGTGTTTTTCAGCCGAGTTAAGTCGTAAAAGTAGACAGTTGCATCCTCGCTTCCAATGACTTCACAATCAACATAAACTCTTGTATTAGTAAATCATCACATATGTGTTCTAAAGTCAGCATGCATGCACTTCCCTCCGTCCCATATAAGTGTCCACTTTCAAAAGTAAACGTCTTCTTTCCAATTCTACCCTTAATTGAGATGGAGAAATTCATTAGTCCCTCTATCATGAAGAGTACAATTGTCATTTAATTAATTCAAAAGTGTGATAGTTGCACATTTCTAAAATGGTGTGCCTTTTTCATCATGGACGTTTATTTTGGGATAGAGGGAGTAGGAGATAAGAAAGGGAATCCTTTTGAAATTGTATTACAGTATTTTAAGTTAAAGCAGTGAAATATACAGTGAGTTATGGATATAAACCTATATATTCTCCTTTTTCGAGAGAAAGCAAAGGACAAAAAGAAGCACGGATACTATGAAGTCGTGGAGCCAACTGGAGGGAGCAGCGTAGAGTCAGATAACCTTGCAGCTCCAACGAAACACTGCAAGAACCAAAAAAACCAACTTCTGTTCAGCAATTTGGATTTTAAAATATTATCAATTCAATTCAAATAGATACCTGAAGAAAGACAAACTTCCATCTCGGGTAAGAGAAAGCAACACAGGACCTTGTGTCAGCAGAGAAAATGATCTATACTGGATGGTTGTGAATTCAGGTTTATTCTTGCTGCTAGTTCTAGTACGATGAGACCGAGATAAGGTACCTTGATGAGAGTTTACTTTAACTGTATATATAGATCCCTGAAGAATCAAAGAAAATTATTTTTGTGCGTGATATATTAAATTAATGAGAGTTATCAAGATAAAGTTGACTTTGAAAAGGCCCACCTGTGCATCTCCACAGAAAATAAACTGACCAGTATGGTCATAATCAAGGGCGGTAATCTCACTGTCAACGACTATCTTACTTATTAATCTTCCTGTACTAAAATTGAACACCTGAGATGGAACATCAATTAAAAGCCTGGATATTATCATGCAATTTCATTGAGAAATTTCCCCACAAAAACACAGCAAAAGATATGCATTAATTACCGAGGCTTCTCTGTTTGCATTCCCGACTGAAAGAAAGTTATTATTCACCTGCAATTAGTTATGAAGAAGAGTATTAGTGTATGGCCAACTATATCTTTCTTTAACGTCTTGAGCTGATCATACCAGCTATCCATATCCTAAGATGAGCACCAATTAAAATATTGAAGTGTACCATGTGCCAAAAATCCAATGATACATAGGCTAGAGGTAAAAGACAGATATCAAAGTAGAGTATAATACGCAATAGGAGACAATTTCTAAGGAGAAGTTAGAAACCAAAAAAAGATTATAAGAAGACGATATAATCCATAAATAAAGCAGTTCAAAATTTTAAAAATTTACTGGGACTATTATATATTGATGGTCGTGTTTATTATATTCCAATGGAAGAAAGTCTAAAATGAACAAATACAATATAACAATAATTAAATTAAAGTGATAAAAAATGTTGATGTGCACTTACAGGATGAAATCGAATGCAAAGTTGGGAGGTAACTCCATATATTACTCGAATGCAAAGGCCCTTTGGAATATCCCATACCCTCACAGTTTTATCCAATGAAGATGATGCAATGTACTGGTTGTTTAATGTGAAGTCAAAATCTGAAAATATAGAAGACATCAAGACATTATTAAATTCCCTTTTCAATTACTGTATTATCTTTTTATATAGATATGAATCTATCTTAAAGAATGTGCCTTCATATTAATAAGGTAGTAGAGGGTTGTCCTAGTACAGGGTTTTTGCAGGTATCAGGAGAAATAATTGACATCCCAATAGAAGAAAAAATAATCATAACTAAGAACCCAATCGACATAAATGAATTACAAGGACATTTTGGTAAAAGAGAAAAGTGGCTATAAAACGCATCAAGAAATGATTAAAGGTTAGACTAAAGAGCCAGTACCAGTTGATCCAACCTGTGACATCTTTTGAGTGCCCAGTCAATTTCTTCATGACAGAAGGTGGTTCAGAGACGGTGCAAACTGTTAATGTTCCATCTGTTGCTCCATAGGCAAGTATATCGGAACTCATATGCCCAAACTTTATAACAGTAACTGCACATAAAACTAAAACACTCACTCCACGAAAGAGAAGTATTCACATTTAAAATGGCCAGCATAAATTCATCTCAGAAATTACCCATGGCTTTGCATTCATCAAAGATGCAATGCATTCCCACAAAAGAATATGCAGGTTCAGCTTTTCGACGTGGGTGTTCAAAATCACTTAAATTTGCTCCAAAACTAACAGTACGACTCAGTGTTTGACTCTCACGGAGCTCCTGTGAAAATATCAACCAGATTATAAAACACATCAAAACTTGTTATCCCAATCCACCATGTCGTTATGCTGACAAAAAGAGTAAAACATACCCTGCTACCAGTCCAGCTTTCCATCTCGAGCGCAAGGGAGAGTTGACTTGGAGAATGTATCCATCGCCCACTAATGAACCAACCAGTAAATTAGCCTGGTATCAAGATTATATGAACCTAAAATTACAATTAATATCCTACCAATCATTACAAATTCACGGTAATCTACTTCAAGGTCTAATTATTTCAAAAAATACTCTACAAATCATGCCAAATTCATGATAATCTATTTGCAACTTTTCAAACCATAGTCTAACTAGTGAGAAAACAACAACGAAACTGCTTGTTTGTGTCACTGCATCCGATCCAACCACATTATGCTCTTCAATACATAGGCGCAGCTATGCAAGTTAGCAGTTCCTTTTGGTAAGTAAGTTTTGCGTAGTGCATTGTATTGGTGTTTGGGATTGCTTATTTAAAGTGCTTATTAACTTATTCCGGTGTGGTACAGGTAATAAGCAGTTTTTAGTGTTTAGATGGGTAAAAAAGAAAATTGTTTATAGCAGTTTGGCACCGGTGATAAGGAGTTTTTGATAAGTCATTCCATTCTAACTTATTGACTTATTTGAAACAACTTATCAACTCTTTAGTTATTTTACATGTATAAGCAATCCCAAACACTCTCTAAATAACAAATTATTAGCTTATTACATTCTGGTACCACCATAAGCTAATCCAAACACTTTTTATAAAACTCCGATTTAATGCCACATAAGTTGATAAGCACTTTTACATAAAAGCTTGTTTTAAATAAGCAATCTCAAACTCCCCCTAATCCAAAAGAACGATCAAAGAAGGAAACAGTAGCAAGTAAAAAGTTCAGCTACCTGGTTCCAGGGGTGCTACCGCGGCTCGGTAGTTGTGAATTTATCCAATTATCTGGCCTGTTGATGAAATTACGATAAGCCACATAGCCTTTCCCATTGCATCTCCAGTCCTACACACACCAGACGCCATAGCTATATTCATTATTCGTCAAACAAAGCAGCATAGTTGCTGTTTCACCGTATTATTTGTCAAAATTTGCGGATTATTTTGACAAGATATACAAATTGATACTCATCTAAATCCTCCACTGAGGTTTGATATTTGTTGTTACAAGTTTCCTTCAATCAAAAAAAGTGACTAATCGAAGTACCTTCCGGCGAAGAACGCCTGATTCAGCCTTGCGAAATAGAAGAAGACGACGAATTCCAACGTAATTAGGATCGGAGTCGACGGAACATGGCTGAAGCATACAGCTGAAGGTTTCTGGATCCTCAGTAACATTCTTTTTTCTCCTCTGCTTTTTCTCATCATCACCAACTTCAGACGAGCATTGCTCGATCGCCTGATCTGCCATCTCTACGATACTTCCGAATAATCCTCCATCACACTTCAAAATTCAACTCCGATTCACGAATCGAGGGTTTTGAGATCGGTTATTACGATAATTGCTTTCAGTTCGTTACAACGCGAAGTACACCTACATTCGAAGTTTTTCAGAGAGCAAACGAATCGAGATTTCAATGAGTTTGAAAACGGTGTTGACAATCGACCCATGTCCGATTTTCGTTCATCGTTCGGATTTCGGTGACTATCCTATAATTACACGTTTCTCCCTTTACGTTAACACAATGACAATTTGGTCCTCGTACTCCTTAATTTTGTTTAAAATCAACCCTCGTTATGAATCATTTTTTTTTGGAGAAATATATTCAAAACCACTCATTTGTGGAACCAAAATGAACCAACTTTGCTTGCTTTAAAAAAATTGAGTTCAGGGTTGTTTAACATTGATTTAATTGGTTGAATGGTCACACTAGTTTATTTGCTAAGTCATTCAATTGTTTGTTTCGGCTTATTTATTAAACCTTCTAGTTTAATCAGCAAGACATCTAGGATTGACTTATTCCATTCAGCCATGTATTTTCCATCACTGCAATTACTTAAATCACAATCTTTTGTCTCCCACGCTCTACCATGTGCTTGTTGGCGGAGTTCACCAGATTCTGCACCTCCCGATATTTCCATCTCTCACTCTCTTCATTGATCTGCTCGGCTGCTACTCTCGAATCTCGATCTCTCCTTTGCTAATCACAGGTAATAGGTGTGCTTTGTTTTACTTTTGATAACTTTAAAATTTTTAGGATGGATATAATATTCAATCTATGTTTCTAGGGTGTGCATTCGGTCGGGTCGGGCGGGTCGGGGCCCAATCCCCACCACCCGATCGGATATCGGGGTAGCATGCAACCACCCGAAACCCGTCCAAACTGGTAATCGGATTTCGGGTTTCGGGCCATTCGGGTCCGGATCGGGTCGGATCGGGGCATCGGGTTGGGCCATTCTTCCAGCACCTATTTTTCGGCCCAATTCTTTCTAGTTTCCAGCACTTGTTTTTCGGCCCAATCTTTCTAATTTCCATTTTCCAGCACCTTTTTTTCTAATTTCAGCCCAATATTTATATTTCTAAGTTCAAAAATCAAAACATCCCAATATTTGTAAGTTCAAAACATTAATAAACACAAAATAAATTAACAAACACAATTAAGGTATATATATATTTTATTTAAAAAATTAAATTTAAAATGAATTTCGGATATTTCGGGTCGGATCGGGTGGCAAACCTTGGACCCAACCCGATCCTACTAACCCGAAAATAAAATCGGGGATCGGGTGGTCGGGTTTTCGGGTTGGGGCAATTTGACGTGAATCTCGGATCGGGTTTGTCGGGTTTTGCTCACCCCTATATGTTTCTATTTAATTTGCCGCTACAGAATAAGTTTTTGTAGTGCTCTTTTAGAAAAAACACCCAAATGGTCCTTGATAATCCAAAAATGCTTGCATGTTACAATCTATATAAAACATGTTTCACTTTCCTCATCTTCCAAATATCTCTCTTTTAATTATTCCTCAAAATCCATTTTCCTTCCAATAATGTTCCCTTGTATTTCTCATCCTTTTTCTCATCTCAAGAGCAACTAGATCAAAAAATTTGTTGAATAAAAATACATTTTTTGGAGGGTGTCATAGGCTTTGCCTAGACTAATCCCTTGGCAAATTATGACTGTAATACATCAGCCCTGATTAAACCTCAGTGGCCACAAATTGTGTACGCCTGGATTCGAACCCTGGACAGATGGGATATTCCGCCACATCTGCCAAGTTGTGGTTAATAAAAATACATTGTTATCAATGCTTATATTTGTTGTGTTTTCCTCACTGATTTGGGAGAGTAAACAATTTGTTTCTGTGAAAACCCCCGACTTACGAAAAAATCTATTTTCCCGCAAAGCAAAAAATAGATTTTGCAAACAAGTACAATAGCACAAACTCTACATACATTTCCACCATGAAAGAAATAAACCATTAAATTCAAAGTTTGAAACAACAATTTATCCTATTTATCGATTTTCAGATGAAGTTAAACATATCATTTTGATGATGCATGTTGCTCTTGATGGTACCAATATCGATTATAAAACCACATTGAATCGGCTACCACAGCGTATCCATCCTGGTTCCGATGCCAACTATGATACGCATGCGTTCTGTTCTTGATGTCAAAAATGGCATGCCCGTAGCTCGCTTCTCTAAAAGCCGAGTACATCGGTTGTGGCTCAGTCATGCTACACCATCGTTCAAAAAATTAGTTAGTTTATTGTTTCTTTTAAGTCCATAATATTTATATACTGCAAAACTACACACGCTCCTCATTTTTGGGAGGTTTGAAACCCTGACCTCCAAGAAGGTTGGGGATCTACTGTAACCCACTAACCCGGATACCACTTGGGCTTTGACCCTTTGGTGGGTTAGTAGTTAATACTTCATATAGAAAAATGTACGATTATAAGATAACACGATATATGTTCGTAATTACTTGAATGCCAAGCCCTCAAGATTTCCTCCATCCCCGATGGTTATATATATAGGAGCCGATTCATCTTTCACTGGACTACACTTTCCGTTAACAATGTCGTATTCGATGTTCGATATACGCTCCTGTGCCAACAAAATTATCACAACACTAAGTTACGGCCATTTTCAAACAATATGTAAAAAGTAAAAACAAAACCAATCTAGATCAGTATATATGTCTCAGATAAAATGTACGCAAACCTTACCTCTATTCCAGGGAGTTTGAAACCGTTACATATGTGTGATTATTACTTTCTTTAAACTAGTAAAGTAGTAAACATTTTTTTAAAATTATTACACATTTTTTATATGCTACAAAAGTTTCAAACGATTCACCAAGTCTTATGGAAAACAAAATTTTTTTCAAAATAGAACCAAAAAAATGTATAGAGAGACTTACGGTGCGTTCGTAGGCATGCACATGACCAGAAAACACAACATCGACTTTGTATTTGACAAACCAAGGCTCGAACATGACTCTCATGGATTCACCTTCCATATAGTGATAGATATAGCTATTGTATAACGGAGAATGTGTCATAACAATCAACCATGGTGTTTCGCTTCTGTTAACTTTCGGCAGTTCTTGCGCCAGCCATTCGTATTGAGGAGTGTATTTACCTAACAAAACATGCAAAATCCAGACCCTTTAATTAAGGTGCAACTGATTTTACTTTCTGAAAGATTCAATATATATATAACCAAAGTGTCATTCACCCAACAGATTAGCCAAGTTACCAGTAGAGGCCAGCCTCCCAGGAGGTTAACGTTCACCAAAGGTGAGAAGTGTGTGTGAGTTTTGTTGAATATGAATATTATATATTTCAACAAAAGATCTTATATATACGATCAGGTTTAGGGGAAAACTACAAAAAAATGAAAAACTGATGAACACCCCTGTATGGACTTGTGCATACAAGTAATTTGTAACATGCACACGTGCATATGCAGATGCACATAATGCATACGTGCATAAAAACAAAAACAAAAACAACTTCAATTACTTGTATGCACATGTGCATAATACCGTCCAAATGAATGGTTATCATGGTGTTCCTCAATTCATTTTTTTTTGGTTTTCCCGGAACTTCCTCTCTCTCTCTCTCTCTCTATATATATATATATATATGTATATACACACGTATATAACCAAAGGGTCATTGCCCAACAGTATCAAGGTTACCGGTAGAGCCAGCCTCCCGGGAGGTCAAGAGTTGACCAAAGGTGAGAAGTGTGTGTGAGTTTTGTTGTATATAAATATTATATATACTTCTAAAAAATTGAATATTTAGTAGGAATTTTATAAAAAAAGATTGGAAACTAGAATACCATAAGCTGAGTATGAAGACAAAACAATGATGTATGCTGAAGCTCTCTTGATGGAGTACCAAAAAGGAGAAGTGCTCTGTGATGCCTCAAAGGGGACTTGATACCTGTGAGTATAAGGCTTAAAAGGTTCAGTCTCTCCCTGCAAGAAAAATTACCAAAAGTTGTATCACAAAACCAGTAAGGATTTTCTCCTTTACTTCCAACTTCAACTTCAAACATGATGCTCAAATCTTCAATCGTTTCATAATTATTTCAAGTTTTTAAATTCATAAATATCAACCAAAAAGGAGATAATCCAAGATTAAGGGTACTTGGTTGGGGGTAACAATGGTGGGGAATGGAAATGAATATGTTACAACATTCATGATGAATAACACGTCCATATTCATGATGAATGACACGTCCATATTCATGATGAATAACAAGTCCATATTCACGATGAATAAGTAAAAGTCAAAAGAAGCTTACAATTTCGGGTGCAAAATCAATTTCATGATTTCCTGCGGTCCATATCCAAGGTTGATATGCTGTATTTCTCTCAGCAAACCTTCCCCATGAATCCCATCTTGTGTTATCGTGATCAGGATAGTTATCAGCGTACGAAATGTCGCCCACAAACAACACAGTTTTCCCTTTTGTCGGATTCATTTCATAATGAGTAAGTGTGGCATTTGAATCAAAACTTTGCCCAAGATCACCTGCATAAATTATTAACACGTAAACTGCTTTAACAACACAAATAGTTTATTTTCTCCGCTTATTCAAAATAAGTTTCTAAAAACACAATACCAATAAGGCCAAACGTATAAGGGACATCGGGTCCAACTTCAGGAGGAGTTGTGAACCAGAAAGTTCGTGGTGTATTCCCAATCCCGACCTCATAGTAGTATTTTGTATCATACTGCAAATATAAACAAAATTAGATCTAATTAGGGGTAAAGATCATAGAGGGAGGTTCAAATGAAAACAGTAACAAAATAAGAGAATAAGAAAAAGTCAAATCAAGTGCAAAATCACATGTGATTCTATACTAACGGTTAACCGCAACAGTCAAATCACGTGCAAAATCACATGTGATTTTACACTACGGTTAACGTAATGGTGTGCGGGCGATGTGGCCCAGTCACGTGGATCACATGTGATTTTACACGTGATTTTAGTGTAAAAACACATGTGATTCTAGTGTAAAATCACATGTGAGTCAATCGTCTTCTTATTCTCTTATTTTGTTATTGTTCTCGTATGAACCAAACTCAAAGATCATAATGCCGGATAGAATGATATCAGGAGAACTTGAGACATTGACTAATTAAAGAAAAAATTTCATCAAAATAAGTACCTCCAGATCGGAAATATTGCAATGATGGATGAATCCAGAAATATAATTGTAGAATGTGTAGGTGGTAACAATGCCCTTGGCAATGTTCTTTATATTGTTATTTTCGCTCCAATAAACGACTGTATTTGAGCCTGGTTCCTCCATTGTCACCCAAGACACAATCACTGCCTTTCCAACATGATCACCTTGGGTTATATGAACCTTGAATCAAACAAAACCCCATCAAATTTATCCCAAAATCAAAGCAAAATGCAAATGGGATTCTTAAATCAAACAAAACCCATCAAATTTATCCCAAATCAAAGCAAAATGCAAATGGGATTCTTGAATTAAAAAAAACCCATCAAAGTTATCCCAAAATGAAAGCAAAATGCAAATGGGATTCTTGAATCAAACAAAACCCCATCAAATTTATCCCAAAATGAAAGCAAAATGCAAATGGGATTCCTGAATCAAACAAAACCCCATCGAATTTTATCCCAAAATGAAACCATAACGCAAATGGGATTCTTGAATCAAACAAAACCCCATCAAATTTATCTCCAAATGAAAGCATAATGCAAATGGGATTCTTGAATCAAACAAAACCCCATCAAATTTATCCCAAAATGAAAGCATAATGCAAATGGGATTCTTGAATCAAACAAAACCCATCAAATTTATCCTAAAATGAAAGCATAATGCAGATGGGTTTTTAACTTTTTATATCAATGGATGCCAATAAATTGAAAATGGGTTCTTAAATTTTAAACAAAACCCATCAAAATTTCCCAAAATCAAAGCAAATTGCAATTCTAACTCTTATATTCAAACAAACTCATCAAATATATCCCAAAATCAAAGCAAATCGGCATCAATGAAAACAAATGAAAATTTTATACATCAGTTGATAAAGTAACACAACAATTGAAATAAATCTGGGAAAAAAGTAATAAAATATATATATATTTTAAAAACAATACCTGTTGAGGCGCATTATAGCCAGGAGGCTCACGAAACACATCACTATCAAGAGGCATATCAATCGTTTTCTCGAATTTTCGTATAAAACTACTGGTTAATCCTCCATCAACAAACAAAACTGATTCCAACACCAAGAACCCAACAACAGAAACAATAACAGTGCACCAATTGACACCCATATTATTATCCTACGCACCCTTTGATTCCTCCTACCCTAACCTACGCCCAAAACAAGAACCCTGATCCCCCTTTTGTCCTCCTTACAATTGAAAATTTTACTCGATTTCACCCTTTTCAATACTTAATCACCACGGATTAAAATGTGTAACTGATACTATGAGAAATGTGTGAAGAATGTGTTAAAGTATTTGTCACAAGGAATTTTTTGATTAAAATGTCGTATGGAATTTTTTGATTTCAGAATGAAGATGTGATGATCATGAGGGTGGAGGTGTATTGGTTAACACTTGTCATGGGGGATTCCTATTTATTGGGAGGGAAAATAAAACACGTATTAATTTTAATAATTTTTACAAATATATATTTTTTGTTTACATATTCGATTGGCATTTCGTGAGATGTATGATTTCATGTTATGTAGCTTTTTTTGTGTCTTTATGTAAAAAGATTCCAATTTCTAAATCCAAATTGGAGGGAGAATCCATGGAAAAGTTTGATATCAAAGGTAACATAACTTTGATGAGTTTTATATTCCGGAAATTTACCAAATTAGTTATCTTAGACGAACATCATTGCTTTTTAGACCATTTTTTCATGTTTGTATCAAAATGTTGAGGACGTTTAGCAAGCCACTAAGGGGATTTTGCAACCAACTAAGGGGGTGTTTGTTTGATATAATAGTTTTCGAGTGGTTTGAATTTCGTGGAAGAATTTGGAATCGGATGGATTTGGATTTTGAAGGATTTTAAATATTTGGTGAGTTTGGTTTGTGAGATCTATTTTTATAAGTAGTTTATAAAAACAAATTATAAATAATTACAAAGAAAATATTTTTCCATTAATTGATTATTAAAAAAACAAACGTTTTTAATAGATTCTAAAACATTATTATACCCAAATCAGACGAAATCTTATGAAATACCGACAACCCCCATGAGATTTTTAAATCCCAAGTTTGTGGGATTTCAATGAAATTTCGGGCTTTCAAATCCAAATTATCTCTCAAACCGAACACGGGATTGAAACTGAATTGAAATCCCAAATCCCTCCAAATTCTATCCAGTGCTACAAACCAAACGGGCCTAAGGAGATTTCAAAAGCCAAAAGGATATTTCACAAGCCGATGCGTCCATTCCACGTCAATTTTGACGATCCCACTATAATCATATTTAATTTAGAAAAGTATATTTGGCAATTTGTAAAGGGGCACTTATGAAATCTATTTTGACTAAAAATGAAAAAAAAAAAAATTGGCTTGGTCCAAAATGAACCAATTTTCCTTTGTATATATAAGCAAACCAACATACACTTTCGTTTAATTTTGTATTTAAAAAAATACACGTTTAAACTTTAAAGTCATCATGTCCAAAAGATTTTTCTATAAATTTATAACTTGCAAACTTTTTTTAGAATATATATCAAAATTTAAATATAGACCCTTACATATTTTTTTTAGTCATATAGATCCTTAAATACATTTTTTTTTATAATATAAACCTTTAAACATCATTTTTGAAAAGCATATTTTCAAAATCATAATCAAATGCATTATGTGTAAAAATATTGAAATTAGAATTTGTTTTCTGTATCGATAAATAGAAAGCCACCCATGATTGGTGAGGGTGGTGTGGTTGTTAACCAATATACCTCAAGCCTCATGATCATCACATCTTCATTCTAAAATCAAAAATTCCATAGGATTTAGCAGATTGTGACAAATAGTTTAACACGTTCTTCACACATTAATTTCTCCTAGTATCACTTACACATTTTAATTCTAGAACGGAAAAGGGAGAAATCGAGTAATTGGACATATTTGCATATACCTCATCCCACGACCTCACCTCCTGGTAGGATATATTTGGTTTAAGTTTGGATTGAAGAATCATTCTTTGGGTACCAATATCTGTTGTAAAACACCATGGAATCCGATTTAACGGCATACCCGTCAGCATTGCGGTGCCAGCTGTAATATGCATGCGTTCGGTTTATAATCGCCATCGTTGCATGACCAAAACTCGCTTCTCTAAATGCCGAATATTTCGGTTGTGGGTCTGTCATGCTACACATATATACAAAAATGCATTAGAATTTATTTTTCATGAATATTTTCTTTCATTCTTCATTTTAGTTGTGGTGTGCAAAAAATAATATTGGCCAAAAAATATGTAAATGAAATAAGTAACATAGAAGAGAGACAAATTTTCCATTTTGACAAAAATAGCCTTACTCGGTTGCTAAGCCTTCAATGTTTCCTCCATCTCCAATGGTAATGTAAACAGGGGCATTTTGGTCATGGACAGGAGTGCATTCCCCATTCACAATGTTATAAGCAATGTTGGATATACGTTCCTGTGTGTTGTAATTTGACAAATAAAGGTCAGAAATTCCAATATTGTCCCCTAGTTTCATTATAAATTTACTAAAACAGGTTTGGTCGACCGGTTGATTCTCCAATCGAGCAATTAAACATGAAGGCCAAAATTGGAAGAAAAAAATATTTGAAACTTATTGAACGAAAGTAGTTTTTCAAAAAAATAGTTTATGACAAACCAAACGAGATTTTTTCAATAAGCTCAAAAAATAAATTAGCCGTCTAATTACTTGGGACATGTGACCTAGGTAAGAGTATATAAGAGTGTTAACGAGCCGAGTTGAGTCCAGTAGTAGGTTGTCCAGCCTGAAAAAATAATATCAGGCTCTAACCATTTTTTCAATATTTGAGCTCAAACTCGATGTCGTTTAACAATTTTGAGTTATGTATCATATGACCTAAAATTCAAGTTTTATAATTCAGTTCGTTGATTGCCTCGTATTCGAGATCCATTATCTCGTTTATATTGCTCAAGCTCGATAATTTTTATATTTTAATTGTATGATTATACGAACATGTTTGACTCAAAAAAGTGTATGCTCATATGGCTCTAAGTCAAACATTAGTATAGTGGAGCTTGACTCGTTAAGTTAAACAAGCTTTATTTTGTATTCAAGATCGACTTGATCTTGAGTAGCTCGTTAAATACTCGAGTCTTTAACACTCCCATATAAGAGACATTTAGATTAGCCAACTTACCGAGCGTTCATAAGCATGAACATGACCAGCAAACACAACGTCAACCTTGTACTGAACAAACCATGACTCGAACATAACTCGCATGGTCTCTCCTTCCATATAATGGTACGTGTTGCTATTGTACCACGGAGAATGCATAAGAACGATCAACCATGGAGTTTCGCTTCTATTAACCTTCGGTAGTTCCTCCATCAACCACATAAATTGCGGAGTGTATGTACCTACACCATGTTTATCCGATGTAATTGTGTTACATTAACTTGTATATTATGCATTTCTAGTCGTGTTCGTAACCTTTTGAATTAAAAAGATATTTAGGGTGCGTTTGGTAATCAGAACCAGACTGAACCAGACATTTTGGATGCTTTAATGTTTTAGTTTCACATGGGTAATTTAGTAATTTAACAATTTTGTCCCATCACCCTATTTTGCTCCACCTATTGATGGAACAAAAAAATGCAATTTTTGTCTCATTCAACCATGTCATATCTCAGTCTAATGTTGCGCCAAACGTGACACAAGTTTTTGTTATGTCATGTGTTGCGTGCCAATTACCAAACGCACCCTTAGCAAACAAAATAAAGAAGACAAGTCTTACTGTATGCGGAATAGGAAGATAATACGATGATATATGTCGAAGCCCTCTTGATCGAGTACCAAAGGGGTTCAGTGCTCCCAGAGGCTTGAAAAGGGACACGATATCGATGAAGAAAAGGCTTAAATGGCTTATTTTCACCCTGTATAAAAACCATGCATTGATAACTTGTATGATACGATAAATGAGTTCATCTAATTGATATGACCGTACCATTGTCTCCCTCATATTCCCATATTGGCATGTTTAGCCATTTATGAACCCGACAAAGAGTAAATTGCACTAAAATGGAACCAACTTTATTTTTATTTTTTGGGAACCTGAATTAAAACTTTTATTCTACGGAAGTATAATTTAGAACTTCTCATTACGAGACCGGATGACCAAATTCATGTTCCCTGGTGAAATCAAAGTTGGTTCTATTTAAGACGGTGGTAGTTTTGTTTTGTTTTACTTACAATAGAAGGATTATAATCAAGCTCATGGTTTCCGGCGGTCCAAATCCAAGGTTGATAAGCGACACTTCTTTCAACGAACCTTCCCCAACTATCCCACCTCCGATTGTCATGGAACGGATAATGATCGGCATAAGACAGATCACCAACGTACAACACCGACTCCCCTTTCACCGGGTTCATTTCATAATGTGTAAGCGTGCTATTTGAATCGTACGTTTGACCAAGATCCCCTACACACAAACAATTTAATCAAACAAGTTGCGTTATAAATATCACAAAACACGAAGAAGAAAAAAACTCCAATTACATACCAAGCCAAACAAATCCAATATATCCAATATCCTGCTAGAAAGCAGGATTTGGGAAGGTGAGATGCACAAAGATATGACCTCTACCCCCAAAGGGTAGAGTGTCTATTTACGAAAAGACCCCTGGTGTGTGCAAATGCGTGAACAGTAAGTAAAAGACAAGGGAAAGAAGAATAGTCGATAATAGTACAACGTAAGCAACGTAAAAAGTAGAAAAGGGGAAAAATGGCACAAAGAAACATATATCCGAGTAGAATGTTCAAATAAGAAGGCTAAATATTGTAAGAATGTGAGAAAAAATGAAGGTTCATATGTGAATCATTGAAAAAATTCATTTAAATGTGAGCCTATATGAATAATATGTCACTTCGATTCACATATGAACCTAACCCGTATGTGTATATTCCAATCACATACCGATGATTCCAAAAGTGTAGGGCACATCTGGGCCGACCTCGGGAGGGGTCGCAAACCAAAATGTTCTTGTGGTATGTCCGATCCCAGCCTCATAATAATACTTGGTATTATACTGTCAATATAATTTATTAAAATTTTGTCAAACAACATATCATATAAAAAAATAAAAAAAAAATCAAAAGGGAATATTATAAAAAGGAATTGAACCCTGACCTCTAAGTTTTTGAGGGTGCAATGATGAATGTAACCAGAGGTATAATTGTAGTACTTGTAAGTGGAGATTTGGCCTGTGGTTTGGTCTTTTTGGGTGCCATCTTGAGGCCAATAGACGACTGTGCTTGAACCGGGTTCATCTACGGTCACCCATGACACTATCATTGCTTTTCCCTCATGATCTCCTTGTGTTATATGAACCTTGCAAAATGGACAAATTTAGGTCATTCTTTTTTTTAAGGGTAACAAGGTTCTAAATGGCGTGAGGCGTGGCATGGCGGCGAGGACAAGCCTAAAGCCTTAGGAGCCACGGCGAAGCCATGATGTTTTCAATGTGTGACTTATGGCGTCATTTTTCTAATTCATATATAATATTATATATAAAAACATATGTTTTGTAGTGTTACTCAATGAGTTAATAGTAATAAGCGAGTTAAATTATGTTATATATTAAAAAACTTGCAAATAAGACATTAAAACATAAATAAAAATCAAATACTGCATTATGAAAATTGCGCATTAAGCCATGACGTGCCACACACTTAACGTGGCGTGAGACACAAGCCATGGTGTTATGGCGCGCCATAACGGCTGTGCGGCAAGTTTTTTTAGAACAATGGGTAAAAGGGATCTAAATGTAATAAAAGTTTGTTTTTGTTTTTACGTAGTGGAACAATTGTTTTAATGTAACAAATACTTTTTTTTTTGTTTCGTAACTATTTTAAATTGATTTTTCTTTTTAACTAGGTATCATATTCTGACACTCCTAACATTTAATGAGTCTTGAACCCTTGACATTTTAGGAAGTTGGATAACATGTGCCATAGAAGTCATGTGATCAGGGGGCACGCTTGAGGGTATTAAGAAAATCCAATGTCGAATAACTCGTCCAAACCAAACGAGGTTCGGGTAAAATATTTTTGAGTTATTCGATTTTCAGTTATTCAAAAATCTTTAATAAGACACCATTAATGGCAGCAAATAATGCATAATCCGAACAAAATTAATTAACCAACATTCCAAAAGAAATGTCAATCTTAAATATCTAAGCATCCAAAAAAATACTAAACTTGTGGAGAATTACGACACCAAAAGCAATGAATGGGTCACCGGGAGAAGTGAGTGAGTCGTCGAAAGAAAGTTGGGGGAATCGACAAAAGAAGATTGAAGCAAATGCGAGAATTGGGGTTCCAAATAGATAAATCAAACTTTTATGACTTTTGGTTGGGGGCATGCCACCCCTACCCGCATAAGTTGGATCCGCTCATGCCATTGACCCTTTAGTGGCATCGTTTGACTTTGATGTACGTGTTTTTTCACGTAATCTATAATTATAATATAACTTGTCATCCACATTATCAATAGTTACCAGATCTATTTTCCGGCCAAAATGGATATAAAATATATGAAATTGAATGTTTGTTACACTATTTTGAAAAGAAAAAAAATCATCATGACATCAAATAGAAACTAAGGGGTTGTTTGGCAGTTGCTGAATGGTTTGATGCAGAATGATTAAGAAGTCAGAATGGTTAAGAGGCTTTTATGATATAGTGCAAAATGAAATATGATTGTTTGGTATTTGTTTAGAATGAAATCAGGGTACTGAATGGTTAAGGGTGACCCAAGATGCTAAATCATTAAGAGGGTTTTGGAACCATTAAGAGGCAGACTTTTTTTTTGCCAAACAAGATTCACCTCTGAACGATTCAGAGGTTGCCTCTTAACGGCACCATTAAGAGGTAAACAAACAGCCCCTAAGACATATTTTGTTGTATGTTGGTCTAATTTTATATGCATTAACACATGTATATCATGCATGAAAAATGGTAATCATTTAGATCAAGAAATCTTTATTTTGAAAGCAAAAAAGCAGTAGTATATCTCACCTGTTGAGGGGCATTGTACCCTGGAGGAACCTTAAATACATCACTATCAAAAGGCATGTCAATGCTTTTTTCTTCATTTCTAACAAAAGAGCTTGTAATCCCTCCATTAGAGAGCAAGAAGAACCCTCCATTTTCCAATGCCAAAACCCATAAAATTGCAATTAAATAACACTTGCAACATCCCATTTGTAGCAAGAAAAAGACACACACAAGCACACACTGTTTGGTGTTTTTGGAGTGCTCTTATGAAGCCAGCTTAATTCATAAGGTTTTGGGAAGTGTGGGTATGTCCAAAAAACTTGAAGTATGACTACGATGATTTCGAAGAGACCAAAATTGTGCCATTGTTTGTTTTTATTGTTTGTTCTTTTGATGGATTTTAAGTTAAAGTTGTCTGTTTATTGTTATTGTTCTAATAAATTGATGGTATTATTCGGGTATTACAAGATTATTTATCTGGATTAAGTAATGGTATTCTAGGTATCTGTCAAATATACAACAACAAAACGACCTTTCAAAACCGTAAACCATTACATTTGTTGTAACTTCTTCATGACTTGCATCTCATGTATGTGATTATAGATACAAATCACTAATAGAGAACAGAGCAACATCGAGGACACAAATCCATCGGGATATTGAGCTTGCCGATGGAATTGCTATCCGTCGATGATCTGCCAACAATTCAGAAGATTGCCAAGGGATTACCGATAACATTAAAGAGTAATTAAAAAAAATTAAGTGATAAAAGATTCACCGGTAATCCGTCTATGTTCATCGAGGAAACCTTAAATATTTTAATTTTCATTTAACTAAATCTTTGGCTCCCCGTTGGTAACGTGTCGGTGGATACCACTTAGAGGTCGTTTGGTTCGCGGAATTCGAAAGAATTTGATGCAATAGGAATGACAAATTCATTTGTTTGGTTTAATTCTTGAAATTCCACAAATCAATGAATTCATCGTTCTTTGACCTAACAGAATGCATTGAATTTCATCCTTTTGCATTTAATTAACCAACACCGACCCCCTGCCCCACCACGACCATGCAACTATCGTCACTGCCACGCCCCATCCCCACCCTGTTGCCACCTCCACCCAGTTCTACTACCCACCTTCCACCCCTGCTCACCCTCACCCCACCCTTGTCGACTCCCTCCTGCCGCCACCCCTACCCAGCCTTGCCCCCCACACCCGAACGTGCCCCTCCACCCACCCCCATTCTTGCCACACCCCACCCCTTCTGCCCCTCGCCATGCCCTCCCCCCAAACAAAGATGGAGATTCCAAATATTTTTAGAGATTTCATTCCAATTCCATCCAACCAAACGCAATCAAAGTGCATGGTCAAATTCCATTCTAATTCCTTCAAAGTTAAATTTCTTTGATGGATTCCAATTCCATCAAATTTCATTCTGCGAACCAAACGCCCCGTTAGAGTTTCCAACTCCAAAACACCTCTAATTTGATTTTAACCTATGGTTGGACTTTTAAATAGTCAAACTATTCCACTTAGGGTTTCAAATTCAAACAACACTCCTTTGTGGATCTAAATCTATGGTTTGACTTTTAAATAGTCAAATCATTGCTCGTATATGTGGGGGTTCAAACGATAACAGTACAATTTTACGAGAGCATGTGAGTTAAGATAACCATCACATATGATACTCGGGACGAAATAGTCGCTAAAGTCAACCCTCTCCATCATGTGTGTATCACCAGTTTGTCACATGTTATAGTTGTCCGTTTAATGTGTTTTATTATTTTCTTAACATGATAACGTTCTAGTTTGAACCCTTCCCTATACCTACATACATACATACATACATATACAAAAAGATAAAAATAAAATAACCGTTTATCATTAATCCAACGTTTAAGATGTAGATTTCGTGTGTTGCAAATTAATCTTGGCCTACATATACATACATAAACACACACACACACATATTTTCTACTATTACTCTGGTATAAGACCATATACAAATAGATAATATACTAGAAACTAAAAAGTAAAACACTAAAATAACGACACAAATTAAAAAGGGAAAAGAAGGATCAAATAGCTCCTTACGAAAAAACACGCATTAGACCATGGCATGCCATAACGATCACGTGGGCGTAAAAGGATAGTCCTGCACCGTCATTGCACAGCACACCTTTTACAGCATTGGTATATATGCGAGTAGCCACAATTAGCATCCTAAACAGCCCTAAAAACACAGCCAAACAAGCGATTCTCTGCAGTGTCAACAAGCAAACAGCAGCCCACCAGGCCACCAGTGTGTAATGTATGCATCATTAGTAGGAAGCATTTTTAGTTTTCAACTCTCCTAAAGTTGAACCATAGAGTCATTATATGCACTTCCAAACAAATTGGAACATATAAAACCTCTGTCCAACTTTATAACCACTTGCAATTCATTGAACAAGTGTTTTCCCATCCTCCCAACATATCCATATACGTTCAAAACCATCACCCATATAAAACATTGCACATTAGCAATTGAAGAAATAAGAATAAGAGGTTGTCAACCAAATGTGCTTATCTTATGTTACTTAGGGTGCGTTTGGTACACTGGACAGGACAGAACAGAACAGATCAGGGTCTACTGTCCCACGTTTGGCAGGACTTTTATGTGGAACAGACTGGAACAAGGTGGAACAAACTGGAACAAGCCTGTTTCACCCCCACCCCATGGAATAAGCTGGAACAGGCCTATGTTTTACCAATATAACCTCAAAATAAAATATAATTATCTTCTAAAACATCAAATAAACCTTCTATTTCATATTTTATTCATTCTTTAAATTTAGTAAGGGTAAATTGGTCAATGTTATCTATTTCTGTTCTGTCCAGTTCTGTATTACCAAACGTGGAACAATTGTTCTGTCATGTCCCACCTTGTCCTGTCCTATTCTGTCTGCGTACCAAACGCACCCTTAAGGACCCTAACACCACAATGCCACTATTTTTTTAAGTATATAATATTTATATACGGCAAATGAAACAAATAAATTCAGACATCCTTCAAGGCCAAGGACTCCAATACCGCTAGGCTAAAGGCCCTTTGGTGCCACTATTGTTGTCTGTCATATAGCCACCATATCCACCGCGACCACCATCAAATCCCCACGGCATCGAAGTGGAAATTCATTACACCTTAATTTGAAAGGCATATTTCGAACATTTTTGGGATGCCGCTAATAACAAAAATAGGAGTGGCCTCGCCATGAAATATATATATATATATATATACGCCGAAATTCTCGATCGGGGTATCTCTCTCTACCGCCCGTGATGGGAATACCCCTAGTCTCCCGCCCCAAATGTTAACTAGTGTTATACCCGTCCGTTGGTCGGGTATATGCTATGACTGTATTTAATTGGAATCTCATTATAAAGTAATACCTCGTCTCTTCTCATGAAATTTGATCAATCGATTTGATTAAATGATACTCCATTATTAGTATTGTCGTTTTATTTATTATTTGTCGACTTAATACTGTTATTTAAAATAAAAATTTAGAATTAAAACTGTAGATCCATATTTGTGGATCTGTAGATGCTAGGTGGGCAGAAAAGAAGAGAACACGTTAGAACTCGATGTAACATTTTCTGGTAAATAAAAAATAAAAAATTAACACAACTCATTACAAAAATACAAACGTAAGGTTTGAACCAAATAAAATTACCATGTTTTTAGTTTCAACATCTCACTTAATAAAGAACTGCGTATTTATGACATTGAACAATACAAAAGTGATATAATTACATAAAGCAGTCAAAGTGAAATCAACAAAAACATAAAGCAGTCAAAGTGAAATCAACAAAAGCACTTGTCTGTGCTTCTGTTTTGACACTAGTAATGCAAGTCCCTTGTTGAGTATTCCATAACCTAATGCATCCTCCACCACTTGAAAGTTATAAGGGAACCAAGCTAGAGCCTTGACTGCAGCCTCATGGTTCGTGAATGGTGCACGAACCGGGCTGAGTTCATCCTCGATGCTTCCCATATGTACACAACGTTACCGTCACCATCGCTAGCAAGTTGCCGGTCATCGACCATTTCAACCCACAAACTTCGACTCCAGTGTGCCCTTACCAAACTGTTTCCGACCCTCAATGCAAACCAAAACGCATTTAACATTTCCGTTTTATGAATTGTAACAATCGCTCAAAATCGGAGAAAGAGTAAAAGAAATAACGGCATCATGATTCATAATGGCTTTGTTGCTGCCTGATGTTAAAATGTGGCCATTCCATGAAGTTGCTCCTACCATTGTTTTGGTGATCTCATTCAAATATGCATCCATTTCTCATCCAACGATTGATAACCACTTCTCACGCTTCTTACGTTAACATCAACTTCTCACCGGAACCTAACCCTATATATATATATATAGAGACAGGATCATACGAGAATGATAACGATTTAAAAGAATAAAGGAATAGCTCTCAACCATTCATTTTTTAAAACAATTCCAAAATTACTAATTTCCAAAAAATAGACTAAAAGGGCAAATATGTCAAACTATTTTACTGATTATTTTTGGAATATTTTAAATCCCATTATTTCTCATTCACATCTCTCTCTCTCTCTCCTGGACGTTGGATCCCCTCCCTCCCCTTATTTTTCTTTATCTAGGGTTTATTGAAAAAAGATGTTTTGGGATCCCCTCTCTCTCGTTCGACCATCGAACGCCGCCACCACCAGACGCCGGCAATGGTTATGAGCGATGCGATGGTGATGCCGGCGGCGGAATCTCTGCCAATCGTGACGGCTCAGACAACGGAAGTGGAGTTTGCGAAGTGCGAGTGTTGTGGATTGACGGAGTGCACGCCGGCGTACATAAAGAGGATTCGAGAGAGGTATTATGGGAAATGGATCTGCGGATTGTGTGGAGAGGCGGTGAAATACGAAATTGTACGGAGCGAAAGGCTGATAACCACCGAAGAAGGTATGGCGCGTCATATGAACTTTTGCAGGAAGTCATCGTCAGATCCGCCACCGAATCCCGCAGTTCATTTGATCGCCGCAATGAGACAGATTCTCCGACGGAGTTTGGATTCACCGACGAGATCAATGCCAAACAGTCCTGTAAAGAGCAGCGATAGCGGCAGACTCCGACAATCGGAGAGTTGTTTCACGAATCTTACGCTCTCTCCATCCCGTTCTTCTATTGTTAATCACAAGTGATTTTATGTTTCTGTATTGTTAATCACAAATGATTTTAGGCTTGGATTGTGTGATATTATGTGATTTTAGGTTTATCTATTGTTAATCACAAGTGATTTTACGTTTATCTATAACAGAATTTAGGTTTCTCTATTGTTAATCACAATTGATTTTAGGTTTATCTATAACAGAATTTAGGTTTTTCTATTGTTAATCACAATTGATTTTAGGTTTATCTATAACAGAATTTAGTTTCTCTATTGTTAATCACAAATGATATTATACTATTTTGATTTCGGTGAGATATTGTGACTCCTTATTTTTTGAAAGTCAACACTATCCTAAATTAATTCATATCATAAAATGACCTTAATACCCTTTTAGTCTGATTTTTAGAAATTATTATTTTTGGAATTGTTTTTAAAAATGAATGGTTGAGAGTTATTCATTTATTCTTTTAAACAACATCCATTCTCGTTTGAACCCACCTCTCTATATATATATATATATATATATATATATATATATATTAGACGCCATTTTTTCCATCCGAGATAAGAACATCCACCAAACAAAATGATCAGCAAGAAACAAACATATATAGCAAAAAGTAGGTGCCATTTGATTGTTGAAATCCCAAGTTTATAGAGAAACCATGGTTGTAATTGAAAACAATAAAAGGTAAAGTCATGGGCCAATACCTCTGATGCTCAACCCTCATGTATTTCTCATGTTGCAGCTTATCGAAATAGCCTTCCTTCACATTCCTAGTCACTGTTGAAAGGGGAAGAATTGTGTACCTTTTTACCTGGCGACGTAATAGACATGAAAAAATATTAAAATATCCTAAAGAAACTACGCATTTACATCCTCTTTTTGGTGGAAGTCTAAATTAATTAATTTCAAAATAATTTATCTTAACATATTTTGTTGGTGAGAAAGTCATAGTACATCTTATTCCAGTGTACTTTGAAACCCCATCAGCGTTCAAAAAGATCATGTCAAGATTCTATAGAGACTGACCTTCATAAGTCATAACGATACAATCCTCATTCACCAAATTTGCTCTTGTAATCCTTCAAACCATTGATATCAACATCCCATAGGATGCCGAATTACGTGTTTTATACGGCATAAAGATATTTTAGTTATTTAATGAATAAAAAAAGGGATCGTCGGGCCGAGAAACTTACCGCAAGCTTTTCACAGAAAACACCACTCAATTCTTTCTTTAGTTCTCGCAATCTCACCAAAGCTCCCTATCAAAATAAAAAAATACTCACCTGGTTCCTACACTCGACACTCCGTTTTTAATCAACATTCACTGTGATAGAAACCAAGCTGTGATAAGGGACTAAATATAAATGACATTAGAAAATAAATTATAAAACTCAATGCTAATGTAGAACACATAAGTAATAAAATTATGAGGACCATCAAACTGAAAAATCCCACATAACTAAAATGACTAAACATGTTAGTCTTCATAGTAAACATTGTCTTGTGAACTCAACTATGCATGTTCCAGAAAGAACTGCTAACAAAGAACTCACCAGAAAGTCAAAGAGGGAATTATAAATACTTTGAAAGTTTGAGCTTATACCTATAAAAGCATAAGCATTATAGTGATATTATAGGACATAATTTGCTCCACATATAATCAGACTACAAACCAAATGAACCAAAAAATTATGTCCCAAACTAACTCATGAGACATACATGTGTCTTGATATATCATTGTCACTTGAATGTACTTTAGTTTTAAAAAAAGTTCTCCATGAAATGTTTATTCCACCAAAGAAATACTTTAAAAATTAGCATAGTAAAAAGGTAAAAAAACCACATGCACACAACACAAACAACAAAAAGGGCACAAATATACAAACATGGCTTGTGGCTGCATAATAAACAAATATAACTTTAAATCAAAAGCCATAGTTGTTCTTTAATTTCTGAAAGAAATCAAAATCTATAAATGAAAAATTCAATCCAACAAAGAACATGAAATGTTTGACTTGGCATGTAGCTTAAAGAAATGGTTTGACTATTTGTTAAATATCGAGAATCCACACCAATGTAAAAGCCTAAATCAATACAACCAATTTTCTTGCAACAACAACAATAGGCAAATAAGTAACTTTAACTTGCCAAAAAGAAAATGTTGTTGTTTTCAAAAGCAAAAAACGTAAACCAAAATTAAAGAAATAAAGAAAGGGTTGTTTTATTTGGTAAGAAGCAAATATGACAGAGGAAAGAAACGTCATAATACCTTGCCAGAATGTAGAACATGTACATTATTTGCAAAATTCACCTGTGCAATATTGAAGTAATTTTTTTTTGATAAAATAAGTAATGTTGCATTGAAAACATACTGGTATCTCCTCAAAGATATCCACCCATGTGAGATTTTTCTCCCGCAACCTACATAGCAAAAGAAGTGAATGAAATGAGACAACTCACAAATTATTTTAACAAATCAATAGAGATGGAAAGGAATATGAACTTTACTTCTCTCCATTGAAATCATGGTTGCGATAAAGCTCCATGAAAGAATCCATAAAAATAGATTAATGCAATCTGAAATCAACATAAATCCATCCTCAAAGCCCAATGATCTGACAGTAGACCAAAAGCCCTCTGTAAACTCATATGCATAACACAACAAAGCAATTAAAAAAGATGAACAAAGAAAAATTTATGATGAACAATGAAAATTTACCTGAGATGGTGCCATGGAGAATCAAATATGGAGATAAAAAGCAAGAATTGAAGAATGAAAGAACCCTAACCTTATAATTGTACGATGCATTGAAGTCGTGATCACAGCCTAAACACACAAATACCAAAAGTCCTCATTAAACTCATATGCATAACACAACAAAGCAATTAAAAAAGATGAACAATGAAAATTTTATGATGAACTAAACGTTCATCATAAACAATTAACCAACGTTTTATGCTCACAGCAGTATCCACTTACCAACACAGAGTCTGTATGTTGCGTAGACTGCCATCAAAGAATATCTGAAATGCGAAAATTGATATTGTTAACGTATAATTAAATTAACACACAAAAATGGGAGATGGATTTCGAAAATCTAAGATGACTCACTGTTTTATACGGGTTGATGTTTGCCATCTTGAAAGTCTGTTGGAAAGAATTTTCAAAGGGTTTACACATAACAGGATTATTTGGTAGTAAATCACCAGATTCGATAACACAACTATTAGGAGTATTATCATCAGCATCGGTGGTCTGGTTTGGAGGATTCAGAGACTCGAAATAGATGACATCATCAAAGCAGTCCTCCAATCCAAGTCGGTGTAGAACTTCAGCCACGTAGGCCTCGTTTGCATTCAAGAAAGCCTGAACAGAGAGCTGTACAAAAATTCAGCGTCTTTCTCACTTTTCCAGGTGTGCTTCCTCTTCCATCAGATGTAACAGAGCCACCAAGGTCCACGATTATCTGCCATCAACATGAACATTAAAGAAGAGAAAAGAAACAGAAAAAAGTAAGAACTGTTTCTTCAATAGAAAGAACGTACCCAGTGTTTCTTGCCATGTTGTTCATCCTGTTAGACAGAGACATGAATTGCAACTTGCAACTGGTTTCTTAAATCATAAAAAAGGAAATAAAGAAATCGAATGTACAAAACCCTAATTAGAGATGGAATCACAGAAGAACGTACCTGGAATCTGAAGTATTTGATGATTATAGCGAAGAAATGATAGAAAGATTGGAGAGCATCCAAGAAGATGGAGAGAAGATAGGCGATGGGTTGAATGAAGATGAAGACGATTTATAATTGAACTGAAAATCGTGGCTGGAAGTTGAAGGCGAAGAAGAAGGATTGTGTGTTGAAGGCGAATCGTGGGATGCGAAGAAGAAGGCTGCTGAGTGTTGAAATTGGTCGTGAGTGTTGGAGGGGAGTTAGCATGAGAGGGAGTGGGCCGGTTACAGAGTGGGGCGGCTGGAGGGAGATGGCTTAATGGGCTGAATGAATTGGCTTAATGAGTTTGAACGGCATAGATTTAAAACTGGATTGAGTTTAAAGAGCCCAGATTCATCTAAAATCAGTTAGACTTATCCGGGTCCATATTTTATATAATATATATGGGTAAAAGGTAAAGAGTAAATTATGATTTTAGTCCCTTTGGTTTTGTTAAGGATTTCGATTTTCTTCCTTGTGGTTTAAGAATTGTAATTTTCTTCTCTATAATTTGTAATTTGTTGTTATTTTTGTCCCTAAACTAATTCCTTTCCTTATGTACTTGATACGTGCCCACACACGATGCGGCGTAAAATATTTCGAAAATAATTTTGTTCCATGTTTAGTTTTATTATCCATCACATATTGCCAAGAATAACCATAATATTTTTTTAAAAAGAAGTATAGAAAAAATTTGATGCATAGATAAGGGTGTAAAATGTACAAGTATAAAAAAATTTGATGCATAATTCTTAATTTTATGATTATAAAAGGAATTTAGTTTAAATGATTATGAATGTGTATTTTTAATAGGGAAATTAATTAAAATACCCCAAGTTTGAAGTTGACTTACCAAAATACCCCAAAAAATGAAAAGTTTACCAAAATGCCATTTTTTCCGCGGAGGGGGCCCTCTATAGCGGGCAGAGACCAATTGTGAAATTTTTTGCAAGATTATTTACATTTTCAGTCCCCACTGCGGGCCGCGATCGCGGGACTCCACCGCGGACAGGGACTGAAAGTGTAAATATGAAGCACATAAAATTTCAAAAATGGTCCCTGCCCGCGATCGCGGGACTCCACCGCGGAAATTTGTGGCATTTTGGTAAACTTTTCATTTTTTGGGGTATTTTGGTAAGTCAACTTCAAACTTGGGGTATTTTAATTAATTTCCCTTTTTAATATGATAAGGGTGCAAAAAAATTAAAAATATAAGAAATATAAAACAAACTAACTCGTTATATTCATGATATTTAATAATATGATTAAATCCAAACTTATTCAATATTTGGCTCATTTCGAAAGTATTGACGAGACGATTACAATGATATAATTTGTAAAAAAAAATATATTTTAATGCATTTTAGTTCATATACGATTACTTATGTTAAAATGATAAAGGTCTAAAACGAAAAATGAAAAAGTAAGAAATTAAAATTAAACTAAATAATTAATTATAAGAGTATTAAATGTAAGTTATATATTTAAAAGGGATTTTGTTGGGAGCAGTGCCGGTTGGATGCCCATGGCAGAAAGCAAAAGAAATGCCCTGAATATATAACAAAATATTAATTTATATATTGGCTACTACATGTCTAATTCATTTTCCAGCTTATGGAGTTTGGGTTGTGTTGCCCAAAAGAAAACTATTACTTCCTCATAAATCTTTTGTTGCCCCTTCCCCTTTGATTGCCATGGCCACCGCTATCATGGCCATGGGCCAGGGCCGGGCTTGTTGGGGAGAAATATACTGAGAAATGTGTGTGGAGTGATAGTTGGTATGCTTTAAAAGTTGTACGACATGTTATTATCTTAAACTTTCAAAACAACCGTTTTACAATTTTAATAAGATAGTATAGATAAGGGACTAAAGCACTAACAAATTGTAAACCACATGGTAATAGGACAAAAATAATAATGGATTACAAACTATATAGACGAAGACTGTAATTTCTAAACAAAGACAAAATTCGCATTTTTTGACAAACCATAGGGACAAAACGTAATTTACTCTAGAGTAATTTATAAATTCCGTCTATGTGGTTTGAGGTTGATTACAAATAGGGTCCTTAAACCCTAAAATTCATGGATATGGTTCTCGTGGTTTCATTTTCGTTATTGATCAAGTCTCTGACCTTAACTTTCGTTAAAATAAACTTTGTTACATCAGTAATATTTGTCATTTTACTCATTTGTTTAATATATTTTTTGGTGTACAACTTTGAATACATCTTGTACAAGTTTAAAAACATTTTAGTAATAAATAAATAAACAAACAGATGTATCCACCTTCCAAGGCTTCCCACCCAATCCTGGACCTCCCCATCTTTGACAATTGTCCTTACTTCCCCCCCCCCCCCCTAACACCATAATAGGCATGTTCATTGAGTTGGATGCAGGGTGGAGCCAGAAAAATGACTAATGTTGTGTTCTCAAAACTCATTTTATGAAGGAAAGGGAGGGAAAGGGGAGAAAAGTAAAAAAACTCGTGTTCTCGACACTGTTTAAGGATAGAAAAGAAAGAAAACAGAAGAAAAATAATGATAAGTCTTCCTTCCAAAACTTTCCTCCCAAATGTGGGAGGAAATGAGAGGAAAGAAATTAAAAACATTAATTTTTTTTTTACTAAAATTACAAAACTATCCGATCTTTCATCATAATTAATAAATTTTTAAGAGTATATTAGTAAAAATGACGTATATCCTTTTCTTTCTCTCCTGGTCAATAACACAAAAAAATATTTTCTTTCCTTTCTTTTCATTCGCTTTTGAGAACACAAATAAAAAAATATTACTTTCTTTTCATTTCTTTTCTCTCCCTTTCTTTTCCATCTATTTCTTTTCTTTTCTTTTCTTTTCTTTTCTCTCCAGATTAGATAACACAGCGTAAGGGTGATCCTTCTAAATAAGGATAAATTTTGGTTTAATATCTATTTATGCTCAACCGATTTAACAAAGTTTCAATATTTTCTGTTTTGTACCTATTTTGATTGGTAACATGTCGATCTTGAACGTATGATGACGTGGATACCCATTTACAAAACATTTACAAAATATACAAGAATGTTAAGATGAATTGGACGAAAAACTTGTTCAAATGTTATAACAAATTAATTTTTTGAAAGTGTGCTATGTTGATTGAAATTTTTGTTTCAGTAAATAATAAAGTTTGGACTTTACTACATTAAAAGAAAACAATTATTATTACACAATTAAAAAAATAAGACAAACTTCATTTAATTTTGTAATTTATGTATAAAATATATATATTAAAATACTGTATTGATAACAAATAAAAATTCAAACTATTGTATTGGTTGCCTTGGTTTAGAACCTCTAGGTTGATAAGCATGAGTGGGAAGTGGCCCTCGTTAAAAAAAATATATGCTTATTTGGGCTTCATATAATGTTTGTCTTAGGATTTGAGGGTGTGCGCCCATGATTGGAGGTGAGTGGAACCAAACTGATTCAATCATCCAACAATGATGGATTTTGCCAACCGATCAAATCTAATCCAATTGATTATTAGATATGTTCGGTTTTATTCATTGGATATTTTGATTGGATATTCATTAGATCTGATTTGATACAACCAATATTAATTGGATTGAATCCATCCGGCATCGAATGGACGATGAGATCAGATTGGATCCATCAAATGTGTTAATTCAATTCAATTTTCCAACGATGAAACAAATTGATTAATCACTTTTAATGTGTTAAAAAACAACACAAATAAGGCTAAAAATTCAATAACCAACACAAAACAAATTCCAAGTTTCTCCCGACAAAATAGGTTGAAAACAAATTAATTGGATGATAGTTGAAGGTTGAATAGATAATTTGATGGTCATCATATGTTTAATTGGATGGGTAATTGGATGTTGGTCGGTTCGACTCGGTCGATTTTGATCGATTTTAGACTACGATCCAAATTGGATGTTGAAATTTCCATTCCAATTCGATCCAATTAATTTGGATTTCCGATTATGGTCAATCGGTTCTTATTTGGATCAGTTGAATTCAATTGGATCGGTTAACTTTCTACGCACTCCTCCACTAGGCATGGTAATTGTACCCGCCCCGTTGGGGAACCCGGTTCACCCGCCCCTACCAGGGCTGGGGATTCCCCGTAAAACCGGGTATCGGGGATTTTCGATTGCTTATAAACCGGGGTCGGGTAATGCATTCCCCAACCCGCCCCGTCCCCGTATATATTTAATATTTTTTTCTAATATTTTTTTTTATAATTTCCGTAATCCTAATTGTTTTTAGTATTATATTTTATACATTTTTTCTTAAATTATCTACCATACGTGCTATTTCAAAAAAAAAAAGATCTCGGTCTCTTAACGCAATCACGTTTTACAAAATTATTTAAAAAAACCTTGATTTTATTAATAAAAATTAATGAACTGGGGATTGACCCTAGAAAAAGCGGGGACGAGATTTAATTCCCCGCACCCGCCGGGGACCGACCCGTTACCATCCCTACCCTCCACCATAATACACCTAACCACACCAAATCAACCAAAATCCAAACCTAATCACCAAAACTCAACCAAATATCAAATCTATTTGCTCACAGATTCCACAAATTAAAAAATGGGGGTTTTGGTTGTATGAATATAGTGATGAAGATGGATCCGTGGATTATCAAGGGGGTGGCACTGAAGAAGGAGACCACTGCCATAAAACTAAAGCAATTCGATTTTAAAACACACCATGGATATTGGATCCGTTAAAAAAAATCCCATTAATCCATTTACCAACATGAAAATTAGTTAATAAATAGAATAAAATAAATGACTCCAATTAGTTCTACAAAACCCTCCAAAAATGCGATAAAAACCCCGAAGTGGTCCATACCTCAATGATGGGTTTAAGAGGTCGTTTACCAAACACTTACTCGGGTAAACGCTTACCAAGTCACATTATCTTACCAGATGAATATGGCAAGAACCAAGAATCTTACCCGATAAGAGTTACGCAAGGACCAAGAGTAAGGCCATTTATAATCCATACCTAAATTTACAATCTCACTCCCTACACTTAGGGGCCGTTTACAAAACGTTTACCCGGATAAGTGATTACCAAGTCACATTAGCTTATCAAATGAATACGGCAAGGATCAAGAATCTTACCCGGTAAGAGTGGAAGCAAGGACCGAGAGTCGAAAGCAAGGACCGAGAGTCTTACCCGTTAAGTGAGTGCGACGACTCTTACCACGATTAGTGCTTACCGGCTAAATTGTAGCATACGATGTCATTTTGGTGGACTAAAATCTTACCCGGGAAATAGGTGATAGTGTTGAATTTTACCGGTAAGCACTTACCCGGATAAGTGATTAGGTAAACGGCCCCTTAGTAAGCTCCTTACACTATATCTATACTATTTTTTATTATTTGTTTTTTAATAAGTAAAAAGGTAATTACATTTATTTATGTACATAAAAGATATTAAAATAGTGTATGATTATTATTGTAGAGAGTATAGTTGAAGTAACAATCCACATTTATTTTAGGCAAATAACTCTTCACATTAAGTTAAATATAAACAGTATGATTGAAAATAAAGTTTTAAATCATAGTTAAATGAGTAAATTACATAAATCGTCCCTGATGTTTGGTCACTTTTTGGATATAGTCCCTATTTCCAAAAAATTACACTGAGCGTCCCTAAGGTTTGACAAACCGCACGGAATTGGTCCCTCCCTCTAACGCCGTTTCTTTTTCAGCCGTTAAATTGATCACGTGAGTGGCATGTGAGGGGTAAAATAGTCATTTTACTGTTCATCATCTCCTAAAAGTGACCACCACCACCATCATCATCAACCCATCACCACCACCACCATCATCAACCCACCACCACCACCATCAACCCATCACCACCATCGTCAACCCACAACCATCATATTTCTTTCTTCTCTCTTTCTTTATATATACACACAGATACAATATATATATATATATATACATATACATACACACAGAAATATATATATATATATATATATATATATATATATATATATACATATACATACACACAGACAAAAAGAAAAGTTTAATGGGTTTTGACATTTGGATGTGTTTTAATTCATAAAACCATTCCAAACCTTCTTGTTTTTGCATTTGGAAAAGAAAGAAATTTTCAGTTTCGATTTTGGTTGAGAAATCTGCATGTTTCAGCATCGCCGGAGCACTCGCCGGAAAACCGGACTTCGTCGGAAATCAACATCTTCACCGGATTTCTGCATAAATTTCATCTCAAATTGATTTATTTTGATATTTTGATCGAGAAGCAACATCCATAATGGATTTCCATCAATATTTTATTAAGTACGGTGTATTGGAAGAGCTCGCCAAAAAAACGAGTTTAGCCGGAAAAACGAGTTTAGCCGGAAAATGATGATGGTGGTGGTGGTGGTGGTGATAGGTTGATGGTGGTGGTGGTGATTGGTTGATGATGTTCGTGGTGGTGGTGATGGGTTGATGATGGTGGTGGTGGTGGTGATGGGTTGATGATGGTGGTGGTGGTGGTGGGTTGATGATGATGGTGGTGGTGGTCACTTTTAGGAGATGATGAACAGTAAAATGACTATTTTACCCCTCACATGCCACTCACGTGATCAACTTAATGGCTGAAAAAAAAACAGCGTTAGAGGGAGGGACCAATTCCGTGCGGTTTGTCAAACCTTAGGGACGCTCAGTGTATTTTTTTGGAAATAGGGACTATATCCAAAAAGTGACCAAACATCAGGGACGATTTATGTAATTTACTCTAGTTAAATATATAGAATATAAGACCATCCACACACCTGCAAGACCATACTCCTTTCACAAGTGTCACATCAGCTTTGCAATAACACCTTCCACACACATGCAAGACCAAACTTCTTTCTAAACTAATAAATTATAATATAAATAATATAGATAATTATAATATAACTAATAAATTAATTATAAAATATAGATAACTAAAATTTTACTTTTGTTTTCTTTTACTATATTTTGTGTAAATATAATTTAATTAACAAATAAAATACATGGATATATTGAAAGCATGCAACGTTTATTAAAATACAAATACTACACAAAATACACAATATACATGTATTTACTTATGTAAATTTTTTGATGTTTGTGTACGTTTATCTATTAGTATTTGTATTTTCATAATTTTTATATTAATGTACTTTTAATTTAGCTGTTTAAATAAAAAAACATTGCATAAAAGTATCATTTTTTTTAAAATAAAGCGTAGGTAAGAAATTTTAATAAAAATATTAAAAAAATAATGTTCAAATAAACTAATAAATGAATTAAATTTAATAAACATATTAATAATAACTAATATTTAAACAAACAAACTAACTAATTAAATTAATAAATGATTTTGTATAATATATTATATTGGTTGAAAGACCTTGTTAATTGTGCAAGATCTTGGTACTCTTGCAAGACCTTGCAAGACACATGGCATGCCATGTCATCTTGCAAGAGCTCTTGCAAGACGCGTGTGGATGCTCTAAGTGAATTGTAATTTTAGTCTATATGTAGGCATGGGAATGGGGCCCGACCAGTCGGGGAATCCGGTCCACCCGTCCCGATCGGGGACGGGGACGGGGACGAGTATGGTACTCCCCGCCCCGTCTCCGTTATATATTTAAATTAATAAATTAAATATATATTATTTATTTAAACTAAATCGGGAATTCATAATTTCTTATTTCCTAACTAGATTTAGAATATAAAATTGTTATTTTTTTATGTTAGTATGTATTTTAGACGTCAAATAAATATAAAATTACTCGATATGGTTTTGGATATATTCTCGATGCGTTTTGGTACGTGTGACGTTTACTTTTTCTTGGTTTAAGTTGAATTTCTTTTGGTTTTAGGTTATTAATTACTATATGATGTTGTATTTTTTGTATTAAAATCATTTTTTTGTATTAAAATATTTTTTTCCGATCGGGGAAAAAATCCTTGTTTCCCCATTGGGGATCCCCGTTCCCCGGTAGGGATGGGGATGGGGATATGATCATATTCTCCGGCGGGGACGGGGATTGAGGTCCCCGCCCCATCCCCGCCTCATTGCCATGCCTATCTATGTGGTTGTCTGTAAAGCCCGTGTCCCGGTATGTATATATATATTTTAATTAATTGCTTTAATATCGTTCTTTTAGCGAATCTTTACTAACGGGGCTAGCAAGTTTGACCAAATGCGTAATAAATTTTAAACCATTTTAATTTGTGCCAAGTGATAAGTTTTAGAGGGACTTAATGTGGCTTGTAGGTAAAATAGACATGGGTTTCGGCCCATGCACTCAAGGCCGAACCCCCCCCCCATGCTTTCTCGTTTTTCTTTTCTTGTAATCCAAGCAAACCAAACAATCCCATAACCCTACAATCCTTTCTCCTCTTTTCCCTTGTGTGGTGCGGCCGTGAGAAAGAAACGAGAAGAGAGAGAGATAGAGAAGAACCGAGAGAAGGTTAGAGAGAGAGAGAGAATCGGCGGCGAGAAAGAGAGGAGTCGGGAGAGAGATCGCCGGAGGTGAAAGACTCCGGAGGAGGAGGCGCAGCCGCTGCAGTCGCCGGAAACCACTGCCGCCACCGTTATTCGTCGAGAGGTAAGCGTTAAGATCACGATTCTTTTTCTTGTTATAGTCGCCGGCGAAGTAGCCGCCGCACGCGGCCTTGGCCGCTGCAGGCGGTAGCCGCCGTGGACCACCTTGAGGGGTGGTGGCGTAGGATGGTCGTGGTGGGGTGTGTAGTTGTGTGTGTGCGTTTATGGCGATCGAGAGAGAGGAGGAAAGGTGGTGCGAGAGGGTGGTGTGGGCGGTGTGTGTGTGTAATCATCGCCGGAGAGCCGCCGCCGGTCGCCACCGGCGACCACCACTGCCGGAGATGGCATTGGGTGGCGCGTGGTCGTGACCAGACCATAGTCACTGTAGAGCCCTTAAACCGTGACTTAATCGATTGAGCCGAATCGTTCAAACCGTTTCTTTTAAATCGTCATTTTATGTGCAAAATTCTGGAATCTGCCACTGTTTTGCGTAGACCATAACTTTTTACTCGTAACTCGTTTTGAGGTGAATGTGGTGCCCAAAGTTCCCAAATCGAGTTGGGAAGGTTTTTTGTGTTTTGTCGAAAGTCTGATTAAGCCCGTAGCTAGGCTGTATTGGGCTGTTTGTGCAGGCTGGACCGAAAACTGGCAGCTTTGGTAGTCGTTCGTATTTAATTCATAATAAATTGTAGAAAAATCGTTAGGAGGCGTATAATATGTATTTGAAACCCTATCTCAGAGTACTTTCTGGTCATGAAATAATATTGAGGATTTACTGGGTTTAAGGAGGTCGAAACAGGTCCCGAACAGACCTGTTTGGCGAGACCGGGAAGTAGTTTTAGTGACGGTTTAAGCGGGTGTCGTGTCGTAGGGTCCGGGTCTCGTATTGATACGTTTTAACGTGCGTTTAGGTGCTGGGAAGTGACCGTAATTGGGAAGCTTGAATTTGTATTGTTGAGCTAGGCGCGCATTCGAGGTGAGTTCTCTCACTATAACTAATGTCGGTTATTTTTACATTACGTTGTGTATGTATGTGGTAGTTCTATTTGCTTTTGATGCGGGGTTAAATAGTGGGGTGTCTAGTCGGACCTTTATTGTTGTGACTACGCGGGTGGCGTAGGAGTTCGGCGGGGCCGAGGGTCACATACGCGGGTGGCGTAGTAATTCGGTGGGACCGAAGGTTGTATACGCGGGTGGCGTATGAACCCGGGGGTGCCGGGTTGCGTTTGCACGATGGTCGTGTGGTCGGTGGGACCGACGTATGCCTATTAGGTGGGTGGGTGTGGATATACATGTTTATGATTTGTTCGTAGACTTGTATGCTGTTTATGTGCAATTATCTGTTTATGGTGGTGTGGAAATAACTGTGTTACTTATGGTGTTGAATTCACTAAGCTTCGTGCTTACCCTTTCCCAATAGATTGTGGTTTCAGGTACGGGCGGCTCCAAGGCGTGACCAGTACACACTGGCGCGCGAGGAGAGCTGGTTGCTTTATGGTTTTTAATAATTAAACGTTTAATTCCGCTGGTCTTTGTTATGAAGATATTAATTATGAGTTTGCAAACGAAACGTTGGGATCATTTAATGAGTTGTTATAAATGAAATGTTTATTTAAAAATTTAAATTTGCTTGTAATTTTTGGGACGTTACAACTTGCTATCAGAGCACAGCTTGAGTGAATCAAACGCACCTCGGTGTGTTTGGTCTCAAGTTGCGGCTGGGAAATTTTCAAATTATTTTACCTTTTTGAAATAAAAGAAAAAAGGGAAAAACCCGTTCGAGGAACGGTGATCGAAGGCGCAGTGTGTACAGTCAGCCGGAGCCCAAGGGGGAAAGGTACAGTACTTAGTGTATTATTGCTTTCTAGATCATAGAATATGCATGCTAGATTGCCTGTTGTGGACACTATGCTGTATGTGGTACTACTTGCTATTAGGAATCCATGCTAATTATGATAGGTTACTAAGTGGATGCCCTCTAGGTTGTATGCAGTAAGAGATTTATAGACTTAGGATATTAGATTTAGTTCTATTGCGCAGCTCTTGTTTGAGTCCAACCGTTCTAGGATAGAGTATTGTATCCGAACGTCTATTTATTTCGCACTGCATATAATCGGGTATTTGCGAGGCCACTCGTTATGATTAGTAGGGATTCGGTAGTAGCAAGGGTAGTGGGAGGAGATGAAATTCCTAGAGAGCTAGGAAGGGTGTTTATGTATGAGTATGTATGTTAAATTGCTTGGTGCTTATTACACTGTGTTGCATGTTTGTTGCTTGCTAATAGGAGTTTATGCTAGCCTTGATAGGTTGTTAAGTGAATGCACTATGAGTTGTATGCGGTAGGAACCGAATAGCCTTAGAATGTTGGATTTAGTTCTATTGCGCAGCTCTTGTTTGAGTCCAACCGTTGTAGGATGGAATCTTATATTCGAATGTCTATCTGGTTTTCCACTGTATGCGACTGTGCATTCGCGAGGCGACTCGTCAGGACTAGTGGGAACTTCGTCTTGGCGAGGGTAGTGGAATTGGGTGAAACTCCTAGGGAACTAGGAAGAGTGTGTACGTATGCCGGTGCGGGCATATGCGTTTAGTTTCGACGAGGAACTACTTGGACCCCTTGGGATGGGACTCGGAACGGGCGATGATAGGTGGGGATGGTAGTAGTAGAGCTCCTACTACCGGAAGCACAGGATCAATGCTCGAGTCGGGGAAAGTCACGAGGAATCCGAGGAGTTGAGCGTGAGTGTTGTTAGTGTGAGTTATTATGTGCTATTAACGCGTTGTGTTATCTACCCAGAATGGCCATCATTAGGAGAAACAACCATATTAAATCTATTAGTACAGGTGTGTACTTGATTTGCTTAGATGAAATGATCGTTGAGGGTAGTGGCGAAGGATCTAATCCAGTAGTCGTTAGAATAGAAGGACGATTCTAGTATTAGTCACTTGGAGTGACGATAAGGGTGATGTTTGTTTCGGGCCAAGATGGATGATTGTGCTAGAATCATAGGCTTATAGAGCCGACTTTGATTTGAGGAAAAATCGCAGGGATTATTTGGCGTAATTTCCCAACTTGCCTAAGAGGTTTAAATGTCCGGATGACGTTAGTGGATCAGAGAGATTTGGAGGAGTAGGAGTCGAGGCGTAGAATGCCGACTGAGTCATGCACAAAGTTTGATTTTGAAATATGGTTTTGAAAATGTATGAAATCGTTTTATTACGGGGGTGCAAACTTTGTTAGAATTTGTCTCATTTCTTTATTTTTCCAACGGTTCTTACGGGTAAGATGATATCCGTGTTTTGTGGTGTTTAAAATGTTGGGCAAGTGGCTACGGCTTGTGACTTTAACATTGGAACTCCTCCACATATGTTAGAGTTGAGGCGGAAAGTTACATTCCATGATATCTGTATAAAGCTATTTGAGTGAGTTGGTTAAGATAAGTTCTGTTTTACGGCATGTTGAGTCGTGTGGGTTTAATTTCTCGTGGTGCATATCTTATTTGTTTATGTGACCATTTGGGGAAATCTTGGAAATCAATTTAAAGAACCCCACCTTTCGAGATTTTATGAGGTTTTAGTCGATATTTTCAAATGGTGGAAACGGATTGGTTTTTATCTTAAGTTTGAAACTTACACGAGACAGTTGTGTTTTAACAAAAATATATTTGTAAACCGTTTTATCGTTTGTATGACTAGCCGACGTGCGTAAGATTTGTTAATGAACCCTGTGCCACGACATTTTATGTTGAAAAAGAGGAATTTTGGGGTCAAACGTCGTGGGACTGATTTTGAAACTATGTTGTTAGACAACCTAGGGGGGGTAAGGTTGTATTTAAATCTTTTACTTTCAAAAATTCTTTTATAAATAAATACAGTACAGAAACAGTATAAATAAATCAGAGTATACAAATAATAAATATACAACAATTATATAAACAGATATAATTAAAATGCACAGCGGAATAAATAAAGAGATAAAGGATAGAGATACTTGACACGGAGATTTACTGATTTACCACCAACTGTGATAAACCAGCAGCCGAGACACTTCTCGACACGATCCAATAAATGTATTCTTTACGGTAGAACACAAACCAAATACAAAGGAATTTGTAATAGTTTCTCAAGCCTCTGCTATGAGATAAACAGGATCACACACCCGTTATTCAAATACTTACAAGAGGAGTATAACTCACAATGGGTAATCACTCTTGTATAATAATCACTTGGATATTTTATAAAAAAAGGTTTTATAAAATATATATATTAATTAGATGAGAGAGCTGAGAGTTTGGTTGCTGCTTGTTGTTGTTTTGTGTTGTCTGTTTTTCTTCACCAGCATGCATGTATATATATCAGCTCTTCCAACGGTAACAAGCAATCCGCGGTATACCGGCTAGCTCCACGCGGTATGCCGCCTGAAAAGGTGATCTGACACAAGAAACGAAAACCTGCAAGCTCCTGACACCAGACATCCAGCCGCGGTATACCGCGGTGTCCTTGGCGGTATACCGCCTGACACATCGTACAAGGGGAGCATGGCAGCGCTGGTTGCTTTCGGCTGAAACTTCTTCACATTTAATGAATGAACAGTAAAAGAAGATGTGAAACCAGATTTGAGGTTGACAAATTATTTTAAAGGATTATTTTAATAATTTTAATAAAACTTTAGTTTTAAATAAAATTTAAATATTTTTAATTTAAAAACAGTATTTAAGGTTTTATAAATATCCAAGTGGTATATTATTTTAGGGTGTTTATCATTATTAGATATAAACAATGATGACGACGTAAAGCACCAGTCTTGAACTCTTCAGATAAAATCTTCGTGTTCTTCAAGAACTGCACACTTGGATTAAATTGTTAGATAAACAATAATACGGTGTGTTTGTAATCATCAAAATAAATATATAAAATATATTGAGATGTGGTACACTTGCACCAACAATCTCCCCCTTTTTGATGATGACAAACACAACCGCTAAGCAAGAGCATGTGCGGTTTCTCTCCCCCGTTTGTCGAAACAAAAAGGGTCAAGAAAGACGGTATGCTTCCCCTCGAGAGATGCTCCCCCTCAAAATATGCATATAATTGAGGTAGCATAAACTCATGGGTAAAGATAATAAAACGCTCCCCCTCAAATTAATAACGATATCAATTTGATTTTATAAAATTTGAGGGATAAAATAAAATGCAAAAAGCAATAGAGACAAAGATATACAAACCAATACGAAACACTTGCACCAAAACGGATCTTAAGGCTTCAATTTTCGGTTAATTTTATGTGAGCAAAAAAACCACGTATTATGACCTCGTCAGGGAACACGTATTATATCCTCGTCAGGAAACACGTATTATAACCTCGGCAGGTAACCACGTATTATAACCTCGGCAGGTAACCACGTATTATAACCTCGGCAGGTAACCACGTATTATAACCTCGGCAGGTAACCACGTATTATAACCTCGGCAGGTAACCACGTATTATAACCTCGGCAGGTAACCACGTATTATAACCTCGGCAGGTAACCACGTATTATAACCTCGGCAGGTAACCACGTATTATAACCTCGCCAGGAAACACGTATTGTATCCTCGTCAGGAAACACGTATTATATCCTCGTCAGGAAACACCTACAAAAGGCAAAGAAAATATTTCGTGGTACCCTTTTCTTATGGGTCCTTTTAACAGTTAGTATAAAACATAAACTGCAAAAAATATGTTGTCGACATAAAACAAAATACGACAACATATAAAACCATAAAAATGGTTTAAAACCACAAACGCATCCCACCGGGATTGTCAACATTAAACATTCCTTTCGGAATCCATTTTCTAACCATTCTAATTTTGCGATTGTATTTATCATACATATAAAATGAAGCATTTATATTCGCATTATTTTTAGATCTAGAAAAATTACCAATATACATACGAGCATGCGGTTTCCTTCCATAATTCACATTTTTTATTTTTGACATATATGGAGGTTTTCTCGTATCAACTTTAGGAGATGCAAAAAATCTTTTAATGGGTTTACACGAACATTTATCAACACATGTATCGGAACCAATGCCTTTACGACAATTTATACGATTAGGCATATTTAGCATTTTAAGCACTTTATCATTGCTATTTTGAAATGCATTAGCTAACATATTGTCCTTTTCATATGAATCGCATTTAGCTTTTAAACATGCATTTTCATTTTTAAGAATATCACATTTTGCACAAATAATATTTTCATGTGACTTTTTATTTAAACATGCAAGTTTCTTATTTAAAACATCACATGATTTGCAAACAATATTTTCGCATGCTTTCTTTTCTAAAGTGATAACTTTATCAATTAACTCATTTTTGATTTTATTATCACATGCAATGGTTTGTTTACAATTATTCAACTCATTTTGACATAATAATAGTTCTTCTTTTAATTTAGCATTCTCATTTTTATAACTATTTACGAGAACAATCAATTTTTGAAAAGAGACATTTAACATATCAATATCATCATCGTTATCACTACAACTAGAATAACTTGAGTATGAAGTACATACCTCTTTCTTGCAGTCGACGATGAGACACGTTTCTTCATTTCTTTGATCTCGGGTTTCGTCTCTCTTTTCTTTTGAGTTTCCACCATAGGTGATGTTCAAGTTCTCCCAAATATCACGAGCAGTTTCAAAGAGATAAACACGCTCAATATCATCGTTAGTAAGAACCGAAAAGAGAAAATTTTTGGCTTCATAATTTAAACAATAATTAGCCTCATCTTCGTCGGACCATTTCGAGCTAGGTTTTTCAACAACTTTGTTGTTTTGAAATTTTGTGGGTTTGAAATTTCCTTTAATAATAATATCCCAAATTTTTTGATTTATCCCACGAACATAACGTTCAAAAGAATTTGCCCAAAGATCAAAATTTTCGAAATCAATAAGAAGAGATTTAGAAAACCAAGCATTTTGTTGAGCCATTAAATAAAAGATATAACTTTAAAAAATTAAACAGATAATTTTTGAAAGCCCCGCTCTGATACCAAATGTTAGACAACCTAGGGGGGGTAAGGTTGTATTTAAATCTTTTACTTTCAAAAATTCTTTTATAAATAAATACAGTACAGAAACAGTATAAATAAATCAGAGTATACAAATAATAAATATACAACAATTATATAAACAGATATAATTAAAATGCACAGCGGAATAAATAAAGAGATAAAGGATAGAGATACTTGACACGGAGATTTACTGATTTACCACCAACTGTGATAAACCAGCAGCCGAGACACTTCTCGACACGATCCAATAAATGTATTCTTTACGGTAGAACACAAACCAAATACAAAGGAATTTGTAATAGTTTCTCAAGCCTCTGCTATGAGATAAACAGGATCACACACCCGTTATTCAAATACTTACAAGAGGAGTATAACTCACAATGGGTAATCACTCTTGTATAATAATCACTTGGATATTTTATAAAAAAAGGTTTTATAAAATATATATATTAATTAGATGAGAGAGCTGAGAGTTTGGTTGCTGCTTGTTGTTGTTTTGTGTTGTCTGTTTTTCTTCACCAGCATGCATGTATATATATCAGCTCTTCCAACGGTAACAAGCAATCCGCGGTATACCGGCTAGCTCCACGCGGTATGCCGCCTGAAAAGGTGATCTGACACAAGAAACGAAAACCTGCAAGCTCCTGACACCAGACATCCAGCCGCGGTATACCGCGGTGTCCTTGGCGGTATACCGCCTGACACATCGTACAAGGGGAGCATGGCAGCGCTGGTTGCTTTCGGCTGAAACTTCTTCACATTTAATGAATGAACAGTAAAAGAAGATGTGAAACCAGATTTGAGGTTGACAAATTATTTTAAAGGATTATTTTAATAATTTTAATAAAACTTTAGTTTTAAATAAAATTTAAATATTTTTAATTTAAAAACAGTATTTAAGGTTTTATAAATATCCAAGTGGTATATTATTTTAGGGTGTTTATCATTATTAGATATAAACAATGATGACGACGTAAAGCACCAGTCTTGAACTCTTCAGATAAAATCTTCGTGTTCTTCAAGAACTGCACACTTGGATTAAATTGTTAGATAAACAATAATACGGTGTGTTTGTAATCATCAAAATAAATATATAAAATATATTGAGATGTGGTACACTTGCACCAACATATGTGCACGCTTTTGTCGCACCCGGTGTAAGGTCGAGCGGTTACTTTAAATACATGTCATGAGTCAATTCATACTAGAACCGTGACGGTTCATTTTCAAAGAAATTATTTATTTCGCTTACGTTTTGTGAGTAAATTAAGCTGCAATGAGATGATTTTCAACATGATTTTCATATGTGGGACGAGCGTGTCCATTTTTGCGTAACTACCGACCTGGTAATAGTAGTTTTATTGCTTGCGGTCTTTTTGAAATGAAAAGTCTAGACGTTGAAAACATTTTTGTAAATGATTTTGTAAACCATTTGGGAAATGCGCTTTTAAGTGTTATGTGTCATTTTGAGAATTTTAAGGGTGTGAGTCCTTTGGGAAAACTCTTTTGTTTAAACCGTGTTGAGTTTGGGACTAATGTTGATTTTAGAGTATTGCTTGCTTAGACTTTATTTAAGCGCGTTTTTGACCGACTTATGGGTCTAGCAAGCGTGGAGCATTTTGCTCGATTTTGACTTGGAATTAGTCATGGGCTAATTGCCCGGTTTTAATGACTCAAGGTGGAGTCTTGTTGATGAATTGTTTTGTCGCACCGTTTGGCATTCATTGCGCGTCGAGTATTTACACGTTTGGGTGAGGGAGACAATCCGAGATAGGCACTTGTGGGTAGGCTGTTTTGCTTTGGATCCTTAGGCACGTTAGTCAGTCGCTGGTAGTGGTCGGTTGGGTATCTCGGGGTGAGGCCCCGGTGTTCAGGTGTTATAGCCCAGGCTTTCTAGTAGGTGCTAGGAGGATATAGTTGTGGGCACTTACCTGGGAGGTAATTCCGATGTGAGGGGCCCTGAGGCGTTACCTGAGAGGTAGGCGTCAGGGTGTATCCTCGGTTCAAATAAATTAGCTTTGTAGAGCGAGTGTGGGGGATACGTCGACGGTGGGAGGTTGGGTATTCCACGCGTGTTGGTAATGTAGACCGGGTAGTATCGGTTAAGGGAATGACCTACGTGTGTGTTAGCTGACTTGACTGTGGGGGATATCTATTTGTGATAATGTCTAGGATAATACCACGCTTATGTGATTCATTGTAATCGGTTGGACCGATGTTCGGCGGGTGGCCGATGTTCGTTATGGTAATCGGTTGGACCGATGTTCGGCGGGTGGCCGATGTTCGTTATGGTAATCGGTTGGACCGATGTTCGGCGGGTGGCCGATGTTCGTTATGGTAATCGGTTGGACCGATGTTCGGCGGGTGGCCGATGTTCGTTATGGTAATCGGTTGGACCGATGTTCGGCGGGTGGCCGATGTTCGTTATGGTAATCGGTTGGACCGATGTTCGGCGGGTGGCCGATGTTTGTTATTGTAATCGGTTGGACCGATGTTCGGCGGGTGGCCGATGTTTGTTATTGTAATCGGTTGGACCGATGTTCGGCGGGTGGCCGATGTTCGGCGGGTGGCCGATGTTTGTTATTGTAATCGGTTGGATCGATGTTCGGCGGGTGGCCGATGTTTGTTATTGTAATCGGTTGGACCGATGTTCGGCGGGTGGCCGATGTTTGTTATTGTAATCGGTTGGACCGATGTTCGGCAGGGGGTCGATGTTTTGTTAATATAAGTTATTGAAAATCTTTGGAGTCTATTAGAATTCGTGGAAGTTAGTCGACAGTTAAGGGTAAAAATGATCGTAGTCGAGTATCCTGTAGGGTATATTGGTGAGCACCATTAGAATGGTTAGGGCTTGAAAGTGGATTGAGATTGGGATATCATCAAATGCGAGAGAATTATTAGAAGTTGTTTGCGGACGTAGACTTCGGGGGCGAAGTCTAATCCAAGTGGGGGAGAGTTGTAAAGCCCGTGTCCCGGTATGTATATATATATTTTAATTAATTGCTTTAATATCGTTCTTTTAGCGAATCTTTACTAACGGGGTTAGCAAGTTTGACCAAATGCGTAATAAATTTTAAACCATTTTAATTTGTGCCAAGTGATAAGTTTTAGAGGGACTTAATGTGGCTTGTAGGTAAAATAGACATGGGTTTCGGCCCATGCACTCAAGGCCGAACCCCCCCATGCTTTCTCGTTTTTCTTTTCTTGTAATCCAAGAAAACCAAACAATCCCATAACCCTACAATCCTTTCTTCTCTTTTCCCTTGTGTGGTGCGGCCGTGAGAAAGAAACGAGAAGAGAGAGAGATAGAGAAGAACCGAGAGAAGGTTAGAGAGAGAGAGAGAATCGGCGGCGAGAAAGAGAGGAGTCGGGAGAGAGATCGCCGGAGGTGAAAGACTCCGGAGGAGGAGGCGCAGCCGCTGCAGTCGCCGGAAACCACTGCCGCCACCGTTATTCGTCGAGAGGTAAGCGTTAAGATCACGATTCTTTTTCTTGTTATAGTCGCCGGCGAAGTAGCCGCCGCACGCGGCCTTGGCCGCTGCAGGCGGTAGCCGCCGTGGACCACCTTGAGGGGTGGTGGCGTAGGATGGTCGTGGTGGGGTGTGTAGTTGTGTGTGTGCGTTTATGGCGATCGAGAGAGAGGAGGAAAGGTGGTGCGAGAGGGTGGTGTGGGCGGTGTGTGTGTGTAATCATCGCCGGAGAGCCGCCGCCGGTCGCCACCGGCGACCACCACTGCCGGAGATGGCATTGGGTGGCGCATGGTCGTGACCAGACCATAGTCACTGTAGAGCCCTTAAACCGTGACTTAATCGATTGAGCCGAATCGTTCAAACCGTTTCTTTTAAATCGTCATTTTATGTGCAAAATTCTGGAATCTGCCACTGTTTTGCGTAGACCATAACTTTTTACTCGTAACTCGTTTTGAGGTGAATGTGGTGCCCAAAGTTCCCAAATCGAGTTGGGAAGGTTTTTCGTGTTTTGTCGAAAGTCTGATTAAGCCCGTAGCTAGGCTGTATTGGGCTGTTTGTGCAGGCTGGACCGAAAACTGGCAGCTTTGGTAGTCGTTCGTATTTAATTCATAATAAATTGTAGAAAAATCGTTAGGAGGCGTATAATATGTCTTTGAAACCCTATCTCAGAGTACTTTCTGGTCATGAAATAATATTGAGGATTTACTGGGTTTAAGGAGGTCGAATCCCGAACAGACCTGTTTGGCGAGACCGGGAAGTAGTTTTAGTGACGGTTTAAGCGGGTGTCGTGTCGTAGGGTCCGGGTCTCGTATTGATACGTTTTAACGTGCGTTTAGGTGCTGGGAAGTGACCGTAATTGGGAAGCTTGAATTTGTATTGTTGAGCTAGGCGCGCATTCGAGGTGAGTTCTCTCACTATAACTAATGTCGGTTATTTTTACATTACGTTGTGTATGTATGTGGTAGTTCTATTTGCTTTTGATGCGGGGTTAAATAGTGGGGTGTCTAGTCGGACCTTTATTGTTGTGACTACGCGGGTGGCGTAGGAGTTCGGCGGGGCCGAGGGTCACATACGCGGGTGGCGTAGTAATTCGGTGGGACCGAAGGTTGTATACGCGGGTGGCGTATGAACCCGGGGGTGCCGGGTTGCGTTTGCACGATGGTCGTGTGGTCGGTGGGACCGACGTATGCCTATTAGGTGGGTGGGTGTGGATATACATGTTTATGATTTGTTCGTAGACTTGTATGCTGTTTATGTGCAATTATCTGTTTATGGTGGTGTGGAAATAACTGTGTTACTTATGGTGTTGAATTCACTAAGCTTCGTGCTTACCCTTTCCCAATAGATTGTGGTTTCAGGTACGGACGGCTCCAAGGCGTGACCAGTACACACTGGCGCGCGAGGAGAGCTGGTTGCTTTATGGTTTTTAATAATTAAACGTTTAATTCCGCTGGTCTTTGTTATGAAGATATTAATTATGAGTTTGCAAACGAAACGTTGGGATCATTTAATGAGTTGTTATAAATGAAATGTTTATTTAAAAATTTAAATTTGCTTGTAATTTTTGGGACGTTACATTGTCACTCACTATGAAATCTAGTTCCTATTTTAAACTAGTTATACTTTTGATCATTGTGGTTATCACTTTGTTTTGGTTTTGGTTTTGGTTTTTGTGGCCAACAATTGTTAACTGTAACACCCTAAAATTCAGGGCTAATTTAAACCTCAATTTATGACAAGATTTAAACATAAACTTTCTAAGCCTTTATACATAAGTGGAGAATTAACCATGAGGTTTATATTTACAAACATAACATTCTTCAAATAACCTATTAATCTAATCACGTCACTATAATTAGATTAACTAGGTTATCTAAGCAATATATCAAAACCTCATTACTCAAATAACTTCTCCACTAATCCACAAGCTCTCGCCCCACATCCCTTTACTTTCCCGAGCTAGTACCTGGTAAGAAAACATCATTTGAAACGATTAGGCTAACGCCTAGTGAGAACATTCAGTTTCAAAATAATACTTTTAAATCAATGTAAACAAGGTTTATCAAACTTGACTTACACTCGTTCTTACCATATTCGTACTCGTCTCATAATAACAGAATCATACTCAAACCCATGAGCATAACTACCATTCATAAAGTCATATCACCATATTCAATCCTACAGACTCACCTTCAAACATCTATTGTAAGATCCCACATTGGTTGGGGAGGGGAACAAAGGTTGCCTTATAAGGGACTTGATACCTCCTCTATCAGACGCGTTTTAAAACCGTGAGTCCAGGTGTGCGGACAAAGCGGACAATATCTGGTACGGTTGGTCTGAGATGTTACACTTACCTTCTTCTTGAAATGGATACAAAATAGCACTTATATATTGCCTATTTTTAATCCACCATATACACAAGAAACTACACTTACACTTCGTCTAATTCATACTTCCACATCTCATATACCAATAGCAACTCTACTTTGCCTATTAACTCATTCAACCTGAATAGCAATTATACTATACCTATTCAAACATTCAACCTGAATAGCAATTCTACTTTGCCTATCCACTCATTCGACCTGAATAGCAATTATACTATGCCTACTCAAACATTCAACCTGAATAGCAATTCTACTTTGCCTATCCAATCATTCACATGAATAACAATTCTACTTTGTCTATTCAATCATTCACCTGAATAACAATTCTACTTTGTCTATTCAATCATTCACATGAATAACAATTCTACTTTGTCTATTCAATCATTCACATGAATAACAATTCTACTTTGTCTATTCAATCATTTCAAGGATACTCGGGAATAACGATTATACTTTGTCTATTCCTCCTTTTCAATTTTAAATAGCAAACCTACTTTGCCTATTTATTACCTTCCAAAATAAATAGGAATAGCAATTATATTTTGCATATCCTATGTTATTCAATAAAGCTAGTATTTATGAATCTATTCCACTTACTCATACTCGTACAGGATAATGCTTATATGTATTTCTCATATTATTCAGTATGAGCCAATCGCTTATTTATCACACAAATTCCTCATATCATTCAGTAAAATCAAACCTCCTTTATATATATATCTCTTATATCATTTAATATAAGCCGATCATATTTTAATACGTAACTTCCTCATTCTATAAGTCTAACCATCAATATTAACACTTCCGAGTCTTGGTATAATTTTACTTCATAAAATTATTCTTCCAAAAGTCATCCAATCAGTTCATTTATAAAATACACCTTACCACAATTTAAAACATTATAAAAAGGTAAGGTAAGAAATGAACTCACCTGATAGCAGTAGAGCTACTTTTCCTTTCTCAAAGTTGTAAGGAACTTCAGTCACCAACTTCACAGAGACCTGAAATACCCAAATACATAATGTACTGGTATTAATCTACTGTTTAGGACCCTTAAGTACTGAAAATCCTAAATATCCAAAATTCTCGTCTCTTATCGCAACCAACTAGCTGCGATATACCTTGTCGCAACCCATTATTGCGATAACTCCCTCTTGTCGCAACCAACTGTTGAGACATAACACCATATCGCAACCAACTGTTGAGACATAACACTATATCGCAACCAACTGTTGAGACATAGCACCATATCGCAACCAACTGTTGAGACATAACACTATATCGCAACCAACTGTTGAGACATAGCACCACATCGCAACCAACTGTTGAGACATAACACTATATCGCAACCAACTGTTGAGACATAGCACCATATCGCAACCAACTGTTGAGACATAGCATCATATCACAACCAACTGTTGAGACATAACACCATATCGCAACCAACTAAATTCATAACTGTCGCAACTAACTGAGTTCATGAATATCTCAACTAACTGAAAAACGTAAAAACCCAGAAATCTCTAGTTTTAAGCCATGCATGTTTCTATAAACTTGCAGATATGTTCAATACTACTATTTGAACATAAACATCAACCCATAACATAATCATCAAAATCATCATAACCCATTTTCTAAACTCATAAAAGCTTTTAACTACATAAAATGAAGGATTATTATTAGATGTTTACCTTTGAATCCTCTGACTGATCTCAAATTCCAGCTGATAATAATCTGTTTCCTTCTTATTCCTTTCTTTCTTTCGATTTCTCTCTCTCTTTTCTTGTTCTTTCGTGAAGACACACCCACAAAAAAAATATCAAATAAAGATATCTTCTCACCTAATGACACCTAGCTTATTTTAAAGCATGAGGTGGTGAAAGTGATTTACTTTCATCATCTTATCCAAACAGCCCCTCAATTTTCAACACTTGGCAAGATCCACCTTCCAACTTATAAATTACAATTAAAGTTTACCCCTCACCAAATAACTTCACAAAACAAAATAACGTAACTTAACCAGGGTTAAACTTTAAATTAATCTATCACACAATAAATCATACCTTAACAAATAATTATACTCAAATTATTTAATAAACCTAAACGAAATCTTTTATAAAAATCAAGATGTTACATTAACAAGGTCTGTTAATTCATTAACATTTTGCTATTTTTCTTATTTGTTTAATTCTTTATTCAAAACTAAGGGGGTGTTTGGTTGGGGTATTACCCAGTAATTAATGGAAATGATATTAGTTGTTTTAGTTTGGTTGAAAAGGGGAATGGAAATGAAATGATTAATGATGTTTGGTTACAAGTAATGCAATCAATCATTGTAATAGATATCTCCAAAAACCATTCCTCCCCAAATTGGGTGGAATGAACCATATAAGTTCATCGTTGTCTCCCTCAGTGAAACCCTAGATAGACTACCGTTCTACTGGATAGACAACCAAAGAAATCGATCGTTCTACTGAAGAAATTCATTAGATAGAACGTTTTCTCCATCTTGTTCTCCAAAGAAATTGATCGTTTTCTCCAAAGAAATCGATCGTTTTCTGATCGTTCGTTTTCTCCAAAGAAATCGATCGTTTTCTCTAAAGAAATCCATTAGATCGAACGTTTTCTCCAAAGAAATCGATCGTTCTATGTGAAACACGATCTTCCGATCTGGCTTTCCGATATGGTTTTCCGATCTGGTTCTATGTGCAACACGATCTGGTTTTTTGAGGCAGACAAAGTAAGGAATCCAAGGTTTTCTCCATTAAATCGAAGGTTTTTCTCCATAAATTGAAAGTTTCTCCAACAGATCGAAGGTTATCTTCATTAGATCGAAGGTTTTCTCAACAGGTCGATGGTTTTCTCCATCAGATCTTCTTTGTTCGATTTTGTTCTTTCTTCTATCTTCTTTCTTTTTCTTCTTTGTTCTTTGTTTGATTTTGGTTTTTCTTGATTTGTTCCTCATAATGGGTTTGGAGATGAGATGGGGAAGATGAGATGTTTCACATATATGTTTATCATGCAATACTTTGGATATTCTTTTGGTTCAACAGAGATGCTTCTCTGTTCATGGCTATAATTTCGATAATGTTTCCTGGAAACAAGAAGAAAAGGACATAGACTATCATTGTAGGATAGAGTTTTTCAAACCAAACATTAACAATGGAAATCAATATAAAGCAATGTAATGTAATACAATGAACGATAATCATTCTCATTCCTTAACATATCCATACCCATTTTCATTTTCATTCCTTAAGACGAACCAAACGGCCCTAAACAAAAACATAACCATATTATGTATACCACCCCGACATTTTCTTTCCCCAATTGTAAACCTCGCCGACCACCATGGGTTCGTCGGTTTTTTACTTGCTTATCCCTTTCTTCGACCTTTTTGCAACTATGGCCTCCTTCCTAACTCTTGGTTTTTTAGTAGTCAAACAACAGTTTTGACGCTCATTTCACCTTGCACATATACCATTTCCAACACCCATTCCCCTTGTATGAACATCATACCCGACGCCCCTTCCCCTTTCATACCCCACCCCCACCCCACCCCCAAATTTGGGTGATCTTTATCATTAAGGTTACACACACACACACACACACACACACACATATCAATGCAAAACTCAAAAGAATTCGTGAAACACAACAATCAAATAGAAAAAGAAAATACCAAGTTCTTTGTGTGTTCCACGACGATCTTCGTTTTTCATCTTAGTATGACAAAACAACATATGTGATGGTGGTTCTATATGAACCAAAACTTGTATACATACATCCATGATATTCGTGACACACATACACATATGGAGATGATTAATAAGTGTGTGTGGGGAATGGGGTGTTGTAGGTGTTCACACACACAAATGCAAACTTTCACCATTGTGGGGAGGGGGATCTCTCGGAGCTGCGTCAATGAGGGTCACATTAGCTATGTTGTTGCTATAAGAGCGGGGTTAGCCGGATCTGAGATAGACATGGTTAGAGGAGTCGTCGAGAAAAAAAAAAGCTTCTCTCGTTTGGGGTATTGTAATATATATGTGTGTGCGTGTGTGTATATATATATATATAATATTAAGTAGAGCAAATTACGTTTTTTTATCCTCGTGGTCTGTTGAATTTTTTATTTTCATCGGTGTGATTTTGAAATTACGATTGTCAATGGTTTATGCTTCATTATTATTTTCGTCATTATGGTTTAAAATTGATTGTTTTCTTCGTCCCTATGGTTTACAATCGTTTCTTTTTTTTTTGTCCCCATACTAAAAAGAAGTCATTGGCCTCATAGATGAAAATAGATATGAGTTGCAAACCATAAGGTTGAAAACTGTAATTTCAAAACCATAGGGACGATATCTGCAACTTTTAACAAACCACATGGATGAAAAACGTAACTTGAATAATATACTAATAGTATTTTGTTTAGTTTTTTAAAAGAAAAGTAAATAAATGATAAAAATACCAAAATGCCTTGAGTTGACGAATCTTGTTAACGGTCGTTTAGCCGTTAAATAATATTCTTTCCATTTTATCGTTTTGTATGGCTGATTAAAATTGTTTGAATTCACTGGGCATTAAGCCTAACATTTTTCTCTTTGTCGGCTTATGCATCAGGTCATTGGGGAAATGATACTAACGACAATGTGATGACATTAACGCTAGATAGAGGCACAAGAGGTAATTAGCTACCCGCGAACATCTTTCATTTATGAAAATAGCGATCATTGATGGGTATTAGTAACCTTGTACCTAAATATAGGCTTGTCAAAGGCTTGGTTTATATATCGTTGCTGTTAAATATAGATTTGTTATATAAGGTAATCCAAGTATTGATTGTCTAGAAAATGATTTATCATTATTGATGTATTATTAAAAATTAATTCAGTCGTTTTTTTTTTCAAATTTGAGGGTGTTACAAATACCCTCATGTGAACGCACATGAGAAACGACGTTAAAAGAAGGGACCAAAACCGAAGTGAAATGATAAACGTGAGGGATCAATTGATTAAATCCGAGTTCCAATAATTTAGAGACAAAATCCGTTAAAATTGACAAACGTTAGGGACCAAAAGTAAAGTTTACTCCTAAAATATAGAGTAAATTACATGATTGGTCCTGTGGTTTACATAAAATTGCACTGTTGGTCCCTGAAATGAAATAATTACGTGTTTGGTCCCTGTGGTTTACATTTTCTCACCGCTTTGGTCCTTTTGTCCTAACTCCATTAACATGACTTTGTTAATTAGGTTAACTAAAAGGGCAATTTAGTCATTTCATAATTTTATATTTACAATTAAAAATGCAAGGACTAGGGATGTAATATATAAATATTGTGGCCCACTCTTTCACTATCTGATCTTTGTATACACAACACATATGTGTATATATATCATATATATGTACACACACAAAAACACACATATATACATATATATACACAGAGAAGCATACCCATATCATCTCCCAACCAAAGATGATTTACACAACACAGTCACACCATCTCCATCAGATAGTGAAAGGGGAGATTGAGGGAAATCAAAGATGATTTACCTCATGACCCACCAAGAAATTCTTCAAAAAGATCATCAAGACCTCACAGAGAATTGTTTAAAAATATTCTGCACAGAAAAAGACGAAAAGCTTTGCAATTGTGAAATCATCTTTGGTTGGGAGGTGGTATGGGGATGATGGAGTTCATGTGACTATATATATATATATATGCATATGTGTTGTGTATATAAAGATTAGAGAGTGAAAGAGTGGACCCACAATATTTATGTATTACAATTAACATCCCTAGTCCTTGTATTTTTAATAGAAAATAAAAAATTATGAAATGACTAAATTGCCCTTTTAGTTAACCTAATTAACAAAGTCATGTTAATGGAGTTAGGACAGAAAGACCAAAGGGGTGAGAAAATGTAAACCACAGGGACCAAACATATAATTATTTTATTTTAGGGACCAACAGTGCAATTTTGTGTAAACCACAGGGACCAATCGTGTAATTTACTCTAAAATGTATTTTGATGTAAGGGGGTGTTTGGGATTGCTTATTTAAAGGGCTTATTAACTTATTTTGTTTTGTCATCGCTGATAAGCAGTTTTTAGTGTTTAGATTGGAGAAAAAAATTACTTATATTGTTTTGTCACCGCTGATAAACAATTTTTAATAAGTCATTCCATTCTAACTTATCAACTTATTTGAAACAACTTATGAGTTTTTGGGTTATTTTACATGTATAAGCAATCCCAAACACCTCTTAAATAACAATTATTAACTTATTACATTTTAGTTCAATTATAAACTAATCCAAACATCTTTTATAAAACTCATTTTTAACGATCACATAAGCTAACAAACACTTTTATTTATAAAAAAAATAACATAAAGTTATTTGGGAATTTAATTAAAATACCCAAAGTTTGACTTTGACTTACCAAAATACCCATTTTTTTCAACTTTTGCAAAAATACCCAAAAATCCCGCGATATGTCCCGCGATCGCGAGATAGGGTCAATTTTGAAAATTTAATCATCCGTGATCACGGAGAATGTCCCGCGATGCATTCAATTTGGTGACTTTTGATTTGAAATTTACACTTTCAACCCCTATACTTATTTACTTACTTTACTTTATACCTTTTACTTTCCTAATTTTAATTTTACACCTTCATCATATTAACACATATGATCGTTTATTAACTAAAATACGTTTTAATTTTAACAAGTTACATCATTATAATCGTCTCTTCGATACGTTCGAAATGAGTCCAATATTGAATATTTTTTGATTTAATTATTTTAATATATATCATATATACTACATAAAAATATTTTTTATATTTAAAATTCATATTCTTATAGTTAATTATTTAATTTATGATGATCTTATAGTTAAAATACGTTTTAATTCTAACAAATTACACCATTATAATCGTCTCTTCGTTTTACACTCTTATCGCATTAACATAATAATCATATATTAACTCAAATATATTAAAAAAATACGTTTTAATATATCACATTAACATACATAATTACGTTAAAATATGTTAAGGAGTTCGATATATATATATATATATATATATATATATATATATATATATATATATATATATATATATATACACTAGTTATTTACCCGCTGCAATGCAGCGAGACGTATAATCCAAATAATTTGACGATTTAATCAATTATTAACTAAAATACGTTAAAAAATGCTTTTTAATTTTAACAAGTTACACCATTAATATCATCTCGTCGATACCTTCGAAATGAATTGTAAATATTAAAAATATTTTTTATGTTGTATATATGATATATAATAAAATAATTAAATCAAAAAATATTCAATATTGGGCTCATTTCGAACGTATCGAAGAGACGATTATAATGGTGTAACTTGTTAAAATTAAAACGTATTTTAGTTAATAAACGATTATATGTGTTAATATGATGAATGTGTAAAATTAAAATTAGAAAAGTAAAAGGTATAAAGTAAAGTAAGTAAATAAGTATAGGGGTTGAATGTGTAAATTTCAAATCAAAAGTCACCAAATTGAATGCATCGACGGGATACCCTCCGCGATCGCGGATGATTAAATTTTCAAAATTGACCCTATCCCGCGATCGTGGGACATATCGCGGAATTTTTGGGTATTTTTGCAAAAGTTGAAAAAAAAATGGATATTTTGATAAATTAAAGTCAAACTTTGGGTATTTTAATTAATTTCCCAAGTTATTTTAAATACACAACACGGTTTGAGTGGGGGAGGATGCACAATATCTTCCAACCATGGCCCCGTTCCCACACGCAGTTGTACTATGGAGTCGTAAAGTGGACATGGAAATGACCAAGAACCCTAAAACATCCCCATGAATGGATACAACAAACAGACGAAATTTCGCTACAATTACAAGTAATCTTTTCTGTAAATACCTTCCATCAACACCTTTATTACTCCATATCACTTCAATTCCTCCTCTTCACTTCACTTCACTTCACTTTTCCCCTTTTTTCTTCGATGGGTAATGTACCCCAAAAACCCCAACAAAATTCACAAACCGCTCAACAAGATGATGAACAAGAATCATCATCATCATCAACAACATTCACCTGCGAGATTTGCATCGAACCAGTAACACTCCCCAACAAGAAATTCAAGAACAGCAACAAATGCGTTCACCCCTTTTGCACCGATTGTATAATCAAATACATCCAAGTGAAGCTCGATGATAACGTATCCGATATCAAATGTCCAGCTATCACTTGCGATCACTCTCTTGAACCTTTATCATGTCGCCCAAAAATTGCACACCAACTGTTTGATAAATGGTGCGATGTGTTATGTGAGTCGGCGGTGCTAGGGCTTGATAGGGTTTACTGCCCTAATAGAGATTGTTCGGCGTTGGTGGTTAATGAGTGTGGTGGTGAAGGTAATATAAAGAGATGTGTGTGTCCTAATTGCAAAAAACCCTTTTGTTTTCGGTGCAAGGTTCCATGGCATGCTGGTTATAGGTGTGAAGAAAGTGGGGAAATGAGGGATCGTAATGATATTGCTTTTGGTGTTCTTTCTGAAAGGAATCAGTGGATGAGATGCCCCATGTGTAGACATTGTGTTGAACTTGTTAAAGGTTGCGCCATTGTTAGATGCAGGTAGTTTCTTTATCCTCTCATTAATCTAACATATATAATCACACAATTAATTAAGATTCCATCATTAATTTTGGATTATCATATGTAAGTGTGCTTAATTTCATTACTAAGGGGTTGTTTGTTTACCTCTTAATAGCTCCATTTAGAGGCAACCTCTTAATAGTTCCATTAAGAGGCAACCTCTTAATAGTTCCATTAAGAGGCAACCTCTGAATCACTAAGAGGTGAATCTTGTTTGGCAAAAAAAAGTCTGCCTTTTAATGGTTCTAAAACCCTCTGAATGATTTTGTATCTTGGGCCTCCCTTAACCATTAAGCGCCCTAATTTCATTCCGAACAATTACCAAACAACCATATTTCATTTTGCACTTATCATAAGAGCCTCTTAATCATTCCAACAACCAAACCATTTAGCACCAAACCATTCAGCAACTGCCAAACAGCCCCTAAGTTTGATATATATCTTTAGAAATCATTGGTGTGAACTCTGTGAATTTGTATTTTAGGTTTTAGAAAGATGAGATTGGTGGTAAGATAAAAAGAATGTATAATTGATGGTTAACTGATTGAAACCCTAATTCTATCCAAAATTTCAAGAAAGCGCTCGATTTTGGCGTGTTTCCTAACCTAGTTACGGTTATTGTTGAAGTAAGAGGAAATTTTTGCAGCATATGACCTTTCTTGAATTAATAGCTGAAAATGACATTTGAAGTTTGCATACCTAAATTTCTTCTATAATTGGAATTTTTTGTGTTTTTGGGGAATTTTAAGCTAACAAGGCAGAGCCAAAACTTTAACTTTTATCTGGTTTATGCTGTCTGCAAAACAAAAGAGAATATAGAATTCATTATTTTCTTGAAATGCTTCTTTAATCTTTAGTTTATTGTTGTTCTTTGTGTCAATCCATTATGGATAAGCTGATGATTGATTCTTAACTGAACTTGGTGCAGATGTGGGATTGAATTTTGCTACAAATGTGGAAAAAAGGTTGACCATCATTGGTGCAATTGTCGAAGATCATCGACATTTTGCATGTGGCTTTTTCACCTCTGCATAGTGATATTGGTTCTATGGCCATTCTTTCTTCTATTTACGGCTATAACAAGAAAGACCCACCATTGATTGCCGTTTATCAGGATGATACAGATGCAGTAGCTCTCCACTTATCATGCTAATGTAAATAAAATCTGGAAAAAGAGAACAACATTTTAGCTCTCTGCACGATATGTGTGAAGAAGAAGCTACTACTATTACCAACTTCTATATCGTATAAATAAGTCTTTTTAAGCCCCTTTTATGTAAAGAGTTTGAGTGATGTTACTTGTGATGGATTTCTATAATCTAAAATAACTGCTTTTTACCATTTTCTTGTTCTTCTTGTAGTTGCTTATACTGTTTGGTTTTGTTACCCTGTGTTCTTTAGTCGATGGTTGACTGAAGTCAACAGAACAAACAGATTACTCTTGGGTTTCTGAAATCGAAAAAGAGAAGCCTGCTAGTTTTCATTTGTCAAATTTTTGGTTCATTTACCCTTTTGAGTTCAATTAGATGCGCTTATGGCTTCATTGTGAATGTTGTCAAATGTGTCCTACTTCATTGTGAATCTTGTAGAATTTTTGGTTCATTTACCCTTTTGAGTTAAATTAGTGTCAATGTGTCATACTTCTATGTGTGCCATTTCAGTTGAACAGGGGAAGCAGGTTGTGAATCTTGATTAGAATTATGTATGTTGATTTGTTCTTGAAATTGGTCTGGCTAGTTTTGGTTCAGGTTATCGTGCAAATGTCGGTTAGTTGAGCCGAAGAAGCATATAGGAGTTTATTATAGTTATGGGTGATTGGGACAAAAAACTGATCACTTTGTCATGCAATATGAGCTTCAGCTAGATTGCAGGTAATCTTTTTGGTTACTTGTTGTCATAGTTTCACCATCTCTTTAAGGGTAGTTTGTTTGGTAGTCTGTTCCAGGTCTTAAAGTCTTATTGCACTTTCTTATCGATAAGAGGTACTTGATAGAATTGTTTGTTTTTGTAAGTTGATAATATCTGAATGTGTAAGCAAAATCAAAGTTAGCGATATTAAGAAATGATTACCAACAAATATAAAAAACATAGTTAAACCTTGTAACAAATAATATTTTAGTTATCTATATTATCTTATTAAAATTCTAAAACGGTTGTTTTGAAAGTTTAAGATAATAGCATGTCTTGCAACTTTCAAAACATATCAACTATCACTCCACATGCATTCCTTCTTGTATCTCTCTTCTCTCCTCAACAAAATCTTTTTTAGACATACAACTTACATTTAATACATTTATAATTAGTTATTCAGTTTAATTTTAATCCCTTACTTTTTCATTTTCGTTTTAGACCTTTGTCATTTTAACATAAATAATCGTATATGAACTAAAATGCATTAAAAATATATTTTCTTTTTTTTACAAATTATACCATTGTAATTGTCTCGTCAATACCTTCGAAATGAGCCAAATATTGAATAAGTTTGGATTTAATCATATTATTAAATATCATGCATATATACGAATTAATTTGTTTTATATTTCTTAAAATTTTTATTCTTCATTTTGCATCCTTATCATATTAAAAATACAAATTCATAACTATTTAAACTAAAATGTCATAAATACGTATCGAGATTTTTTAAAATTGTACATTTTACACTCTTATCTATATTCATCTATCTATACTCCTATAAAAAAAATTATGGTTATTTTTGACATTGTGCGATGGATAATAAAACTAAACATGAAACAAAATTATTCTTTCAAGTTTTCAGTTTTAAATTTGGAATGTTTTGCGTCGCATTGCGCTCACACGTATCTAGTCTTAAATCAAAATAAAAGGTGTTGGTTTTTTTTTAAGTTTTGTGGTATTGAGACTTGTATTTGGAATGTTCTCAATTATAGAATGTTTTTATTGTTGTGAACTCGAATTTGTTATTTGCTTCTTTTTACAAGATTCCAATTTTTTTTGTTTAGAAGTCTAACCTCTTAATTGGTAACACATTTAGATATTATGTAAGTTTGTATAGATTGATATATAAATGTGGGAAAATGTATAAAAAATCCAACGAACTATCTGATTTTAAATGGTTAAGTCATGAAACTATTTTTTTTGAATTATAAAACCCTTAAACTTTTCTAAACCGGTTAAATACCTCTTTGTAACCTGTAAAAACAGGTTAATGTGATACAAATTTGAAAAAAAAAGTTGAAAAATACCCAATAAACTATTTGATTTTGAATGATTAAGTCCCTGAAATTTTTAACAAAAATTTCTCTACACTTTTTACTAAAAAAATTAACAAATAAATCTTTAAACGTTTTCCTAAGTTTGTTACCAAATAAAATTTGAATTTTTTCTGAACAAATAAATCCCAATTTTTTTTTGAAAAAAGTTAATGAACTTAATTTTGAAAAAATAAATCTGAACTTTTGTTGAACACAATCATAAACAAAAAGTATATAATTCTTTACACCAACAATAAGTAAAATGAACCAATTAAACAAATAAATTATACCATTTCATTACTAATGTAACATCCCATATTTCTTTTTGTAGAATTTTGAACTAAAAGGAAGTTTTGGGGTCAAATTGTGAGACTTGGAAACTTTAGTGCAGGAATGTTAATTTTAGGGTGTAAATGGAATGGTGAAACCCTTCTTGTCCATCATTTGTCGGCTACACATTGGAGAGGAGGGTTGAAGGAAATTGGAGCTCTTGTGGAGAAGGAAGCAAGGAGATAGAATCAAGAAAGGGGAAAAGCTCAATTCCTAGGTATGAATTCATTCCTCCATCCTCATCTTCTTGGGTTTTAGGTAGAAAAACTTGATTGGTAACTTGTTTTCAACTTCTTGCTAAACCTCTAGATTGATTTCCAATGGAAATGGAGTGATTGCTCAGTTCTTGTTGGTTCCAATACCCTTTTTGAGAACTTACACCATTTCCATGGAGAAATGTGAGTTTTGGCAACAAATTGATTTTGAGGAATTGAATAGGTGAATCATTGAATGAGTTTTTGGGTTTATTTGATGTTTTATTAGTTGAGGAATTGTGGGGAAAGATTAGTTCATCGATTATGTTGTTTAGAAGACTCAAAAATCGTCTTGGGTTGAGTTGGGTATGAGAAAAGGCCATTTTCGGCTGATTGTGGGGTGCAGGTGTTCTGCGCGGATCACGGCGCGGCTGGAGACGCGCAGGCATCCGCGCCGGGCTCTGCCTCGCGTTTTCGATTTTTGTTTCGCATGCTGTTTTGGGGATAGGATTATGGCATCACTTAAGGGTTGTCTTAGGTTTATTTTGGGACATAATTAGGGAGTTTAATACCACCTTTATTAACCCCAATTCAGGCGTTCGGTTGGTGATAAAGTGAGCTTCGGTTAGGGTGTCGCTTAGCCGAGTATCAGGTGAGTTCCCTTAATCTTTTAATACTCACAAAGATTGTTTGGCACATGTTTTACTTACTGAAATTGGTTAAATGCATTCATATTACTTGCATGAATATGAGAATGGATTTCAAATGACATGAAAATATTTACAAATATACTTGCGTTACGTGAATGCTTTATTATTGGCATGATGTGTTCGGGTCGGGTTGCACAACTAACATAGGGTACCTTGGGGTGATACATACCCCATGGGAGTGGTGATACATTTCCGTACGTGTGGAATTCGTTTCCTACGTATGAGGTTAAGGGGAGTCTACTTGGGCCCCGAGGGTGAAAGGGGAGTCTGCTTGGGCCCCGATCGTGGTTACTACTGTATGGTAGGTGAGGCTATGGACGTTGTGCAACTGTCATGTGTGTTTCCCTTCTCAATGTGGGCCTTCGGGCGGTTAAGATTATAAATTGAGGTTCTGTGATGACTTTTAAACTGTTGGATAGGAAATTCACTAGACCTTATGGTCTAACCCTCGCTTTTCAAAATTTAAAAACCATTTTCAGGTAAGAACGTGATAGGTGCGTCTTCTAAGGGGAAGGAGAAAGCGTAAAGACCATTGGGATTTGAAGTAGAGACCGTCATGACTCTTTTTATTATGTAGACATCTCGGTTGTATTCGTAAGCGAATGGCTAAACTATGAGAATGTTATTAAACTATGATGTAATTGGGGACCCTTATGGGCTTTTTGTCTATGTTAATTGTGTTGGTTATTTCGGGTTGTTACAAATGGTATCAGAGCCATAGTTTAAGGGATTTAGGTGATCGGATGGGCCTAAACTTAAACTTTGAGGATAGGGACACAACCGAGATATAGGATGGCTATAGGAAATGACCTAGGAGGGACACGTAGGACGGGGTGTTGAGGATCATCATGTGAGGTAAATTGGGGATTATATCTGGCCAATATAATTTCGAATTTACAGGCACGTGAAGATGCTTAATTTGCCTCATAGTGTGATGTTGGTATTAAACGTTTGTTTTATGTGATTTGTTTCAGTTTCGCCATGTCTGAAAGAACATTGAGGAGCAGGTCGGTGCCCAGTGTGAGGGTAGTCACGTCTGAGGAGGTCCGTGCAAACGAACCAGTGGACCCTCCGAGGCAGCCTGCTACTCGTGGAAGGGCAAGAGGTAGTGGTAGGGGACGTAAAACTGCACCACGAAAGGCTACCACCGCAGTGGGAGGAACTCGTCCCAAGAAAAAGACTCCGGTAGTTTGCCGGGCAAAAAGTGTTGAGATACCGGTTGAACGAGAGAGGTCTCGCCAAGAGAGTTCGGCAACAGGGGGTCAAGTATTTGTGACTCAAGAGGCCTTCGCCACTGAGATGGAAAAACTCCAAGACAAGTTGGATCGTTGGATGAAGCGTCACGATGCGTCGGCATCGGAAAGTTAGGAGAAGAGTGAGAGTAAGGCGGTCACGGAAATGTCTAGCCCACCCGTGACGGAGACCGGTAGTCATAAGCAATCTACAACGTTAGTGGTGAATGAGTCGGCTGCTAGAGGATGCAACTACAAAGCATTCTCATCTTGCAAACTTCCTACTTTTAAAGGGAAATGCGATCCGGTGTTAGCAATGAAGTGGATTCGGGAAATGGAATTGGTATTTGACACATGCAAGTGTGTCGCGGGAGATAAAGTGATTTATGCCTTATCAATGTTGAAATCGGATGCCATCTTTTGGTGGGATGCCGAAACTGGAGGAATGAGATCGGTGGAGGCTAAGACTATGAAATGGGAGGATTTTGTGGGAAAGTTCAAGGCTCAGTTTTGCCTTCTGGCGGCAATCAAAAGGTTAGAAGAGGAAATTTTGAACCTAGCTCAAGGAGACATGATCGTGAGGGAGTACACCTCCAAGTTCTTGGAAAAGGCTCATTTTGCGGAGTTATATGTACCGACCGAGGAGCGTAGAATTGAACGGTATCTTTTTAGATTGAAGAGTAGCATCCGAGAGCTGGTTTTGGCAAGGAACCCTACCTCATTTCAATCGGCCATAAGTGCGGCCGAATTAACCGATAAAGAAAAAGATCGCCAACGTACCGAGAGGATTGGGGATAAGAGGAAATGGGATGGACCGGGTGGTGATGCGAGGAGAGGAAAGGCCTTTAGGCCGGAGCCCCGTGTAACCCGAGGGGCGAGTGAGATGCCATGTGGGAAGTGTCATCGGGTTCACCGTGGAGAGTGTATGTCGGATTCGAGGTCTTGTTATCAGTGTGGATTGACGGGTCATCTGTCGAGGGATTGCCCTAGTGGGAAATCATGCTTTCAGTGTGGGTCGGCGAATCATATGAAATACGATTGTCCACAGTTGAAGAGAGGAGGGTCAGTGGCATCTGGGGGACGTCCTGTGAGCCAGGGGAATGAGAAAAAGGGAGAGTCAGCACGTGCAAAGGGGCGCGCATTTCGTATGACTGCGGTTGAGGCGGAGGAGACTCCGGATGTCGTGACAGATACCTTTTTGGTGAACTCTATTTGTGCCAAAGTGTTATTTGATTCGGGAGCGAATCACTCTTTTGTATCTCCCGATTTTGTGAAATGTTTTAGGGTGAAACCTAAGCGTTTGGATCTTGCCTTAGAAGTGGAGACCGCCAATGATAGTCGAGTATTTGTTAGTGATGTGGTTGAGGGGTGTTGTATAGACATAGAGGGGAGTTTGGTACCGTTGCAGTTGTTCCCTATGCCGATGGGGGAGTTTGATATAGTGTTGGGGATGGACTGGTTAGCGAAAAATAACGCTAACATTGTATGTAATAAAAAGTTAATTCATGTCCATCTATCGGATAGGGGAATGGTGGTGATTTATGGGAACCGTCGAGATAGGAAATCTAGCCTTATTTCTATGATTAAAGCTACCAAATGCTTAAGGAAGGGATGTCAAAGTTATCTAGCCTATGTTGTGGACGTGAAAAAGGAAAAACGTGGGGTAGAGGAAGTGCCAATAGTGGGAGAGTACCCGGAAGTATTTCCGGATGATTTGAGTGATCTACCACTGGATCGTCAAATCGAGTTTCGGATCGACTTGGTGCCGGGAGCCGCTCCAATAGCTCGCGCACCATATCGGTTGGCACCATCCGAAATGAAGGAGATGATGACTCAACTTCAAGAGTTGTTGGACAAGGGGTTCGTGAGACCGAGTACCTCGCCGTGGGGTGCACCGGTGCTCTTCGTGAAGAAGAAAGACGGAACAATGAGGATGTGTATCGATTACCGCGAACTCAACAAGGTCACTGTTAAGAACAAGTATCCGCTTCCCAGAATTGACGACTTGTTTGATCAGTTGCAAGGGGCTAGTTACTTCTCGAAAATAGATCTAAGATCGGGATACCACCAACTCAAGGTACGTGAGGAAGACATTCCAAAGACAGCTTTCTGAACCCGTTACGGCCATTATGAATTTTTGTTGATGCCGTTCGGACTGACGAACGCTCCCGCCGCATTTATGGATTTGATGAATAGGGTGTGCCAACCCTACTTGGATAAATTCGTGATCGTGTTCATAGACGATATTCTTATCTACTCAAAGTCGGAGAAAGAGCATGAGGAGCATTTAAGGGCTGTGTTGGAGTTATTGAAACGGGAAAGGCTGTACGCCAAGTTCTCAAAATGTGAATTTTGGCTTCGGGAAGTGCAGTTTTTGGGACATGTAGTGTCCCAGAGTGGGATTAAAGTTGATCCAGCGAAAGTGGAGGCTATTAGAAACTGGGTTGCTACTCCGTTGACTTCATCAAAGATTTTTCAAGGATTGCTACTCCGTTGACTTCCTTGACTAAGAAAAATGTCATGTTCAGTTGGGCCGGAAGCCAAGAAGAAGCCTTTCGGAAGTTAAAAGAAATGTTGAGTAGTGCTCCAATTCTAACCCTATCGGACAGAACAAAAGATTTTGTGGTGTATAGCGACGCATCTAAGTTAGGTTTGGGATGTGTCTTGATGCAGAGTGGAAAGGTGATCGCTTATGCATCCCGTCAATTGAAGGAGCATGAGAAGCGATACCCCACACACGATCTGGAATTGGCGGCCGTTGTTTTCGCCTTAAAGATTTGGAGGCATTACTTGTATGGGACGAAGTGTCAAATCTTCACCGATCATAAAAGCCTTCGTCACATCTTCGATCAAAAAGAGCTAAATATGAGGCAGCACAGGTGGATGGAATTGTTGACTGGTTACGACTGTGAGATCGAGTATCATCCCGGAAAGGCCAACGTGGTGGCCGATGCCTTGAGCCGTAAAGAAAGAGGAGAAGCTTCAAAGATCATAGCCTTAAGAGCCGAAGTTACATGTAATCTGTTGGGAGAGATAAAGAAATGGCATACGGAAGCGTTGGCGGTCGAAAACCTCAAGAAAGAAAGGATGGTGGGGAACGTGGACTCCTTGGTAGAAGACAGTCGAGGGTTAAAATGCCTCAATGGTAGTATATGGGTCCCAAAGTTGGGTGATGTCCGAAAACTGATATTGGAGGAGGCTCACAAATCAAAGTACTCCATCCATCCGGGAACAAATAAGATGTTTGGAGATCTGCGGCAAAATTATTGGTGGCCGGGTATGAAAAAGTATATAGCATATTTCGTAGAAAGGTGTGATACTTGCCTGAGGGTAAAAGTGGAGCATCAACGACCGTACGTTAAACTCCAACCCTTGGATATTCCGGTTTGGAAGTGGGACCAAATCACGATGGACTTCGTGACAAAGCTGCCTAGAACTCCAAAGGGTTTCGACACCATATGGGTGATTGTAGATCGACTCACCAAATCGGCGCATTTTCTTCCTATAAAAAGAATCGTACTCGATGGAAAGGTTGGCAAAGTTGTACATTGATGAAATAGTAACCCGTTGATAACTCTCATTTTTGAGAGTTTATTATTACTTTTTTTCTAGGATTTTATGTCATTTTAAACCCACTTTGCTTCTTTCCCCGTCATTTGGTCTAAAATAAGGTAAAAGGATGATTACATTTCAAAAGTTTATTTTTCTTGAAATTTTGCTGCACTCTCGAACTGTGGGCACAGTCTGCCCACTGTGAGCATGACGGATATTGCTTTTATCCAGCGGACAAAGCTTTTATCTGGGCAAAGAAGAGCATCTTTTGGCTGGCATTGCAAGAGCTGATGGTATCATCAAAACTATGGGCTTGGAAGGTGGTTTTGGCATTGTCCTTTGGTTAATAACATTTTACCCATTGGATATAAAGGGCTCTTGGGACTATAAAAGGAGGAGGCTTGGCATTAAGTGAAATCATCCATAGAATTTATCAGCTTTCTTTACTACTTTCCAGCATTTACTTTCATCTTGTTTTTTTAAAAGCTTTGTAGTATTTACTTTGTTAATTCTGCCCGCAGTGTACCCACTGTGAGCACATCTTTAATTTTATGCAAGTTAAGTTTATGCATTTCTTTTATATTGTTATGTCGTTTAATTTAACTATGAACTAAACACCCATTGGGTGTGGATGTGAACAAACTTGAGACTAGTAGGCAACACTTGGGTGTGGCCATTTGTTACTAACTCTCGAGATTGGTCACTTGAGTCGGGACTTAAACTCAACGCAGATAAGCCGATCACTTTGATGTGTTAATATTAGATCTTAGACCTCGAGAGGGGCGGATTTGACATACGGCTTAAGTGATGCACAAAGATTTGAGAGAGTCTTTGATAACCACGTCGAGAGGCGGGTTTTGTATGATTTATTAAGGTTCAAACGCCGCTCGAGATTTATATCACAAAGAGATTTGGGTGTAAATCTCCATAGTGGTAGAACTTGACGTTTAGAGTCAAACTTATTTAAATCGGCAAGATCGAGAGTTGGTAACAATGGAAACTTTATAGAAACTTTGTTGGACCGGTCTATAAATCGCATGCATTTCGAGAGATCGGGCTTTTTATAATATTTCGTCCTACAAAGAAACTAACCATTTTGTTACTACAAAAATCTCAAGGGAACTCACATCCATACCCATTTTTAATTATTCAAGAGTTTAATTATTTTTCAACAAACCAACAAAATTTTCAAACCGAGACTTGTGAAAAGAAGTTCGTGACATTCTCTGATTCTCAGTAGTTCAGTCCTTGTGGGATCGATACTTGGTAAATACTTGCCATTTTATTACTTATAGCGATCATAGTTGTGGTGTATACTTGCGCCCCCACTGTGGGTACATTGTGACCATACCATACGTTTTCTGCTATCAAGTTTTTGGCGCCGTTGCCGGGGACTGGCGCGATCATAGATCCTGAGATATTGAATAATCACTTGAGCCTGTATCACTTGTTTCAAAACCACATCTTCGTGTTGTATGCCACGGTTGCAACGCGGAGAACTTTTACCTCTTGATAACGAAATCGAAAGAACTATTGCTAGACGAAGAAGAGGTAATCGGCAAAACCCACCACCTTTAAACCGAAACATGGCTGCGCCGCCGCCGCCACCTCCACCGGTTGAAACGACGGTAGGTATTGCCGATAGTAAAGATAGGAAAATAAGGGACAATGCAACACCCGAGTTTGAGCAATTAAAATCGGGAATTATTAGGCCCAACATGAATGCACAAGCTTTTAAACCCGAACCCGTAATGTTTCAAATGATCCAAGCAATGGGTCAATTTGGAGGATTGCCTTCAGAGGATCCGCACTCTCATTTAAAATCATTTATAGAAATGACGGATCATTTTCGCATTCCCGGAGTAACACCGGAAGCCTTACGTTTGACACTCTTCACTTACACGTTAAGAGATAGAGCTAAAGTATGGCTAAGTTCACAACCACCGGAATCCATCGATACTTGGTCAAGTCTAGCTGAAAAGTTTCTTAAAAAATATTTTCCTCCAACAAGAAACGTAAAGCTTAGGCACGATATCATGAACTTTCGGCAAGAGAATGACGAGGCAGTCTCAGATGCATGGGAAAGATTTAAAGATTTAATTCGTAAATGTCCTCATCATGGAATTCCCTATTGCATCCAATTAGAAACATTTTATAATGGTCTTTCTAATGTTGCTAAAATTATTCTTGATGCTATGGCCGGTGGTGCTTTTGTTTCAAAAACTTACAACGAGGCGTTTGAGATTTTAGAAAAAGTTGCCAACAATAACACCGAATGGCAAAATGCTCGTGCCATCACCACCACACCAAATGCATCAGGAGCTCATGAAATTGATGCCATCACTTCTTTAAATGCGCAAATTGTAGCTTTAACTAACTTGGTGAAAAATAATTTAAATATCAACGAGAAAAACCAAGTACAAGCTATTAATGAAACTTGTGCATTTTGTGGGGAAAGCCATAATTTCGAGAATTGTTCGGGAAATCCCGTTTCGGTAAATTATTTGGGAAATGCTAGAAATAGCCTTTTTTCTCAAACTTATAACCCGAATTGGCGGAATCACCCAAAACTTTCTTGGTCGAGAAATCAAGGACTTCAACCCCCCGGGGCAAGTCAACCGCAAAACCGACCACAAAATCCCCCGGGATTTTATCAAAACCAACAATCCACTTACCAACATGGTCAATCTTCAAAATTGCATGCTCCTAGGCAACAAAATGCATCGGAAGGTAACGGTTCACTCGAATCATTGCTTAAAGGTTTTATAAACCAAACCAATGCAACCTTGAGAGGGTTTGAGACCCAACTTGGTCAATTTGCGACCGAGCTTAAAAATAGACCACAAGGGACTTTGCCTAGTGACACCGAGAACCCAAAAGGACCACACAAGGAACATGTCAAGGCCATTAGCATAATGGAAATAGGTAACGTAGAGGACTCGTGTAAAAACGACAAATCTTCTACCACACCTAATGTGCAAAAAGAATCACATCTCTTCGATAGAGAAAATTTTCCTGGACTGTTCTCTGCTGTTGAAAAACCGCAGGACCCTGTTTTTGTGTCTACAACAGCAGATCCGTTTGGTGCTGTAAAAAATGTCGAGCAGCGTGCTCACTGTGGGCAGCCTGTGCCCATACCCAGCAAAAATCAAACAAGCTTGGATCTACGTGAGTTGCCTTTTCCTGAAAGATTTAAAGATAAAAAGATGGATGTTCAGTTTAAAAAGTTTTTAGACGTTTTCAAACAACTCCATATTAACATTCCTTTGGTAGAAGCTCTCGAGCAAATGCCAAACTATGTTAAGTTTTTAAAAGACATTCTCAACAAAAAGAGGAGACTAGGAGAATATGAGACGGTTGCTTTAACCAAGGAATGTAGTGCAATTCTTACTTGTAAAATCCCTCCGAAACTCAAGGACCCGTGAAGTTTTACCATCCCATGCTCCATTGGCGGTCAAGAGGTCGGAAATGCACTATGTGACTTGGGTGCAAGCATAAATCTCATGCCCTTGTCAATTTTTAACAAGTTAGGAATTGGTGAAGTAAGACCCACTACTGTCACTTTGCAACTCGCGGATAGATCCATTGCTTATCCGAAAGGAAAAATTGAAGATATTTTGGTCAAAGTTGATAAATTCATTTTTCCGGCCGATTTTCTAGTTTTGGACTTTGAGGCCGATAAGAATATTCCCATCATCCTAGGAAGACCTTTTCTTGCGACCGGCCGAACTTTAATTGATGTCCAAAAAGGTGAGCTAACCATGCGAGTGAATGACCAACAAATAACCTTCAACGTCTTTAAGTCACTAAAATTCACCGGTGATTTAGAAGATTGCTCCGCCATTGAAACTTTAGGTGATGATTTTGAGCCTAGCCTTTTAGGAGACTTTCATGAAGAACCAATTATAGGCTTTGAAGATGATGTTTCGGAAGAGGATTTGATGGAGGTTATAGATGCTTTTGAACATTTAGATTTTAATGATCGACCTCCACAAATGCCATCAATTCTTAAAGCTCCAGACTTGGATTTAAAACCTCTCCCTAGTCACCTTAAGTATGCTTATCTCATGGAAGAAGATAAATTACCCGTAATTATTTCTTCCAAGTTAAGTGATGGCCAAGAGGAAAAATTGTTAGAATTGTTGAAAAGTCACAAGAAAGCCATAGGTTGGACCTTAGCGGATATTAAGGGGATTAGTCCATCCATTTGCCAACATAAGATTATTTTGGAAGAAAATAGTATTGGCAAAGTGCAACTGCAAAGGAGACTAAATCCCATCATGAAAGAGGTCGTTAAGAAAGAGATTTTAAAATGGCTTGATGCGGGTATTATTTACCCCATTTCAAGTAGTGGTTGGGTTAGCCCGGTGCAATGTGTCCCGAAAAAGGGAGGTACCACGGTTATAACAAACGAGAAAAATGAACTCATCCCTACTAGGACCATCACCGGGTGGAGAATATGCATGGATTATCGACAATTGAACCTAGCCACGAAAAAATACCATTTTCCTTTGCCTTTTATAGACCAAATGCTAGATCGATTGGCCGGAAAAGAATTTTATTGCTTTTTGGATGGATACTCGGGCTATAATCAAATTCACATAGCTCCCGAGGATCAAGAAAAAACAACTTTCACGTGTCCTTTCGGAACTTTTGCTTTCCGGCGAATGCCATTTGGGTTGTGCAATGCTCCCGCGACTTTCCAACGTTGCATGATGTCTATTTTCTCGGACATGATTGAGGATACCATGGAAGTTTTCATGGATGATTTTTCGGTAATTGGGACGTCTTTTGATAATTGTCTTGATAATTTGAAGAAAAGTTTAGAAAGATGTGAAACGCACGATTTAATCTTGAATTGGGAAAAATGTCATTTTATGGTTCAAGAGGGAATTGTGTTGGGTCACATGGTTTCTAAAAAGGGATTGGAAGTTGATAAAGCTAAATTAGAAGTGATAATGCAATTACCCGAACCCACTTCGGTTAAAGGCATTAGAAGTTTTTTGGGACATGCAGGATTTTACCGACGATTTATAAAGGATTTTTCAAAAATCTCAAAACCATTGTGTAATTTACTGCATGTTGACCAAACTTTTGATTTTACTTCCGAATGCAAAAAGGCTTTTTCAACAATCAAAGAAGCTCTTGTCTCAGCACCTATTGTAATAGCACCGGATTGGACAAAACCTTTCGAGGTAAAGTGCGATGCCAGTGATTGGGCGGTAGGTGCCGTTTTGGGGCAAAAGAAAGAAAAGATTTTTCACCCCATTTACTACGCAAGTAAAACTCTTATTGAAGCTCAAATAAATTATACAACAACTGAAAAAGAATTACTTGCCGTAGTATTTGCTTTTGACCGTTTTCGTTCTTATTTGATCGACACAAATATCATTGTTCACACGGACCACTCTGCTATCAAATATCTTTTTAACAAAACCGACGCTAAGCCAAGGCTTATCCGTTGGGTTCTTCTTTTACAAGAATTTGACATAGAGATAGTTGATAGAAAAGGAGTCAATAATCAAGTTGCCGGTCATCTTTCAAGAATCGAAATGAACGTGTCAAGTGGGGGAAATCATGAAATCAAAGAAGCTTTTTCGGACGAGCGTATTTTAGCCATACAACATGTTGAAAAGGAATTGCCATGGTATGCCGATATTGCAAATTATCTTGCAAGTGGAATTAGGCCATACCACATGAACGCGCAAAAGTTTAAAAAGTTTCTTCATGATTGTAAACAATATTTTTGGGATGATCCTTTTTTGTATAAATTAGGATCGGACCAAATTTTGAGGAAATGCGTTCCGGATTTTGAAATGAAAAGTATTTTGCGGGATTGTCACGCTTCACCTTACGGGGGCCATTTTTGTGGTCAACGTACGGCCGCAAAAATTCTTCAAAGTGGTTTCTTTTGGCCGTCAATTTTTAAAGATTCATTTGAGTTCGTAAAGAGTTGTGACCAATGCCAAAGGACCGGGAATTTGTCCCAACGAAATGAGATGCCCTTAAATAATATTTTGGAAGTTGAACTTTTTGATGTTTGGGGCATCGATTTTATGGGACCATTTCCTATGTCTTTTAATAATCAGTATATTTTGGTGGCAGTGGATTATGTTTCGAAATGGATAGAAGCCATAGCTTGTCCAAGAAATGATGCTAAAACTGTGATTAACTTTTTGCATAAAAACATCTTTGTTCGTTTTGGAACACCTCGCGCTTTAATTAGTGACGAGGGAACTCATTTTGTCAACAAAATGTTAAGCACAATTTTGAGCAAATACAACATCCATCATAAGGTATCAACGGCATACCACCCGCAAACAAACGGGCTTGCCGAACTTTCAAATCGGGAAATAAAATCAATTTTGGAAAAAGTGGTAAAACCCGATAGAAAGGATTGGTCCCTTAAGTTGGATGACGCACTCTGGACATATCGAACAGCTTTTAAAACACCATTAGGACTGTCGCCATATAAACTGGTTTTTGGCAAAGCGTGTCATTTACCCTTGGAACTTGAGTATAAGGCATTCTGGGCCGTAAAGGAATTAAACCTCAATGAAGAAGTGGCCGGAAAGAAGAGAAAACTCCAACTAAACGAGTTAGAGGAGATACGCCATCATGCCTACGAGAACGCCAAACTTTATAAAGAAAAGACAAAAGTATGGCATGATCGGCGTATTAACCAAAGGAATTTTGAGAAAAATCAACAAGTACTCCTTTTTAACTCTCGGTTGAAGTTGTTTCCCGGAAAGTTAAAATCACGTTGGTCGGGACCATTTACTATTGCAGACGTGGGTAAGTTTGGAACAATCGACTTAATTAACCCACAAGACGGAAGCATTTTTAGGGTTAACGGTCACCGGGTCAAGCACTTTATTCCAAATGAAGTGCCCATACCCACGGGTAGCAACGAATAATCGGAAACAAGAACCATCATGTACATAGTGTAAATATTGTTTCTTAGCTGTTGTGTTATTTTATTTTTCAGAATCAAAGTGCAGGTCTGCCCACTGTGGACACACTGTGCCCACAGTCCTTATAATTTCGAACAGGTAAGTTTGGAGGGGGAGAAGTGTAATTTTCTGGTAAAGTTTGGGGCTGGTTTTTAAGAAAACAGAAGTTGGGGGTGCATGCAGAAAATGGAACTTTCCATAGTACAACAAGTACTCATTTCCTTGTACCTAAAGAATTTTTTTTAAGGATATGATTTGTACTTTGGTGAGTTTGCATTGCAAAACCCAGCTGTAAATGAGAAAAACCATTGGCTATGCAATCATGTAAGATTTTTAACCAAAGGTCGAGGCCTTGGTCCAATGGGTTTGTTCAATTTTTTTTTAAACTACTTGCTAAAACTTGTGGTTGGGAAGCACTTTAAGAAAACAAAAGCTTTGGGTGTTTTAAAAAGTACAAAAACCCTCTTTTTGAGTCTTCTTCTCCACAAAAACCCCAAATAGGTTAAGCAAAACCCCAAGAAACTCTTCACACTCCTCTCCCATCCATGGCAAGGAAGAAAGCCTTGGTTCGTATTCCAGGGAGACCCACTCGGCGGTCCGCCCGCAACACCGCCACCACCGTCAGCTCACCATCCTCGCCCACCATCGTCACCACCGCCGCCGAGCTCCTACTCGCAATCTCCGCCGCTGCCGCCACCGCCTCCGACGCTACACCCTCATTGAATGCCTCGGTGGTAGCTGAGACACAAGCTCTAAGCACGGCGTCGTCAACAATGGCGGTACAAACCACCACCGGCACAACCTCCGGCGCTCCGGCCGGCGACGTTCAGACGGCCGACGACCTCGCAACTCCTTCATCCCCGAGGTATGTGCACTCCTTCGCTGAAACTCATGAGGTTCTGACTCGGGTTGTTGACCCACCTCAAAAGCAACCCCTAAACCCATCGGAAAACCCTAATCCGATCATCCCGTCGACCATTCAGATCCCATTCACCCAACCCCTGTTTACTTGTATGCCACCACCTACTCGACCCATCACCGTTCCACCCATCCACTTACGGCTAGACCCCGGAAACCCATTTGGAGATTTCCAAAACCCCCACTTTATGCGAACCCCAAATGCCCCTCCACCTTTCACTCACCCTCTAAAACCCGTTTTTATATCCGCCCCACCCACCATGACTACCATCCCCATCAACCCTAAAAACCGACCTTCAACCTCTAGACCCAAATCTTTCGATTTAAATAAAAGTGGGGATGTGGGGGATGCCGATCCAGATGCGGAACTTTGGTTTGATTTCGAGGGGATAAACCAGTCGCAATATATTCCCTTGGACCCTTTTGAGCAGCTCCTAAACCCATAAATCCTTTGTGGCCAAAACCCCAACAATGCAAAAGATGCCCACTGTGAGCAGCCTATGCCCACAGCGGGCACGAACATAGCCACATAAATGGTTGGGGAAACGAATGCAGCAGGTCCATCTGAACTGAAAACAATCGGGGGAACGCAACCGGGTGATTCCAGCTCTTCGTCTTCAGACTCCGACGAGCCACCACCGAAAAAACCAAAGAATACCGAGGGGTCGGAGAGTGATTTCGAGGACGAGCTTAGAGATGATATCAAAGGAAAGAAGCCGATGACAGCACGCCGTACACGCAGCAACACTCGGGCAGAGCCAGCAGCTCCTGCTCCCGATGCCGTGATTCAAGCAAGGTATGAGCTTATTAAAACCAACAACATATTGCTTGAACGCGCGTTTGATACTGCCTTAGTCAATTATGTGGCGCACGTTAAACAGCACCTTTTCGCAATGCATTGGGAAAACCTAGTTCAAATCCCATGCAAAGCGAATGACACTTTGGTCACAGAATATTTTGCGGCTGCTGCTTTTGCCATTCACAACCCCGTACGGCTCCGCGGTCAAGTAGTTGATTGGCCCGGGCCTGCGTTGAACAAAGCTTTAAAGCTTGTGGCCCCTTTCGTTTGCTCATATCATCAAATCTCCAAAAAGTTAATGTTCGTTTCGGATGAGGTAATTGCGAAAGCCTTGGTGCGCCCCGGCTGTGGTTGGTCCCGGGATAATAATAGATCCATGATTCGGGCCAACCACCTATCGGACGAGGCTGCCTTATGGTTTCAGTTTCTACGACACAATCTCATGCCAACAGCTCACGATGGCACGGTGGACTATGAACGATGCGTTTTGCTGTATTGTGTTATCAAAGAGAGTCCGGTCGACCTCGGACAAATGGCTCACGACGCCATCGCTTGGTCCGCTTCACGGGTTCTAGGTCGGATGATTTTCCCAGCGTTGATCACCACGCTCTGTGCAGATAATCGTGTGCCTGTTTACAAAACTGATGTAATCACATTCGGGAAGAAAAACCTGAACAATGAAACAATTGCGTGTCGTAAAAGCGCCTCTCGCACTCCGATTGTTTTGCAGGAACAGCATACACCCGAACGGCCTCCAAGGACACCACCTACTGTTACATCGGGCTCATCGCAGCAGCCGTCTGCCACCCCTGGTTCAACTTTTGCAGGTTACGGCACGGTAGAATGGTTGGCGGCGTTGGTAATGGAGAAAGAAGAGGCCAACCAAAACGCGAAGAAAATGCTTGACTTGCTAGCTGCCTTGGAGGCCCGTGTGGCACGCTTGGAGGGTGGATCCACATCTGCCTCAGGTCCACCAGAAGACGAAACCAACCATCCGCCAGGATTTCCCGCAGGATCGGTGCCCACAGCCCCTAACAGTGGGCAGTAATTTCATTTGAAAGACGCTTTTGAAAAAAATCATCATCCTTTTTAAACATTATTGCTTTCATATCTCTTTTGGGTTTGTTTAAACATGTAACGTCCCAAAAATTACAAGGAATTTAAAATTTTAAAAATAATGCATTTCGTTACAATCAAACCATAAGTTAACAAATCCCATTACAATAAAAATAAACGTCGTTAATTAAAACCGTCAAATGAAATTTAAGCAGCGGAAAAGTTATATAATTAAATCCCCATTTAAAAAGTTAAACTTAAACAGCATTCGCCTTGCGCCCGTGTGTACCGTCATGCCCGACTGCTACTCGCAACTGAAATCATAAGATATTGGGAAGGGGTAAGCACGAAGCTTAGTGAATTCCATCACATGCGCAGATAGGAATTATATACACATCACCCCTATCCGCACATAAGCAACAACATCACAGTTACATAAAACGAGTAAACATCTACAAGTAATTATGTATCCAACACCTCGGTCCCACCGAGCCCTCGGTCCCACCGAGTTGTAATGTAACACACTCGTCACACCGAGTTCCCACAACGTTTCCTTCCACTTCCTCAGTCCCACCGAGCCCTCGGTCCCACCGAGTTGTAATGTAACACACTCGTCACACCGAGTTTCCACAACGTTTCTTTCCACTTCCTCGGTCCCACCGAGCCCTCGGTCCCACCGAGGTGTAATGTAAAACATTTATACTAAGCATTTAAACCAATCAAATATTACACACCACAAACAACTAGTTCACACCACAAAGACAGTAGTACATACAAACTACTATGACATGCATACAACCCCTAACTACGCAGTGAGAGAACTCACCTTAAAGCAACGCGAGTATCCGCAACCGCAATCACAAGCCGGCCAACTTCACTCACCTTCTCCCACCTAATTACGTGTTAACAAATGTCAAAGTGACGCCCCAACCCAAAACCACGACTACTAAATTATAACATACACATTCCAGCTTTTACTCTAAAAACACAGGTCTGTTCGGGACCTGTTTAACCCCTTATAAACTGATAAATCCAGAAATATTAATCCATAAACACAAAGTCCCATGTCTTAGGATTCCAGGGACATATCGCACGCGCTCTAACGATTTTTCTACAATTTATTATGGATTTTACAAAACCGGTTAACTGCACAGCGAAAAACAGCACCTTTCATTACAAAACAGCGGTTTGACACTAGCTACGGTCCGAACTGGTTTTTCCGCAAAACATAAGAAACTTACTAGACTCATAAAGGGAACTTTTGGAACTGGTTTCATCCCAATCCGACATTCCTAGCAGAAGTTATACTCGATACAAAAACAGGGACAGAAACTGCAGTTTCACATAAAATGACAAATAATGCTTAGTAACCCATTAAGCCATAGCTTAACCCAAACAGACCCGAATGAACCTTTGAGGATGCAAACAAATAGGGTATTCTAAGTGCAAGTAAAAACAACCCCAAAACATACAATCAACAACCACAATGAGACCCCAAAATTTTAGCGTGGAAAACCCCTCAAAATTGAGAGTAAAAACCACGGGACTACTAGAGCCGCTTCAAATCCACTACCACCAATATTAGAGCAATACAAAGTCTTCTCTAGATTATACTAGAGGAATACAAAACCATCATACACTTGGAAATAAGCACATCAAGATGTATGGAACCAAAATAGAGCAAGAATGGAGAAAAATCACCACAAAGTTACTGCTGTGCAGAACCCCACGAAACCATGACCTCCGGACCTCAAAACCACGATCCCACCGTCCAGAATGTTGATGAAGATGTCGTGAAGCTTCTCACCAAAAATCACGACGATCCGACCGTTCAATCTCCGGGAAACAGAAGTTTTCTGCAGCTAGGTTTTCAAAATACGAAAATATTGAGCTCCATCCCTCTTTTCTTGTTACTCACGAACACCACCCCAAAAAATGATACAAGGGTTTGGTTTGGGTTGCATGGGCCGAAACTCTCACTTTTTGGCCCCTTAACAATTTTGGTCCCTCACTACATCCTTCTCTCAAACTAACCACGTCTTGACATATTTAACTATTAGGTCCAATTCGTCTAACCCCGCTAACGGAAACCATGATAAATAAAACTTTTAAAAAAGAATTAAAACAAAGAAATTACATACCGGGATACGGGCTTTACAAAACACTCTTAACCGTGCATTCCCGCCTTTTGTGTAACACTCGCGGGTTCTGTTTAAATCGATGATGTTTGTGGTTGCTTGAAATTATTGTTGTGATTCTTATCATTTTCAGGTACTTCGTCTTTCCTTGACTACGCGTAGGTAATTTTGATAGGACGTAGGCCCTCTTGCTTGGCCTAAACAGTTTCCCCTTTGTTCCCACAACCAAGCCGTTCCATACAACAATGAGGACATTGTCCATCTATAAGTTTGGGGGTGGGGAAAATAGCATGATCATCACGTTTGATGATCCGAAAAAATATATATATAGAAAAACAAATAAATAAAATAAATGTCTTCGAAAAAAATTGGAAGACAACCTTCGAAAAATTGGAAGGAAAAGCGTAACCCAAAAAGTAGGGGTGAGCAACGGGTCGGGTCGGTCGGGTTCGGACCAAAAACCCAAAACCCGATCGGATTTCGGGGTGGGTTCAGGCCACCTGAAACCCGTCCAAACTATAGTTCGGGGATTCGGGTTCGGGTGGGATCGGGTTCGGGTTTTCGGATCGGGTTTTCGGATATCTCTATCTCTCGCAGCAATATATATACACACACACACATACACTGATACACAGCAGGTATATATCTCTATCTCTCGCAGCAATATATATATATATATACACACTCACACATACACAACATACACAGCAGGTATATCTCTTTCTCTATCTCTCGCAGCAATATATATATATATATACACACACACACATACACACACACACACAAGACACAACATACACAGGTACAGTTCGGACATTCAGACAACATCAAGGAAGTTCGGATATTTCGGACGGATCGGGTTTGGTCTATGGGTACCCACCCCGAGCAGAAATATCCGCAAAAATAATCGGGTTCGGGGAGTTCGGGTGGTCGGGTGACGCTTTTCGGGTCGGTCGGGTTTCTCGGGGCGGTCGGGTTTTGCTCACCCCTACCAAAAAGCGTGAAAAATTGAAAAATCATAAAGCTTGGGTTTTTGCGACTAAAATAGAACTCAAAGGAAAAGCATCTAAGATATATCTAAAATCCCTTTGTGGTTTAGTTCAAATTTGGGGGGGGGGGAATTTTTTTAGCCACAAACACAAACCCGAAAAGTCCTACCGATCAAAGTTCCAACAAGTAGTCAAGAAAGGAAGAAGTACACATTCCGAGGAATCATTCAAGCACGTTGGTAAGCTTCGTCTTCTTTCCTTCCGTAAAAATTCTTTTTCTTTCATTTCTTTTACTTGAGGACAAGCAAAACCTTAAGTTTGGGGGTGTGATAACTCTCATTTTTGAAAGTTTATTATTACTTTTTTTCTAGGATTTTATGTCATTTTAAACCCACTTTGCTTCTTTCCCCGTCATTTGGTCTAAAATGTGGTAAAAGGATGATTACATTTCAAAGGTTTATTTTTCTTGAAATTTTGCTGCACTCTCGAACTGTGGGCACAGTCTGCCCACTGTGAGCATGACAGATATTGCTTTTATCCAGCGGACAAAGCTTTTATCTGGGCAAAGAAGAGCATCTTTTGGCTGGCATTGCAAGAGCTGATGGTATCAGCAAAACTATGGGCTTGGAAGGTGGTTTTGGCATTGTCCTTTGGTTAATAACATTTTACCCATTGGATATAAAGGGCTCTTGGGACTATAAAAGGAGGAGGCTTGGCATTAAGTGAAATCATCCAGAGAATTTATCAGCTTTCTTTACTACTTTCCAGCATTTACTTTCATCTTGTTTTTTTAAAAGCTTTGTAGTATTTACTTTGTTAATTTTGCCCGCAGTGTACCCATTGTGAGCACATCTTTAATTTTATGCAAGTTAAGTTTATGCATTTCTTTTATATTGTTATGTCGTTTAATTTAACTATGAACTAAACACCCCTTGGGTGTGGATGTGAACAAACTTGAGACTAGTAGGCAACACTTGGGTGTGGCCATTTGTTACTAACTCTCGAGATTGGTCACTTGAGTCGGGACTTAAACTCAACGCAGATAAGCCGATCACTTTGATGTGTTAATATTAGATCTTAGACCTCGAGAGGGGCGGATTTGACATACGGCTTAAGTGATGCACAAAGATTTGAGAGAGTCTTTGATAACCACGTCGAGAGGCGGGTTTTGTATGATTTATTAAGGTTCAAACGCCGCTCGAGATTTATATCACAAAGAGATTTGGGTGTAAATCTCCATAGTGGTAGAACTTGACGTTTAGAGTCAAACTTATTTAAATCGGCAAGATCGAGAGTTGGTAACAATGGAAACTTTATAGAAACTTTGTAGGACCGGTCTATAAATCGCATGCATTTCGAGAGATCGGGCTTTTTATAATATTTCGTCCTACAAAGCAACTAACCATTTTGTTACTACAAAAATCTCAAGGGAACTCACATCCATACCCATTTTTAATTATTCAAGAGTTTAATTATTTTTCAACAAACCAACAAAATTTTCAAACCGAGACTTGTGAAAAGAAGTTCGTGACATTCTCTGATTCTCAGTAGTTCAGTCCTTGTGGGATCGATACTTGGTAAATACTTGCCATTTTATTACTTATAGCGATCATAGTTGTGGTGTATACTTGCGCCCCCACTGTGGGTACATTGTGACCATACCATACGTTTTCTGCTATCACCCGTCTTGGAGTACCGTCGTCGATAGTTTCGGATCGCGATAGTCGATTCACGTCGACCTTTTGGAGGAGCTTCCAACGAGAAATGGGATCTCAAATCAAGATGAGCACCGCATACCATCCACAAACCGATGGCCAGAGTGAGCGGACTATCCAAACTCTAGAGGACATGTTGAGAGCTTGAGCGTTAGATTTTCAAGGCTCGTGGGAGAATCATCTACCGTTGATCGAATTTGCATATAACAATAGTTATCATGCAAGCATAAAGGTTGCACCTTATGAAGTGCTCTACGGTAGGAAGTGTCGGACACCTCTTTGTTGGAATGAGGTCGGGGAGAAGCAACTGGCCGGACCCGAGATAGTACAGTTGACTGCGGATAAGATCGATCAAGTGAGAGAAAGATTGAAAGTGGCGCGTGATCGACAAAAGAGTTATGCGGATAAGAGTCGTAAAGACATTGAATTCCAAATTGGGGATAAGGTGATGCTAAAAGTATCTCCTTGGAAGGGAGTGATCCGATTCGGGAAGAGGGGAAAGTTGAGTCCCCGCTACATTGGACCATTTGAGATTATTGAGCGCATTGGGGAAGTAGCATATAAATTAGAACTACATGTGGAGTTGCAAAGAATTCACAACACTTTCCACGTGTCAAATCTAAGGAAATGCTTAGCGAAAGTTGATATGGCTATATCGTTTCATGAAGTGCAAGTTGATGAGAAATTAAACTTTGTGGAGGAACCCGAGGCTATCACCGACCGTAAAGTCAAGAAACTGAGGAACAAAGAAATTAATCTGGTGAAAGTGCATTGGCGATTTCACAAGGGGCAATAGGCGACGTGGGAAACCGAGTCCGAGATGAGGGCAAAGTACCCGCACCTTTTCAATGATGGAATTCCGGGGACGGAATTCTAATAAGGGGGAGGTGATGTAACATCCCATATTTCTTTTTGTAGAATTTGGAACTAAAAGGAAGTTTTGGGGTCAAATTGTGAGACTTGGAAACTTTAGTGCAGGAATGTTAATTTTAGGGTGTAAATGGAATGGTGAAACCCTTCTTGTCCATAATTTGTCGGCTACACATTGGAGAGGAGGGCTGAAGGAAATTGGAGCTCTTGTGGAGAAGGAAGCAAGGAGATAGAATCAAGAAAGGGGAAGAGCTCAATTCCTAGGTATGAATTCATTCCTCCATCCTCATCTTCTTGGGTTTTGGGTAGAAAAACTGGATTGGTAACTTGTTTTCAACTTCTTGCTAAATCTCTAGATTGATTTCCAATTTAAAATGGAGTGATTGCTCAGTTCTTGTTGGTTCCAATACCCTTTTTGAGAACTTACACCATTTCCATGGAGAAATGTGAGTTTTGGCAACAAATTGATTTTGAGGAATTGAATAGGTGAATCATTGAATGAGTTTTTGGGTTTATTTGATGTTTTATTAGTTGAGGAATTGTGGGGAAAGATTAGTTCATCGATTATGTTGTTTAGAAGACTCAAAAATCGTCTTGGGTTGAGTTGGGTATGAGAAAAGGCCATTTTCGGCTGATTGTGGGGTGCAGGTGTTCTGCGCGTGATAAGTGATTTATTTTATCTATTTTGATATCAAAATACCCAATAATTAATGCTAACCGGATGCTTAAAATACATATATTAACCTAAGCTGGTATTTAATTATTTGAAACCATTTGGTTTGAGAAAATGAAAAGAAAATAACAAAAATTATTTTCTTTGTACTGATTTGTATTTGTTTGGTGCAGCAAAGAAAAAAAATATATGTTTGTGTGGTCTTCATGCAACACGTCAAAGCCAAGGCCCATTTACAAGCCTAATAGAAAAAAAGAGAAAAGAAAAGAAGGTTATCAGGCCCACTTTGAGAGCCCAACGTGAGAAAAGAAGTCAAGAATCAGATTCAACAACGTCGTTCAGCAGAAAAATCGTGGTCGGCGCGTCTTTTCCGGCGAGTTCACTCGCGCCTACATTCGCGTGGAGCACTGTTTGCTCAACTTCCAAGAGTCTCGTGCGACCTCCCGCGCGTCCTTACCCGCGCCACCATCCGCGCCCGACGATTTTTCTGGACCGAACGTGGGTTTTCAATTTTGGGGGTGGTTTTCCAATTACTGGGTATAAAAGTCGAAGGAAAACCATCACATAGGAGGATCGAATCAGAAATCACAGAGAGGAACAAGGAGGCGATTGAGGGAAGCAATTGTTGGTATTTTCTTCCATTAATTAGGTATTTTAGATTAGGTTTAATTATTGTTCTTCTTAGTTAAGACTTTTCTCTTCAAGCAATGAGTTTTAACCATTTGAAGATTGGATTTGTGTTGAGACTCCCAATCTAAATATGTTTTTTCATCAATTTCCATTTATGTTAATCTTGGTTGAACATCTTTATCATCGTTTGGTTGTCCAAATTGATAGGGCCCATTGATTTGTGTAACCTAGCTTTGAACTTCTAATCAAAAATTAAGGATCCGTAATTGTTCTTAGTTTTGATAAAGTAGAAATTAACACTTTCAAAGATCATCAAGTCATTTGGAATGTGTTATAGGTTTTCATAATCTAACTTAAATGATCGAGCGTCTCATCATTAGTTAGGATTGATGTTTATCTCGCTATTAACGCAATTAGTAGTTCAACTTCTATGTTCGTAGCTAGGGTTGTTTTAACTAATTAGGGACTTGTCATTGAGCTTCTCATGATAGTTTAATCATAAGGGTAAACAGAGTGTTTGATGCTTATCGACACTTATGGTCAGTCTGGAATTGATCGAGAAAATGTATTTGGGAAGTCAATGATACACATGTCTGACCTTTAATTGGATTATAGCTCATTGTTGGAAGCTTTGTTTTTATTATTTATCGTCTTCAATTATTCGTATGCTTAATTTAAAATATCGAAATCTACCCCCCCCCCTTTTTTACATAAAGCGTAGAAATTTGATACCATTCACATCCAATCCCTGTGGAATCGACCCTACTTGCCACTATTACAATCTAGGTTGTAATTTGAGGTGTTAGGACATTATTATTTATCGGGCTCGACACTCATCAAATTTTTGGCGCCGTTGCCGGGGATTGGCAACGTTGTTTGTTGTTAATTTTTACGCTTTATTTATTGTTTTTTTAGTATTTAGTTTTCAATTTTTATTGTAAGCAAATCATGTGCCTAATGCCAAGTGGTTTTTAAGTGTTTTTTCTTATTTATCATGGCGTATCATTCAGATGATTACGGGCCACGATACACCACCGTAGGATGCGATCCAATCGAGGTACGTCTTTCCTTCCTTGAGTCAAAAATTTCAGATTTAACTGAAATTGTGAAACTGATGGTTAGTAGAGAGGCACCGCAAGTGGGAATGTTTGGGATGTACCATCACAATTCTCATCCAATGGACACATATCCAACTTCCCACTACAACATCGAGTCGGTTTACACTTACGGAGAATTCCCATGCCCGAGCCAAGACTCTTTCAACTCGTACTCAAGCACCAATTATCCGGGATGGCAAGACCGTCAAAATCCGAATGAGTACGAGTACATATGGCAAGATCAATCATTCCCAAACTGTGAACCGACACCACCGACAACACAACACTATTCTGAAAACTCAGGTATGTCTCTTGAAGAGATGGTCTAATTAATATCCCTTAACACGCAATTGTTTTCATTTCAACAGGAGACTCGGGCTCAAATTCAGAACTTGGAGAAGCAGATTAGTGCGTACATACCTTCTCAAAGTCGGTGGGAAGCTCATGACGAAGAGCTAGGATTTGTTGATAAGTGGAAAATAGAGGCCTCCATCGAAGAAGATGACGAAGAAGTGGAAAGTACATGTCGTTCACATATCGGTAACAAGGGGAAAGAAGTTGAAATTCAGAATCTGATGGTGGTGACTCCTCCTTTTCATATGCCTTTGGTTGATCATATAAAGGAGGAGAAAGATTTTAAAGAAACGGGTAAAACCTTCATGAAACTCGAAAAACTGAAGGTTGATGACGAGAAGGTTAAACCGGGTTATGAAGACACCTTTGCAATGCGAAAAAGTGCGATGTTGCTAGAGTGCAAAGGACCCATGCTTGGTGGACTTCAAAGCGGCCCAATACACAGTGAAAAAGCGTGTAGGGGGGATTGATTTGTTAGATACGGGATAGACGTGTGGAAGACGTCTAGCCAAATACGTAAAAGAAAGGCGCTACATGGGAGGCAACCCATGGGTTTTAAATTTCTACACTTGCTTTTAATTGTTTATTTCCTTTTATGGTTTCCCTATCGTCGTCTATGCTCTTATCTGTATTTTTCAGGATTTCCTACCCTCAATATGGAGCTTAAATGGATGCCCTCACCTCGCTAGGTCATACATTGGAGGAACACTCGCCAATCAGGGGAATTTATTGTTTCCCTTTGCTTTTTAATGTTTTGAGTGTCCTAATTATAACGCACACATTGAGGACAATGTATGAACTAAGTGTCGGGGTGGGATCATGTAACACCCTAGAATCAGGGTTAATTTGAACCTCAAATTATAACAAGTTATGAGTAAAATAACCTTCAAACTTTTATATAAGAAGTGAATTAACCATAAGGAGTATATTTACAAATACTGAATTCTTTGAATAACCTATTAATCTAATTATGTCACTATAATCAGATTAACTAAGTAATCTAAGCAAATCCATCAAAATCTCCATCTGTTAATCGACTTCTCCGCTATTCCAAAACGCTCGCCCCACATCCTTTTACTTTCCCGAGCTAGTACCTGGTAAGAAAACATTATTTGAAACGATTAGGCTAACGCCTAGTGAGAACATTCGGTTTCAAAATAATACTTTTAAAATTAATGTAAACAAGTTGTAACAACCCTGATTACCCTTTTTCTTACCACATATATAACCATCTTCCGATGACAGGGTTATACCCAATTCCATGAACATGAGCGACACCAAGTCAGTCCTTGTATCACGTTCCAGAGCCACACTACAAATCTTTACAGATTCTAGATTAATGCTCAGAGCCACACTACGAATCTTCCACAGATTCTAGAGTAATGCTCATATCTAAGAAATCGCAATATACACATGCCCATTTCTTGGAAAGGAAATAGAGATTACAATATACACATGCCAATCCCTTCTTTTCCTTAGAAATCGGGAATTGCGTTTATTCAACGATTTCTCACACACATCGGAATAACGATTTATCTTCATCTATTCCACGTGTACATAACCACTAGTGTTTACGGATCCATTACACTTACTACACACCTGTATAGTATCAAACTAAAACAATATTTAAGCCTAACACCCTACCATTCAGCTGTAAGTATGTTCAAACTACTAGGATTGTATTTCAACTCTTAAATCGTACTCTTTAAGAAATCAACAAATCCTAAAGTTACTGAATACTCAAAAGTGACCGGACAACATAAGTTTCCGGACACCTCATTCTGTCCGGATAATACCACTTTCCGGATATCCATAATTTACCGAATACACAATTTGTCCGGATGCATCATCTTTCCGGATAATACACAACTTACCGGGTACTTATCTAATCCGGATGATGTCCGGAAACCAAGGTAATCCGGATACCTTCCGGTAACTAATTTCATCCGGAAACTACAAGAAATTAAGACTTACCGGATATTTTACCTTGTCCGGAAACCTTCATACAGTGGTTTCCGGATACTTTCATTTTACCCGGAAACCACGACCTGCAGGCTGCAGCTTAGAAATTCATCCTAAAACCATATCTGTTCCATTCAGCTTGTTTTAAACACAACCATACAGTCCCAAAACAGTTTATACACATGTCTTAACATTTAATTTGACAGAAAACTAGGTTTTAAGCAAAATGAATGAACTCACCTTTGTTTGTAAAAACCCACTTCTCTGAAGAATTTGATTCCAAATCAAAACAGCACCTAAATGAAATTAGATTGTTTTATGTACATCATCTTGCTACTGGAATCAAATTTACAAAAACACTTTGATTTCTTACCAAAGTTTTCACTTGATTCTTCTTCTTTTCGCTTCCTTTTTCTCTCCTTTCTCTCTTCTTTCTCTCTCTTTTCTTTCTGCCTTCTTTTGCCGACTCAAACACTGGATTGAGATCATATCTCAATTCAGTCTAACCTCTTTTCTTAAGTGACCCTCCAATTTTCCAAAATAACCAATTACACCCACTAGTTCCAAACTTCCAAAAATAGCAACTAAACTTTAATCCTTTGTGTTTTAAACCCCATTGAATTATATAATCACAAAATAATCCAAAGTTTAAACCAAAATACAATTAGACCCCAATTTACATTAAAATATTATGGAAAATTCGAGATGTTACAATACTCCCCAACTTGAAAATGATTTCGTCCCCGAAATCAAAGTTAGGTAAACAAGTGAGGATATCTAACCTTCATATCCTCTTCCGAATCTAAAGTTACATTAGCACCTCGGTGATGCTTCCATTGTACCTTTAGCATAACTACTTCCTTATTATTACGTAACTTTCTAACTGATCTATCCAAAATTGTCTCTGGTTCTTCCACACAGCGGCTCTTTTCGTCCACCCTTACATCAGTAATTGGAATCACATCGTCCTCTTCGGCTAAACATTTCCGAAGATAACAAACATGAAAAGTATTGTGGATGCCTTCCAATTCAGGTGGAAGGTCCAACTGATAAGCTTGTAATCCCACTCGCTTAGTTATAGTGACAGGTCCTAGAAAACGAGGACTTAACTTCCCACGTTTGCCAAACCTTATCACACCTTTCCATGGGGATACCTTAAGCATTACGCGCTCCCCAACTTGGAATTCTTTAGGTCTTCTCTTCGGATCAGCATAGCTCTTTTGTCGATCCTGAGCTGCTTTCATATGTTGTCGAATTTCTTTCACCTTGTCAGTTGTTTGTTGTACCAGTTCTGGACCAGCAAACTGCTTCTCTCCGGCTTCTAACCAGCACACCGGGGTTCTACACTTCCGACCATACAAAGCTTCGAAAGGTGCTCTTCCAATACTGGAATGGTAACTATTGTTATACGCAAATTCCACTAAAGGTAAATGTGCATCCCAATTACCTCCAAAATCTAATACACAGGACCTGAGCATATCTTCCAAAGTTTGAATAGTTCTTTCGCTTTGCCCATCAGTTTGCGGATGATAAGCAGTGCTCAAATTAACTTTTGTACCCAATTCTGTTGTAGTGACTGCCAAAATCTTGAGGTAAACCGACTATCACGATCTGACACTATAGACACCGGTATACCATGTCTTGACACCACTTCATCAATATACAGCTTCGCTAATTTATCTATTGGTGACGCTTCTTTCATAGCTAGGAAATGAGCACTCTTGGTCAAGCTATCCACGATTACCCATATTGTAACACCCTAAAATCAGGGCTAATTTGAACCTCAAATTATAACAAGTTATGAGTAAAATAACCTTCAAACTTTTATATAAGAAGTGAATTAACCATAAGGAGTATATTTACAAATACTGAATTCTTCGAATAACCTATTAATCTAATTATGTCACTATAATCAGATTAACTAAATTATCTAAGCAAATCCATCAAAATCTCCTTCCGTTAATCGACTTCTCCGCTATTCCAAAACGTTCGTCCCACATCCCTTTACTTTCCCGAGCTAGTACCTGGTAAGAAAACATTATTTGAAACGATTAGGCTAACGCCTAGTGAGAACATTCGGTTTCAAAATAATACTTTTAAAATCAATGTAAACAAGTTATAACAAACCTGATTACCCTTTTTCTTACCACATATATAACCATCTTCCGATGACAGGGTTATACCCAATTCCATGAACATGAGCGACACCAAGTCAGTCCTTGTATCACGTTCCAGAGCCACACTACAAATCTTTACAGATTCTAGATTAATGCTCAGAGCCACACTACGAATCTTCCACAGATTCTAGATTAATGCTCATATCTAAGAAATCGCAATATACACATGCCCATTTCTTGGAAAGGAAATAGAGATTACAATATACACATGCCAATCCCTTCTTTTCCTTAGAAATCGGGAATTACGTTTATTCAACGATTTCTCACACACATCGGAATAACGATTTATCTTCATCTATTCCACGTGTACATAACCACTAGTGTTTACGGATCCATTACACTTACTACACACCTGTATAGTATCAAACTAAAACAATCTTTAATCCTAACACCCTACCATTCAGCTGTAAGTATGTTCAAACTACTAGGATTGTATTTCAACTCTTAAATCGTACTCTTTCAGAAATCAGCAAATCCAAAAGTTACTGAATATTCAAAAGTGACCGGACAACATAAGTTTCTGGACACCTCATTCTGTCCGGATAATACCACTTTCCGGATATCCATAATTTACCGAATACACAATTTGTCCGGATGCATCATCTTTCCGGATAATACACAACTTACCGGATACTTATCTAATCCGGATGATGTCCGGAAACCAAGGTAATCCGAATACCTTCCGGTAACTAATTTCATCCGGAAACTACAAGAAATTAAGACTTACCGGATATTTTACCTTATCCGGAAACCTTCATACAGTGGTTTCCGGATACTTTCATTTTACCCGGAAACCACGACTTGCAGCTTAGAAATTCATCCTAAAACCATATCTGTTCCATTCAGCTTGTTTTAAACACAACCATACAGTCCCAAAACAGTTTATACACATGTCTTAACATTTAATTTGACAGAAAACAAGGTTTTAAGCAAAATGAATGAACTTACCTTTGTTTGTAAAAACCCACTTCTCTGAAGAATCTGATTCCAAATCAAAACAGCACCTAAATGAAATTAGATTGTTTTATGTACATCATCTTGCTACTGGAATCAAATTTACAAAAACACTTTGATTTCTTACCAAAGTTTTCACTTGATTCTTCTTCTTTTCTCTTCCTTTTTCTCTCATTTCTCTCTTCTTTCTCTCTCTTTTCTTTCTGCCTTCTTTTGCCGACTCAAACACTGGATTGAGATAATATCTCAATTCAGTCTAACCTCTTTTCTTAAGTGACCCTCCAATTTTCCAAAATAACCAATTACACCCACTAGTTCCAAACTTCCAAAAATAGCAACTAAACTTTAATCCTTTGTATTTTAAACCCCATTGAATTATATAATCACAAAATAATCCAAAGTTTAAACCAAAATACAATTAGACCCCAATTTACATTAAAATATTATGGAAAATTCGAGATGTTACAGATCATTTGCATGAATTGGGCTATTTTTTATTTTAGGGGTCAAATTTTTGAATTTTTGAGCTTAATTGTGGATAGTTGTTTGTCCGGCAATGTGTTAGCATGTTTTTAAGCTAAGATTTTGATGATGATGATGATGAGTTTTGATGCATTTATAGCATGAATGAACTTGATGATAGCGCATAAAGTAGATTAGTAGGTGTGTGTCGGTCAATTTTGACCCTTGCTAATCTCTTGAACAAAGCCTAAACACCATGAGATTTTCGAGCCTTTTTGACTGAATATTTAGCATCAGTCTCACTTTCATTCTTGTGTGATTACGTCTTGTCTAGCTTTGTACTTCTAGAACTTGACTTATCTCTCCTTAAGATTGCATTGATTTTTGCATGCTAATAAATATGATAAAGGCCATCTTTTGCTTATTATCGTTTTAGCCAACTAGCCTAAGCCTACCCTTTTGTGCTAATCTTCCCAATTTGCATCCAAGTTTGGGCCTTAGCCTAATTCATTCCTAGCCAAGCTTAAAACCTATCCAAACACTACCCACCGACCAATTGCCAATGGAGTATACCCGAACAATCTCGTAAGCTAGAAAATATGAATTATATATTGGAGAAAAGAAAAAAAAGTGAAAAAGGAGATCTGAAAAAAGAAGAAAAAGATATGTAGAAGAAAAGAAAATATGTCGTCAAATAAAGGAATAAAGCAAGACGACAAAGAAGGGTGATGAGGGTGAATATATGTTTATTCCCGGTCATCTAATGGGAATGTGTTTAATGTGTATGTCTAAAGATCCCATACATAGCTTGGAATTTTAAAGGGTAGTTCATCAGAGTTCTCCATTTGGCATGAGGTCCTTAACCACTCCTTCCTATACATATCCTAACCTTACCCAAAGCCGAATTACACGTTACGCCCTCAAAGTCCTTTTGATTTATATGCATGTTTTTAATCTAAGTAATGGAGAGTGAGAGATTTTTCAAGCCTATGGTAAGTGCATGTTAAGTATAGACGTTTTGAGCGATATAACTTATGCCCAAAGAGTGAATTGAGTGTTTGTTTTAACCTTACCATTCGTGAGAGTGTTCTTGAGATTAACTTGGGTCTAATTGATTGTGTGCACTCACTAGTTGATGATATGTTGCGAATCTCAAGTTCATGTATTGCTATATATGTTGATATTCTCGTTTGATTCTATTTCTACCATTACGTGCTAATTCATGTCATTGTCGAGGACGGACAATGGTTCAAGTGTGGGGGTATTTGATAAGTGATTTATTTTATCTATTTTGATATCAAAATACCAAATAATTAATGCTAACCGGATGCTTAAAATACATATATTAACCTAAGTTGGTATTTAATTATTTGAAACCATTTGGTTTGAGAAAATGAAAAGAAAATAACAAAAAATATTTTCTTTGTACTGATTTGTATTTGTTTGGTGCAGCAAAGAAAAAAAAATATGTTTGTGTGGTCTTCATGCAAAACGTCAAAGCCAATGCCCATTTACAAGCCTAATAGAAAAAAAGAGAAAAGAAAAGAAGGTTATCAGGACCACTTTGAGAGCCCAACGTGAGAAAAGAAGTCAGGAATCAGATTCAACAACGTCGTTCAGCAGAAAAATCGTGGCCGACGCGTATTTTCCGGCGAGTTCACTCGCGCCTACATCCGCGCGGAGCACTGTTTGCTCAACTTCCCAGAGTCCCGCGCAACCTCTCGCGCGTCCTTACCTGCGCCACCATCCGCGCCCGACGATTTTTCTGGACCGAACGTGGGTTTTCAATTTTGGGGGTGGTTTTCCAATTCCTGGGTAAAAAAGTCGAAGGAAAACCGTCACATAGGAGGATCGAATCAGAAATCACAGAGAGGAACAAGGAGGCGATTGAGGGAAGCAATTGTTGGTATTTTCTTCCATTAATTAGGTATTTTAGATTAGGTTTAATTATTGTTCTTCTTAGTTAAGACTTTTCTCTTCAAGCAATGAGTTTGTAACCATTTGAAGATTGGATTGGTGTTGAGACTCCCAATCTAAATATGTTTTTTCATCAATTTCCATTTATGTTAATCTTGGATTCTTGGTTGAACATCTTTATCATCGTTTGGTTGTCCAAATTGATAGGGCCCATTGATTTGTGTAACCTAGCTTTGAACTTCTAATCAAAAATTAAGGATCCGTAATTGTTCTTAGTTTTGATAAAGTAGAAATTAACACTTTCAAAGATCATCAAGTCATTTGGAATGTGTTATAGGTTTCATAATCTAACTTAAATGATCGAGCATCTCATCATTAGTTAGGATTGATGTTTATCTCGCTATTAACGCAATTAGTAGTTCAACTTCTATGTTCGTAGCTAGGGTTGTTTTAACTAATTAGTGACTTGTCGTTGAGCTTCTCATGATAGTCTAATCATAAGGGTAAACAGAGTGTTTGATGCTTATCGACACTTATGGTCAGTCTGGAATTGATCGAGAAAATGTATTTAGGAAGTCAATGATACACATGTCTGACCTTTAATTGGATTATAGCTCATTGCTGGAAGCTTTGTTTTTATTATTTATCGTATTTAATTATTCGTATGCTTAATTTAGAATATCGAAATCCAAACCCCCCCTTTTTACATAAAGCATAGAAATTTGATATCATTCACATCCAATCCCTGTGGAATCGACCCTACTTGCCACAATTACAATCTAGGTTGTAATTTGAGGTATTAGGACATTATTATTTGTCGGGCTCGACACTCGTCAGCGCGGATCACGGCGCGGCTGGAATAGCGCAGGCAACCGCGCCAAGAGATGTCCAGTGCTCTGCGCGGATCACGGCGCGGCTGGAGACGCGCAGGCATCCGCGCCGGGCTCTGCCTCGCGTTTTCGATTTTTGTTTCACGTGCTGTTTTGGGGCTAGGATTATGGCATCACTTAAGGGTTGTCTTAGGTGTATTTTGGGACATAATTAGGGAGTTTAATACCACCTTTATTAACCCCAATTCAGGTGTTCGGTTGGTGATTGTAATACCCCGGATAAGTTCATTAGTTAAATTCTCGTTCCGTTAAATTATTTAACTTTAAAATTTGATGTTTAGGGTAAGTTTGGGTTAAATTATAAGTTAAGGGTGTTTTGGTCATTTTTGAATAGTTTAAGCTAAAAATGTAAATTTGGGTTTGATATATATACCTTTTAGTTTCCAGATATTTTACAAAAACAGAAAATATCATATTAGTGTGTGTGTGTGTGTGTGTGTGTGTGTTTTTGGAGATTGTCAGGATCGATTCTTAACAAGAATTAAACTTCTTAGAAACAGAATTTAGAGAATCTTGCGGAATAGAACTCTAAATCAATTAAAGAACAATCAATAGAAATTCAATAAACTGTATATATATCAAACAGTTATAACTCACAAGTTTTACACCAAACCTCAATCTTGTTGAACAGGATCAACAAGACGATTTCTACTTCTCTAGAAATAGGATCTATGATCTTGAGGTTAATTCACTCTTGAATATCGAATTCTGTATTCTATCTATCTTCTGTTTTTCGTCTCTACTAATGGCTATCTATCAATACTATTTATACAAAAGTAATTACAAGATAACCATAAAAAGTAAATTGATCTTCTGAATCTTCGTTAAACATATCTTGATCAATTCCTTATTTGTCTCCAAAAGCATCGCATCCCAAACTTATCAACTCAGCAGTATTAATCTTCACAGTCTTCAAGCAGTAGTAACTCAGCTCAGCAGTACTAACCATGTCTAGCAGTAGTAAATTGGTCTAGCAGCACTAACTTCGTCTAGCAGCATTAACTTCATCTAGCAGCAGTAACCTTGCCCAGCAGTAGTAACGAAGAACTGGCAGTAGTAATGAAGACTTAGCAGTACTAACCATACTTAGCATATCTTCAGTTCCCAACAATCTCCCCCTAACTTGACTTTTAGGAAAAGAAGTCAAGTTCTTCAGATGATGCTTCCAAAACTTAGTCATCATGTACACACAGATTAGGACTTAGACCTAGACTTTGATTTAGAATCCTCTTTACCAAGAATCTTCCCATTGTTGAATCCTTGTTGCAGGTTAGCTTAGTATGTAACATTCCTTGCAGTCTCTTCATGCTGTGATTGTATATTTCATCCACAAGATAGTATTCTTGAGTTGCAGAGTCAAGGGAGATGACATATACTCCACAGTTTTCATAGAGCATCCAGTTGGTAATGACTTGAAACTGTGTGTTTAACCTATGCTGAACTGCTTCAGGTTTGAACATTTGGCACAAGAATTCAAGTACCATTTTAGAAATTGACATCCCTGGCTCAGTCAGCATGTTTCCATATATCTTCATCCCAACTTTGAACATCTCTTCTAAGTCTGATCTTGAGCAAGTTCTGACAATTTTTCCCCAAGTAGAAAATACTTCAAATTTTCCATCAGCTCTTTTTATCCTAATGAACTCCTTTCTACCATCTTTCAAAGTGTCCCAAAAGATGATTTCAGGAGCCTTAGATGATATTGGTTCAGCCTGAAGTGGAATTGGGTTAGAGTCAACACTAGTAATGTACAAATCACATTGGGCATCCGTTTGTGATTGCACATTTCCTGATTGCCCTGATGGAGTTGCCACTTCTTCTTCAGCAACTTTTCCATCAGATTTCACTGTTTCCTCCTGGGCCTCTTCTGCAGATGACTCCACCCTTGGCTTCTTTTCATTTTTCTTCTTTGAAGTTATGGGCTGGGTTCTTGGTCTTTTCTTTGACATCATCTTGGTTCTTTTAAGAGTTTTGACAGCCTCAGGAGTTGGTTCAGCTGCTTTAAGTTTTTCAGCAGCAATAACCATTTCTGCTGCTATGGCTGTTACTGCTTCTCTTAGTACATGTAGTGATGCTGCTTCAATACTGTTCTTTACAATCCAGTAAATTTCTTCATCTATTTCAGCTTGAGTTGTAGTTACTGCTTCCTGCTCAGTTTCTGCTGCTTTGACTGTTTGGTCTTCAGCAGCATTAACTGTTTCTGCTGCTTGTTCAAACTCAGCAGCATTAACAGTTTCTGCTGCTGTGGTTTCTGCTGCTGTGGTTTCTTTAACACACTCTTCCCCCTTTTCTGTCTCACTGGACTCCCCCTTAAACTGTGCATAGTCCATTTCCATCTCAGTCTCTATGTGAACAGTCTCCCCCTCAATTTGTGGACCCTTCAGTTTCAGTTCTGCTTCTGACTCTGACTCCCCCTTTTTGGGAGCATCATCAGTTGAGGTTCTCCTTCTTAGCACAAATCTTGCCTTTTTCTTTTTGTTCAGCAACTTGGTGACCATCTTTTTGAGCTTCTCAATTTGAGACTGTTGGTAGGTGACCACAGTCTTAAGTTGCTCAATCTCTTTCTTTTGTGCCATGACATCCAAGTTGATATTCCCTATGGTTTCCATCAATTCCTCATAGTTATATCTATCCTCACCTTGTTTAGAAGTGTTTACCTTCTTTAAAGGATCCTTGGAAGTTTCAGCAGAAGCCTTCTGCCTAGCAGAAGCACTACCTGCCCCCTTGGTTTCTTGGCACCTGGGTCCTCCTAATGATTTCTCATTTAGAGTTGCCATGGGGAAGGTCTTATTTATGTTACCACTGTCCTTCTCTGTGCTAGCAGAAGTAGTGGCAGCCTTAGCACCCATATGGTCATCCTTCTCCTTAGAGACCACCTTCTTGGGGTTGGGAGACACCCCTGTGGTTTCCCTGTTGATATTCTCAATTGGAGAATGCTCCAATTGAGGGCTTAAAGGCTTAGGGCTTTGAGTAGGTACATCAAGGGAAGGAGCCTTGTGCACCTTTCTTCTTTGAAACCTTTTGGTGATTGTGGGAGTGGGCTGTTCAAGAATGGACTGTGGGATGTCTTTTGAGATGGAAGGTTGGGATTGGTCATCAGTGGGTTGATCTAATGAGGGCCTTGATCCTGATGCCATACCTTCAGAGGGGTGGGACACAACCATCATTGTAGAGAACAATGGTGTGTCAACTCCTTCCGAGTCCCTAGGAAGTCTTTTCATATTTGAAAAAACCTTCCCTTTAGGGGATTTGGGTACATATACCTCAGTGAACTGAGGTAAGTCCATCAACTCCTTGTTAAGAACTTCTTGCACAAACCTTGGATACATGAAAAAGGTCTTTTTGGATTCCAAGTTTGATACAAGATCATTAAAGATCATTGCTGAAAAATTGTACTTTCTGGCAGTGGATAAGCAGACCAAGGCATATGCAATGGGACTGCTGAACTCACTCCATCCAGTAGTTTTCTTGGAAATACAGTGCATCAGGGTATGAACAAGAAATCTCCATTGGTTAAAAAATTTTGACTTGTAGAATTTAAAAACACCAATGGGACCTTCATACCCCATTCTTTGTAAAGTAGAAAAGAGGTCTTCAGAAGGAATAGAAGATATACCTGAAGCATCATTCAACTGAAGGGAGATGCGAATAACCTCTTCAGTGACTTTCAAGGGTTTATCACAAACCCTTGTTCGAATGGTTTTCTGCCCTTCTTCAACACTAACAGTGGCATTCTCCCAAAATTGTTTCTGATGTTCGATATAGATTGTTGGGCTCACCGTGAGTGCATAGGAGATGTGCGAGGATTTTAGAAAATCGACAATATCGTGGAATCCCGCAGCTTGTTTCGGCTTCTGAAGCATGGCTATTTCATTGTGCTCATCCACAAACTCCATGATGCCTAAGGATTCTTGAAAGAAAAGCACAGAGATTCTGGGGAGGCTAGGTTAGAACGAGAGAGAAGAAGTAAATGTGAAGAGTCGTTATGAACATGGGCGGGCAAACAGGGGTATTTATATGCCCTAGATTATCAGAAGCAGTATTAACTACCTAGCAGTATTAACTACCAAGCAGTATTAACTGCCAAGCAGTATTAACTACCTAGCAGTATTAACTGCCAAGCAGTATTAACTGCCAAGCAGTATTAACGACCTAGCAGTATTATCTACACTAGCATTATTAATTGCACTAGCAGTATTAACTACTGAGCAGTATTAGCGACCAAGCAGTATTAACTCCACTAGCAGTATTAATTGCACTAGCAGTATTAACTACTGAGCAGTATTAACTACTGAGCAGTAGTAACTGCACAAGCAGTAGTAACTACTAGAACACAGACAGTAGTAACTTCTGTACTGGCAGTAGTAACCACACTTACACTTTTCTTCACTTGGTAATCAGAGGAAAACAGAGGATCCTGAGAAAGAAAGTTAGTAGCACCAAATATATGAAGAAATATAGGTATAAAAACAGAAAGTCATGAATTTATTCTAGGTTGATCATGCCCACACTTGTTACCAAAAAGGTGAATCTACCCACATCAAAAGCTTTTGTGAATAGATCAGCAAACTGGTCATTTGTATGAACTTTAGCAACCTGAATTAATTTCTTTTCATTGCAATCTCTTATAAAGTGATACCTTATCTCTATATGCTTTGTTTTTGAGTGTTTGACTGGATTATTAACAATGCTAATAGCACTGTTGTTATCAATGAAGATTGGTGTGTGAAGAAAAGTTACCCCATAGTCCAACATCTGATTCTGAATCCATAGAACCTGAGAGCAGCAGCTTGCAGCAGCTATGTACTCAGCCTCTGTGGTAGATAAGGACACTGTGGTTTGTTTCTTACACTGCCAAGATACTAGTCTTGTACCCAAAAACTGACATCCACCTGAAGTAGACTTCCTATCCATGTTGGCTCCTCCCAAATCACTATCTGAATATGCAAGCAAGTCAAAAGAGGATTCATGAGGATACCAGAGACCTAATCTAGGTTGCCCTTTTAAGTATCTGAATATTCTCTTGACAGCATGAAGGTGTGATTGCTTAGGAGAAACCTGAAATCTGGCACAAACACAGACTGAAAACATAATGTCAGGTCTAGAGGCTGTGAGATACATGAGAGATCCAATCATTGATCTGTAATGATGGACATCCACATCCTCCCCCTCAAGATCTGCAGTGATCTGTTTATGTGTTTCCATTGGAGTGCTTGCTGACTTTGAGTCTGATAAACCAAACTTGTCCAGGATGTCTTTCACATACTTGGATTGGCTAATAAAAATTCCATCTTTCCTCTGTTTTACCTGAAGCCCAAGAAAGAATGTAAGTTCTCCCATGGAGCTCATCTTGAAGCTTTTGTGCATCAATTCTTCAAACTCTTTACACATTTGATCATTGGTGGATCCAAAGATGATATCATCCACATAGATCTGAACAAGTAAAGTACCTCTCTTTCTCCTCTTGATAAACAGGGTCTTGTCAATTACTCCTCTTTCAAAGTCATTTTTCAAGAGATAGGTAGACAGAGTGTCATACCATGCTCTTGGGGCCTGATGCAAACCATAGAGAGCCTTCTTCAGCTTGTATACTCTGTCAGGGTGCAATGGATTCTCAAATCCAGGGGGTTGACAGACATATACTTCTTCATCAATGCTTCCATACAGAAATGCACTTTTGACATCCATTTGGTACACTTTGAACTTCATGTATGAGGCATAGGCTAGAAATAACCTGATTGCTTCAATCCTTGCCACAGGAGCAAAGACTTCCTCATAATCTATTCCTTCTTCCTGAGTGTACCCTTGTGCAACCAGTCTAGCTTTGTTTCTGATTACAATCCCTCTGTCATCCTTCTTGTTCCTGAAAATCCACTTGGTGCCAATTGCTCTATGACCTTTTGGAAGGTCTACCAAGTCCCAAACATCCTGTAATTTGAACTGTAGCAGCTCCTCTTGCATTGCCTCTATCCAGCTTGGGTCTTTCATGGCATCATAAGCCTTTTTGGGCTCAATCTGGGACAGAAAGCAAGTAAGAACAGTGTTAACTGTATTTTGCTGCTCTTGCAACTCTTGGAGTCTGCTTTGCTTTCTAGTCATCATGGGAGATGCAATATCTCCAATTACCAACTCAGGAGGATGATTTTTCTGAGTTCTTGTTTGATGACCAGCTTCCTCTTGTAAGTCCTCATCCAGATTAGACTCATTTAATTCTGGATTTGTTTCTGCTTCTTCAGTCACCTCAGATTCTCTGGAATTTGAACCTGAAGACTGATTTTCCTCTGCTCTCCTCTCTTCTTCATTCTGAATTGGTTCAGTCTCCTCTTGGTGTTCACAGAATTCAACAGGATCAATGGAAGGGATTGGAAATATCACAGATTGAATCCTGTGTTCTGATGTTGGTGTATCCCTTTGTCCTGCATATACATCACCACTGAAACCCAAAGAATTAGTGAGTGAATCAATGTCAAATAGCCAATTAGGACCTGAACCAATAGGATTTGGTGTGTTCTCATTGCATTTGACATTGTCACTTTCTTCAATTATTCTAGAAGAGGTATTAAAAACTCTGTAGGCCTTACTTTGAGATGAATACCCAACAAGAAAACCATCATCTGCTTTGCTATCAAACTTGCCTAAGTGAGATTTGGTATTGAGAATAGTACAAGGACATCCAAATGGCTTGAAAAATCCAATATATGGTTTCCTTTTATGGAAAAGCTCATAAGGTGTCTTGTTTTTAGGCTTTACAACTAAAACTCTGTTTTGAACATAGCAGGCAGTATTAACTGCTTCTGCCCAAAAAGTAATTGGTAACTTTGAGTCAGCTAACAGAGATCTAGCAGCCTCAATCAGTGTCCTATTCCTTCTCTCAGCAACACCATTTTGTTGTGGAGTCCTAGGAGCACTGTATTGTCTCTCAATTCCTTTTTCTTCACAAAAGGTGTTTAGATCAGAATTTTTAAACTCAGTTCCATTATCTGATCTAATGACTTTCACTCTTTGATTTGATTGGTTTTCAATTTTGAGAATGAAAGATTTGATCAGTCCACTTGTCTCATCTTTAGTTCTCAGAAAATATACCCAAGTAAATCTAGAATAATCATCAACAATAACTAAGCAGTATGATTTCTTGCCAATACTCATCACATTGGTAGGACCAAACAGATCCATATGTAACAGTTGAAGAGGATTTGATATAGTGTTTATCTCTTTGGACTTATGAGAAGTTTTGTGTTGTTTGCCTTTGAGACAAGCAACACAATGATCATCACATGAATATACTTTGGATGGCAAACCCCTTACAAGGTTATTCTTAACAAGTTTATTTATTGTTTTAAAGTTCATGTGACACATCCTTCTGTGCCACAGTGATGATTCATCTAAAGAAGCTTTTGAAACTAAACAATTTAGAGATGAATCAGATGAAACACTTTCCAAATCTAAACAATAAACATTATCCTTCCTAGGAGTTCTCAGAAGTATCATGTTTTCATCAACCACTTTGTATCCAGGAGCAAGGATAATACATTCAGAGTCTGTAAACAATATACTATGCTTCTTGTCACAAACCTGTGATACACTTAACAGGTTGTATCTCAATTGTTCAACATAGTATACATCTTCAAAGGTCATCTTACCCTTTGAAACATCACCCTTACCACTTATCTTTCCACCAGCAGGATTATCCCCAAATGCAACATGTCCTCCATCAACCTTTTTGAAATTTTTGAGGCAGGACATGTTACCTGTCATGTGCCTGGAGCAACCACTATCAACATGCCAAATGCTCTTCCCCTTGAGCTGTTGGTTGCCCTGCACATCAAGATAAATCAGTTAGTTTTATTTGGAACCCAAGCCGAAGTGGTCTTGGGTCTCCCTTGCTCATCAAAGTACTTACACTTGGTTTTGATGAGATTTTTAACTTTTGGTACTGCTGTGCTGGAATACTTTGTCAAAATTATTGGTGTAGCAGCACTTGCAGCAGTACTAACAGTGCTAGCAGTACTAACAGTGCTAGCAGTATTAACCTCAGAAGTACTAACAGAGGTAGCAGTATTAACCGAGTTAACACTGCTAGAAGCAGTATTAACAGAGTTAATACTGCTAGCAGCAGTACTATCTGAAGAAGAAGCACTAAAAGTATTAGCAGCACTAACATTGGACTGAATACTAGCAGTATTAATATTGCTAGCAGTACTAACTTTGGAATGATTACTAGCAGTATTAATACTGCTAGCAGCACTAACTTTTGAAGCAGTACTAGCAGTGTTAGCAGTACTAACACTGCTAGCAGCAGTATTGTTTTTAGTGCTTTTTGGAACCCACATAGTATCATATTCCTTTTCAGTCATTTTCTTTATGTGGCTTTTGGGTTTATCTTGTTTCTTTGCCACATTTTTCTTTGCAGACTTTTTATATCCACCATTCTTTCTGTAACCACCAGGTTTTTGAAAAGATCTTTGAGCATTAAACCTTTGGTTAACAGGATTGAAATAACAGTGTTTGGCTAAGTGATTTAGCTTACCACAGATGAAACAAGGTTTTGGCCTGTTGATTCTTTTCAGGTCAACTCCTTGTCTCATAGCCCACTGGTTATTCCAGTTCCTTTGATTTCCCCTCTGATTATCATGTTTTTGGGGCTTGTTCTCTTTGAATTTCCTGCAGGAACACTGTTTACAAGTATTAGAGTTCACAACTTTGGGCTGTGTGTAATGAACTTCCTTTTTCTCTTCAGTCCTTTTGATCTCTGTGTTCTTGACACATGGACTCTCACATTCCTCATCAGAGTCTACTTTGTCAGTCTCATCTTCAACAACTATTTCTTTTTCACAAGGATCTATATTAATCATTAATTCAGGTTCCTTTCTATCCTTGGTCTCTAACAAATCAGACTTAGGAGGTATGTAGTTGTTATTGTAGGGTGGAGGTGTGGTATTGTACCCTATCCCTACTTTCATCTTGTCATGGATTTGTGCTTTAATGATGGTGTCCATGGTTTTAGAAGCACAGGTAAACTTTTCAACATCAAGTTTAACCTTTTTAAGCTCTTCTTTTAACTTCTCACTCTCCTCCCCAGACACTTTCAGCTTAATCTCATACTCATTCTTCTCCCACTTCCAATAGTTAGTATCATAGTGGTGTTGAAGTTCATTAGCTTGAAAAGCTCTGATCTGTTCCTCAAACCTTTCTACAATCCTAACATAATCTTTCACATCTTTCTCTAGCCTCTTAAGGTCATCACACATACTCTGATTGTGATCCCTATATCTTTTAACAGCATCAATGCAAGCTTGAGAACAGAGTTTAGATTGTACCTCAGTGGGGATATCAGACACTTCTGCCATAAGAGCTTGATTCTGACAGGCTTCTTCAGCTTGATCACTCCAATCAAATCCCATTCCTTGTTGAGAAACAAGGGCTTGAGAGGAGCTTCTGTTTTGGTGTCCATTTGGAGTCTGTGATCCTCCACTTCTGCATTCTCTGGCAAAGTGTCCCATCTTGTGACACTTATAGCATTCAACCTTGGACTTGTCAAAGCCTGCACCATCTTCTCTTCTTTGGGAAAAGTTGTTTCTCCCAGTCCTTTTGATGAATTTCTTCACCCTCATTGATAGCATAGCCATCTGCCACTTGATGTCCATCTCTTCCAGATCATCAGCATTGATCTGCTCTAAATCATCATTGATTAGAGAAGAGTGGACATGACTAGAAAAGAATTCTTCTAGTACAGAATCTGTGGTCTTCTCTTGATTGGTTCCAGCAGCAGTATTAACAGAACCTGCAGTATTAACAGAATCAGGATTAGCAGCAGTATCAGAGGATGAAGTTAATAAAGCAGCATTATAAACAAATCCTGATGGCCTTTTCTTGGCTTCAACTTCAGCCTCAAATACTCTCAGATCATTGTAGAGGTCATCTAGCTCTTTGTCCTCCAATTGGTCATTCTGTCTGAATGAGACAGTGTACATGGTCCATTCTTCTCCCAATGATCTAAGGAACTTTCTGTTGACATCATCAGCATCCATGTGTACACCCACAGTTGCTAATTCTCCAATTAACTTGTTAAATCTGTCAAAAGTTTGAGTCATAGACTCATTCTTTGCAGACATAAAGTTTTCATATTGTTGCCTGAGAATAGCCTTTTGATTTCTCTTTGTGCTCTTTGTTCCAGTAAATCTTTTCTCCAGAGCATTCCACAACATCTGTGCATCTGTGCAGTGTTGGAATTGATGTTGGTACTCATTAGGAATAGCCAAAAGCAGAGTGCTTAAGGCCTTCATCTCTGTTTGTCTTACTTTCTTTTCAGCATCTGTCTTGGGAGGAGGTCTCTTTCCATCTGCTCCAATCTTTCCTTCATTACATGGGCCATTTTCTATAATGTCCCATATTGCATAATCAGTAAGAAGAATGTACTGCTTGATTCTTAGTTTCCACATGTCAAATTCATTGGGTTTGAGCATGGGAACCTTTGAAACAAGAGTACTGTGAGAATCCATTGAGTTGTCCATAGTTTCTAAGATACCAATGCTCTGATACCACTTGTCAGGATCGATTCTTAACAAGAATTAAACTTCTTAGAAACAGAATTTAGAGAATCTTGCGGAATAGAACTCTAAATCAATTAAAGAACAATCAATAGAAATTCAATAAACTGTATATATATCAAACAGTTATAACTCACAAGTTTTACACCAAACCTCAATCTTGTTGAACAGGCTCAACAAGACGATTTCTACTTCTCTAGAAATAGGATCTATGATCTTGAGGTTAATTCACTCTTGAATATCGAATTCTGTATTCTATCTATCTTCTGTTTTTCGTCTCTACTAATGGCTATCTATCAATACTATTTATACAAAAGTAATTACAAGATAACCATAAAAAGTAAATTGATCTTCTGAATCTTCGTTAAACATATCTTGATCAATTCCTTATTTGTCTCCAAAAGCATCGCATCCCAAACTTATCAACTCAGCAGTATTAATCTTCACAGTCTTCAAGCAGTAGTAACTCAGCTCAGCAGTACTAACCATGTCTAGCAGTAGTAAATTGGTCTAGCAGCACTAACTTCGTCTAGCAGCATTAACTTCATCTAGCAGCAGTAACCTTGCCCAGCAGTAGTAACGAAGAACTGGCAGTAGTAATGAAGACTTAGCAGTACTAACCATACTTAGCATATCTTCAGTTCCCAACAGAGATAAGAAGAAGAAGAAGAAAAAGAAAGAGTCTTGTGGTTAGAGCTTCAATTGGTGTACTTGAAAGTGATTTTGAGGTAAGTTCCTTTACATTTTATGTTTATAATTGCTAGTAGATAGTTTCTATCGGAGTAGAATCATCGATTTCATGTCTTAGGTTAATTCCAGTCGATTTCTGGGTAAAAGTTGGTAAACAGTCAGAGGTTTCCGGACGAGATGATAGTGTCCGGTAGTTTTGGTTAATAGTGTCCGAAAGATGTTCTAATGGTGTCCGGACGAGTCAATTATCCGGTAAGTTTCTCTTTTTTGTGGTTTCCGGATGGAATTAGATACCGGATGGTATCCGGATTACCTTGGTGTCCGGATGTTGTCCGGATTGTATAGGTTGTCCGAAAAGTGGTGTTGTCCGGATTGTGTATGTTGTCCGGATAGTTCATGGTGTCCGGAAACTTTGGTTGTCCGGTCACTTTTGAGATTCCAGATGCTTTTGAGTATCCGATAACTTTGTGTTTTGTCGACTCTTAGATAGAGTATGAATGAGGACTGGAAATACTGTGGACTCGACTTAAGTTCGGGTTTAGGGGAAACATTTGAGTATAAGAGTTAGATAGAAGTATCTAGAGTTCTTATTCTGCTAATAAGTCTTATGTGTTCGATTAGTAAAGAGATATTTGTATGTAAATTGTTTCAGATTCTGAGAATTTTGGGTAAAAGATCGGATAGCTCGGAGAAAAGCTTGGAAGGGTTTTGATAAGCAATCAGGTGAGTTTTACTTTAAAATATTTTCAAACTGGAATACATATATGTGGATTGAGAATGTGATATAGAGTGTGATTATGTGCTTATGTTTGAAATATAATATATTGAGATGTATATTATATTTATATGAGCATTATACTACACGAGAGCACGTTGGCCGGGCTTAGGACCGGCGGAGTATTGGCTGTACGGAGGGACAGCGGAGTTGGCTGTATGTAAGTGCAGCGGAGTAAATTGATTAGTTGGCTCGCAACCAACTAATATGGCCATGAGAATGAGGAGTTGTACACAGTGCACGAGTCTTACTTGGTATTTAAATACTTGTTGTATATTTGTGTTTTATAAAAGGATTACTAAACTGACAGGGATTATCTCACTAGACCGTTTGGTCTAACCCTCAATTTTGTTTTCAAAAATATGTATTCCAGGTCAAGGAAGGTATAAAGGCAAGGATAAAGTATGACGTAGTGACTAGCTTTTGGAAGATTTATGTTTTTGAAGACCATGACGTGTTTGTAGTTATAACTTTGTTATTTAGTAGCAAAAAGTTTGTAATGAAATACTTATTATGGTTGTAAAGACTAAGGGACCGTAAATGTTATATGATGTATCTTTTGGTAATGCAACGCTGTTATGCAATATATGTTATTTGATGTATGTTTGGGAATCGGGTCGTTACAGATGGTATCAGAGCCCTAGTTTAAGGGATTTAGGTATTCGGATCCATACCTAGACTTAAACTGCATGTGAAGTAGGATGTCCCTAATAATATTAGAACCCTTGGGATGTTAAATATAAAAAGGAAGAAGGAACATCATGTAAGGTAATTTCAAATTACATTTGGCCAGTGTAATTGTGAACTTACAGGTACATGTTTGAACTGGAACACCTTGTTATATTAGGGTATGTGCTTATGTGTATAATAACCTTGTTAAAGTTAGCAGGATGGCAAGTGGTTCTGGAGGTATGAACATAGACGAAGAAGGAAACCCCATCAGGCCGAATACAAGAAATAGAAATAATCAAGAAATGATGACTGGAGCCGGAGGAAGAGGTGTGGGACGAGGCCGGGGTGAAATTGGAGGTAGGGGTCATTCCCACGGCGCTGAATTCGTCACGAGAAATGATTTGGCAGTAGAAATGGGAAGATTGCAGGCTAATATACAAGCTATGTTCGACCGTACTCGCCGCACAGAAACACCAGATCCTATTTTGGAAGAAGATACGCCTATTGTGCCTATTATCACCCAGTGCTCAGGAAATGTGATTACAAGATGTTTTTAAGCTGCAAACCTCCAACCTACTCAGGGGAAAGAGATCCGGTGAAGGCTATGAGATGGCTGAAAGAAATAGAAGCCATCTTTAAGACTAGCAAATGTGCCGATGAAGATAGAGTGCTATATGGGACTGCGATGTTAAAGGCCGATGCGCTATACTGGTGGGAAGCTCTTATTAGTTCGAAGGGACCGGACGTGTATTCCACTTTCTCATGGGAAGAATTTGCTAGAGCTTTTAAAGGGCAGTTCTGTCCTCAAGCTGCCGTGAGACAGTTGGAAGAAGAATTTATGAATCTGCAACAGGGTAAGTTATCAGTTCGGGATTACACTGCGCGCTTTCTAGAGAAGTCCCGTTTTACAGAATACTATGTGGCTACTGAAGCACTCAAAATGGAAAGGTATATCTTTGGATTAAATTCGAAAATCAGAGGTTTAGTGATTGCTAAGGGAACATATACTTTCTCAGCCGCTGTAGATGCCGCCGAGAATGTAAAAAGAGATAAAAGGAGGGATGCTGGTGATAGAAGTTATGGGAAAAGAAAATTGGAAGAAATGACGTACGATTTGAAGGAGTACGAATCCCCGAGATTTGAAAGTCGTCCATCTTTCAGACCAGCTAAAAGACCATGTCCAAAATGCAACCGAGTTCATCAGGGAAATTGTTACGTTGATTCCCGAATTTGTTACAAGTGTGGAAAGACTGGTCACATTGCTAAAGACTGTCGGGTAACTCGATTCTGTTTCTCTTGCAACTCCCCTGATCATATTCAGTCAGATTGTCCATAATGGAAAGCACAACAGGGTAGTATGACGGTGAGACCAATGAGTGTTAGGCCAGGAGGGATACAAAGGCCTGAAGTACCGAAAGCAAAGGGTCGAGCCTTCCAAATGACAACACAAGAAGCAGAGGAAATTCCGGATGAGGTTACAGGTACAATTCTAACAAACTATATGCGTGCTAAAGTGTTATCTGACTTCGGTGCAAACCGATCATTGGTATTTCCGTTCTTTTGTTGCTTATCTGCATTAGAAAAGTATTTGATATTTGTGTTAGAAATATAAATAGGTGTGGAGTGCCTAATAAGATATTTTCAACAGCCTTGTTGAAGTTCGATGTAATAGTGAGAACTAAGTACCCGTACATTTTTGCCTAACCAAATTCCGGGACGGAATTCTTTTAAGGGGGAGATGATGTAATACCCCGGGTAAGTTCGTTAGTTAAATTCTCGTTCCGTTAAATTATTTAACTTTAAAATTTGATGTTTAGGGTAAGTTTGGGTTAAATTATAAGTTAAGGGTGTTTTGGTCATTTTCGAATAGTTAAAGCCAAAAATGTAAATTTGGGTTTGATATATATACCTTTTAGTTTCCAGATATTTTACAAAAACAGAAAATATCATATTAGTGTGTGTGTGTGTGTGTGTGTGTGTGTGTGTGTTTGGAGATAAGAAGAAGAAGAAGAAAGAGTCTTGTGGTTAGAGCTTCAATTGGTGTACTTGAAAGTGATTTTGAGGTAAGTTCCTTTACATTTTATGTTTATAATTGCTAGTAGATAGTTTCTATCGGAGTAGAATCATCGATTTCATGTCTTGGGTCAATTCCAGTCGATTTCTGGGTAAAAGTTGGTAAACAGTCAGAGGTTTTCGGACGAGATGATAGTGTCCGGTAGTTTTGGTTAATAGTGTCCGGAAGATGTTCTAATGGTGTCCGGACGAATCAATTATCCGGTAAGTTTCTCTTTTCTGTGGTTTCCGGATGGAATTAGATACCGGATGGTATCTGGATTACCTTGGTGTCCGGATGTTGTCCGGATTGTATAGGTTGTCCGGAAAGTGGTGTTGTCCGGATTGTGTATGTTGTCCGGATAGTTCATGGTGTCCGGAAACTTTGGTTGTCCGGTCACTTTTGAGATTCCAGATGCTTTTGAGTATCCGATAACTTTGTGTTTTGTCGACTCTTAGATAGAGTATGAATGAGGACTGGAAATACTGTGGACTCGACTTAAGTTCGGGTTTGGGGAAACATTTGAGGATAAGAGTTAGATAGAAGTATCTAGAGTTCTTAGTCTGCTAATAAGTCTTATGTGTTCGATTAGTAAAGAGATATTTGTATGTAAATTGTTTCAGATTCTGAGAATTTTGGGTAAAAGATCAGATAGCTTGGAGAAAAGCTTGGAAGGGTTTTGATAAGCAATCAGGTGAGTTTTACTTTAAAATATTTTCAAATTGGAATACATATATGTGGATTGAGAATGTGATATAGAGTGTGATTATGTGCTTATGTTTGAAATATAATATATTGAGATATATATTATATTTATATGAGCATTACACTACACGAGAGCACGTTGGCCGGGCTTAGGACCGGCGGAGTATTGGCTGTATGGAGGGACAACGGAGTTGGCTGTATGTAAGTGCAGCGGAGTAAATTGATTAGTTGGCTCGCAACCAACTAATATGGCCATGAGAATGAGGAGTTGTACACAGTGCACGAGTCTTACTTGGTATTTAAATACTTGTTGTATATTTGTGTTTTACAAAAGGATTACTAAACTGACAGGGATTATCTCACTAGACCGTTTGGTCTAACCCTCAATTTTGTTTTCAAAAATATGTATTCCAGGTCAAGGAAGGTATAAAGGCAAGGATAAAGTATGACGTAGTGACTAGCTTTTGGAAGATTTATGTTTTTGAAGACCATGACGTGTTTGTAGTTATAACTTTGTTATTTAGTAGCAAAAAGTTTGTAATGAAATACTTATTATGGTTGTAAAGACTAAGGGACCGTAAATGTTATATGATGTATCTTTTGGTAATGCAACGCTGTTATGCAATATATGTTATTTGATGTATGTTTGGGAATCGGGTCGTTACAGTGATAAAGTGAGCTTCGGTTAGGGTGTCGCTTAGCCGAGTATCAGGTGAGTTCCGTTAATCTTTTAATACTCACAAAGATTGTTTGGCACATGTTTTACTTACTGAAATTGGTTAAATGCATTCATATTACTTGCATGCATATGAGAATGGATTTCAAATGACATGAAAATATTTACAAATATACTTGCGTTACGTGAATGCTTTATTATTGGCATGATGTGTTCGGGTCGGGTTGCACAACTAACATAGGGTACCTTGGGGTAATACATACCCCATGGGAGTGGTGATACATTTCCGTACGTGTGGAATTCGTTTTCTACGTATGAGGTTAAGGGGAGTCTGCTTGGGCCCCGAGGGCGAAAGGGGAGTCTGCTTGGGCCCCGATCGTGGTTACTGTCGTATGGTAGGTGAGGCTATGGACGTTGTGCAACTGTCATGTGTGTTTCCCTTCTCAATGTGGGCCTTCGGGCGGTTAAGATTATAAATTGAGGTTTTGTGATGACTTTTAAACTGTTGGCTAGGGAATTCACTAGACCTTATGGTCTAACCCTCGCTTTTCAAAATTTAAAAACCATTTTCAGGTAAGAACGTGATAGGTGCGTCTTCTAAGGGGAAGGAGAAAGCGTAATGACCATTGGGATTTGAAGTAGAGACCGTCATGACTCTTTTTATTATGTAGACATCTCGGTTGTATTCGTAGGCGAATCGCTAAACTATGAGAATGTTATTAAACTATGATGTAATTGGGGACCCTTATGGGCTTTTTGTCTATGTTAATTGTGTTGGTTATTTCGGGTTGTTACAACTAACTCCGAAACATTAAAAATTATGTCTAAAACATAAATAGATATATAAAAAAATTATACTCATTCTTTAACCAAATATACCAAAAATACGTCCATTCTTTCACAAAATGTAGAAAAAACGTCCATCTCTTTACAATTAGTAACAAAAATAGTATAATTTTTCTTCGTTTAATTGGTTTATTTTATTTTGTTGTCGGTGAAAGGATTTGTATACTTTTTGTTCAAAAAAAATCGGATTTGTGTTCAAAGTTAAGTTTATGATTTTATTTCTTCAAAAAAAGTTTTGAGATTTATTTGTTAAAAAAGGTTCAAGAATATATTTGGCAGAAAATTTTCGAAAAAGTTTATAAACTTATTTGTTAAAAGAATTCAGAGACGTAATCATTCAAAATCGGATAGTTTATTGGTTTTTTTAGGCCTTTTCTAAATTTGTATCACATTAACCTGTTTTTACATGTTCAAATGATGTATTTAACCGGTTTTAGAAAGTTTAAGAGTTTTCAGGTAAGAACGTGATAGGTGCGTCTTCTAAGGGGAAGGAGAAAGCGTAATGACCATTGGGATTTGAAGTAGAGACCGTCATGACTCTTTTTATTATGTAGACATCTCGGTTGTATTCGTAAGCGAATCGCTAAACTATGAAAATGTTATTAAACTATGATGTAATTGGAGACCCTTATGGGCTTTTTGTCTATGTTAATTGTGTTGGTTATTTCGGGTTGTTACAACTAACTCCGAAACATTAAAAATTATGTCTAAAACATAAATAGATATATAAAAAAATTATACTCATTCTTTAACCAAATATACCAAAAATACGTCCATCCTTTCACAAAATGTAGAAAAAACGTCCATCTCTTTACAATTAGTAACAAAAATAGTATAATTTTTCTTCGTTTAATTGGTTTATTTTATTTTGTTGTCGGTGAAAGGATTTGTATACTTTTTGTTCAAAAAAAATCGGATTTGTGTTCAAAGTTAAGTTTATGATTTTATTTCTTCAAAAAAAGTTTGAGATTTATTTGTTAAAAAAGATTCAAGAATATATTTGGCAGAAAATTTTCGAAAAAGTTTATAAAATTATTTGTTAAAAGAATTCAGGGACGTAGTCATTCAAAATCGGATAGTTTATTGGTTTTTTTAGGCTTTTCCTAAATTTGTATCACATTAACCTGTTTTTACATGTTCAAATGATTATTTAACCGGTTTTAGAAAGTTTAAGAGTTTTATCATTCTAAAAAATTAAGAACTTAATCATTCAAAATTAGATAGTTCATTGGGGTTTTTAAACTTTTCCCATAAATGTGAAGGAAACGGCCATTTTATAATTTATTTATAAGAATAAATGTCAGAAGTTGTTATATTATTTATTTATTGAAATAAATTTTTAATGTGTGTGTATTTCATTTCTTAAACCCATCTCACACTGTTATATTTGGTTTTGTTTCGTTTATTGATGCCACCGAATTTTTGTGAGATTTTTAGGTATATAATCTTAAATGAGATTTTAATTAAATTTATAACCTTCTCACGAGTATAAACTCATTTTTCTTATATAAGCAAGATGATCATGAATTTAATTAAAAACTCATTTAAGATAATTTACCTAAATGACCCGAATTTTTGTATTTCACGTTAATGGCACAGCCGTGCAAGATAGAATATATAAAAAGAGTAAATTACAGATTTGGTCCTTAAGGTTTGTAATTTCTTATAGAACTCGTTCTTTATCTTTATTTATTATAAAACAATTCCCTTCTATGCAATTTGTCTTGGATTTGGCCTAACGGTCGTCAACCACTTTTGTTAACAAAGAGGGCAAAATGGTCATTTCATTATTTTCTCTATTTATCGATTTATGTGATTATTTCTTTTTCTTTCAACTTCCGATTTCCAACCATCACAAACATAAACATATCAAAACCCTAAATTGAAGTTTAATCCGAGAACATAATAAAAACCATTATTAACAATAATTAATGACAATTTCTTTCCAGAAAAGTATGTAATACAACCCTAATCAAACTCTGAACTAAAACCAAATCAAACTCTAAATTGAAACCAAAACAACAACATCGAACTGGAAAAGAACAAAACAACAACACATAAACAACAAAGTACTAAAGCAACACCCGTACCACCACCTATGAAAAAATTGTCTTATATTGATCAATCCAACTTTGCTTGTCGGTTACCTTCGCTTGAAGATAATTGCGAAGTCTTGCATAATGTGGTGAATGTCTTCTTTTTCTCGACGAATACGAGTCTCCCTATCTTTTATATCCCCTTTCATCCTTTTGATCTCCTTTTCTTCCAGTTCGATTCTTTTCAAGTGGGCATCCTTCCTCGCCATCATTTGTTTCCACTATTGTGTCAGTTGCGCTATCTCCGCTTCCCTTTCTGCTATCGCGATCTTGAGTTTTTCGGGCATTTTTTCTTGTGTAGACGATGGGTTAGAAGACGATGCCATTTGTTTGGTGATAGACGATACTATTATGATATGAAAATATTGTATGGATGTTGTGACCTTTACAATTGGAACTAACACGGGTATTTATAGCTACAAGGAGCAAATGGCTCAACAGAATCCTTCTACTTTTCAGGCGAATCTTGCATCAACTTTTCAGACGAATCTTGCAGGCTGCCTTTTCAGGCGAATCTTGCATCAACTTTTTAGACGAATCTTGCAGGCTGCCTTTTCCAGACGAATCTTGTAGACTTCCTTTTGCAGACGAATCTTGTAGACACTTTTTCAGTCAAATCTTGCAGTCTCTTTTCAGACGAATCTTGCAGTGAACTATTCAGACGAATCATGCAGGCAACTTTTCAGACGAAATCTTTGACCATATCCACATCTGTGATGAAGAACATACATTTTCACGGCTATAAGTAGATGGCATGATGAAGTAGTAATTCACAACTTGCTATCTATCTTTTATACCCTCCACACCGTTTACAAACATTTTCTCGCTTTTCTTAACACTATGGCTGGAGGTTCAAGATCAAGGGGGAACAGGTCCGCGAATGGGGCTGAAACTTCACGTTCGGCAGCCTACCAACCACTGAACGATGGAGCTTTCTGGAGTACCTGGAAGGTACCGGAAACAGACGAGGAGTGGAGAAACCATGGGCGAACTGCCGCTGATGATCAATTCACGGCTGAGGAGGCAGAGGACTGGGAGATGGCATGGGAGCAATACTACCTCGATAATGCCTGGAAAAGCCCACCAAGGTATCATTGTACCCAGCCGACGGGTCTTCCACAAAGTCAACGAATTCCTCCCTTAGTGCAAGAATCCATTGATGAGGCGAACGCAGATATCGAAAAGGTAAAGGTTATGTGGAACCATAACAGGGAGCTTCAGCAGGGGAAAATGGAGTATCTAGCGGAGAAGAAACGAGAACTGGCCATGACTAGGGCTCACGTTCGGGAGGTGCAACGACAGATTAAGGAAGTAGAAGAGGAACTAAAAGAAATTGAAGAGGACTACACGGGAATGGAGGACGTGATCAAGGAAAAGGTTAACTGGATCACTGGAGTCCAAGACGCCTTCACGTAATAGATTTCTTTGTTTAGTTGCACTGTATCCGTTTCGGTTGGGAAGATGATTTGCAATAATTAATCTCTTAATTAATTTCCCTATTAAATAACTTAAAATGGAAAACATTTTCTTTAATTAATTTCTATATTAAATACATTAAAATGGAAAAGAACATTACTTTAAAAAATACCTGAAACAACTCAGACAATCAGTGTGAAAAAAAAACATTGAAAACATGCAAAAACACGTGAAAAACCCCAAATACATAAAATGATAGCCTAAAAACTAGAGGAACCAAAGCTGAAACTTTTTTGCCCCAAATCGCGGGCCCCATCGAGGGAGGGGCCAAAATTGTAAAATTCGGCCCAAACGCGGGCCACGTGGGCCTAGCCCGCGATCGCGAGGTCCATTGCAGAAAACTGGGGTATTTTTGCAAATCCAAAGAGATTTTGGGTATTTCTATAAACGATTTTTGAACTTTGGGTATTTTAATTAATTTTCCTTTTAATTATTTTCTCTCTCTCGCTCTCTCTCTCTCTCTCTCTCTCTCTCTCTCTATATATATATATATATATATATATATATCTATACTCCTTTATGAATAGTGTAAAACAGTTATTTTCAACACTTTTCACTTTCTAAACATCAGTTATTTCTAACCTCCTACTTCTTCTCCCCACTCCTTCTGCAATCCACGCTCCTGCTCACATGATCTCATATTCTCCGATCTACTTCCCCACAACTGCTAAAGCTGGTAACCTCCCACTCCCTGTTCGTTTCAACTTTGCAACCCCCTCCCTCAATGCACGTCCCCTCAAATACCTGGACTATAATATTCTAATCCCCCCCCCCCACTCCCTCAATTCCTTCCAACTCTCCTTCGATTGATCCCTCGCGGCCAAAGAATCCCATATCAAAGCTTCATCATAGAAACCGGCTACCAAGGTTTGTTATGTTAGGTTTGATTACTGAAGTTTCTTCTCATCTGTCGCCTTACAATTTTTCGATTTATTCGGTTGTTGTCTCCCTCATCTTCGATTTTGTTCGTTTTTTGGTTTATGTGATTTGTTCCTGATAATCAAAGGATATCAATGGGTTTTGTTCAGTCTGATTTTGCTTTAACAATAATCGATTTTCAGTTTGTTTTTGTTCCTCCTCTTCGACTTAGTTCAGCTGTGGGTTTGTTCGATTTGTTCCTCATATTCGAATGTATATTGTTGATATTGTTTAGTTAGAGTTTGCTTTCTATTTTAGACTGCAATTGTTTTAGCTTTGTGTACACAAATGTAAAATTCTGTTATTTTGTGCTTTTCAGAAGCTCATAACCCTGATGCTGAAGATGTATTTATAGAGGAAGATGTGGCACCAGCATCATCGAATCAAGAGCTAAAAAGTAAAGATGGTGGGTGGGCTGAGGTGAAAGATATTGTTGAGGATGAAAAGATGGCAGATGAGGAGGAAGAGGTGAAACCAGATGAAACTATTCATGAGAATACACTTGGTAAAGGGTTATCTGGTGCACTTCAGCTACTTAAAGACAGGGGAACTCTTAAAGACACTGTGGAATGGGGTGGTCGAAATATGGACAAAAAAAGAGTAAGCTCGTTGGCCTTGTTAATGATAATGATGATAAAAAGGAGATACACATTGAGAGGACAGATGAATATGGAAGAATTGTAAGTACTCACTGCAACCACTTAAGGCTTTTTTTATATGTTAATTAAATTATCTTGATACTATTGTTCAACATGCATCCTTTGTATCAATGACTGAGATTCTTTGTTTTTACCAGTTGACTCCAAAGGAGGCCTTTAGGCTGATTTCACATAAATTCCATGGGAAGGGGCCCGACAAAATGAAACAAGAAAAGCGTATGCGGCAATATCACGAGGAGCTGAAGGTGAAGCAAATGAAGAATTCAGACACACCATCATTGTCTGTTGAGAGAATGAGGGAAGCTCAATCTAAGATGAAGACACCCTATCTTGTTCTTAGTGGCCATGTCAAACCAGGGTATGACTGACCTCTTCTCGTAGATATGTGCTTAATGGTTTGAAACTTTTTATTTCTGTTAGAGTGTTATTGTTAATATGTATAATTCAGGGTCCTTTCTGTAATTATGTGTAACTTTACCTTGTATAAATAGTCTCTTAGGGTTTCATTATTAGTCTAGACACTTCATTCGTAACACTCTCTCATTATATGAAAACCGGCCGATTCAGCCATATCAAGTGTGTCTCTCAATCTATCAATCGACTCTACAATTCTAACATGGTATCAGAGCTGTAGGTAAGTATCCTACCATATCTTCCAGATCTGCATCTCATTATTTTCCTTTTTTTTGCTGCACTATATTTTGCTTCGAAAAACCATTCTCTGTTGGGTTTTTGACAAAACACCAAGTTTTAAAGTTGCCCAGAATATTGTCACGAACCTGCGTACCAAATTTCAGCCAAAACCGATCATCTTTGAAGTTTTGACTCAAGAACATCTTGAGACTCATAACTCTCGCAACCCACACACTCATAACTATCGCAACCCATAGACTCATAACTATCACAACTGACCATTGCGACATCAGTTGGTTGCGACAAGCCTCTATATCGCAACCTTCTATTGCGATATCAACATCAGTTGGCTGCGACATCAGTTGGTTACGACAAGCCTCTATATCGCAACCTTCTATTGCGATATCAGTTATTTGCGACAAACACCCTTGGTTGCGATATCAGTTGGCTGCGACATCAGTTGGTTGCGACAAGAACCTACCTTAATCTAAATTCCAATTCTAATATCTCAACTCCGGGTCTCACTTTCTAAAGTTTTAGTTCCAAAACACTCTGTTCCATCACTCACAACTCAGAAACTCCTCTTTTCGATTTTCAATTCCGGAACACACAGTTTCAGTACCTCACGATCAGTTCCTTAAATCCCCATAAGGCAGATGGCTACCAATACTCAGATTCAATACAGTGACTGCACGTTTTGTCACTCTACTGCACATCGTCTTCTCAACTGCCCAATTCGAAAATGTCGCTGGTGTGGGATCAGACAACCACGACACTATGGGTCTGACTGTCCAAAGCATTCACGGAATGCAGGTAAGCAAAAGCAACAACTGCGTACTCAGTCCCTTGCTGGATCAATCACTCCAGACTCCTCTACACCGCCAATTCAGGCACTGCATAACACCAACTCATCACCTGATCTTATGGCACTCCTGCGCCAAAACCAAGACCAAATAAAGCGACTCATGACAGGTTTTATGGGTACACAGCCAATTCAGGCACTGCATAACACCAACTCATCACCTGACCTTATGGCACTCCTGCGCCAAAACCAAGACCAAATAGAGCGACTCATGACAGGTTCTATGGGTATGAATTCTCAGTGCAATGTCTCAGCACCAGGTAATCCTTGGCTATTTGATTCTGGATGTTGTAACCACATAACACCTAAAGCTGACGGGTTTATCTCTAAGCAAACCTCCAGCATGTTCTCATCAGTCCGTACTGCGGATGACACTCGCTTACCAGTATCTTTCAGTGGAACTGTATCTACCACCAATATTCAATTACCTGATGTGCTACATATTCCAAACTTATCTCTGAGTCTGATTTCTATCACTCAGCTTATGGAATCCGGTCTAATTATTCTGTTTCATTCTTCTGGTTGTGTTGTGTAGGATCCAAAGACCAAGCAGATTCTTGGAGTAGGCCGTAAAGTTGGTCGGATGATTGAAGTGGTCTACCTCCGTCTTCCCTTGACCACATCCAACTTTGTTGCTTCTATTTCCAGTACCCCTTCTTTTGAATTATGGCACAAGCGTCTAGGACATCTATCTTTAGCTAGAATAAAACTGCTAGCTAGTTCAGGGTTACTCGGAAACACTTCTTCTGAAAACGTTTCTTGTTTATCATGTCAACTTGGCAAACATCATGCCTTACCCTTCCAACTAAATGATTTTAAATTTGCCTCCCCCTTTGATCTCATTCACTCTGATGTTTGGGGGCCAGCACCACATCCATCTATGGGAGGCCATCGATATTTCGTTATCTTTATCGATGACCACACACTGTTTACATGGATTTATCTCATGAAAAACCATTCAGAGCTACCTAAAATTTATATCACCTTCGCTCGTATGATTCTAACCCAGTTCTCTAAGCCTATAAAGGTTCTGCGAGCTGACAATGCTATGGAATACAAAGAATCGTCCCTCCTATCCTTTCTGCAATCTCAGGGGACTCTTTCTCAGTACTCTTGTCCCGGCACCTCCCCACAAAATGGTCGTGCTGAACGCAAACACCGTCATATTCTTGACACTGTTCGTACTCTGTTAATATCAGCCAAGTGCCCAGAACGTTTTTGGGGTGAAGCAGCCTTCACGGCTGTCTACACCATCAATCGACACCCAACTCCCATTCTCAATCAAAAGACTCTGTATGAAGTACTCTACGGAGTCTCCCCTGCATATGAACTCCTCAAAGTCTGGGGTTGCGCCTGCTTTGTTCAGCTACAATCTCATGAACACACCAAACTCGAACCTCGTTCTCGACTATGCTGCTTCCTTGGCTATGGTATCGAACATAAAGGTTATCGTTGTTGGGATCCAGTCTCTAAGAGACTTCGTATATCCCGTCATGTCACCTTCTGGGAACATCTTCCCTTCTCTACGGTGTCCAAATTTCAAGACATACCCAATCCTTCCACTTACTTCTTCACTGATAACTCTATCTCTCTGGACTCACTCCAATTAGATCCCATACTCACCTCTCCATCTGATCCACCTGCTTCCGTCTCACCTCCATCTGTGACCTCACCATCTGTCCCACCTCCTTCTATCTCACCTCCATCGGAGCCTTACTCTGTGTCATCTGTTCCACCTCCTTCCGTCTCGTCTCAACCTGAGCCTTCATCTATGCCATCTGATCATGATCACTCATCTGCACCAACTCCATGGACTACTTCTGAAGCATCTACTGAGTCTATGGATCCTAGCTCCTCTCAACCACAAGATGAAGTACGGCGCTCCGATCGGGTAAGACAAGTTCCTCCTCACCTTCGTGATTTTCATTGTTATGCTACTTTACTGTCAACCCATGAACCCACTTCCTTCCAGGAAGCCGCCTCTAACCCTGTTTGGAAGGAAGCTATGACAGAGGAACTTCAGGCACTTGACAAAGCCAATACATGGGAGTTTGTTCCTCTCCCACCGGGAAAGTCACCCATTGGTTGCAAATGGGTCTTCAAAATCAAAACCAAGTCTGACGGATCCATTGATCGATACAAAGCACGCCTTATGGCCAAAGGCTTCAACCAAGAATATGGCATTGACTACGAGGAAACGTTTGCTCATGTGGCTCGTGTCACATCAGTTCGTAGTCTTCTCGCCATAGCAGCCACCAAAAGATGGCCACTCTACCAGATGGATGTCAATAATGCCTTTCTAAATTGCGATCTCGAAGAGGAAGTCTACATGAGACTCCCTCTATGGCCTCAAACAAGCTCCTCGTGCTTGGTTTGAAAAATTCAGCAATATTGTCATCTCCTTGGGTTTTTCTCCGAGTAATTATGATTCTGGCCTATTTACTCGGACTACTGCTGCAGGTACTATCTTACTCCTGTTATATGTTGATGATATGATCATTACCGGCAGTGACTCTACAGGGATCACCCATCTCAAACAGTCTCTCAGCTCATGCTTTGAGATGAAAGATCTCGGTAAACTACACTACTTTCTTGGCCTTGAAGTTCTGTCAGATTCTTCTGGCATCTATCTCTGTCAAGCCAAGTACATCTCCGATCTGTTGTCCAAAGCTGGAATCACGGACAACAAAGTTGCATCTACACCTATTGAGCAAAACCTACATCTTTCTCCCAATGCAGGAACCCCTCTGCGGGACCCTACACGGTACCGTCAACTAGTTGGTTCTCTGGTTTATCTGACTGTTACTCGCCCGGATCTTGCATATGCAGTTCATATTGTTAGCCAGTTCATGGCTGCCCCGTGCTCAGATCACTATGCCGTTGGTCTTCGTATCCTTCGATACCTTAAAGGAACAATGTTTCATGGACTTCACTTCTCGTCCACATCGTCCTTAACTCTCCGAGCCTTTTCTGATGCTGACTGGGATGGGGACATAACTGATCGTCTATCTACCACCGGATATTGTTTCTTTCTTGGAAACTCTCTTATCTCCTGGCGCAGCAAGAAACAATCTTTGACAGCTCGATCTAGTACTGAAGCTGAATATCGAGCCTTAGCTGACACTACACAAGAACTCGTATGGCTACGCTGGCTACTATCTGATATGGGTGCTCATCAATTTTCCCCGACACCATTATGGTGTGACAATACTAGTGCTATTCAGATTGCTCACAATGATGTCTTTCATGAGTGTACAAAGCACATCGAGATTGACTGTCATTTCACTCGTCAACATGTTCTTCGCAAGACGGTGAAACTTTTTCCAATCTCAACCATTGATCAGACTGCTGATATCTTCACCAAAGCTCATCTTCCAGGGCGTTTTCGGGATCTTGTTTCCAAACTCAATTTGGCTCATTCTTCCCCTACTTGAGTTTGAGGGGGGATGTTAGAGTATTATTGTTAATATGTATAGTTCAGGGTCCTTTCTGTAATTATGTGTAACTTTACCTTGTATAAATTGTCTCTTAGGGTTTTATTATTAGTCTAGACACTTTATTTGTAACACTCTCTCATTATATGAAAACCGGCCGATTCAGTCATCTCAAGTGTGTCTCTCAATCTATCAATCGACTCTACAATTCTAACAATTTCGTCTCAGTATGTCAAGTCCAAGAACCTCTTGGTGCCACTGCCACCCACCCTGTATTTCTCTCTTATATATATGTATATGTATCTAATCATTTACGTGATCTTGACTTTTCTTTTTCTATCGATGTTGTGAATTCTTATAGCCAAACAAGTGATCCTAGAAGTGGTTTTGCTACGATGGAGGACTTCCCAGGGAGCCTGACACCCATGCTTGGTGATAGAAAGGTTTGTGCATCTCTTTACACCATCTTTATCCCCTTTGTTCACCATATAGTATATTCGTTTGTTTTTTGATTTCTCGGTATCCATTGGTTCATCATATAGTAGGTTCATTTGATGAATTATGATATCTGATAATCTCTTTATTCATCAAGTATTAGATTCTGTCTCTGTTGTTTAACACCATATCTCTGGTGTATATTTACACCTGCCCCCAAAAAAGCTTGGTCTGATGGTTCAAGTCTTAGGTCAGAGTGAAGTGGTGTGGGCCTGCATCTTATAAGGGATATTTAGTTAAATGACCCAATATAAGAGACGGTTATGTGATGAATAGTTCTTGCTTTTCTATGTTTGTTTCAGGTTCAACATTTCTTGGGTATAAAGCGGAAATCTTAGCCTGGAGACATGGGCCCGCCAAAGAAGCCTAAAACTTAATTGGTCGTGCTAGATACAAAGCAAATACGGTTAACTTGACTACTTGTTAGTTAAGATTTTAGTCAAGTTGGGTGAGATGATGAGTAAATGGTCCAGGTTTGTGTTTGAAGGTATAACGATGACCATCTACATTAGATGTTTTTTTTCTCACTTGGCAGGACAAAATATATAGTAGAAGCAAGCCATGTGAGGATTTTGTGAAAAAAAACATGCACATGATGGTTTGCAAAAGTGTATTCATATGAGAACATTGTTTCTAATCATGATGTGTTTTCTTATAAGCTTATTGGTTGGCTGTTAAGGCCAAGTACTAGATGGTGCAAAAGTAAGAGGTATGTTGTTGTATTTAAAGTAGTGGGGCAAGTGGTTGAAGTGGGATAATATTAGGACTTGTTAGTTTTGTACTCAAGGGCTGGACTATGATTGAGAAATTGTTTTTCACACACAATTCTATTTATATATCAATCAAAGATCAAATGTTGTCCAATTCTATTTACACATTCAGGTTCGAATAGTTGATTTTATGGATGTTTTTGTTTTACTTTTGTGTTGAAATCCAAGTATTAGACGTTGAAATCCAAGTATTAGACGTTGAAATCCAAGGTAGATGGAAAATAGAACAAATTAGGAACCAAGAATGAGAATCAAGTTCGCAACTTTAGAATTGCGCTACAAAGCCCGGGTTAACAACTAGATTACCGGTAAGAGGATGGTAAAAGGTTCTAAGTTTTTATCGTAGGAAACTCGAAGACTTAACAACTCAAAACGTTCTATTTTTATGTTGGATCCACATAGTGAATAAACTTAAAGAACCATAGATTTTTACCGGGCTATAAAACATACAATAAGATTGGCCTAACCTCTTATGCAATAAGACATGAGTGGTAAATAAGAGTTTTTTTAAACGACACATTTTTCTTTTTCTTTCTAATTTTGGTGTATAGAATGAGGATTTTTAAAATTTTATGGTGAGTGCCCGATCCCAGTTTCCATGTGGTCCCATCTTTTTTCTTCTTATTTATAATACTTCTCTTTAATAGATTGTGTTTTTTGGTGATCATAATGTTCCTTAAAAGTTAAAAAACCGTTACACGTGATCACAATTTATTATTCAAGGGCATATGAATGCATTGTATTTATTTAAGGGAATCTGAATGCATTGTATGTTTTAGTATAAACATTATGCTTCAGTTCTCATTTATTAATGTTGAGCCCTATAGTCCTACGATTCTTCTTATCAAATCGTTGGCCAATAATTAAGCATATTAATTTTGAATTTATGTACAAGGTGATCTACAATTTAAAATCATAAAAATAATATCAAGACTGACAAAAACAAAGCAAAGCGGGAAGCAAGATTGTGGATTTGAGTATTTTGTTTCAGAATCGAAATACGGTCCGCTGCATCGCGCGGGTACAATGACTAGTATATATATATATATATACTTGTTAAAAAATGTATAAGGATGCTCTATTTATGAGATTGTAAGAAAGCTGTCATTTATGAGATGAAGATGTTTAATATGGTATGACAAAAAAAATGGTATAACATTTTTGTTTGTTTGTTTTAGGAAGTTTTTGGTTCTCATTTCTCTCGTGTTTTGGGCCCAGTATCCATTCAATTGTGCGTCGTTATGCTTCTTGCATAATGTTGTTGGGTGGTGGTTTTGTTCCCTTGTTTCTAATATATCTTGTATGAAATTTAATGCCATTTTTATAAAACATTTATTATTTTATCATTGTAGGTATTCTAATAGATATAACAATTATGTCTTATATATTTTGTTTTATCTTTTTTAATGTAAATAAAGTTGTAATTTCTTGTTAGCAACAAAACAAGGAGCCGTTTATAAAACGCTTACCCGGGTAAGTGCTTACCAAGTCACATTAGCTTACCGGATGAATATGGCAAGGGCCAAGAATCTTACCTGGTAAAAGCAGAAGCAAGGACCGAGAGTCTTACCCGGTAAGAGCAGAAACAAGGACCGAGAGTCTTACCCGGTAAGTGAGTGTGACGACTCTTACCACGGGTAGCGCTTACCGGCTAAATTGTTGCATACGATGTCATTTTGGTGGAATAAAATCTTACCCAAGAAGTAAGCGATAGTGTTGAATTTTACCGGTAAGCACTTATCCGGGTAAGTGGTTAGGTAAACGGCCCCTAAAACAAGTTTAAAGGACCATTTCTTACTCTCTTTTTTCCCCAAAAAAATAAGAAAAATGTTTTACAGTATAAAATTAATTACGTAAGTATGTAACTCATGAAACTATAATCCAAACACAACATTCTTTATTATTACAAAATACAAACCCTAAAATCTAAACAACACAAACCCTAAAAGGTTGAGAGAAAACAAGGTGTAGTTCTCTAAACTAAAATAAGAAAATGAATCAGATTGGGGTCAAAGAGAGAAGACCCCCTTTATAAATATATCAGTATATGTTTACAAACAGCCCCTGAAGTTTATGATAATAGCAGCGCTACCCTTCAACTATGCATCAACGTGAGGCGCTATCCACTAGCTTCACATTTATACGCCTTCAGTCCTTGTACTTCAGTTTCCTTTAATTCCACATCTACAAACTCTGAAATGATACAATTTAAACCCAAAGTCAAGATTGTACAAAATAAACATATTTCAACATCCGCCCTCAATCTTGACTTTTGAATAAATCAAGCATTCTCATTTTTGAACATAAAAAGTTATGTTGATTTATTCCAAGAGATTTAATAAAGATATCAACAGTATTTTCGGTAGATGGAATTTTAGAAACTTTTAACACACTCACACTAATTAGACGACGAACTTGATGAACATCAATTTCGATGTGTTTAGTGCGTTCATGAAAAACAGTATTATAGGCTATTTGAATTGCTGATTTATTATCGCAAATCATCCAAAACTTTCAAAACCCAAATTAGTGCGTTCATGAAAAACAGGTAGTAAATCTTTTATATGTAAATTGTCCAAAATTTTCAAAACCCAAACTATTTCACGACCAGTCGCAGCCATTGCACGATATTCAGATTCAGCAGAGGAACAAGAAACAATATTTTGTTTCTTACTTCTCCACGAAACCATACAATTTCCTAGAAACAAGCAATAACCCGTAACAGACCTTCGAGTAGAAAGACACTTACCCCAATCAGCATCTACGAAACCTTTTAAACAAAAATTATCTGACCTGGTGAAGCTAACACCTCTTCTCGGAGAAAGCTTCAAGTATCTAAGAACTCTAAGAGCAAGTTTCAAGTGAGATTGTCTAGGAGCATGCATAAATTGGCTAAGACAATGGACCGTAAAAGCGATGTCATGTCGAGTAGCTAATAAATAAATTAAACGACCAATCAATCGTTGATAACCAGAAAAAGCAGACAAAGGAGGATCTCTAGAATTACTAGAATCAGTAACCACCATGTTCATATCCATTGGTGTACTACAAGGTTTACACCCAATATATCCAAAATCATTAAGTAATTCTAGACAATATTTCCTTTGTGACATGCAAACACCATCAATACAATCTAAAACTTCAATACCCAGAAAAAACTTTAGTTTTCCTAAATCTTTTATAAGGAATTGATTTTTTAGCTGATCTATTACTTTATTTATATCATCTAAACTATTTCCAGTTAAGACAATATCATCCACATATACTAATAATGCAAGGAAAATAGACCCAGGAAATTTTGTAAAAAGAGAGTAATCACTTTCACTTTGAACAAAACCACAATCAATAAGACAACTAGACAGTTTAGCGTACCATTGGCGAGGAGCTTGTTTTAACCCATAAAGTGATTTAACAAGCTTACACACTTTATGGTCATTAGAATTAAAATAACCTTCAGGTAAAGACATATAAACATCTTCAGACAAATCCCCATACAAGAAAGCATTATTCACATCTAATTGACAAAGATTCCACTTAAACTGTACAGCTAGAGCAATAATACATCTTACCGTTATCATTTTGACCACCGGAGAAAAAGTCTCATCATAATCAATACCCTCTCTTTGACTATAACCCTTAGCAACGAGTCTAGACTTGTAAAGCTCAATTTCACCCGTGGACTTGTATTTTATTTTATAGATCCATTTACAACCTATAGGTTTTCTATTAGGAGGTAAATCACAAATTATCCATGTACCATTTCTAAGAAGAGCTTCCATTTCTTCATTCATAGCATTTATCCAATTAATATCATTACAAGCCTATTTAAAAGTATTGGGTTCAACAGACTTATTTAGACTAGAAACAAAACAAAAAATTCCATTGCTAAGACAAGAATAATTCACAACCTTTTCTATCCCATATTTAACCTTTTCTTCTACCACAAAGTCATCAAACTTCCTTGGAAAATTTGATACCCTTGCAGATTTTCTAGAAGAGTGAGAAGAAGAGGAAGAAGGTTGGGACAGATTTCCCTCAGAATTGGAACCCAAATTTTGATCATTAGCAAATTCAACATTAGCATCACATGGCCGACTGGCAGCCACATCGGTGCCACTCAGTGGCTGCCATCCTATATCATGTTCAAGGTCATCTCCAGATGACATGGATGTGCCTTGATTAATGCATTCATTTGACCTGCGAGGAGGCAGCCTACTGTCTGCTCTACTAGGGCTACCAAGTTGACTATGGTCACTAAAGGTTTCATCGATTAAGGGGTTCCTATTGTCATCATTGGGAGGTGAATCATTACAATCATCAGTAGATTCAGAAAGAAAACCAAAGAAATTCAGAGTATTTAACTGTCCATTATTTTGACTAAACAACTTATCCGAACTCATCTTATATGGAAAAACGTTTTCATAAAATTTCACGTCACAAGAAATTATAATTTTCTGTGAGTCCAAACTAAAAAGTCTATATCCCTTTTTGGAAGTTGCATATCCCAAAAGGATACATTTTTCAGATCTAGATGAAAACTTATCAGTCAAATTTGGTATAACAGCAAAGCATAAACACCCAAAGTTCCTAAGATGAGTAAGGGCAGGCTTAAAACGATGGACAAGCTCATAAGGACACTTACGATTTAAAATAGATGCAGGAGTCCTATTTATCAAATAAGTAGCCGTAACGACACACTCGCTCCACATGTTAAGAGGAACACCCCTCTGAAACATAAGAGCCCTAGCTACATTAAGTAAGTGACGATGCTTGCATTCCACCACCCCATTTTGTTATGGGGTGTAAACACAAGAGGTTTGATGAATGATGCCTTTGTTTTTAAAATACGAGTTAAGTTTGGAATTGGTAAATTCAGTCCCATTGTCACTTCTAAAAAATTTGAAAGATTTTTCAAATTCAGTAGCAATGAGGTTCACAAACTCAACTATGTAATCACCAACTTCATGTTTCCCTTTTAACAAGTAAACCCACACAGCACGGGTAAAATCATCAACAATAGTCAGAAAATATTTGTATCATTCCCTACTTTGAACATGATAGGGTCCCCAGACATCCAAATGGACTAATTCTCCAAGACATTTAGTTTTACGCTCACTTAGGTTAAATTTATCTCGGGTTTGTTTTGCCTTATGGCAAATCTCACAAGGAACACTCAAGTCATTTCCTAGATTAAGTTGGTCATTTAGCACTTTCAACACTAGGTCAGCTGGGTGACCCAGGCGACTGTGTCATAAATGAGTGGATACAGAACAAGAAACAACCATGTTACTACTAGGGAGGGACGCAGGGTTAACATTTTGATCAAAGAAATATAACCCACCTGCCTCACTACCAGTCCCCACAACACTCTCTCGAAGAGAAGCCTAAAGATTAAGAACATAACAACGAAATTCATCAAAACCTATGAAAAGTTTACTGTCTTTGGCTAATTTGTGAACAGAAAGAAGGTTTACGTGAAGGTTTACGTGAAAATCAGGTATAACCAACACATCAAACAGAGTGACAGTGTTCGTGAGTTTGAAATTTCCGATTTTATTTATTTTGGCTTCCGCCCCATTGGGCTGATTTACCGTAAGATTTAAGTCAGAAATATCAACAACATTTTCAAGTCGAGAAATGTTTGATGTCATGTGCTGGTTTGCACCAGAGTCAATAATCCAACCTAGACGAGGCATAGAAGTTGTACCTGCCATATTTGCAGATACCCATCTGGAGTGTTTTTCTGACCAATCAAGTTTAGTATTTTTGCAACCTGTTCCTCAGAAAAAGGATGAGATAAAGTAGAAACAGGTTGTTTAGGAGAAAGAGATTCAGAGACACATTCATTTCCAGCGACAGGTTTAAAGTTTGGATTTTGAGGTTTTGGTCGAAATTGAAAGTCTTTTGGAAAGCCTATGAGTCTGTAACATCGTTCAATAGTATGTTCGGAAATTCCACAATGTTTACACATGAGATTAGGAGGTTTGGCACCAGATTTCCTTTTAGTTTCATTGGTTTTGCTTAAAAAGGCAGAGTGTTGGGACTTGGTGTGGGAAGCATGAGTAGTACCCCCACGATGAGATTCCTCTCTAGACACTAGAGAGAAAGCAGTTTTGACCGAGGGGATGGGGTCACGAGTCAAGATGTTGCTTCTAATAGGTTGATAGCTATCATCAAGACCCATCAGAAATTGCATTAATTTGATGAGTTGACTATGTTCGTGAAAATCATGAGATGCATTACATGTACATGAAGGCAATTTAACAATAGCATCAAATTGTTTCCACAGGGAATTCAGTTTGTGATAGTATTCAGATACAGAAGTGTCATTTTTAGTTAAAGAATTTATCTTTTGGTGCAGGTTAAATGTGACAGATCCGTCCACCTTATCATAAGTTTCCTTTAATTCTTCCCATACTTTGGAAGAATCTTTGGAAAAGACTTGACCTAAAAAGAGATCCTCAGTCATATAACCTAATATCCAAGAGAAGACAACAGAATTGCACCTGTCCCATTGTTTTCCTAGGATAGGGTCATTGTTAGGACGAAGACAAGATCCATCAATGAAGCCTAATTTGTTCTTAGTTTCCAAGGCTAAGGTCATAGCACATGCCCAGACTCTGTAATTATCAGTGCCACTCATTTTAAAGTTCAATAATGGTGCACCACTGGTGTCATTGGGGTGCAGGTACAGGGGATCTCCAAAGTTAAGTTTGGCGACTTTGGATTCCTTTGCACCTGTACCGTCAGGATCATCGGTGGAACCAGCCATGATAACAAAGAATAAGCAATAGAACACACAAGGTAACCTCTGAATAGATTACAGCAGGATTCCTAAAACACTCGAAGGTGCTAGGTCAAGCCCACTATTCAGATACCGAAAAAAGGAAAGCACAAGCACACACCAAGCCAAAGGAAGAACAAGGAACAAGTAAGGCACAGAACAAATAGCACTCAAAAGAACGAAAGAAAAAAAAACACGAAGTACATAACCAACGTTTAAGGGAGAGAAGGACTTACAGAGCACTCCTTGCTAGTAACCAAAGGAACAAAGAACACAGCGGAAGCAAAATACGAAAGAAGACTTACAAAGCGCGTCTTGCAAAGAGAGTCCCCAACCGTCTAAGAAGAGATCACAGTAGTGATCTGCTTAGACACCTGAACAGATAATCAAATAAAAGCAATAGAGTAACAACAGTGCAAGGGAGCACTTAATCCTATACAACGAGATCTGAGAGCAAAAAAAAGGACCAGATCTAAAAAACAAAAAATATAACAATGAGAAAAAAAGGGATCAGATCTCAGAACTGGACTAGATCTGAAAGCAAAAAAAAGGACCAGATCTCTGATTTGGACTAGATCTAAGAACAAATAAAAGGACCAGATCTCAGATTTGGACTAGATCTGAGAACAAAGAAAAGGACCATATCTCAGATTTGGACTAGATCTGAGAGTAAACTAAATGAAACAAAGAAAATATACAAGGTTAGCCACAATTTAAACAAACTACACAGAGTTGAATACGAGATAAGAGGAATCAAAGAAGAAGCAGTAATATCAGATCTAGCAATAATCGATATTAATAGAACCTGTTAGGATTCAATATCTACAACTTAAAAGAACCACAAATCTAGAAGCGTAAAGATCAATAAGAGGACTAGCTAGGAGGTGTCACGAAACCAATTTAGGTTAAGTTCGATTTACCTTGATTAGCATCATCGTACTTCTTATGGATCACTAGAAAATACCAAACTACTGTACAATGGGAATAAGGGAACGAACCACGCGGAACTTGACCAAACAGCCGAGAGAGGGCTACACGAATATTAATCGATTCGTAAGCTTCCTGTCGGTACACAACCTTAACGACTCAGATCTAAAAAGAGAAGAGCCGAGATGAACAAAAAAAATGCTATGAAACAGATCCACAACGAGATCTGGAACAGATTTGAGAAACGAAAAAAAACAGAACCGATAGGTTCGAGAAGCAACAGATTTGTAAACAAAGGAAACTCATTCATAGGGTTTTGCAACCGAGACTGAAGTGTTTCGTCAGATTTTCCCTCAAGAACTCATCGTTTAATATCAAATTTGATGCAAATTGTGCAAACCTAAGAGCGTCATAGATCGATTGGTTTTAGACCACACCAGATCTCAACTCAGATCTGAAAACAGATCTAAACAAGAACAACAGGTAAACAAACAACACCGATTAGGTAGTTGTAACACCTCGAATTTCCATTATTTTTGTATTTAATAATGAATAAGGACGATTTGTATTTTAGTCTAAGTATTGGACTTTTTGTAAAAGGTAAAAACTCAAAAAGGGTTGAAAGTTAAAATAACCAAAGTTTAAACTAATTATGAAAATTAGAAATATGAAGGTTTGTTTGGTCATTAGTTGAAACTTTAAAGTTGAGGGTGTGATTGGTCATTTTTGGAAAGTTGGGTGTAGATAAGGTGAAGGTCGGCTGAAAATGAGATTTTTTTCTCATTTGAAGTTTCCTGAGAGTTGGGTTTGCATCAAGAACAGAGAAAAGAAGAAGAAGAAGAAATTGAATTGGTTTTGCTAGGTAAGTATGGTTATTCCTTGTATCTAAATCTGAATCACTTGAATCATTGTTGGTAGTTGATTTTGGGTATTGATTGGTATTGATTCAGTAGGAAGAAGAAATTTGAGTTTTGGAAATTAATTGTGTTGGGTCAAGAAGTTCAAGGTGAGTTCATCTTCTTTCTAAATAATTGATGCTGAAATATGTGATGGTAAATGGTTTAAGTGTTTTAGTAAATGTATACTGATATGAAGTTGATGTAAATTGAACTGAGATGAGTTTTTAGAGTAAAATCGATGTCCAGTACAAAGAGTCCGGAAGATGAATTTTAGAAATTTCCTGAATCCGGATGTTTTCCGTATTAGGTTCCGGATACCGGATTGTACCGGATTCCGGATGGATACCTGATTGTACCGGATTCCGGATGATTGTCCGGAATTTACTGGATCCGGAATATACCGGATTCCGAATGGGTCCGGAATTGAGATTCCGAAATTGGGATTTCCGGATTGTGATACCGGATACCAGATGGATCCGGACTTGAGAGTCCGGAATACTTTTCCGGAAGTGTTAATTGGTCATGTTTTTCTTAAAAAAAACTTGGGGCGCTGCCCCTTGACCCCATCTGATAACCGGGTAGCGGAACCCCCGTTCTAAGTCGCCGAAGGGGGACATTTGAGGATAAGGATACGATAGGTTATCTAGGATTCTTATCGTTGAGAATATGATACGAGATGTTGCATGCTTATGTTGTTATGCATATATGCTAGTAAGTGTATTGGATACATAGGCACTGGTAGTGTTTGTAACGTGGAATAGGCATAAAGTAACTTGTAATTCCCGTTGACCTGAAATGTGGAATAGGCATAAAGCAAATTGTAATTCCCATTTCGTAAAGGTGATGTGAAATGAGGAATAGGCATAAAGTAAATTGTAATTCCTATTTCATAGTGTGACGTAAAATGTGAGATATGCATAAAGTAAATTGTAATTCCCATTTCGTATTGTGAGTAGAAATCTTGGAATAGGCATAAAGTAAATTGTAATTCCTGATTTCTATGGGAAGGTAAGAGATAGGCATAAAGTAAATTGTAATCTCTACTTCCACTCCAAGAAATAGGCATAAAGTAAATTGTAATTTCTTGGACATGAGCGATGATCTAGAATTGGTAATGATTCGTAGTAGGTTCTCGAATGTGATGATATGACTTTCTGAATGTTAGTCATGCTCATAGAATCGGGTATGTTCCCGTCATGGTAAAATGTGTAAACGTACAGTAAGAATGGTAGCAAACCAGGTTTGTTTATACGCTTTGAATATTTGAGTTTCCAAAGCTGATAATGTTTTAATTTGAAAATGGATGTTCTCACTAGGCGTAATCCTTATCGTTTCAAATTAAATTTTCTTACCAGGTACGAGCTCAGGGAGGTAGACGGGAAGAGGGACGAGTGTTTTTGGTATTCAACTTTGGTGCTAAGTGGAGAAGTTAGCTTATGCGAGTATGCTTTTGATGAATTGCCTAGGCAACCAATTTAATCTAATCATAGTTGGCAGGATTAGATTAATAGGTTGTTTTGAGAATTCGAAATGTGTATATGAACCCTCATAGATAATTCTCTGCTTATGTATAAAAGTTTGAATGATATTATGATTAACCTTGTTGAATTGTAAGGTTTAAATTGGCCCTGATTTTAGGGTGTTACAGTAGTAAACAACCAGCACCGATTGATACCAACCCAACAGGAGCCGATTAAAAGAGAACACAACCAGATCTGATTCTTCACAACGAATACCACTAAAAAACAGAACCAGATCCAATAGAGTTTTGAAAAAAAACAACTAAGATTGAGCACTACCAGAACCAATCCAGATATGATAATCGAGCCAAACGAAAAAGAGGAAAAAGCTACTCGATGGGGAGTCTAGCCACGATGGTTGTCAACAGAGCCGAATAAGGCTCATCACTTCGTCCTCGAAGGCATCATAGACATCCATATACATCGAGAGAGCAAGAAACCACGATAACGAAAACCACGATAACGATTTTGAAAGAACTATAGTGAATCTGAAGCCGGCTCGATGAAGAATCTAGCAACTGAGGTTATCAACAGAGCCTATTTAGCCTCTTTAGTTGATCCTCGATAACATCATTGATTCCTTTACAGATCGAGAAAAGAAAGATATTAGGGTTTATAAGCAAGAAAAAAAATGAAGAAAGAATACTTGTGTAAGGAAAAACGTGAGAGGATCGAGTTCTTGAGGTTGAGAAGATCTACCATTCAAGCTCTGATACCATCATGAAACTATAATCCAAACACAACATTCTTTATTATTACAAAATACAAACCCTAAAATCTAAACAGCACAAACCCTAAAAGGTTGAGAGAAAACAAGGTGTAGTTCTCTAAACTAAAATAAGAAAATGAATCAGATTGGGGTCAAACAGAGAAGACCCCCTTTATAAATATATCAGCATATGTTCACAAACAGCCCCTGAAGTTTATGATAATAGCAGCGCTACCCTTCAACTATGCATCAACGTGAGGCGCCATCCACTGGCTTCACATTTATACACCTTCAGTCCTTGTACTTCAGTTTCCTTTAATTCCACATCTACAAACTCTGAAATGATACATATTAAACCCAAAGTCAAGATTGTACAAAATAAACATATTTCAACAGTAACAAACACCTATCTTACATCAACTGTGCATGTTTATATGTCTATATCAACAATCCTACCTACACAAGTCATAATATGCATATGCATTTTTTTATGATTATCGGGCATTATCATCGTTTTAATTATGTAACTTCATAAATCATTTAGAGCATCTCCAATAAGGCAACATCTATGTTAAAATAAAGATTTATGTGATTTTTGCTACAACAACTACACTAAAGTTTATGTTAAAATAGAGAAAATAAAAAAAAGGTAAAAATCTCGAAAATTTAATATTGAATAGAGAGATATATATTATTTTAATTGTTTCCGTTAATAAGAATTGATATGTTATAATTTTTCATAAAGTCTTTTGAAAACTATATCAAGATGATGAATTTATAAAATATTTTAATAATATAATTAATATTATAATTATTAAAATAAAGTAACTGTTGACTTAATGTTTTTTTATGAATTTAATTTTAAACTTTATTTTAAGTTTTTATTTCCTTAATAAAAATAATACTTTATTTTAAAAAAATATTGACATAAGCGTTAAAGATTGTATTCTATAAAAAATACAAACAAACCCCGGATTGCACGTAACCGAAACTAGTGCCTTTTCCCCCCTTTTATTTATCGGATTCGGTTCAGCCCAAATGCCCAATAGTACGAATAAAGAATAACCGACCCAACAAGCAAACTCCCACGTGTCTTCTTTCCATTGGTTCTTTTCAAGCAACCTCCCTTGCTCTTCACGTCGCCGGCGAACCGGCGATACATGAAATAGAAGAAGAATCGCCACAAAACACTCCGTACATTGAATCTATACATTGTATTATGGATCACCGATTGTTTCTCCTCCTTACGGTTTCTCTGCTCGCCGTTTCCTCTTTGGTCTCCGGTGACGATGAATTCGCCGGTGCCGGAGACGATGTCGTCATCCGTCAGGTCGTCGGCGACGAAGATTCGTTGTTGAAGGCGGTGGAGCATTACTTTAGTGCATTCAAGCGAAATTTTGGCAAATCGTATCCGTCACAGGAAGAACATGATTATAGGTTTTCCGTCTTTAAGGCTAACATGCGCCGCGCAAAGCGTCACCAGAAGCTAGATCCGTCGGCGGTTCACGGTGTTACTCAGTTCTCCGATATGACTTCGTCGGAGTTTCGAAAGCATCTCGGACTGCGGTCTCGTCTCAGGTTCCCTGCTGATGCCAGTAAGGCTCCGATCCTTCCGACGAACGATCTTCCGGATGATTTTGATTGGAGAGATCATGGTGCTGTCACTGATGTGAAGAATCAGGTACTTTTTAACTTTGTTGTTTTCGATTAGGGAAAATTGTGAAGAATCAGGTACATGTTCATTTAGGGTGTCAAATTGGTAACATGAAACCGATTCAGTTGGTACCAATTAAGTTGGTTGGTAATGAAAACTTGGTTGGCATGTGTTATTGAAAATCGTCTACCACGTTAATACCGTACTTTACCGACTTATATATATTATTATATTTAATTATTTTTTAAATAAAAAACAATGAAATGAAATATATATCTAATTATTTATGTATTAGATGATGAGATGACCTAATTATTTAGTAAATTAACATTTTATTGTTTTACAATTACAGTAGACTATAAATTTTATCGAGCCGTCAAACTCAAAGACCTCAATTCAAACATTTTATTATTTTACATCTAAAAGTTTTACGAACATCGAGTTTTGGACAATAGGTTTGTAAATTTTGTAAACTTTTCGGATGTTGGTACAAAACTGTATCAACCGAAAAAATTTGGTATCAATTAAAGTTGGTTGGTACAAGGTATAAATTTTTACGTACCAATTATAATCGGTTGGTTTACGATATTAAAAAAAAAACATGGTACCTTACCATGTTCACCCCTATACTTCATTATGTCAAATTTTTCTATTAGGCTATCCAGGAAGAAGAAAATAAATTAAACAGTCATCAATATTTTGCTTATTATTGGAATTTTCCATGCAAATTTTGACGTCATTCTCAAATGATGTAAATTAGGGTTCGTGTGGGTCATGCTGGTCGTTTAGTACAACTGGGGCACTAGAAGGTGCGAATTTCCTTGCCACGGGGAAGCTTGAAAGCCTTAGCGAGCAGCAACTTGTTGATTGTGATCATGAGGTTTGATTCCTTTTTACTTATATAGTTTATTTTATTTGCTGTTTCTTTGTTCTTGTACTCATGTGTTGGCTGTTTGGTTCTCCATTTCTAGTCGTCCTTGAGAATCCTCACTTTCTGTGATGTATGCTAAAATAACTAACATCTTCTTTAGAGGTAAACTTTTTTATGTTACTTGCACATACCTACCATGTGTCGATTATGATCATTACAAATAAACAGTATGTAAACCACAAGGGCTGTGGCGTACTGGTTAAGGCCCTGGGGATGTGGTGGAATATCTCATCTGCCCAGGGTTCGAATCTAGGCGTACGCAACTTGTGGCCACCGAGGTTTAATCAGGGTTGATGTATTACGGTCATAATTTGCCAAGGGATTAGTCTAGGTATAGCCTAGGACAACCTTCCCAAAAAAAAGTGAACAATATGTATTGGTTAATTTAGAACCACATTTATTTGATATTTGACAAATAAACAAACATTTTTTGGCACAAGCCAGAAGTCATGGATAAAGAGTATATTTGAATGAAGCATGGCAAGTTTTTGAAGACTTCTTGCTCTCAACATAACACTGTATTGTTCTATATTGTGGTTGTACTTGTACCCAGAGTTCGTGTTTGTTGGTTGAAGAGGGATATGAAAAGTATGTATAGATTCTGTGTTGGAAACTCTCGAATGTGAAGTCCATTTCATTTGGGATTGTTTATAATCATAATCTTGGATCAACTGTGGCTGTTCTCATCTATAAACTGTATCATGTTGCCAATAAAATGTCTAAACTCATTGATCTCCCTTCGGTCATCAATGTAGGGTTGTTTTAGCTGCAACTGTTGTTAGCAATGACTGTCTTGTTATTCTTACATGAAGCATTGACTATTGGGTTGAAAACTTGCAATTTTGGCATCCTGTATCCTTCTAGTATTTGATCAAGGGCAATATGGTTACAATATTTGCTCCTCATCTGACAAAGAACTTGACATCAATATTTGTTATTCAGAGTATAGTAAATGGGATCAACTTTTCTTGCTGATTTTCACCTTAAGTTATACAGTCACTATTTGAGGGCTTGAGGCTATGAAGAGTGCAACAAAATGAGGGAGTTTATATCATATGATATGAAATGTATATCAAGTTAACACCAAGAATTTTGTTACTGATATGTTGTTCTATTAATTACTGAATTTTCCCACAATTACAGATTGTCAAAAATGGCAATAACCATGATATATTTTGTACCATGCACTTAGGACTGCACTGTCTGCAATTCTTTACTGAAAATTTAGTTTCTTTTCATTGTCTTTGATTATTTATCATTTCTCTTGAGTGAAGTTATATTGATCTGCAGTGTGATCCAGAAGAAGAAGGATCATGTGATTCAGGATGTAGCGGAGGTCTGATGAACAGTGCCTTTGAGTACACTCTCAAAGCTGGTGGGCTTATGAGCGAAAAAGACTACCCTTACACCGGCACTGACCGTGGAAGCTGCAAATTTGATAAAAATAAGATTGTAGCATCTGTGAGTAACTTCAGTTTGGTTTCCCTCGACGAAGATCAGATTGCTGCTAATCTCGTCAAACATGGTCCTCTTGCTGGTATGCATCCTTTTCTTCAAATCTCGTTAAGCCTTACCTATTTCCCCTTTATCGTCGCTACAAAATACAAATGAATAAATAAATAAATAAAACAATATATCCCACTTGAAAGTCGGGTCTGGAAGGGCAAAATATAGCGTAAACTACACTTTTGGTCCCTGTCGTTTCTTGTTTATAATACTTTTGGTTCTTACAATTTAAAAATTACAGTTTCATCATTGTGGTAATCAAAAAGGACCGAATTTTGGTCCCAGTCGTTAAAAAATTCCGTTAAGTTGGGGGTATTTTCGTCCTTTTTCCACTTTATCTCATTTTTTCTTAATAAATAAATAAGTATATAAATTACAGGGACCAAAAGTTGGGGGTAATTTCGTCCTTTTTCCACTTTACTATGCCAGTGCTTATTTTGTTAATGTGATCTCTAATTACCTGCTATTGTTTCTAATGATGGTTTGTTTGCATATGTAGTGGCTATCAATGCAGTTTACATGCAGACATATGTTGGAGGAGTGTCGTGCCCATATGTATGCTCAAAGAGGTTAGACCATGGCGTGCTATTGGTTGGGTACGGTGCGGCTGGCTATGCTCCGGCTAGAATGAAGGAGAAGCCATACTGGATCATTAAAAACTCTTGGGGAAACAAGTGGGGAGAGAAGGGATATTACAAGATCTGCAAGGGTCATAACGTCTGTGGTGTCGATTCTATGGTCTCCACAGTCGCTGCAGTTGACCCACACCAGTAGTACTATCGTTTAAACAGCCTACGAGTATATAGGAATATGACAAGAAAACATTAACGGAATTGGGAGTTAGCGTGTGCAAACTACTAATTTGTGTTTGAGAAAACGTATGTTGCTTAAACTTGTAGTCTTTTAACACTACTAGTGATGAGTGTTTTTTTTAAAGGGTGTCTTAGGCTATGCCTAGACTAATCCCTTGGCAAATTATGGTTGTAAGACATCAGACCTGATTAAACCTCAGTGACCACAATTGTTGTGCACGCCTGGATTCGAACCCTGGGCCACAACCCTTGTGGTTACCAGTGATGAGTGTTGCTAAGCAGTATTTGATGCCTGACCAACTCCAATGATAAACACCAATAAAAACATCAAAATGGTGATAAAATTGAAGCTACTGTATCTTATGTGATTCTAATTACACACTAAAATATCTCAATAAAAACAAGGTACATCATGCTTCTTTATTGTCAGTGTAGCAACCAACCAACCAAACATATAAATAAATACCTGCATAAAACACTTTGTTTCTTATTCTCCACAACATCACTGAAAAAGAATGGTGGAAATAAATACATAGCCGCCAAATCTCACTTCTTTGGTTCATTTTGATGGGGGCAAAATGGGAAGATTACATTATGCAAATATGCACACACACAGCATCTGATCGATCATTCATTCCTCATCATCACCCAGTAAAGCAAAGGCGAACGGTTGGAACTTGTATCCATCTCCCTCGTAGAACTTGTTTTGGAACTCCACCCAGTGAAGTCTTAATGCGTGCAGGAAGGCACTCAGTGTTTCCATGACTAGCAACACACCCACCGTTGCAAAAACAAACACGATGATGCCCACAATAAGGATAATCACGTTATTGTACCTGATCATCGTAAATCAACAAACAATTAAGGAACAGTTGCAACTCGTAGTGAATGTGCACACATTTATGCGTAAGAATAAAAGTTATGGTGAGAAGGGTAAGAAAGGATCTCCACCCCCTGGATGCACATTAGGATGAGATGCACCTGATTAATTCCCGTATCAAGCACGATTCATGGGGTGGGGGTGGGGGTGGGGGTGGGGGTGGGGGTGGGGGTGAGATTAAAACTGATCAGGGGTCCGTATCCCTTCTTATCTTCTCACCTTAAGTCTTCTTCTCACACGATCCTTTGTCTTTATGTCAATTGGGGTAGATCTAGTTACAAAAATCCGAATAACCCGAAACCGATTAAACCGAACATTAGTTGGTTTGGTTATCGGGTAGTTTGGAAAATGTTGAAAAATCGATTAACCAGAACCGAATAAACCAAAAATTGATTTTTTTTTCTTTCATCTATTTGTCTGAATTCCTATTACACAAGAAATTGAACTATTATATTTTTTTATGTACTAACAAAATTCACAAGTAAATAGTAAAACCCTGGCAACAATTATAGACATAGGGAAATTATTTAACAACGAAAATGATATCTTCAACAACTATTGTGTGTGTGTGTGTGATTATTGATCATAAAGCAGATATCTTCCTTGAGTGTCATTCATCATGTGGAACACCAATTTACACCATGAACACTATTTCCCAATGCAGATAGAATAACAAGTTCTATTACTCTCTCCATCCACAAATAAATGTCCACAATTAAAAAGGCACATAGTTTTAGAATTGTGTAATTACTACCCTTTTTTAATTAATTAAATACCAAATTTACCCTTTAATAATAAAGGAGAAATAAATTTCTTCATTTCATAATTAGTAGAATTGAAAAGTAGACACTTTTTGAAAGTGGACGCTTATTTTGAGACAAACTAAAATAGAAATATGGATACTTATTTTGGGAGGGAGAGGGTACTTGATACCTCAACAAGTTACCCTTTCCTCAAACAAGAGTTCCATATTAATTCATCATGGAAATGCTCCATCTAACAAATAATTTATTTTCATTCCTAATATTTAGCCGAATAGTAATATTTTCATCAAGTCCGCACCAAGCATACTCTCGAACAGACAATAATCAATATTAGTTGAATGAAAGAGAGTTACTTACCCCCAAGCAAGAAGAAGAACCTTCTCATAGAACACGGTGGACAACTCTGAATGTGCCAAGCTGCAAAAGACGAGATTGTTGCGTTACCAGGGTTTTAATTTGACAAGGGTAGTTTAGTAATTAACCAATCTTGCCCCCTTCCTATTTTTGTTCTACTTATTTTGGTAGGACAAGGAAAAGACATTTTTCTCCCACTCAGTTATTCATGTCCCAATATAATGTCACGCTAAACGTGGGACAACAAATTTTTGTTTTGCACCAAATCTCTTGGTTTTAGATAGAGTAGTAGCATACCTGAGAGCCCATAAACGAAGGTACGAAGCTGTGTTTGATACTGCCCCAAGTACAAATTCTATTGTATGGATGAGTTGATGAACAAATATTTCACTGAACTCAAATTCTTCATGATCATGGGAATCGTGATTTGCCTCCACTTGCAAAGAGTCATCTTCACCTTCGAGGGGTGTGTAGGACTGGCCTTCGAGTGTCTATGGTCATTAAAACAAGGTGCCATAAAGAGAAAGATAAAGTAAAAATATGAACTTCAATATAACATGCCTAGAAACGCCCAATGAGAAAGAAAAAGTAAAAAAAAGAAAAAGAAAAAAAACGTACCCTCTTGTGTTGTGCCTTTAAAATGAAGGGCTTAGGTAGCAGCATCCATGGGACGGCAATTAGGGATAGTAGTAGCAGCACAAGCTGTTAATGGAACAATTTGCATTAGTTGAGCAATATTGATTCGCCGTAAGGAGTGTGCATGAGTATTTGCCGTATATATATATATAATACTTAAAAAAAGACAATTAAACAAACCTGAACTGTCTTCTGATTTGCAAAAAGTTGGTTTTCACCAAGTTCATCAGTAGGACTAAGGAACATGTATATCATTACATGGTATAAATCAGCTTTTGAACCAGTGCACCACTTCAAAATGATGAGGACGGAAAGGTATCCGAATAATCCATTCAAAAAGATCATCTGAGGGATAAACTGGAACCTGAAGATAGAAGAGGGTCTACTATGAGCGAGCATAATACATTACATAATATTTTATATACACACATTCTATACATTTAAAGGCAGGGGACAAAGTGACGTCAATTAAATAATTATGTGCGGGACCTGCTAATTGATCTTAAAAAATCAAGCACATATTAATACTCGGCAATCAACCTTTTGCTCAAATACTCTTATAATCAAAGCAATTACATCACTTTTGTATAATCTTAATCGAATTAACTAACATAAATGATCAATTTTGACAAGAGGTTGAGGGGAAGAATAATTCGACGAAGAATGTTTGATCGTTTAAACTGTTATAGATGATCAATATTATTAATTTGATTAAAAGCAGACAAAGTGATGTAAATTATATGATTGTGAGAGTACAAGTACATGATTGATAAATCATTTGGGTTCGAGTATGTAATTCAAAGAAGTGTGAAAATAGAGTATCAATTTTACCTATTCTGACCTTCTTAATATTAATATCAAAGCACTATAAGTTTTAAAAAAATGTTACGTGGTAACAACATTAGAACTTTTCTATGTGAAGCGAAGATTTCTTATGTTGTGATCTGCATATCAATTATCATAGAATGTAAGCACAGAAACTAACCAAATATTTACGGCATTCCGAAAGTACACCGCGTTGAAAAAGCTCATTATTATTCCAAGGTTCATTTGTGCTACCCCAATAAGAATCGACATTTTCATCTTCAACGAGTTGAGGAATGGCAACTCACTGCGACTCCCATGCCATGCAGGATCCACACCAAACGGGTATGTATCCCTTCCCTTTATCAAGCCAATGGTGGTGGCTTCACTGCAAAAAAGCAGAAAATATAAGGAGGTGAGATTGAACCATATAAAACAGACCGAGAGAAAAGTTCCAACAAATACCTGCAAGCATCATCACGGCATACATAAGCGGAAGGGCTAAATAACTCAAACGGAACAGAGAAGAACTCGTTATAGATCAAACCCGTGTAGATTGAGAAAAGTGACATCAACAATATCACATAACGACCCCCAAACGTCATTTCCATAATGTCTCCAAGCTTCTGCATTCCCCAAAATGCACAAGTATGTCAGTTTTCAAGAATATTAAAGAACAGAGGACCGCTAAAATGGTGAGTAAAATGGTTCTGGTACTGTAAAAAATCAGATCAAGATACAAGTGAGAGTTACCTGAGTGGAGTATTTCTTCTCCTTGAATATCAAAAAAAATGTTGCCAGCAGCAGACATATACCGTGCCCCCAGTCACCGAACATTACAGCAAACAGAAATGGGAATGTGACGATAGTATATACTCCAGGATTTGCTTCTTGGTACTTGGCAACCCTGCAAAGAGCTGATTAAATACTTGCCGGTACGAAAAATACTAAGGAAACAAGTATAATATTCACATTGGTTAGATTGATTGAATTAGTGATGTCAATTATGTAGTGGAAAGATTCTGCACCAGCAGCAAGAGGGAGAAATGTTCTCTCAAAAAATACTCGGCCTAAAAAGATTCACTTTAAATAAATAACCAAAATCAACACTCATGTTTAATAAGGGCCAATGTTCGAGTATAATTCTCACCCATATGCATCAACGATTGTTTGGAAGGAATCGGTAAATTTGTTTGTCTGGAAAAAGGTTGGAGGCAACTCTTTTGTGTGCAAAACCTGAAATATAGCACCAACTTGTGAATTGGAATCTATTGTTGCCCGCGCCAGTGCATCTTGAATCTGCAAACACAGGGTAGATAATATACATTAGAGAAGAATCTTTACATGCACTGAAATTGGTCAACATAAGGCCAAGAATTATGAAAGCACTATCCACCAAAACATAAGCAGTTTGAAATCAGAAATTCAACACAGAGAAGAATATTTATCCACATTGTGACAGAATGTTGTTTTTCTACTATTTTTATTTATACAGGAAGGAACAGAAGAAAAAACCTTTTCAGTTGCATATATGGGACTCCACCCTTCAGCCACAAGACACTTTCTTGTCACATCGATGCTGAGCATATTTAGAGTGTGATAAATAGACTTCTCTCTTCGCACCTTACATAAGCAATAGAAATAAGGTCAAGTGAGCAAATAAAGAAAAGGTAGGTCAAGCAGGTTTAGCAATAATGATGATAAATGCAGTCAACAAGCTGTTCCACCTGCCTTTTTTTTAAAACATTCGCAGACAAGTTTATTGAAAGAGAGAGAGAGACAACACATACCAGAAGGTTCCATCGTTCATATTGTTCTCCTATCCTTTGTAACAAATTGCCACGGTGCACAAGCCCAATATCTATCGTTGTCTTTAGCTCACAAATCCTTCCAGATACCTAGAGAAGTCGAAAGTGAAAAAAGCATATAATTTTAGGAATGTGCAATTATTGCACTTCTTAATTAACTAAATGACAATTCCACCCTTATTAAATATAAAGAAACTTTCTCCATCTCATAATTAAGGGTAGAATGGGAAAGTAGACACTTTTGAAAATGGACATGTATTTTGGGACAGACTAAAATAGAAATGTGGACACTTATTTTGGAATGGAGGAAGTAATACAATTCTAGGGGTCAAAGCGCCTGTAAAAGTTTTAATACAAGTAAAGCAACCAGAGTAATAGAGTATTACAGGTAACATTCGAGGTGAGCGCGCTGCAACGCCCTTTCATACATGTGATAATAATAACTAACTAAAAAGGGTTGTTGCATACCTCAGTTATTAATTGTTCTTGTTTGCTAAGATCCTCTGCAAAAGGGTAACGATTTGCTCCGAAAGCTTCGCATATTTTGAGCACTTTGCTTTTTGCTTTTTCTCCAGAAAAGAAAACCAGAACTACATTCTTCGAAACCTGTACAGTGGTAGCCACATGTTAATGCCTGTACAGATTAACTTCATCAATAATCTTTATGCAATGAAATCAAAGCTCGCTAGCGTGATGGTTATTTGAGTGTACCAACCATAATGAATCAACAAAGTAATTAAAAAGTCTATGAATAAAATGTCAAAATTTGGTTGATATTACTAATCGGGTGCATGAGGGTCTTTAGGGAAGACAGAAGTTAAACCACGATCTAGAGTTAGTCACAATTCTTAGTGACCATTGAACACACTAATTGTCCCCCTTTTCATTTTCATCAACTACGATTGGATCCTTTCTATGGCCAAATCTCAATTAAACCACATTTCTTTTGCTTTTTCAATGAACAAGATTAAAAATCACTAAATATAAAGAATATTGATGCAATTCATGAGGTATAGACTCAGTTCGAAGTTGCAAGAAGCGACTCTTTTTGTAACCATGAAAAAAGACCAAGCCAGTTCAATTGAGTTTAGAGGTTATTATTGACCTAAATACAAATGAATAGAATAAGAACGACTCCAATGTCAAACTATTCATCAAGGAATGAAACTAATATGAAGAAATGCATTATCAACCTTCTCTCCGGAGCTAGGATCAGTAACAGCTTCTTCCACGGCAGCCTGCTTCAAAAAGACGTTACCCCTTGTAGCACGGAATAGAATTCTTTCAAAAGCCATAGTTTTTTCTTTAGCCACAAGACCAGCGAGAAACCCTAATTTAACTTGCTTCCCTTGCTCAGTTTTTGACTCCTAAAAACATTCATCAAAATTGAATCATTTAAGTGCAAAAGCTGCACCTGATAACGAAAATATAAGATTAATCATGGTCCGTACTTGATCCATCAGAAGAGGAGTTTCCAAAGATTCTTCAGGAGCCTGATCGCTTTCACTCTGCTGAGCTACAGCACTGCTATGTGCCACTCTGAAAAATTCTCCTGCCTGGGAAACAATTTGAACATTTATGTATGTAATGCAAGCTATTTACTGTAGCAAGTGTAAGAACTACAAGAATAACCAAACAGTGAAGAAGGAAATACACAAAAGAGACCTTTTAATTACTGGTTGCATTTATGTCGGTAACTATGTCCTCTCAAAAGGGACCATCCACCTGTGACCAGGTTACCGCACTTTTTAAGAGAACACAACCCTAAGTCTGAGGGCTATGAAGCAGCTTCATAAATAAGGGTCCAGTGCACCCAATACTATTATCATACTGGGTTTCATACTAATAGCTTTGCTGAAATTATGTGTTCAGTATTCTTTTGGAAGAGGTGTTCATATATGATATATCTCCTCCTCCAGCCCCGAAAAAAATAATTCCGATTTACCATTATTCCCTTTTTCTTTTTTTCCCTTTTCCAAACACATCTTCATTCACAGCTTCTACATCCAAGCACTAGTTTCCAAACTTTTACCTACTTGTAGGTCAATCGATGTATTTGCCAACCAGCAAATTGATGCTGCCCTTTCAGATCTTACTATTTAATACTTTTTAGATGAACATTGTGAAACTTAGGGAGGGGAAAGAGATCAGACTTGGACATATACGCTGACGTCCTCAATGGCTTTGTAAACCAAACCAAAAACACCCGGTATGCCCCACTGTAGGGTGTGGAAGGTGGGAGGCATGCAGACTGACCTCTACCCCAAATAGTACAGCCGTTGTTAACAACAGTGAAGACCCCGACCGACTTTCAAAATTGAAAAGCCGAGTGCTTCGGAAAGTTTGTCAAAAAAAGTTTGGAAGAAAATGACAAGGTGGGCCTTGGGACCAAAAAAGTAAAATAGAAAAAGTTTTTGAAAAACAGAACCAAGTCTAGAAAATACGTAAAAACAAGTTCCACAAATATAGAAAGCATAGGAACATAAGGAACAGCAATACAAACTATACATCCCTCTGTCTATCATAAGTCCTGATATCTTATCTATCAGCTCTCCAACCTCCCCCCCCCCCCCCCCCCGCCTCCCCCGAGTCCCCGACTCACCTTCTACCCTTCCAAACTCCCCTCTTCCGAACCACGATAGCTACAGGTCTCTGTTGTGTCTCCAAGAACTCCTATCAGCGGTCATGTCCTCAGAAATGTCTAAGGACGCCATGTCCAACCTCAAGTGCTCATCCACGTGAACCACGTCCTCCTCGATCTGCCCCCCTCCACTGTTATGCTTTCTTCCATGACATCTGTCTCCCAGTCTGCCTCTCCTCAATGGCTTTGTATGATTTATAATTACTTGTAACATGATGTAAAATTATTTTTACAATTATGATCAACATGACATTAGTAATAGGTGGACCTTTGAATAAGTGCAGGCCATTTATCTACCCACAAGTCACTAAAATTCTTTAGCTCTTGAATATTATTTTAATCAGTTTAATATGAATAATTTTCACATCGTCACACTGTATGTAATTCGACTAGCCCTCTTCCTTATACACTACAATCAAAAGATTGAAGTATGTTTATAGAACTTACTTATTCAACTTGCTTAAGCCCCCATGTTTCATCACTTTCTTTACTTTGAAAGTTTCCACTATATCATATCAATTTATCATTTCACATTCTCACAAATACATGACCAAGTGCCACCTCCCTATAGCATACCTTTTGCAGAACAAGCTTATATTCTAAGAGCTCATTATAACGGCGCTGCAACTTTTCACCATTTGCATTTATTTCAATCAGCTCGGCTTCAAGATCTCCAAGATTTACCTATAAAACAGCCATCATAAAACAAGAGTTAGTTTTCGTGAAAGATAATGAGGATGAACCTCATTCAGGATCTTTTCCTGCATTAACATTAAGATAAAGATATACCTCCAGATCATCCAGATTAATATCACCTTGCGAGTCAGTTTTCGCTGAGGGTGTGAAACCCGCCTTTGTCATTTGATCTTTGAAGAAACGCAACTTCCGTGCCATTTCTCCGCATCTTTTAATCTTCACAATAGAAGCAATTTAAAACATGGTTTAACTAAAAAATTGTACTAACTAAAACACAGATTTGTGTGCTTGAATATATACATTATGTGTACCATGCTCACACAGCATTTGAAGCAGACAATAAAAGTTTTTCCTTAAGGGAGTCTCTACAGCACAAAGGGCGTCAATGTACTTGACAAACAGGAACAAACAGGTCTCCCCACCATTGGCTAAATATAACTTCTTAGATTTATTTTAAAAGCAATCAAGCAAATCCCTAATAACGTAAGCACAAAAACCCAAACTATTCGATATGGTTGTGGGGTCTTTTGAGTGTCATAAATATAACTCAGATAGTGCAACTACAATTGAAGGTCAAAGGAAAGAAACTCCGAACATGCTTCAGTTTATAAACTAACATTTAACTCTGTACGTTTTTCCTGCTACATAGAAAATAAAATAGTGGAGCACATTGTATAATTGTCATAGGTTTCTCTCATATATACTGAAATGCATAACTTAATTTATCATGTACTTAAATACTAAAGCAGTACTTCTGATGTGACATCACACACGCTTTCTTCCACAACATGCACATCTACAAAGACCATATAGCACCGCTGCTTATGTTCCCAAACGTTAATCATGTTGACTTTAAAAATTATGGATCCTAATTTCAAATTATATGAACTTTTCGGGTAAACCAGTCCAGTTTATGTCAGCTGCTTAGAATGTGCTTCCCTAGCATTGACAATTATTACCATGCTATTATCTGAACTCCAAGGACTTGATATCGATTTTTGATCTTCGGATTGCAACCATTAACTTCCAGAAGATAAACCATATCTCTGATTTTGAAAGACAGTGTAATGACAGAAGGTTTACTAAAGATTAAAGAGGTATAGAAAATATTCACCTGGCCTGCATATGTTCGCTGGAAAGGGCTTTTGTCCGTATTCAGCTGCAAACACCAACGAAAGTAACATTAAGGACCCCTAGAAGGAACCAAATTATATAACAATCTAGAGAATATGTGTAAAATGACCAAAAAAGGCACCATTTTCCATCCAGCCAATCGGGAATCTTAAGAGCACTGTAGAAAGGTTTAGTTATCTACTTTTAAAAATCATAATCTTCTGGCATCTTACTTCTCCTATGGGATTAAGCATTATCTCTTAAAATAAACTTACTATCACGTTTATATAACATCTAATTCCTTTTCTAGGTGAATAACTTCTGTCTAGTTGCAAAATTCAATTGCCAAGCCGTAGCACATGCAGGAGTATTCTAATAACTGAAAAGAAAGTGTGAAGTTAACCGTCATTCAAGAATGACTATAAATTTCAGAACTTAAACTTTAGCTCATTGATCTTGCGATTCATGTCCGATTAGTGATTCAGCTCAGAATACATATTCAAAAACATATAATTTTGTGAAAACAGAAAACTATACCGAGAAATATAGTTTTGCTCAATCAGTCAACATTAACTTTCAGCTCGAACAATCAGATTTCCTCGACAACAGTAGAGCAAATTTAAACCACTGTAAAACCCTAAGTTCAGTAAATCAACAACATTCAAACTTCAGTTCTATAGCTCCTCGATCTTATTCTATGAGCGATTCACTTCAGAATACATACTTAAAAATGTTCAAATTCGTTAAAACGGAAAACTATGCAAAGCAAATCTAGTTTCGCTCAATCGGTCAAACTAACTTTCAGCTCCAACTACCAAATTTTCTTAAAAAATAAAATTTAAACCACAGAAAATCCCTAAGATCAGTAAATCAACAATGTTTAGAACTCCAGTTCCAAATTACTGCAATACACAGTCCTATAGCACCAAAAAAAACACTACAGTTTCAATCATTCATCATACTGATAACAACTACACAAAACTACAACAACTGTTCAGAGATATAGAAAGAGTACATACATCTTTGAATTGAATTAGACCGATATCTCCAAGGTAAGAGGCAGTTGAGTGAGCAGACTCAATAGGAATGATGATCTGTACTAAGTGCATCGGTTCTGAACGGAACAGATCCATCGGTGGACAACATCCTCCTCCGCCACCGTGGTCCGCCATCTATCGCCGTTCGATTCCGCCTCTTTGGATACGTCGTCGCCCTTTCGGATCGAGGATCGATCAGGGTCTATGTGCTTGTCAGATAGTCTTATCGCCACAATATATTCACAGCAGCCACGTTATTTTTTGTCGATATTCCTGGAATAAATCGTTTCGTGGTGAGTTTGGTAAGAAGACAAAGGATAAAACAGGATACGATGGAAAAGTCGTTCAACGATTTGATAGACACGAGTGGACAAAATATAAGAGATAACATTAGATGAAATAAAATAAATAAAATTTAAAAAACGTGAAATATAAAATAGAACGTGTATTTGATGTTTTAGGGTGTATTTGATGTTTTAGGATAGAATTAGATTTTATTTTGAGGTTATATCTATCTTGTTCTAGCTTGTTCCGTAGGGTAGGGGTGAAACAGACATGTTCCACTTTGTTCCACTTTGTTCCACTTTATTCCTGTCTGTTCTACATAAAAGTTCTATCAAACATGAAACAGTGATCTCTGTTTTATTCTGTTATATTCATGTATCAAACGCATCATTTGGTTTTATTGACTCCTTGAGTTTTCAATTTACGGTATTTTGGTGTCAAAAATTGTCCACCTGTCTTGATGTTTCATTCGATTACCCTCTTAAAATAAATGTAGACAATCAAAAAATACATAATTTTAATACTTTTTAGTTAATTTTATTTTTAATATAAGAAGGTAATTTTTAAAAAAAAATGACACTTATTTTAATATAAACTAAAATAAAGTATGAACATAAATAAATATTACTTTGAGTCATTTACGGATTTGGTCCCTATGGTTTGTTCAAAATTATGGATTTCGTCCCTAAACTTCATTTATTATGGAAATGGTCCATGAGCGATGCACTTTCCATTGGATTTGGTCTCTAGACCAAACGGCCGTCCAACAGGTCGTTAAATCCAAGGGTATTTCCGTCCCCTGATATTCATCTTTTTCATCATGTTCATCTTCATCACTTGAATGTTCATCTTCTCCCACATGAACATGAACCCTAAATTGAAGAACATGAAGAACACCGTATTAATTAAATGCATTGGAAACCACCATTATCATCAAAAAGTATAATCAAATCCATTGGAAACCACCAAAAATCAAAAGTATAATCAAATCCATTGAATACCACCAGAAATCCAAAAATCCATTGGTTTTTTTGCTTGAATCTTCATCTTCTTCAACAATACATAAAACCTTTGTCCAATTTCATCTCTTTACTCCTTCACTTCATCTTAAATCCCCCGATTTCACTTCCCCTTCTTGCTTTTTTGGTCGATCGATTCAATCTCATCTGGGTATGCTTTTTTGGCCAACGATCTTCTGTCTCACATTTTATTTTGTATTTTTATTGGGTTTTTACATTAAGGTTTTTGAACGAAATTGGGTTTTTGGTTGAGATTTTTGTATGAAACTCCTTCTCCATTAAAACATATATATGATGTGGGTCTTGAACAGTGAAGGGGGATGAAGATCAATTAAAATTTTAGAGGATGTTTATGGTGGTGGTTTGTAAACGATGATGATGATGATAATGGTGGTTTACAGATCTGTTCATAACTTTCAGGTATGTTCATAACTTTCAGGTATGTTCATAGCTTTCAGATATGTACATAACTTTCAGATTTGTTCATAATTTAGAGGATGTTTATGGTTGTGGGCTGTAAACTCCTTCTCCAAGCTCTTCTTGGTCCAACCTAAAAATTTGAACCCAAACAATGGGGTTTACAGATCTGTTCATAACTTTCACAGATCCAACCCAAAGTGGTGATTGATTTTGTGATTTGATTTTATTGTGATGTTCATAACTTTCACAGATCTATTCGTTTTGTAATTTAGGTCATATTACAAGTTTCAGATTTGAGAAACAACAACATTTCATTAACAAGTTTAAGTGTTCTTGGTTTTCATGTTCTTGGTGTTCTTGTTGGAGAAGATGAAGAATCAAGAAAAAATAAAAAAAGGAAAATGGTTAAATAGTATAAATGACGAAAATACCCTCAAAGTTAACGGATTTGTTGGACGGACGTTAGGGGCAGGGACCAAATCCAATGGAAAGTGCATCGCTTGGGGACCATTTCCATTATAAATGAAGTTTAGGGACGAAATCCATAATTTTGAACAAACCACCTGGACCAAATCCACAATTTACCCTGTTGCTTTTTATGATGGATTTGAATCAAATAAAAATATGACAAGTTAGTATATACAGTTTTGGTAAAATTGGTATATTACTACAAAAATGTTTATTGTTCCTAGGTGCAATTGGTACTCAAACTAGACTGACGATATTTAATATGTGAGATTGAGGCAAGTTGGTGAAAAAATGTAGAGAGTTATAAGTTTTAATATTTATTTTAAAGACAACAATTTGATAAAGCAAAAATAGCACAATACAAAATTGAGACCCCCTCCAAACATAGTTGCGAGGTGTAGAAACATGACTGGAGCACAAGCAAGAAAACCACCACAAAACAAGAACCACGAAAAATCAAAAGCAACAATCAAGAGGCGGTAAGCAACAAACACAAAAGAGTGCAGACCGGACTTAAAATCTAAAGATACTGAAAGTTACAAGGGGGAATACAAAAGATTTGGTTTGTAAATCCACCGACCCCACCGTAATCTTCTCGAGACCCAATCGAAAACGTGAAATTGACTAAGTTGTTACAGTGCCACCAGATCTGATAACAAGTGGCCCAAATGGTTGCTTGCCAATTTTTATTTAGCGAGGGCTAGAGAGAAGAGTCTCCTTGGAAGTTCAAGATCTCATTCGCCGTATTACCTATGTCGAAATCGATCCCCCGCCAATTTAGAACTGAATCCCAAACCGCTCTAACAACCTTGCATCTTGCGATACAGTGGTCTAGAGTTTCGGAAGCCTCTTCACAACATGGGCAAAGAATCAAATTCAACTGAACTCTGCGATTATACAAAGCAACTCGAACCGAAAGTCTACTATGGAGCACATGCCATATAAATATGTTGATCTTTATAGGAACGAGATTGTTCCATCGAGTTTCTGGATATAAACTATCATCTTCAAGGCATTTATGTTCAATCAAGATCTTCAAGTTTTTGACCACGAACTCTCCGTCTTCATCCAAAAGCCACCACCATTTGTCCTTACGATTAACAAAATGATTAATATTTTGAACCAATGCGGACAGATCCCGCAACTCGGCTGTGACCCGCCCCGTCGGGGCTCGAGATCAATCCCACATCTACTCTCATATACCTTCACTCCAACAACCTTTATCCCTCACCTTGAGCCCTTTATCCTTTCCAAGTTAAACAACCTTGGAAAACAGTCACTCAATTGAAAATTCCTAGCCCAATTGTATGACCAAAACTAGATAGATGCCTCATCCCCAAGTTTTTCTACGAAAGATGAGGAAAAGTCCACACCGAGATCGTCTAAGTCCCGACCCAAGGATATGATATTTCCCCACGTACCCCTCTCTACCTCTAGGAATTTCACCCCTTACCTTTCTCAAGCCACCACCATCACCATGTAAGTTGCCAATTATCCTTGCCCACAAAGAGTTATTTTCGGTATAGAATCTCCACCACCACTCCCTTAACAAAGCAAGGTTCATTGCTTTAAGATTCCCTATACTTAGTTTCCCCGAATCGAGCGGAGAAAGGGTCGTGTTCCACCTAATCCAAGTCAGTTTAACCCAACTCGAGCCTCCCCAAAAAAACTCTCGTCTCGATCTCTCAATATTTTCTAGCACGCTTGACAGCACACGGAACATAGAAAAAAATACTAAGGAAGACTTCCAAGAACCGACTTAACAAGATTTAACCTGCCACCAAATGACATCGTTTTCGCTTTCCAGTCGGCCAATCACTTATTGAACTTCTCCATAATAGATTGCCAGTTCAATATATGTCGCATGTTTTCACCAACCGACAAACCCAAATAAGTAAAAGGCAAGGAGTCAGGCTTGCCGCCCATCTTCTCTAGAACATGTTGTACTAATTTATTAACTTTGTTTTATTTTCCTCATTTTTAGTTTCATCTATATTTGATACAAATGCATTTTTTGTCTCATTTAGTTATGTCATGAGATATAAAAATGATAAGTTTTTGTTTTATTATGTTGAGTAATGTCTTATATACAAACATGTTAATAAGTATATTTTGTGTTTTTTTTAAAGGCAAGCAAAATTTTGTTACCAACCGAAACCAGGTGAAATACAACAAAGTTCAGTTCATATAACGATCCTGGGCCCAATCGAAACACACCACAAACCAACCACAAACCAACCACTCCGAGTACGTTGGTTCGCAAGCGACAAACCTACGCACCACCGGAGTATATATAGATATATATATATATATATATATATATATATATATATGTAGGACGATAATAAAATGAGAACCTAAAATAGGTTGAGAACCGTGAAAACCAATCTAAGCCGTTAATTGATTTTAATCTATGGATATTATTATAGGAAAAATAGGTTGAGAATCGTGAGAACCTATGAATGAATTTTTATGTTTTTAAAACCGTAGGATCAAAACTAAACGACGGCTTAGATCGATTCTCACGGTTCTCAACCTATTTTTAGTTCTCACATGATTTAACCCCTATGTATGTATATATATATATTGTTGTATCAAAGTATATTTTATTTTGTGTTACCGTATAATAATTATAAAAATAAAGTATCAACACATATTTTATAAAAAAAATGGGGGATAATTGGATATTTTTTTCTGCTTACGGCCGTTTGGGTCCACGAAAAAAGCATCTAACCAGGGAGATCATGTGAGCATCTCACATCATGTGACTATGTGAGCTCTTTTCAAGACCATGAATAATTAATCTAATCGAAAATAACTTATAAGTCTATAATATATAACCTTATATTACATGATAAATGTTGATTTTAATAACATTTTACGATATTTATGCAATGAACATATAATTTTTTTTAAAGGGTATCCTACGCTTTGCCTAAATTAATCTCTGACACTGATTGACTGCTAAGCATGCAGCCTTGAGATAATTCCTCAGTGGCCACAGATTGTCAACGCCTGGATTCAAACCCGTGGTAGATGGGTTTCTGAGCTACATCCCCCCAAGGCCTTAACCAGTACGACACAAGCCTTGTGGTTGACAACGTATAAACTTATTTATTGCAAAAATGTTGGTAAACATTTAATGATACAATTGAATAATCAATAACATATAAACTTATAAGGCCATGCGTACCGGACGCTTACCCGCTCTCGGGTAGCGGACGGCTTCGAGCGGCTTCCGATAGGGGGGGGGGGTAGCTAGCGGGTTCAGCTACTGGGTTCCCCAACCCGCATACCCGTTGCCATTTTATTTTAATTCTAAATTTTTTTATAAATTTTTTTTTGAAAAAAATGCCGTTGAACGGCTAGTTTGTTTAAAAAATATTTTTTTTAACATCAACGACCCATCGGGAGAAACAAGGCAAAAAAAATATCAACGAGTAATACGAGCGGGTCGAATACGAACGAAAGTGTTACTCAGTTGTTGACGACCATATGCTCATTCAACGAGCAGATTGAGGGTACAATGGAGTACAAAATGAAAAAACTTGAACTCGAACAACAACAGTTGCAGGTTCAACGAGAACAGTTGGAACTCGAACGAGAAAAGCGATATCAACAAGACTTCGACTTTTTCATATCCCCGCATGATCACCTTTCGGGAGACGTTTTGATGGCTACTTTAGCGAGAAAAGAGAAAATTAGAAAATATCATAATTTTGGGTAATTTTATATTTTGTAATTTTTATTTTTTTAGTGTTTTGTATTTTGTAATTTTTAATTTTTTAATGAATGATATGAATTTTTATTTTTATTATTTATCTTATTTTTATTTATTAACGAATATATAAATATTTTTATTTTGTTAAATAATTAAATGTATAAATAAAAGAATTAAAAAGTATGAGGTGACAAGTGGGTTCAAAGGGTACTGGTACTTCACTTTAGGGTAAGGATTGGATAAGAGAGAAAAGCTGATTTGACGCTGAGGTGGCAAAGGTTCAAAGGGTACGAGTACTCATGGCCTAAGGTTACATACAAAAAGCAAATAAACACCAATCATATATTTTGAAATATATTCAATCTAAAGTAAATATGGAAAATAGTATTGTTTAAATGAAATAATTATGATACAACAATATATAAGTTGGGTTAGCAACAGGTAAGATGAGGGTTATTCTAATATTCTATTTATTTAAAATAACGGGTAACAAAATTGATAATTATCCATATCTATATGTAACGACCCGGTTCCCAAACATACATCAAATAACATATTTACATAACATTGTCTCATAACAAAGGATACATCATATAACATGTACGGTCCCTTAGTCTTTACAATCATAATAAATATTTCATTATAAACTTTTTGTTAATTAAATTACATTATAACTAATAACAAAGTTATAAATACAAAACGCTTCACGATCTTCAAAAACATAAGTCTTCCAAAAGCTATTCACGGATTACCCTTTTCACTTGCTCTTACTTGATCCACGACCTAGAATACATATTTTTAAAACAAAATGGGGGTTAGACCTAATGGTCTAAGTGAGAAAATCTCTGTCAGTTTAAAATCATTTGTACAAACACCATATACATAACACAAATTTGAATACCAATTATGACTCATGCATTGTGTACTTTCCTGTCGCATTCCCATGGCCATATTAGTTGGTTGCGAGCCAACTAATCATTTTACTCCGCTGCACTAATATACAGCCAACTCCGCTGTCCCTCCGTACAGCCAAACTCCACCGGTCCTAAGCCCGGCCAACGTGCACTCGTGTAGTGTAATGCTCATATAAATATAATATACACCTCAACATATTATATTTCAAACATAAGCACATAATCACACTCTATATCACATTCTCAATCCACATATATGTATTCCAGTTTGAAAACGTTTTAAAGTAAAACTCACATGATTGCTTATCAAAACCCCTTCCAAGCTTTTCTCTAAGCTGTCTGATCTTTTACCCAAAATTCTCAGAATCTGAAACAATTTAAATACAAATATCTCTTTACTAATCGAACACATAAGACTTATTAGCAGGCTAAGAACTCTAGATAATTCTATCTAACTCTTATCCTCAAAAGTGGCCAAACAACCAAAGTTTCCGGACACCATGAAACTGTCCGAACATTATAACTTACCGGCATCTCAAACTTACTGGACACTAGACTTGTCCGGATAACACAACTTTCCGGACATCATACTTTCCGGACAACATAATTAATCCGAACAACATAACTTTCCGGATAATACATTCAATCCGGATACTACGAAATAAACATACTTACCGGATAATTTTGCCTCGTCCGGATACCTTTGCACAGGGGTTTCTGGATACTCCAACTACCGGACACCCTCAAAAGAATTACCGGACACTATCATGTTTTGTCCGGACACTTCGATATGTTCATAAAAATTCCTACACAGATCTCGATTTAAACCATGAATGATTCTGTAACTATGCAGATATGTTTATAACTACTTTTGGTACACAATTCTAAACCCAGATTTCTCATATCCTTCTAAAATTATCAAGACCCATTTCTAAACTATTTAAAAACTTATAAACATATTATGAAGGATATGTATAGGGTTGTTACCTTTTGTCTCTTCAATTGTTTTAGCAATTCCAACAGAAGATCTTCAGCTTTCTTTTTTTTTCTTAGTTTTCTCTCTTTTTCTCTCCCTCTCTCTCTTGCCGTGAACTAAACCCACACACACACACACACTTGATATAGTTACAAAGCTTCTAAATGAGACACCTCATGGTCTCTAAAGAGAAAGAGGCGGTGGGTGTGATTTGTTTAATCACATCAACCAAACAAACCCCAAACTTCCCTTATATGGCAAAATCTACCCTCCAACTTCCAAATAAAAATTAAAGTTCACCCCTTAACTTGTAACTTATAAAACTAACCCAAACCTACATTAAACTAAATAAACCAATAACATACCCGGTTATTACAACATCTCCCCCTTAAAAGAATTCTGTCCTGGAATTCGGTTAGGCAAACAGGTATGGGTACTTAGTTCTCATTTCTAATTCTGATTCCCAATTCCATATAGGTATTTCTAAACGTTGCAATTGACCAAAAAGCTTTTGATGTTCAATCTTTACTTTCTTACAAGTGGAACAACCTTCCACATGCTGAGCAATACTTCTTTTCATTCCCGGCCACCAGTAAAATTGTCGTAGATCCTTATACATCTTATTCGTACCCGGATGAATAGAGAAACGAGATTGATGAACTTCTTGTAGTACCCGATCACGTAAATTACCCAGACGAGGCACCCATATTCTGTTTTCCAGACATAGTAACCCACGATCATCTCTTACGAGTGATGCTGATATTCCCACTATCCGTTCTGGTTTCAAGTGTTCTTCTTGAAAAGCTTCTTCTTGACACTTCTTCAATTCGTCAAAGATGTTAGGTAGAAGTTCAGCTCGTAGTGCGATGGCCTTTATTGTTCCGTCCCTTTTCTTGATGACTCAGTGCATCAGCTACCACATTCGTCTTTCCCGGATGATAGAGAATTTCGTAGTCACAGTCATTCACCAATTCTAACCATCTTCTTTGTCTAGAAGCATAAGCAATAACTTTTCCACGCTGCATTAAAACACATCTCAATCCCAGCTTGGAGGCATCACTGTAAACAACAAAATCATTTGAACCTTCAGGTAGTGACAGTATCGGTGCGCTACAGAGTTTCTCTTTCAATATACGGAATGCTTCATCTTGTTCTGCTTTCCATTCGAACTTTATATTCTTTCGGGTCCGCTTGGTCAGGGGCGTAGCGATACGAGAAAAATCTTATATAAACTTTCGATAGTAGCCGGCTAAACCCAGAAAACTTCGTACTTCGGTTGACGTTCTCGGTGGTTCTCACTTTTTAATTGCCTCAACTTTCATCGGATCAACTTGAATGCCTTTTTCTGAAACTTGTGCGAAAAGCAGTTTTCAGAACGTCCTCTTCTTTAACCTTTAGTTGATAATAACCAGATCTTAGATCAATCTTGGAGATATAACAAGCTCCAACTAATTGGTCAAAGAGGTCATAAATTCTGGGAAGCGAATATTTGTTCTTGATCGTACGCTTATTCAGTTCCCGATAATCGATACACATTCTCATCGACCCGTCTTTCTTTTTCACAAACAGGACTGATGCTCCCCACGGTGAAGTACTGGGTCTGATGAAGCCCTTATCAGAAAGATCTTGCAGTTGCTTCATCATTTCTTTTATTTCTGGAGGTGCCAAACGATACGGTGTACGGGCAACAGGAGCGGCTCCAGGAATCAGATCTATACTAAACTCTACTTATCTAACGGGCGGAAGACTAGTCAAATCTTCTGGGAAACTTCCGGAAATTCACACACGATAGGAATATCTTCCAATTAATTCTTTTCTAGCCTAGTATCTATCACATAAACTAAATAACTCGGGCAGTCAAACTAACACACTTACAAGCTTTCAACATAGAGATAAGGCAAGACTGATGATTTCTACGATCACCATAAATCACTACTGGTCCCTTCTCAGGTAATACGACATTAATCAATTTCTTATTGCAAACAATACTAGCCTGATTCTCGGCTAACCAATCCATTCCTACTACTACACCAAACTCAATCAAAGCCATAGGAAATAACTGAATAGGCACTCCACACCCATCTATATCTATAACACAACTATCAAATACCTCTCTAACCGATACTTGATTATCATATGCAGTTTCTACTAGTAAAGCATGATCTAACACTTTAGGCTTTAAATGCATATAAGCAGCAAAAGAATGAGACACAAATACTCGGTTTGCACCGGAGTCAAATAACATTTTAGCACGTATAGAGTTTATTAGAAATGTACCTGTGACCACATCAGGAATTTTCCTCCGCTTCTTGTGATGTCATTTGGAAGGCACGACCCGTTGCTGTAACACCCTCAAATTTGGAAAGAGCAACTAATTTAAAATTTTCGATATTACATCCGAAACAATAGGTAAAATACCTCCAATTACAAACAATGGTTATCTCCAAGTAATACATACTACACAAGTCTCATTACCAAGACTAAACCCACTTCGGACATCACTTAATCTAAATACAAGTGCTACTTCCCAAGGGTAAATGCGGAAAACATAACTTAAGCTATTCACCTCTCGTGCACATTACTAGCACTCGCCACTTCACAACGTTGCTAGAGCTACCCCAACCTGAGCCTGTTGCACATGCCGACAAATAAAAAGGGTTAGGCTTACGCCTAGTGAGTTCAAGCATTTTATCATGACTATATAAAATCATAAATCGGAAGTTAGTAGTTATAGTCATGATTTAAATAAATCTTTAAATGAAAGCTTGCGACAAAGACGATCATTTCCAAAAAGATTTCTCACACGGCATAAACGACTCATTTTCCAACACACTCAAAATCCATGGAAAACCATTCCCGAAAAGTGTAAAGCGTTTTCCAATATGAGTTACAAATCCCAATTCACCCAATTACGTGAATAATTCTAGTTTAGGCAAAACCTTCAAATACGGTTGACAAATCATACTCAACCCATAAAACATGGAAACCATCCATTTAAATATAACCTTTATTAAAACATAATACGAAGCTAAACTCACGCAACGTAAAATGTATTAAAATCCCAATACCATAAACTAAAACCCCAGCAGTTAAAACATTCAATAAGAATGTAACATAAATCCGTCCATCAATCCTGGAAAAACAATCCATATACAGGTAATATAACCTCAACAATGTGAGTAGATAAAATACCCGAAATCAACACCCTTCGGTGACGGGGGAGACCCGATCTCATCGAATGTGGCAACCACATAAATTAAACAACGATTAAATAAATGTAAGTAAGCTTCTTGGATGTGGAAAACGGATGACATCAACCATACTAAGTCTTTAGTAAATCCTTGGCATCAATCATACTAGATCTTTAGCCCATCTTAGACATCAACCATACTAGGTCTTTAGTCCATCTCAGACATCAACCATACTAGGTCTTTAGTCCGTCTTCGGCATCAACCATACTAGGTCTTTAGCCCCTCTTAGACATCAACCATACTAGGTCTTTAGTCCAAGCCCTCAAGTTCAACCATACTAGGTCTTTACCTTGGAAAACCCACCATCCAAAACAAGCTTACCTAACTTAAAAATTCATACATGACCTCAAAAGAATAACTAATGCATTCAAACTCATGTAAATCTCAAACATAATGCAACTCATGCAATGAAACCCCAAGCCCACGTCGAGCTTAATAAAACCGGGCGAATGCCATCAAGACTCAATCGAGTCCAAAACCGAGCCCTCTGCTCAAAGATCTAATGATCATTTATCAACATCAAATCATGCAAATGAAATGCAATTAAGCATATAACACATCCTAGACTCCACCCCGAGCATGTAAATATCAACAATGTGCAATAATATGCAACACGGAGCAATAAAAGCAACCCGCAAATAAGACTCCACATCGAGCCATTTAAACCGGACAATTGTCCCAAGACTATCTCAAAGTCAAAACCGAGCAAAGAGCTCCAAGCTTGCTAGACCCATAATGTCGGTCGAAAACACATTTAAACTTTGTTTAGGCAAGCTATACTTCAAAATCATCATTAACCCCAAAACTCATCACGGTTAAACAAAAAGGGTTTCCCAAAGGACTCACACCCTTATAATTCTCAAAATGACACATAACACTTAAAAGTGTATTTCCCAATTGGTTTACAAAATCATTTACACATATATGATTACACCATCAATTTAAACCTCATTTTAAGCAATTATTCTTTTAAAGACAATTTATGGTTTCTAACCATCCAAATATCCAAAAGCCCCATATATGGGTGTTTTACACATTTATGAAGATAAACACTTCAAAAGAGTTAAATCAACTAAATAACTCCACCATATACATTTTCAAGTAAAACACACACATATTTGTAAAATACTCATTTTGGCATGTACAACGTTTTCGCAAAGTAACTTGAACTCACCTTTGCTAGATTTAAGCTAAATCTAGAGTTCTCCAAACGTATGCTCCTTTGATGAAGTTTGCATCCTCAAGCCAAAACATCCAAAAACCTAGATTCAAGAGTTCCCAACCATCAATTCCAAGGTTTAACCATAAGGAATCATCATCCAACCATAATACACCAAAATACCCAATTATAACAAAACCTTAACTTCATAAATGAATAGATGGGGAGATTACCTTAACCATACTTGAATCCATCAACCCAAAATGCCTCTATAACCACCAAGATGCACCACAACTCCTAATCTTCAAATGGAGTGGAAAGGTTTGGGTAAAACCCTAGAAATTTACACACTTGACACACTTGGGGATTCTTGTGGAAGCTTTTCAATATAAAGAGAGGGTAGAGGATGAGAATTAATTGTTTAAGAAGGGACCAACTCAAGCAATGAGTAGAGAGGGTGTTTGCTGCTGAGAAATCGTCTTTAGGAGGGAGAGAATACGGTACAAGAAGATAAAATGAGGATCCCTAAAATCTGATCCATCGCTGCCCTTATATTTGCCCTAAAATTCTCGCCGGCGATAGTGCCCATGCGATTGTGACATGGCACTCTCGCCATGTCACTTTCGCTGGAAAGGTACCGAGACCCCCCTTTGTCCAGCCAATCTCTTCCCGGCGATCATGACCTCACGATTGTGACATGGCACTCTCACCATGTCACTTTCGCTGAGAAGGTACCGAGACTACTCCCTTTGCCCAGCCATTTCTTCCCGGCGATCATGACCTCGCGATTGTGACATGGCACTCTCGCCATGTCACTTTCGCTGGAATGGTACCGAAGCTTGATTTTCGTCCCGAATGAACCCGATTTGCTGAGCTTCCTTCGTACACTTCTTCCCAACGTTAAACCTTCACTTTAGTAAAGTTTCGGGTGTTACAATCCTCCCAACCTTAGAATGATTTCGTCCTCGAAATCTATATCCTTTACAATCCACGGCTAACCGACTCAATGTCGGCCATAATTAATCAATTCCTAACTGGAATCTAATTTCCCCCACACAGTCTTATAAAGACAATTCCTCGAAATCTTCAAGATGTTCAAAGCGAAATCTTCAAGATGTTCGAGAAGGTAAGAGTTGGAAGAGATGAAGGATCTGAAGCTGGTCATGGAGGGCCAAAAGTAAGAGAATCCGCGAAGAATCGCAGGTGTGGGCGATCCAACTCCGCGGATACTGAGCCAAGCTGAAACCACATAGTCGTGCCACGACTTTAAATGCGGCGCTGGGTGGGAGGCAACCCACCAAGGTTTGTTTTCCTTTATTATTTGCTTATTTTGAGTGTGTTTCTTATTCCCGAAAAACCATAAAAATCGAAAAATCGAAAAAAGCGAAAAACGAATAGGGACATACGCGACTTGCCACGCGGTTTGCAAACCGCGCAGCAAGCCGCGGGGCACTCTGTTGGTTTTCTGAGACAGAGAGTTACGCGGTTTGCCACGCGACTTGCAAGTCGCGGGCTAAACCGCGGGAGTCCCCTGTTGCCTCTCGTTCGTTTTTCGTGCAAATCTTTGTTGCTTTCTTGCATTTGTGTGTTTCAATTTTTCTTGCATTTTTGTCTTTTGCTTTTATTTCTGTTGTGTGCGCATGTGCTCCCTCCATCCCCTCTAAGTGCTCGAATCTTATAAGAGAATCTCAGTCGTCCGGGCAAAATAGGTACGTTCTAAACCTTGCTTTTAATGAGTGGTGTATGATGTTTATTCCTTAGTAGTTTAACGAGAGGCAACAAACCTAAGTTTCACTTAGGTTTGGGGTGCCTCATCTTTCGCATCTACACACTCAATGCTTTTGACCCTGTGCAAACCTCGGTTTTACCGAGGTTTGGGGTTGGCTTTTATTTGGCTTTTATTTGGCAAACCTAGGCCACGGCCTAGGTTTGGGGTGCCTAGTTTTAGAAAATTTGGGTAGTCTTTTTATGCTATATATGTAATGCCTTGCCTGTTCTTTTAATAACTGCACAATGAGTCGCATCACCCACGACTTTACTTGCACATTGGGGACAATGTGTGGGTAAGGTTTGGGGTTTCCCAATCGGGCCCAAGTTATGCACGTAGATTTCCTGCACTTCTGAGTGTCTAGATCAAAGTAGCTAAAATTTTTGTTTTGAATGATTGAGACCGACCATTGTGGGAAGAATCTTGTGATAGTGACGTGACCGTTAGGGAAGGACCGGGAAAGGGCATGACTAGGGACATTAGTGGAGACCACCCGATAGTGAGTTTTGAGCCTAAAAGACGTTTTTTCATTTCGAGGGATTCATACACCAAATTCATATACACTTTTTCGAATTCCTTGTCGTGAATGTAGAATGATCTCGCTACATTATTGCATTGAGTAGCAAAGATGAACATCGGGATATTAGGTAAGGGTATAGTAGATGTTGATCCAAACCCTCAGTGATTTGATAATGACCCTCTCTTATACTTAGTGAAAATTGTAAGTAAACAATATGTATCAGAGTTTCACTATCGCTGATAAGTACTAAGATCTTCCAGTACCGCTGATAGGAACTCTTGCTCTTTAAGTTAAACATTCAGCGAAACTGTTCATCATTAATGCTCTGAGTCTGTTCAGTCATTATGATGATCGCTGATAAGTTAGTTGTTTACTTATGATCTCTGAAGACAAGTTTCACGTCAACAAAGGTTCTACGCTGAAGTCGAAGATCAAGCTCAAGAACCAGCGACAAGTCTCCTAATGAACTGATGCAGATCAGCGAAGACTCAGATTTGTCCACTCAACGTGAAGTATCAAGTACAAGACTTCAGCTATCGCTGAACTTTATCATTCGCTGAATAGAAAATGATAATCGTTGAATCAACGAAAGCTGATCATGAAGTCCTCCGTACAAAGTACTTTTGTCTTAACCACCCTTGCACGCCTCCGTACGAAATGTCAGAAAAGAACCTCCGAAAATCTGAAATCGTACAACCACTCTGATACTACACTGTTCATCCTTACGGCTACTAAGGTTGTCATCAAAAGTCAATGACATACAACCAACCAGCTGATGACACGTGTAAAGTATATACTGATTTGCATTAAATGCATGCAGTATATAAAGAGATGAACTCACTTCTTTTGAAGTAACTTGCTAACTCTGGACAAGTTCAAATCTCTTATCTCAGATAGGTTATTATTAGTAATTTCCTTATCTCTCTTAGTGCAAGAAACCTTAGTGTTCCAACTTGTTTAGATTTAGGTTTATCCTTAATCTTGTTTCCGCAACAAGCTGTAAATTGTTAATGATTTATCAATAAACAATTTAGAAAAGTAAAATCTGTGTGTTTGTATTCAACCCCCCCCCCCCTTCTACAAACTTGTATAGGCCTTCGGGACCAACAAGTGGTATCAGAGCGGATTTGTTTAATCTCATAAACAAGATCTAATCTAAGATATTTCTCTTCCTTGCTATTATCTGAAAATGGCCACCAATACAAACACAAATTATATAGACAATGGTTCTCTTGCAAAACCCCCTAGATTTTCCAGAGATAACTTCAACTTATGGAAAAATAGGATGACACTCTTCTTAGAAGGTGTAGACCCTACTATGCCTTACTATCTTGAGAATGGTCCATTCATCCCTGTAAGATTTGATGCTGCAGTTCCAGGCACTGAGAATAGACATGCTATTCCAGAAAGGCTGGTACCTAAAGAAATCCATCAATGGACTGACGAAGATAAGAAGAAAGTGGATATAGATACAAAAGCCAGATCCATACTATCCATGGCTCTTCCTGACGAAGTCTACCATTCCGTCATGAATCTGAAAACATCAAAAGCCATGTGGGACACAATATGTGTTCAGTATGAAGGAACGTCTGAAGTCCAGGACTCAAGAAAGATCAACCTGGTAAGACAATACGAATGCTTCATTTCTGGTAAGAATGAAACTCTCTCTGAAGTTCACCAACGTTTTAATTGTTTAATTATAGATCTGAAAACTGTTGGTAAGGAATATTCTAACTTTGAAGTGCTGACAAAGTTTCTAGAATGTTTACCTGAAAGCTGGGACAATTATTCCATGTGTCTCAAGCTGTCAAAGGATCTAAGATCAATGACCCTGGCTACCTTATATGGCACGTTGCTGAATCATGAGCAATCAAGCCATCTTAAGAAGAATCTTGTAAAAGATTCCAAAAGCACCCTTGTTGCTTTAATCTCAGAGGAACCTTCTACTCAGCGACCCTCGGTCACTATCACTGAGTTAGAGAGTAACTCTGAAAGTTCATCAGATTCTGATTTTTCTGATGATGAATCCTTGGCTCTCCTAACCAAAAAGTTCAGGAGATTTGCCAAGAAGAAAATGTTTAGAAAGAACAAACCTCTTTCCATAGCTGACAAGCCTAAATCATCAGTTTTTGTTGATAAGGCTACTGCTACTTGTTTTAACTGCGAAAAGATAGGACATTTTGCTAACGAGTGCAGGTCTAAGAAAGTTTCTAGACCCTCAGCTTTTACAAAGAAATCCTTTGTTCCAAGGAATAAAGATGACAAATACTCAAAGCTGAAAGAAAAATATGCGAAGCTGAAAAGCTTTAAGAAGAAAGGCAAAGGCCTGATGGCTGACTATGATTGGGCTGCTTCTGATGAAGAAGCATCATCATCTGATTCTGAAGATGATGAAGCAAATCAATGTCTCATGGCCAAGATTGAAGAAGAGGAAGAAAGTTCAGACATTACCTCCACTTCAACCTCTGCTATTCAGGTATCACCTTCTTTCTTTACCAATATTGCAAATATTGATGAAGCTGATAGTCTCCGTAAGATCGATCTCTTGACTAGAAGTTTATACGAAGCCATGAACGGCAAAACTGTGGGTGAAAACCAAAACCTTGATCTCGCTGAAAAACTTAAAAACTGTCATCTTCAAATAGAAAAGCTTTCTAAAATTGAAGAAGATTTAAAAAATCAAGTATATTTAAATCAACTAGTCAAAATCGAACGAGCAGAAGCTATCGCTGCATTAAAAGCTGAAAAAGCTACTGTTGAAGGATGGTGTAATTCCTCAACAAAGATCACTGAGATAATAAAGTCTCAAATTCCACTGAGTGATAAACGTGGTTTGGGTTACAAATATGAAACTTCAAAACCAACCACTGAGCGTTCAATGCTTAAATTTGGAACGTTCGTATCCTCAGTCGCTGATACTTCATCTTTTCAGTGCTCATCGTCCATTACACCAATCCCTGAGGAAACTCCTACCTCCTCAAAAGGCAAGGAGAAAATGGTTTATTCAAAATCTACTTCTGTCTCTAAAGACAAAGGTAAAGGAATTGTTATTTATCAAAATCCCCAGAAGGGTACTTTAGTACCAAAGCTGAATGCTTCTAAAGCTTCAGTGACCCATCCCTCTGGATCAAAGAAGCTGATCTCTGGATATATTCAGAGATCTACTCCTAGACTCAGAGTGGATGTCCTTGGTAAGAAATCTGAAGAACTGAATGTTCGTTCCATTTCTAAAGCCAATAGTTTACTTGGTGCTGGCACTTCTAATTCAAATTTAAAAGCTCAGCATTCAAATGGTCCTAGAACTACTTTTAGCTATAGGAAATGTTATCACTGTGGACTCACTGATCATATTGCTAGTAAGTGCCCCACAGCCACCAAAGCTGAAAAGATAGCTAAGGTGAAGATTGCCCCCAAGGCAAAGAAGACCAACCCTGGTGCAAATCAGGTCAAGGTGAATTCTACCACTGAGGTTAAGAAATTAACCAAAGTGAAGAAAGACAAAGCTGAATCTTCAAATGCTGCGAAGACTGCTGAACCTTCCATTCCAACCACTTCCACTGACAAACGTATATACATGGTTAAGTGGGTACCTAAGAAAAACTAATCTTCCTTTGTATTGCAGGTTAAGAAGGGTATCTGGTATCTCGATAGCGGATGCTCTAGACACATGACTGGAAAGAAAAGCCTGCTCGCTGAATACAAGGAAGAGAAAGGTCCCTCTGTGACTTTCGGTGGAAATGGAAAAGGACATACCCGAGGGTATGGTGTACTTTCAAATGGTACAACCTCCTTCAGAAGAGTCACATATGTTGAAGGGCTGAAGCATAATCTTCTAAGCATCAGTCAGCTTTGCGACATGGATAACAAAGTAATTTTTACTAAGGAATCCTGCTTTGTCTCTGATAAAAAGGAGAAGATAGCTCTCAGCGGTTATCGTTTGGAAAATGTTTATGTAATAAACATGGACTCAACAACCACTGAGAACTCCTGTTTCTTCTCAAAGGCCTCATCTGATGTCAACTGGCTATGGCATAAGAGGCTCTCTCATCTAAATTTCAAGACACTGAACACTCTTTCGTCAAAAGAGTTAGTCACTGGTCTACCTCAGCATTCATACGCCAAAGAGTCATTATGTTCAGCGTGTAAAAAAGGGAAGCAGACCAAAGCAAGCTTTAAATCAAAGCAAGTTTCCTCAGTGTCATCTCCTCTACAACTACTCCATATGGATTTGTTTGGCCCTGTTAACAAACAATCCATCGCTGGAAAGAAATATACGCTGGTCATAGTTGATGAATTCTCACGCTTCACTTGGGTAATGTTTCTCCGTTCTAAGAGTGACACCCCTGAAGAACTCATCACCTTTGTTCGGAAGATGGAAACCCTGAACAATCTGACCGTTCGCTCAATAAGGAGTGATCATGGGACTGAATTCAAAAACAGTTCTCTTGATTCCTTCTTTAAGAGTAAGGGTATTTCTCACAACTTTTCGTCAGTGAGAACACCGCAACAAAATGGAGTCGCTGAAAGAAGAAATAGAACAATTATTGAAGCTGCACGATCAATGCTCAGCGATTCTCACCTGCCTACTCAGTTTTGGGCAGAAGCTGTCAACACTTCTTGTTTTACGCAAAACAGGTCACTGATAGTCAAAAGATTCAATAAAACAGCATATGAACTTTTTCATGGGAGAAAGCCCTCGATCAGCTTTCTTCACATCTTTCGTTGTCAGTGTTTTATACTGAACAATAGAGATGCTCTTGGAAAGTTTGATCCTAAGGCTGATGATGGAATCTTTCTTGGATACTCCTCAGTTTCCAAAGCCTTCAGAGTCTTCAATCGAAGAAGACAAACTGTAGAAGAAACTATTCACGTCACGTTTGACGAATCCCGTTCAGCGAACTCTAAACCGAACGCTGATACAGAAGAACTGAATCAATGGATGTTTTCTCATCTTGGTGATTCAGAAGATATTCCCACTCCTCATGCTCATCCAGTAGAAGATGATAGTCCCACTATCATTCCAAACATGCAGAATAGTGAAGCTGAAACATCATGGGTCTCAGCTGTTCCTATAAACACTATACCTGCAGTTGATCCAAATATCTCAGACATTCCATCTACCTCTCAGCAATCAGTGAATATAATGACAACTGCATCCATTCCTCTCTTGGCTGATACTCCCGACGTCGCTGAAGCTTCATCTTCACAAGATCAAGTTGAGTCAGCATCTCACGCTCCGGCTCAGCGATGGACCATAAATCACCCAATTGATCAAATTCTTGGTGATCCAAATGCTGGGATTCAGACTCGACGAAGTGCAGGAAATATTTGTTTATTTGTAAATTTTATTTCACTAACTGAACCAAATAAGGTAGATGATGCCCTCAAAGATCCAAACTGGGTCAGCGCCATGCAAGAAGAGCTGACTGAATTTGAAAGAAACAAAGTTTGGAAACTTGTTCGAAGACCAACTGAAAAAACTGTGATAGGCACTAAATGGGTCTATCGAAACAAGTTGGACGAACATGGTACTGTAACTCGCAACAAAGCTCGTCTTGTTGCTCAGGGATACAGACAAGAGGAAGGCATAGATTATGACGAAACATTTGCTTCAGTAGCAAGACTTGAATCTATTCGTCTTTTCTTAGCATATGTTGTACACAAAAACTTCACTGTACATCAGATGGATGTTAAGTCAGCGTTTCTGAATGGAAAGCTGAATGAAGAAGTTTATGTGGAACAACCTCCAGGATTCTAAGATCCTAAGCGTCCAGGTTATGTTTATAAACTGGACAAGGCACTTTATGGCTTAAAGCAAGCTCCACGTGCATGGTATGACACTCTTTCCACTTATCTCCATATTGAAAATATTGAGTGAGGTAAGATTGACAAAACTCTTTTTTTTAGAAAAGTGAAAGGTCATATCATTCTAGTTCAAATATATGTTGATGACATTATATTTGGTTCTACTAACCCTGAGCTTTGTACTCGTTTCGCTGATAGAATGAAAGATGAGTATAAAATGAGCATGATGGGTGAACTAACATATTTCCTTGGTCTTCAGATTAAGCAAACTGAAAAAGGAACTTTTATAAATCAGGGAAAATATGTTAAAGATATGCTGAAGAAATTCGACTTAACTGAAAGTTCAGCTATGAAAACCCCTATGGCACCACCGCTGACACTTGATAAGGACACAAAGGGTGTTCCTGTCAATGTTACGTTGTACCGTGGGATGATCGGCTCACTATTGTATCTTATAGCTAGCCGACCCGATATTATGTTTGCAACATGCTTGTGTGCACGATATCAAGCTGAACCTAAGATATCTCATATGAAAGCTGTAAAGCGAATCTTTCGATATCTTAAGGGTACAGCGAATCTAGGTCTTTGGTATCCCAAAGACTCAGGATTCGATCTAACTGCATATTCAGATAGTGATTTTGCAGGTTGTAAAATGGATAGAAAAGGCACCACAGGAGGATGTCAGCTCCTGGGTGGAAAGCTGGTAAGTTGGACAAGTAAGAAGCAAAACTCAGTATCCACTTCCACAGCTGAAGCTGAGTATGTAGCCGCTGGAAGCTGCTGTTCTCAGGTCTTGTGGATGAGAAATCAGCTACTAGACTATGATCTTCAGCTCTCAAAAATTCCAATCTATTGCGACAGCACAAGTGCCATCGCTATAGCCAACAACCCAGTGCTACACTCAAAGACAAAACACATCGAAATCAGATATCATTTTATCAGAGATCATGTGATGAATGGTGATATAGAACTTCATTTTATTCCAACTGATTATCAGTTAGCTGATCTATTTACCAAACCTCTTGATGAGACAAGATTCAACTTTCTCATCAGCGAGCTTGGAATGCTGAACTTTGAAGGATAAAACCTTCAGCGGTTCACATTGATCAGCGATAGGATAAAATCAACTTGTATAACCCATTCTATCATTCTCTCTCTGAATAAACTTGATTCGCTGATATCAAGGTATGTTTACTCTCTCTGACATATCGCATGTAAATGCAAGATTTCAAAATAAATTGCATCGCTGAATATATCTTCCTTAACAGCGACTTTTTGAAATTTCTTAAAACCTTCACTGATATTTCTATTCAGTGCTTCATGTTTTCAAAGAGTCCCTGAGTTTTTCAAAACCTCAGAGACAACCAAGAATATGAAAGGACAGTTGTGACGTCATTGCAACGGATAAACCCCGACACGTTCTTCTTTCTGACACACGTTTGCACGTTTCGTTCTTTCGCCAATCAAATGCAAACACGTGTCCGTGTCATGATGAAAACCTTTTCCCGCTCAAGGTTTTCTCTCTCTAAAATCTCTATATAAACAACTCTTGGTTTATATTTTATCTTTTACGCGATCAAATCTTCCTCCGCAAGAAAGAATCCCCTGTTGCATTTGTGCTCTCAAAAACCTCAAGAACTGTTCATCATCTTTGTTATCAAACATCAAGGTTAATATGTTCTTATTTTTTTCAAATGCTTAACTTGTTTCCGATCTTATCATTGTTTTAAACAAGATCAAACAAAAGAACTTTGTAAAATGAAATCATTTCTTTCATGGTTTTATGAACACAACCATTTCATGGTTGTTCTTCAAGTTTAAATGCAAAAATCTTAAACTTGTTCTTCATTCGTTTCCACTTTCCAGAATCTAATTTCTTCATAGAAAACTGGATAACAAGATTCAATGGCTTTTCTGTAAAAAAAAATCAAGAAAAACCCTAATCTTCATTAAGACATTTTTGTCTGAATGAAATGGATAAAATTCGAAACATCTTAATGGAAATTTCTTTCCACATTAAGATAATTCTTATTTGTTAACATCTTTAGTTGAACTGGTAATACAGAGAAATGGCAACTTCCAAGATTCATGCCACCGCTGAGAAATTCTCCACTGACTCTGAAGAAGTGGATATCATAATGGCTCCACAGGTTAAGTTTTCTATGGATCAACTTGATTGGACCAAGATAAACAACCTCTCTGCGCTTTTCGAGTTTCCTCCTCGAAAGCAAGTTACACATCTGGATGATGCTGTAAATTTCCTTAAGAATAGCTGCATTTCAACAGCCCTGACCATCACACCTCCTGCAAGTCAGCTACTACTATCCCAATTCTGGTACTCTGCCAGACACTCTCAGCTACCATCCGCCAAAGATCCCTTCAAAACTATTGACTGCATACTCAGCGATACTGAGTATGGCACAATAAAGATAACCCCCGCAATCATTCGCAAAGCTCTAAACTTTCCCAACGCTACCAAAGAAAAACCTTTTGTTCCATTCCCTGACCACAAAAAGCACGCTGACAAAGAAGCTCTTATTGCATTTTTTGATGCAATGGGCTATGTCTGGGAAACTGGAAGGGACAAGAAGCCCGAGAAGAAGCTGACGCTGATAAAGAAGTCAAAAATGCCAAGCGAGATGAATTTCATCTTCGCCCATCTGATCAGCTGCATGACTGCGAAAACCGGCTCCTCTGATCAAGCCGCTCAACCTCAGCAAGCTATGGGATATGCTCTGCTGAAAGGTCTACACATCGACTGGGCATCTATTATCTATGATGACTTAGTGCAACGCGTGGATTCTGCCGCTGACAGACCTGCATGGGTTCCCTACCCCCGATTCATCAGCGCCATCTTTCAATATGGCCTGAAGGACAGCTACCCGAAAGAGGGTGACCTGAAACTCTCTCAGGTTGGCCCTAAGGTGCTCGACTTCAAACCTGTCGAAAATGAGGTACGTCTTTCTACCCTTCTCACTCCTCTCAACCCAACTTCTTCAACTTCTGTGGCTCCTTCAGCGACAATACCCATCGCTGATACCCCGACCACACATTCCTCTCCTTCTAAGAAAAGGAAACACTCTTCAATCCCACTTGGTTCCAAAAGGATCAAGAAAACCAAGGAGCAGCCCCAGCAATCTCCTGCTGAAGACTCCTCAGCTCATTCTGCAAAGCTGAAGGAAAGTTCTGTGGTACGCTCTGCCACACCCATTCAAACCATCCCTTCAATCCCGGCTTCAGCGTCTCTAAACGCTGAGGTTAGAAACTTGGAACCTACCCAACCTCCTCCAGTCTCTCCAAAGACTGATGAAGCGATTTTCAGCGAATCCAACGCTGAACTCAGTACCCGAACCCAATTCTTATCCTTCGCTTCTCCCTCTACTCACTTGGACTCTCCTCCAAAGAATACTGGAGATGCCATCATTCCAGAAGCCTCCGCTGACGCTTCTCAAAGAATGATGAAGACAGGACCTGCAGAGATCACCATTCCTCACCGAACTTTTGAGGAAGATATGGAACATTTTTCAGGGATCTGCAACTTTGACGAGTTCATCAATCCTCCTGCAGGTACAAATCAACCCATATACACTGTAACTAAACCTGAAACTTCTGAGCTTTCCTTTGTTCACAAGTACTTATGTGTTACAGGTCCTAATTTGGGAGACATCAACGCTTCTCTGAAGTCCGTGGAAACAAAGCTGACAGATCTCACCACCACACTCTCCGACAACTCTGCAGCTGTAACCACCGCTGGAGAAAATTTGACAAAGATGACAACGGTGGTGGAGAAGACGGCTTCCGCAGATGACTTGAAGCAAGTTGATAAGACTCTCAGCGATTTCACTAAGGTGCTCGCTGATATCTACACAGACTACACCTCACTCAAACAATCAGTTTCCTCCATGTCCGGCGAAGTAACAACGCTGAAGACATCGGTTGGAGCACTAGAGGGTGATATGTCTGCTGTGAAGACAAATGTTCAAACTCTGACGACTGACTTAGGCTCTGTAAAGACCAACGTTGGTTCGATGAAAACAATGATTGAAGAGCTGCTCATCAAGGCAAAAACTCCTGCTCCTGAACCTGCCCCTGTCCCTGCATTGGAAACTTTCACAGCGACGAATCGCAAAGAGCTGGAAAAGATCAATCCTGCTATAACTGGCCTAGAAGTCAGATTAGCAAAGATTGAAAGCTGTGTGGGTATCTCTGGGCAAGAAGACAGAGAGCCTCCCACAGCTGAAGAGTCTACCCATTCCTCCCCCAGTCATCATGAAAAAGAGGGGGAGAAGAGCGCTGAACATCCCAGGGAGAAGAGCGCTGAAGACCTTTCCCATGATGAATCTATCAGGGGAGAGAAGAACGAAGACCTCACCTTCGCTGAAGAGGGTGAGAAGACTATTGAAACTGAAGTTGCCGCTGGACCTCAGGGAGATGAAAACCCTGAGGGAACCGAGAAGCTCGCCTCTGTATCTGAGGGGGAGAAACTCGAAGAAGACGCTGAAGAATCCGAAGCAGAAGATGATGAAGCCGTCGACATCCCTGATGATGAACCATCTTCTTCTCCAAAGAAGAATGATGATGATGATGACGAAGATGACGATGATTTCTTTATCGTCAAACCTGCCCCAAGGATCAAAGCTCTTAAGGGGATCTCGATAAATGAACCTTCAGGGGAGCGGACAAAGACAAAGCCCTCAGCCTCTGGAGCTGAGAAAGGCAAAGGCAAAAGCGTCGCTGAAGATGACAATCTGACGATCTTGCTTGAAAAGCCGGTTTGTCAGGTACACTAAACATCTCTTACTCCATCCCTCATCTATCATACACTATCAGTTCCTCTACCCAAACCTATACACTTAAACCAATTCTCTATATCTGTTTCTACCCAAGTTCTTACTTGTAAGATCGCTGTGTTTCAGCTAGTCCTCTCCCCTGTTTGAGGATATCGCTGAAGGCTCCACAACTGCGACTTCACCAAAAATACCAGTTGTCGCTGAAGAAATAATCCCAATCTTGGATTTGATCTCTGAGACTGATGAACCTGAGGAACAGACTCTCTCTCACAAACGCAGACCTTCCTTAGCTCCTCAAAAGCTAAGTGAAGAGGAACAAAAGAAAAGAGAGGAAATAATAAAGCGATTCGAGGATCAGCGAATCATTCTGAGGCGTGATCAACTTCCTTCAGTTCCTCCAAAGTTTAGAATCTCAAAAGCTGAATACAAGGAACACCTCAGAGCTGAACGCCTAATCGCTGAAAGAAAGGAAGCTGAAGAAAAAGGCAGAGAATACGCCATCAAGCTTACTCAAGAATCTGTCAAAGACCCCAAGCTGAAACGTGTTCCCATTCAAATCCAACGAAAGCTTTGGGAAGAAGCCCAGAAGATCGTGGAAAAGAAAACTGAAGTTTCTCAGACCACCCTGATCTGGTGTAAAGAGAAAATTCACTTCAGATATCGTCCAGCGAAGATCAACAAGGTATTCATCTCTGGAAGAACCTCTATCGGAGTACCTATTGTTGACATCAAACTTTTCAGAGAAGATGGCCAATCTGAAGCCTTTCGCGCTGACAGTGTAAAAATGTATGGTCTCTCTGAATGGCTGGAGATGAGGTTAGCTATCCATTCGTCACAATCTAAGTACAAGGATCATTTCGAAAAGCTGATAAACAGACAGATCGACTTGATATCTTCTTGTGTGGGCATTCCTCATCTTCCTGATCTTAAGCTGAAAAGAAAAAGGGCCTCTCCAAAGAAGAAACGTCAAGATTCAAACTCAGGTCCTGTCATACGAAATGAAACTGTAATTGGTTTCTCTCGCGCTGAAGTACTTGGTCCTGACCCTGATCTATCTGCCCTTGACATTTCTTTGCCACCATGTGAACTTTTCGTCCCTGGTAAAGTCATCAGTAATCCTTATGGAATATTCTTTCTCGACTACGACGGACGTAAATGTTTTCAACGGATCGCTGAGCTTCCAATCACTCCAATCGAACAGCTCAGAGATCTCATCTACTGGTGTGACTTCAGAAAAGACATTCAGGCACGACACCTAAAACCCTTGATCTTTGAAGAAGCGCTGAACAAAAGAAAACGATGCGTAACGGTTCCTGACTGGATGATCCCCACTGAAAAGACCCTTGATGAACTTCTCATTAAGGAAGAACCTCTGTAAGCTGATAAAATCGCCTCTTTCATCTATTTTATCAGTTATCCTTTTGTACTTGTAATTTATTTCGCTCGTACTTGTAATCTTTCCATTTCTCTTTGTAACCTTATTCAAAGTTTTAAAGAAAGATTTCAGCGAATGTACTTTACTCCATCAGTACTGAAAAGATCCCAGAAAACAGTAAAAGGGACAAATATTTTATGAGTTCTTTTTATCCTTGTGTTTTCATTAAATAGCAATTTTCTTTGTTGCTATGTCATAATCAAATAGGGGGAGATTGTTGATCCAAACCCTCAGTGATTTGATAATGACCCTCTCTTATACTTAGTGAAAATTGTAAGTAAACAATATGTATCAGAGTTTCACTATCGCTGATAAGTACTAAGATCTTCCAGTACCGCTGATAGGAACTCTCGCTCTTTAAGTTAAACATTCAGCGAAACTGTTCATCATTAATGCTCTGAGTCTGTTTAGTCATTATGATGATCGCTGATAAGTTAGTTGTTTACTTATGATCTCTGAAGACAAGTTTCACGTCAACAAAGGTTCTACGCTGAAGTCGAAGATCAAGCTCAAGAACCAGCGACAAGTCTCCTAATGAACTGATGCGGATCAGCGAAGACTCAGATTTGTCCACTCAACGTGAAGTATCAAGTACAAGACTTCAGCTATCGCTGAACTTTATCATTCGCTGAATAGAAAATGATAATCACTGAATCAACGAAAGCTGATCATGAAGTCCTCCGTACAAAGTACTTTTGTCTTAACCACCCTTGCACGCCTCCGTACGAAATGTCAGAAAAGAACCTCCAAAAATCTGAAATCGTACAACTGTTGGTGCAAGTGTACCACATCTCTATATATTTTATATATTTATTTTGATGATTACAAACACACCGTATTATTGTTTTTCTAACAATTTTATCCAAGTGTGCAGCTTATTGGACAACATGAAGATTTTATCTGAAGAGTCCAAGACTGGTGTTTACGTCATCATATATCTCATAATAATAAACACCCTAAAATAATATACCACTTGGATATTTTAAAAAACCTAACCCAACACTATTTTTTAAATCTTTGATTTAAATTGATTTTAGAATGTTGATTTTTTTTGGAATAAAACAAAAGGAATTCAGTTGCCTTTTTAAGCTATGGTCACTCCTGACGCAGGCACCTTTTTCAGGCGGTATACCGCGTGATGCTCGGCGGTATACCGCGGCTCTGTTACATATGGCAGGTTCTTGCAGGTTGACCTTCCTGCTGTCAGCCACCTTTGTCAGGCGGTATACCGCGTGGTGTATGGCGGTATACCGCGGCTCTGCTACACCGTTTTGCAGGTTTGCTTTTGCAGGTTGACCTACTTTTGGTCAGCTACTTTTTCTGGGCGGTATACCGCGCCCATATAGGCGGTATACCGCGGTGAGCTTTTGACCGTTGCCACGTCCAGCTTAAATACATGCAGCTTCTCAGCATTTATCAGACGACAAGCAGACATTGAATACCTAGCTTCTAAAGAGATTACTCAGCTCCTCATCTCATTTAATAACTTATTCAAGTTATAATTTTTGAGTGATCAACCTCTCACAAATCCAAGTGTTATACTTATACAAGAGTGATTAATATTGTGAGATATATTCTCTTGTAAGTATTTGAATAGTGTGAGTGATTCACGTTCTCGAGCAAAAGCAAGAGATTTTATTATCATTGTATCAAGGTTTGTGTTCTACCATAAAGAACACTTATAGTGAATCAGTGTGTCGAGAAGTGTCTCGGCAAGTGGACTAGCCAGCCAGTTGGTGGTGAACCACTTTAAATCTCGGTGTCGGTATCAACGTTCTCTACCCTTATCTCTTTATATTCCCGTTGTGCACTTAATTTTATTTATATATTTGTTGTGCATGCAATATTTATTGTTGATTTTGATAAGAGAATTTTTATTCGTGAAATATTTTTAAATACAACCTTTACCCCCCCTAAGGTTGTCCTAACAATTGGTATCAGAGCAGGTTGCAAGTTTTTTTTTAAAATCGTTGTATTTTTAAAAACTTGTTCCTATTTTAAATGGCAACCTCTGAGGGAATTATTTCTACAAAAATTCCGCAAATTGACACCGAGAATTTTGGTCTCTGGGCAAATCTTTTTGAATGCTACGTTCGTGGCAAAAGTCGAAAAATTTGGGACATTATTAAAAATGGAGATTATAAACCCACCAAAACCAAAGATGGAGTAATTAGTGAAAAACCAGTAGCGGAATGGTCCGCCGCTGAGGATGCTTGGGTTTGCTTAAATTTTGAAGCTAAAAATATTCTTTTTTCGGCACTTACTAAAGATGAGATTGAACGTGTTTATTCTTGTGAAACTGCTCACGATATTTGGGAAAATCTAAATAACACTCATAGAGGAAATTCTCAAGTCAAAAGCTCAAAAATAAATATTCTTGTACATGATTATGAAATGTTTGAGATGTTAAAAGATGAGTCAATCGACTCAATGTTTAAACGTTTTAACCTTATCATGGTGAGCTTGAAAGGTCTTGGTAGAACTTATCCAAACGAAGATTACGTACGAAAAATTCTTCGAGCGCTTCCTCCGGAGTGGATGCCGAAAATCACATCGTTGGAAGACTCCCGTGACCTCTCAATGATGAAATTAGATGATCTCATTGGAAATCTCAAAGTGCATGAAATTGCACTAAAAAGGAACAAAGATCGGGAGCATGATAAAAAGAAATCGTTGGCACTTAAAGCTTCAACTTCAAGTGACGAGAAGGAGAAGAAGAAAAAGAAGGAGAAAGCTAGCTCCTCAAAGGATCAACCCGAACATCTTGACGATGTAGCCATGTTGGTAAGAAATTTTTCTAAATTTTTAGCTAACAAAAGGTTTTCAAGAAATGATAGGTTTCAAAGAAAAGGAGATTATCGCCGTGGTGGAGAAAACCGAAGCCGAAAGTTCCATAAACGGAACGACAAAATAAATAAAAATGGCGAATCAAGCGATGATGAAGAAGCCAAGAAAAAGAAGGGCTTTTGCTACTCATGTGGAGACAAAGATCACTATGCCAACGAGTGTCCAAAAAGAAATAAACCTAAACTCAAGAAGGAGAAAGCCTTCGTTGGAGGCGCGTGGAGCGCAAGTGAAGATGAAAATGAGTATGAAGCCACTTGTCTCATGGCGGAAGGCGACGATGAGGTAAACTCGTGTTACTCAAATTATTCTAGCGATGATGAAAGTAATGATGATGATGATCTTGATATGTTAAATGATGCCTTTCAAAAAATGGTTATGCTTACAAATAATTATAAAGATGAGAACGCAAAACTAAAGGAAGAATTATTATTAAGTAAAAAGGAAATTCATGATAGCAAACAAAAAATTGCATGCGATAATGAAAAAATCATAAATTTAGAAAATAAATTAAGTGAAAAATATGTTTGCAATTCTTGTGACATTTTAAATAAAGAAATTGCATGCCTTGAGAAAAGAATAGTTGAAAATGATTTATGTGCTAATTGTGATGTGCTTAAAAAGGAAAATGCATGTTTAAAAGAAAAATGTGATAAACATGAAAAAGATAATTTGCTAGCACATGCCTTTCAAAGTAGCAATGAGAAAGTGCTTAAAATGTTAAATATGTCAAATAGCACTAATTGTAGAAAAGGCGTTGGTTCCGATATGTGTAAAGATAAGTGTGTATGTATGCCTATCAAAAGATATTTTGAACCACCTAAAAATGTTGAAATGAGAAAACCGTATGTGCAAAAATCCTCATATATGTCCAACATAAATAATGTGAATTATAAGTCTAGGAAATCTTATGCATGCATGTATAATAGTAAATTTTCTAGACCAAAAAATAGTGTGAATATGCATGCTCCTTTTTACGTCCTTGATAAATATGATCGTAAAATTAAAATGGTACCAAAGTGGATTCCTAAAGGCTCCTTTAGTGTTGATAATCCCGGTGGTATGCGTTTATGGCTTTAAATGTGTTACATATTATATATATAGTTTGAATATAATTTATTGTATATATTATATATAAGTAATATAATAGTATATGTACTTTTATATTGTTTATATATATGTACTGTTTATATATATATATACCTACGCACTACATATATATATACTTTGTGTGTTTTATATATATATTAATATTGTTTGATGTATTATATATATATATTAATATTGTGTAATGTATTATATATATATATTCTGTTTGACTTTATATATATGCATGTTGGTTGACATTGAAACTAATTGTCAAGGACCCATAAGATGTGGGGACCATAAAAGTTGTACTTTAAATGTTGTAGATAAATCTTGATATGGATTGGATTCTTGATAGTGGATGCACACGTCACATGACCGGAAACCATAATCTTTTTTCATCATATGAGTCATGTGATGGTGGACTAGTAATTTTTGGAGGAAACTCCAAAGGAAAGGTAATTGGGAAAGGTACAATTTCTTGCAACAATGTTACTTTTTTAGATGTTACGCATGTTGATAATTTGAAATTTAACTTGCTAAGTGTTCGTCAACTGTGCAAAAATGGTATAATTGTTGTTTTTGAAGAAAACTCTTGCAAAATTCTGAAAAATGGTAAAGTTCTTTTAAATGGGGTTATAAAAGGAAATCTTTATGTTTGTAAAACTGATGTAAATGAAAATGTTTGTTTATCTTCCGTATATGATAATTCGACTTTGTGGCATAGACGTTTAGGTCACGCTAACCTTAGATTAATTCAAAATTTGAAAAATAAGGAGCTTGTGAGTAACCTTCCAAAATTAAAATTTGATAATCATTTTTGTGATGCATGTCGTGTCGGCAAACAAACTCATGTTTCTCATAAATCAAAAAATGTGATTTCAACTAAAAGAGTTTTAGAACTTTTACACATGGATCTTTTTGGCCCTATGGCCATTCAAAGTTTTGGAGGAAATTATTACACTCTAGTAATTGTAGATGATTTTTCCCGTTATACGTGGACTTTATTTTTAAAACATAAAAATGAAGCTTTTCAAAAATTTAAGATTTTGGGAAAACGAATTCAAAACCAACAAGGTTGCACGATTGTTTCGATTCGTACGGACCATGGACGCGAATTCGATAATGAAACTCAATTTGGTGCGTTTTGCGACAAATATGGTATAACGCACAATTTTTCTGCTCCTCGCACTCCTCAATCTAATGGGGTTGTGGAGAGGAAAAATAGAACCCTACAAGAAATGAGTAGGACTATGCTCAATGAACATCAAGTTCCCCAAAAGTTTTGGTGTGATGCCGTAGCTACCGCGACCTATGTCCTCAATCGTGTGCTAATTAGGAGTATCCTAAATAAGACCCCTTATGAGATCCTACGTGGTAGAAAGCCTTCCTTAGCCCATCTTAAGGTATTTGGTTGTAAATGTTTTATTTTAGACACCAAATCTTATTTGACCAAATTTGACCCAAAAGCCTATGAGGGAGTATTCCTTGGTTATTCTTGGAATAGCAAAGCCTATAGAGTCCTTAATAAAGAGACCATGGTTGTAGAAGAATCCCTAAATGTAAGCTTTGATGAAAGTCCTCCTAAACCTAGTGCACCCTTAGTAAATGATAATGGTTGTGAAGGAGATGCACTAGCCCAACATCTTAGAACCTTGGACTTAGGTACCCAATCTTTTACAAATGTAGAATCTAGTGATGCCCCTCCATGTTATGTTCCACAAGGAGTAGATGATCCTAACCTTAGAACATCTAGAGGCCATCCCGTAGATCAAATCATAGGTGACCTAAACCAAAGAACGACTAGATCACAAATCCATACCCTTTGTGCCTTTCACGCCTTTATCTCAGCCATAGAACCTAAAAACATAGAAGAAGCTTTAGGTGATGAGGATTGGATAATGGCCATGCAAGAAGAGTTAAACCAGTTCACTAGGAATGATGTGTGGGACTTAGTTCCTTGCCCTAGCGGTCAAACCATTATTGGCACACGATGGGTCTTTCGTAACAAGGTAGACGAAAACGGTGAAGTCACCCGAAACAAGGCACGTTTAGTTGCCAAGGGGTACAATCAACAAGAAGGTATCGATTATGATGAAACCTTTGCACCAGTTGCAAGGTTAGAGTCTATTCGAATGCTTCTCGCTTTTGCAAATGCTAAAAATTTTAAATTATATCAAATGGATGTCAAAAGTTCTTTCCTAAATGGTTTTATAAATGAGGAGGTATATGTTTCCCAACCTCCCGGCTTTGAAAATTTTGAAAATCCGACGCATGTTTATAAATTAAAAAAGGCGCTTTATGGTTTAAAGCAAGCTCCGCGTGCGTGGTATGATAGATTAAAATCCTTTTTAATTACAAGTGGTTATATTATGGGTAAAATAGATAATACTTTGTTTGTCAAATATGCTCAAAATGATATTGTGGTTGTGCAAGTGTATGTTGATGATATTATTTTTGGTTCTACAAATGAAAATCTTTGTAATGAATTTGCTACAAAAATGACTAGTGAATTTGAAATGAGCATGATGGGAGAATTAAAATTCTTCTTAGGATTGCAAATAAAACAAAGTGAAAATGGTACTTTTATAAGTCAATCAAAATACTGTAAAGACATGTTGAAAAAGTTTAATTTTGAAAATGTCAAACCTGTTGAAACTCCGATGACCACTAATCTAAAATTATCTAGTGACGAAGAGGGAACCGATTTTAATGAAAAGATTTATCGTGGCATGATTGGTAGCTTATTGTATTTAACTGCTAGTAGACCTGATATCATGTATAGTGTGTGTTTATGTGCTCGCTTTCAATCCTCGCCTAAACAATCTCACTATGAAGCCGTCAAGCGTATTTTTAGATATCTTAGAGGGACTACGAATCTTGGACTATGGTATCCAAAACAACCCGAACTAGAAGTAACTTGCTTCACCGATTCCGATCTTGGTGGCTCGATGGTTGATCGAAAAAGCACTAGTGGAGTATGTGCCTTTATAGGTCTCTCGCTTGTGTCTTGGTTTTCCAAGAAACAACATTCCGTAGCCTTATCCACTACCGAAGCGGAATATGTAGCCGCCGCGAGAGCGTGTGCTCAAGTTCTATGGATGAAGCACACACTTACCGACTTTGAGGTACGTCAATCCAAAATTCCAATTATGTGTGATAACTCAAGTGCTATAAACCTAAGTAAAAATCCCGTCTTACATTCTCGTACCAAACATATTGAGTTGCGACATCATTTTCTACGAGATAATGTTCAAAAAGGCCACATCGTGCTTGAAAAAGTTGATTCCGAAGACAATTTGGCCGATATTTTTACTAAAGCCCTAAACAAAAAATCGTTCTTTAAATTAAGACTTGGTTTAGGCATGCTTGAGTATAACCCTTGAGAAAATGCTAACTCTCAAATACTGCATATTTTGAGGGGGAGCATCTCTCGAGGGGGAGCATAGCGTCTTTCTTAACCCTTTTTGCTTCGACAAAAGGGGGAGAGAAACCGAGTATGCTCTCGTGTTTAGCGGTTGTGTTTGTCATCATCAAAAAGGGGGAGATTGTTGGTGCAAGTGTACCACATCTCTATATATTTTATATATTTATTTTGATGATTACAAACACACCGTATTATTGTTTTTCTAACAATTTTATCCAAGTGTGCAGCTTATTGGACAACATGAAGATTTTATCTGAAGAGTCCAAGACTGGTGTTTACGTCATCATATATCTCATAATAATAAACACCCTAAAATAATATACCACTTGGATATTTTAAAAAACCTAACCCAACACTATTTTTTAAATCTTTGATTTAAATTGATTTTAGAATGTTGATTTTTTTTGGAATAAAACAAAAGGAATTCAGTTGCCTTTTTAAGTTATGGTCACTCCTGACGCAGGCACCTTTTTCAGGCGGTATACCGCGTGATGCTCGGCGGTATACCGCGGCTCTGTTACATATGGCAGGTTCTTGCAGGTTGACCTTCCTGCTGTCAGCCACCTTTGTCAGGCGGTATACCGCGTGGTGTATGGCGGTATACCGCGGCTCTGCTACACCGTTTTGCAGGTTTGCTTTTGCAGGTTGACCTACTTTTGGTCAGCTACTTTTTCTGGGCGGTATATCGCGCCCATATAGGCGGTATACCGCGGTGAGCTTTTGACCGTTGCCACGTCCAGCTTAAATACATGCAGCTTCTCAGCATTTATCAGACGACAAGCAGACATTGAATACCTAGCTTCTAAAGAGATTACTCAGCTCCTCATCTCATTTAATAACTTATTCAAGTTATAATTTTTGAGTGATCAACCTCTCACAAATCCAAGTGTTATACTTATACAAGAGTGATTAATATTGTGAGATATATTCTCTTGTAAGTATTTGAATAGTGTGAGTGATTCACGTTCTCGAGCAAAAGCAAGAGATTTTATTATCATTGTATCAAGGTTTGTGTTCTACCATAAAGAACACTTATAGTGAATCAGTGTGTCGAGAAGTGTCTCGGCAAGTGGACTAGCCAGCCAGTTGGTGGTGAACCACTTTAAATCTCGGTGTCGGTATCAACGTTCTCTACCCTTATCTCTTTATATTCCCGTTGTGCACTTAATTTTATTTATATATTTGTTGTGCATGCAATATTTATTGTTGATTTTGATAAGAGAATTTTTATTCGTGAAATATTTTTAAATACAACCTTTACCCCCCCTAAGGTTGTCCTAACAGTACAACCACTCTGATACTACACTGTTCATCCTTACGGCTACTAAGGTTGTCATCAAAAGTCAATGACATACAACCAACCAGCAGATGACACGTGTAAAGTATATACTGATTTGCATTAAATGCATGCAATATATAAAGAGATGAACTCACTTCTTTTGAAGTAACTTGCTAACTCTGGACAAGTTCAAATCTCTTATCTCAGATAGGTTATTATTAGTAATTTCCTTATCTCTCTTAGTGCAAGAAACCTTAGTGTTCCAACTTGTTTAGATTTAGGTTTATCCTTAATCTTGTTTCCGCAACAAGCTGTAAATTGTTAATGATTTATCAATAAACAATTTAGAAAAGTAAAATCCGGGTGTTTGTATTCAACCCCCCCCCCCCCCCCTTCTACAAACTTGTATAGGCCTTCGGGACCAACAGTAGACCATATCGTGTGGACCTTAAGACGTGATTCCAGGCATTGTGTGTTTTGTCAAGCCTGTTTTTAGCTATCGTCCCTTTTTACCCTTGTATGTATCCATAGCCCCTTTGCAACCAAACACTCACCCCTTTCGTTTCTAAACCCCCATTACACCTTTAGCCATAAGCCTTAGCCAACCCTTATCCGAAAGTGTGTCGATCGGAAGCAGTAATGAACTTAGAGAGATAGAGCGGAAAAGAAAGAAATCAGGCCAGTTACGAGAATAAAATGGGTCAATGCAACCATTGAATTAGAAAAGAGGACCAATGAAGTCCCAAAAAAAAAGTAAATAAATACCGTTAGTTAGATAGTCTCTAGTAGAGGTGCATAATAAGTGAGTCAAAGCGACTCCAATAGTGACGAAAAAGGACCAAGTGAGCAAATGTGAAGCAACGAGAAGTTCGGAATTGCCAATGATTGACACGCCGAGGATTTTTTATCCTTTATACCCTTCGTTTCTTAACCTTAACCTTAGCCCCGTTACAACCCGTGTAAAGACCTGGATGATCTTCTGGAAAACGTGATTAGAGTCTATGACCACCTTTACCGATATTCCCTGTCTTGTTATTTGATTCCTTCTGAGATCAAAAGTTTGGACATTTGTGCGTCTTTCTTTATAGTTGTCATGTAATTACTGCGTGTTCTTGTACATAAACTCCATACACATGACAACACGAGCGATAACCTAGGTTCAAGAGCGAAACGAGAGTATCTGTGAGGTAGGGTCGAGGCGAAATGTTTTCCCTAGTATGTTCAGACTTAGTCTAACCCTGATGTGATCGGAACAGTCACGAGTTCAACTCCCAATGGAAGGTCATAGGTCAAACGAAATGAGAATTAGGCGAGAGTGAGATAGATATTCACGGGTATGGGAAATCACCGATGCATCACTTGGTACCGATTAGAAATTGTGCAGTTATTATATTTTCAATGATATGTGCTTTAATTCTGTTTTATCGCTAATTTGCTTGGGGACAAGCAACGCTCGGTTTGGGGTTGTTGATAACGCCACTTTTTGGCGTTATTTCCGGTTCTCAAACCAATGAGATTGGCTTGTATTCAAGTAAAAAGGCGTGTATTTTACGGTTTATCTAGTGATTTACACAGGTTATCCAAAAGGCGGCATTCCTCGAGAAAAAGAAGCTAAAAAGAACCCAAAACGAGTCCAAACGAAGCCTAACGGAAGCCCAAAAGCCAAGCCCAAGACCCGCGACCGAACCAGGACCCGACCCGCGAACCAGAAATCGACCCACGCTGCAAAAACAACACGCGCGACTTGCAAGTCGCGTGGCAAGTGGCGTAACCCTCTGTTTGTCGAAAATCAGCTATTTTATTCGGGGTTTAGGTCATTCGTTCGGTATCCAGATTTGAGACGACGGCTAGAGCAGTCCCATGGGCGATTTTCAGAGCCAAGTGACACCGTTTGGAGCAAAGATCGAGGATCAATCGAAGGAACGTTCAAGACGCGAAGTAGATTCAATCACGGGAAAAGGGAGTTCATCAATTCATCTTACACAGTCACCACGATCACGCTTACCATGTTTGCTTACATTTTCGTTTCTCTTTCTTTTGTGTTTGAATCCCCCAACATCATGAACTAACTTTAAGATGTTGGGGGTTGGATTGAATTAGGATTGAACATATAGATGGATGACGAATGACTTTTATCAGTTTCTGATTTAATGAATGCATGTGATTTTGTTCTTAATGCTTTTGTGAGTGTAGCTAACTTACAATTGTTTTATTGTTTTCAATTATGTTCGAGAGAATTAATTGAGATCTAGAATTAGGAATTACATGTCTAAGGTAAGAAAGGATAGAGATATACCGAGTAAGCCTTAGTCTCATAATAACCTGCGCTTAATGTGTTTTGAACTACATAGGGTGAGATCGAGAGATTAATCTTGTGCTTTTCGAGATAAACTTCATGGTAGCTTGAGAAAACACCATGTTTTACAAATATAACTGTTGCTACTTGAGAGAGAGCAATGGTTAGATCAAGGTTGAGTATTCATCAACGGAATTAACTGGTATTTGTTTTTAGTCTGATGTTCATATGTGAAAACCTAAGGATATCCAACCCTCAACTGTTTTCTCCATCTGAATTCCAAAGCTGCTTACTAGTTGTCTTGTGTTTGGTTTATTTTATTTGCTGCAATTAATTAGTTTAAAACCTATCTTCCAATTCCGACAATCCAGTTAATAGAGCCTATAGTAATTGTGATACTTAGTTCCTAGTTCCCCGTGATTCGATACTCGTACTTTCCAAGTACTATTACTTGACTTCGACCCGTACACTTGCGGTAAGATTTAGGGGGGTGTAAACCCACCTATCAAGTTTTTGGCGCCGTTGCCGGGGAACTAGTTGTAATTAATAGCACTACCATCTATAAGAGTTGTTAGATTGGACATTTTTTTATTTCGTTATTTCACTCCATCACTTTCAGTTTTTGGATTACTGACTTTGTTTTTCTTCTTTTCAGGTATCACTTGGTTTATGCCAAGGACAACCCGAGGAAAAGAGATCGAACAATTTGATGCGGAGATCGAAAGAACCGCTCGTCGGCTGCGTAAGGAAGCAAAAGCCAAAAGAAATCTGAAATTCGAGATGTCCGACAACGAGAGACCACCTCGCCGCAACAATCCACCACCACCTCCAGAAAGGGTGCCTATGCGGTCGTTTGCCGACCCGAATGTGGCAGCGGCCCGCATAGGTATTCAACCGCCTACCACTGCGGCTAACTACTTTGAGATAAAGCCGAGTACCATAGTAATGGTACAACAGAATCAGTTCGGGGGAGCACCAACTGAAGACCCCCACGCGCATCTACGAGCCTTTGAACGCATTTGCAGCACCTTCAAGATCAACGGGATGGAGGAGAATGAAATCAAACTGAGGTTATTCAGTTTTTCATTAAAAGGTCGAGCTGAAATATGGATCGAGGGCCTACCATCAGACCTTATCACCACTTGGGCACAATTGAAGGCAGCTTTCCTCCAGAAATTCTTCCCACCGGGAAGAACCGCGCAGTTAATGGCCGATATTACACATTTCGCGCAATGGGACCAAGAGACACTTTACGAGGCATGGGAGAGATATAAGGACATGTTGAAGAAGTGTCCACATCACGGCCTTCATGGGTGGGTCATAATCCAAACGTTCTTTGGAGGCCTTCACCCGCAATTCAAGAATGATATTACGGCTGCAGCGGAGGGAGCGCTCATGAACAAGACCTATGAAGAAGCGGTCGAGCTGATCGAGAACCTTGCCGAACATAGCTACTCCACTCCACGATCATCCATTGCACGAGTAGCAAGTGTTCGAGAATCGGATGAGCTTAAGGAGATCAAAACCCAATTAGCAGCGATTACGAACCATTTGCAAGCCGACAGCCATCAAGAACCTGATCAAGTCCAATTTGTGTCAAACCGGAGCCAACCGAGAAACGATCCTTTCTCGAATACTTATAACGAGGGGTGGAAAATACATCCCAGTCTTTCATGGAATCAGCCCGGTCAACCACAATCAGGTAATTTTTCTAACTCTTCTAATTTTTCTCAAACTAATAATGTTTATCGTCCTCCAGGATTTCAGCAAAGAAACGAAGGACCATCCGGGGAGAAGAAGCCGGGCCTCGAAGACATGATGATGAAGTTCATGTCAAAAATGGACAGCACGGTCGGAGAGCTAGCGAGCACGGTGAATACGGTAAAAGCCGCAACTGAGCAGAATACGGCCGCAATCAAGATTCTCGAGAGGCAAGTAGGGCAGATTTCTGAAGCCCTACAAACCCGACCTCCCGGAGCATTTCCATGTATGGCCGAAAAGAGGAATCAAGAGAATTGCAATGCCATCTATCTGAGAGATGGCAAGGAGCTGAATACGGAGCCAGCAAAGGAAGCCGAGAATGAGGTGAAGATCAGTAACATGGATGCATTAGAGGTTGATGAAGAGCGTATGAGAAGTGAAGAGAAAAAGAAAGACGTGACACCGCCGGTCAAGCCGGAAATCCCACAAGTGCCTTACCCGAGCAGGCTGAACGCGAATAAGGATCAGGTTAATTTTGCTAAATTTCTTGATGTCTTTAAAAAGCTAACCATTAATATTCCATTTGCAGATGCTCTCACCCAAATGCCCTCTTACATGAAATTCATGAAATAGATCCTTTCCAAGAAGATGGCAATCGATCATCAGGCCACCATTGCACTCACTGAAGAGTGCAGCGCCATCTTCCAGAATAAGCTTCCCCAGAAGCTCAACGATCCAGGGAGTTTTTCTATCCCTATCCAAATTGGGAAGTTTCCATTTAATAGAGTGTTATGTGATTTAGGGGCAAGTATTAATTTAATGCCCCTTTCTATTTTCAGGAAACTTGGCCTGGGTGAGGTAAGCCCGACATACATGACTCTGAAGCTCGCGGATAGATCAATCTGATACCCGTATGGAGTGGTCGAGGACGTGCTCATCAAAGTAGGTAAGTTCTATTTTCCCGTCGACTTCGTAGTCATAGATATAGACGAAGACGAAGAGGTCCCGTTAATTCTGGGGAGATCCTTCCTGGCTACGAGCCGAGCTTTGATTGACATGGAAGAAGGCGAGATAACCTTCCGAGTCGGCGGCCAAAGCGAAATCTTCAAGATGTTCGAGAAGGTAAGAGTTGGAAGAGATGAAGGATCTGAAGCTGGTCATGGAGGGCCAAAAGTAAGAGAATCCGCGAAGAATCGCAGGTGTGGGCGATCCAACTCCGCGGATACTGAGCCAAGCTGAAACCACATAGTCATGCCACGACTTTAAATGCGGCGCTGGGTGGGAGGCAACCCACCAAGGTTTGTTTTCCTTTATTATTTGCTTATTTTGAGTGTGTTTCTTATTCCCGAAAAACCATAAAAATCGAAAAAAACGAAAAACAAACAGGGACATACGCGACTTGCCACGCGGTTTGCAAACCGCGCAGCAAGCCGCGGGGCACTCTGTTGGTTTTCTGAGACAGAGAGTTACGCGGTTTGCCACGCGACTTGCAAGTCGCGGGCTAAACCGCGGGAGTCCCCTGTTGCCTCTCGTTCGTTTTTCGTGCAAATCTTTGTTGCTTTCTTGCATTTGTGTGTTTCAATTTTTCTTGCATTTTTGTCTTTTGCTTTTATTTCTGTTGTGTGCGCATGTGCTCCCTCCATCCCCTCTAAGTGCTCGAATCTTATAAGAGAATCTCAGTCGGCCGGGCAAAACAGGTACGTTCTAAACCTTGCTTTTAATGAGTGGTGTATGATGTTTATTCCTTAGTAGTTTAACGAGAGGCAACAAACCTAAGTTTCACTTAGGTTTGGGGTGCCTC